>CM076578.1:200495222-201112974 GCA_034641835.2 Pinus albicaulis | reverse complement strand
ATCACCTCGATCCTCTAGTAGTCTCATTGAATTCAAGACTTGGCTTGCACGAAGGCAAGGAAGATCGCGTGAGACTAGACTAGACAAGGAAGAAATTGGCTTGGAATTGGAGTCGCAGTAGGAGGAACTCAGTTTGGGAACTTGTTGCTACCGATTTGTGGTTCCTTTCATGGACCAATTGGGATAAAAATTGTGCTCTATGTAGCTTGTAGAGCGTTGACAGCATCAACCGGCTGGTTTTTTGGAGCAATGCAGCCACAGTAAAACAACCTAGGTGAATCCTGAGGAAGAGCCAGTGTTTCAAAACCGTGAAGCAACCGACCTAAAAAGAGGAGCCATCGTGGAGATACCTATGGATATTAGCCAATGGACCTGTGTGGATTTTGTGTAAAGTGATGTGCGTAAAGGACCTGGCTCAGTGAGCGTAAATGACTGCACCCAAAAATTGCCAAAATTTTTTCAATTTTGAAAACAAACGGTGTGTGGTGCATGTTTTAAAATAAAAGTTTAAATTTTATTCATCTTTTCAAGTGACTTAATAAATGCTATTTCAATTTTTAAGTGACGTCATGAAGTATTTTTAATGAAATTTGTAAAAGGGAGTTTAAAAGTAACGTGACAAGGTGTGCTCTTTATTTTGAATTTTGTAATTTTAAGATGAGTGTTTGTAATTTTTTATATAATGGAGTGATAGGGTGTGATTTTTATTTAATTATAAAGGGTAATTGTGAAATTTTTGGAGTGATAAGGTTGTAATTAGGGGTTTGAAAATATATTTTTTTAAGTTGAGTACAAGTCAAGTTGAGAATTATTAGTGAAGATTAGTTGAGAGTTCAAGAAATGTTTGTAATAAAAAGGGTGCATTCTTGGTTGAATCTGGCACTCAAGACTTGATTGAATCATTAAGTGAGAATTGATAGGGGTTTAAGTCCTTTCAAATTCATTTGAAATCGTTGTAAAATCATTAACTTGGGTGCATTTTTGGTGATATCAAACACCCTAAACTTGTTAAAACTAAATCAGGTGAGCGTGAAATTGAAAGAAGAAAAGTTCAAATCTAAGATCAAGTGAGCATGAAAATAAAGCAAGTCTTAAAAGCAAGTAAGTGTGAGTTTAAGTGAGCGGATTAAAATGGAACAAAGTATTAAATTGTTAGAGTTTTTGAACAATCCAATACTATCCATTGTTGAGGACACTATGAAAATCAACAAAGTCATTCTTGTTGATATTAAAAGGTATTTACATTATGCACATGAGATCATTTAGCTTCTCCAAATTGAATCACATCTACAATGTGATGAGTTGCAGTAGAAGAGTCATGTTTATAATCCATTCAACAACACAACTTCAAATGATGAAGATGATTTCAAGTCACTCAATGATACAAATTCAAGTGTAGAATTCGTGCATGAACAAGTTCAACCTTCTTTTTCCAAGCCAACAATTAAACAATGGGAAGTGTTGATGGGCGTTAGAAATCCATCAACCAAGTGGGTCTCCCTTATGTGAAGTCCCAATTAGACCTCGCACCATTTGGAATAGGATCCCCATCCGGGATATCGGCATAGCTTCCATATATTCTTATAGGTTTTCCTTGGCTATGAAGCTCGGCACAAGAGAGTAATGTACGGGTAATCTCAGATCAATAAGTGAGTATTCTTGGTGAGTGTTTGGTTTTATGTGTGTCAAAATTATTCTACTTCGGAGGGAAAGGAAAGGGAGCCTCTAGGATAGAGGTAATAGTACCACCCTAGTAGAGACACACACGAACAAGAAGGATCAGTCTAACATCCTATAGAATAGTCCACAAAGATACAATAGTCATTACAACCAATACAACAAGAAATATGTGTCTACCATCCAACGGAATACTCCACAAGGATGTGACAGTCATAGAAACAATTATAGCACATTCTCAATATGATAAGTACTAAAATAACTGAAATATTCAACTACTTTAGCACGTATGAAAGAAAACATGAATTACAAACATCCACAGAATATTCTCACAAATATTCATAATCCATGCATGAAGAAGGTTTTGTCCATGAGGCTTATGATATTAAGTAAAATTTCCAAGACACATGTATACAATGAACACCACTAGCTCCAATTATGGAGCATTGAAGCCACTCATTGCTTCCCAAAAGAACTATCTTGTCTCTCTAATGCCTTGCGGGAGGAGCCAAGGTGAAAATTCCTTTGCTCATACAATGAGGGTGTATATATAACCAATGGGGAGGTGATTCTTCACCTTCATTATGACACTTTGGATGAGCCCCAGTATTACAACAGGAATATTGCAACTCCTAAGGCTACCAACTTAAATTATCAACCTGGGGTTCGTACAAACTTAAGAGGTGTTGGAACTATATATGTAGCATACAATGTGTCCTTGTTTCATTGATATGATGTAATGGAGTGCATTTCATGAAATCAAAGCCTAAACTAATTACATAAATGGAAATGTTACTTTGAAAATAGATTAATCCTAGGCAATAACAACAATTTGTAATTGAAATCGTAAGAGCATGAATTCAAATAAATAATCCTAATCTACTTTGTAAAAATGCATGTCATAAGTGGTGTTTATTATTAATCAATCGTGGATTTAAAGCCTAGGGGTCATGATTCAAGCCTAAGAGAAAAAAACCAAGCTTTTGGAGCAAATATAGTCAAGTTTACACCTGCTATAGGAGTGCTACAGGCAATTTATACCGGCGAATCAGAATTGCTACAGGAAGTCATGTTTTTCTACAGGAGGGGATAACTCACCGAATTACCAAATAAATCAAATGAAAATGGGATGGGACAATTTTTTTTATTAAGTAGGATGTCTTAGGACACAATACCAATTGAAATCACTCCAAAATACCCTTGTTAACACATACTAAAAAATAGCAGAAAATTACTAGTATAAAAACTAGAAATTCCAGAACTAGTGAACTAGTTAACCTACCAAATTTCTAGCATAATCAACTGAAAATTATATAGGGTAAATTTTGTTATTAACTTGAATTTTTTTATGACCCAATACAAGTGGAATAAACTCAAATGAATCTCATTAACCCATTATAAAAAATAGCATAAAATTACTATTATTTCGCTATAAGGCATTTCTAGAAATTCTAGATTTGTGAATTAGTAGACCAATCCAAGCAGCTCAATGATGAAGATGAATTTTCAAATATTTTCTAAGGATGCATCATGCTTGTGAATTTGTAAATAACCTGGAAAATAACTCACTTCATGTATAAATTATACAAACAATATTTATATCAATGGATTCAATCTGATCATGCGATCTACTAAAGCAAGATATTGAATCCTTATACAAATCAATTGCGGAACATAAACGTGATCGCCAAGCACAACAAGTAAAGAAAGAAGAAAATCAAACCACAACACAAATATTTTCCCGGGGAAAGCTTGCTTCTCAAAACCCCTCTATCTTCTATTGTATATTCACCAAGGAATTATGAAACAACTACAATGCACTATTCTCACAAGAGTCTCTTGCACTCTCACAACTGTCTCACACTGATACTGACAAAATTAACCAACACTTAACCAATTTTCAGTCTCTGCTCAGCCTGCCTTGCTTGCACAATTCATGTGCAACGCAATCCCTATTCTTTAGGAAATTCATCCTTCCAAAACTTCGCAATACTCATGGGAAATCCTATGGTTTTTTAATGCATTTGGCTAGCCTACTAATAATTCAAATGATAGTTAACATCCCTTTAACCTTTGTCTCAACTAGGTCTCCACTGGAACTGACATGCATTCATCTATTAATATTAAATCATCAGTTGCATGATAGATCACTGCATGTGAATTAAATATGATTTAATTCACTTGACCTCTCACTAGTGCAACAAACAATTATAACTAGTTCAATTGATTTTAACTCAATAAATTGAGTTAATTAATTTCTCATACATTAAACTAATGCGCTAACTGCAACACGAACTTCATAAATAATAGAATCACTCTGCATGCCTCACCAACCACCCTCAATTCGAAATTCATGAGCTAATTGAGTTTACACACTCAGTTAACTATTACAAGTGATTATGAGATAAGATTACATTTTATTGTCTAGTTTAATTAAGGGAAATTAAATTAGACACACATTTCTTGCTAACTTTTCAACACTTCATCTCAATAATAAAGGGATTATTAGCTACCTTGATCTTGCCTCTATGGTATTCAAATTTTCTCCTAGTGAGCACCTTCGTCAGAATATGTGCATCCTGATCTTCTGTGGGAATGTATTGAACTAACATAATGTGCCTCTAAACACAATCTCTGAGATGGTGGTATTAGATGTCTATGTGCTTGGACCTATCATGGAATACTGTATTAATTGAGAGTTTAATGCAACTCTAGTTATCACAATGTATCACCGTCGGATCCATATGAGAACTAGACAAACCAACCATAATCTTCCTCATCCAGATGGCCTCACATGCAACCTGACTTGCTGCCATGTACTCTGCCTTTGCTGAACTGAGTGCCACAGATTTCTGGTTCCTTCTGTACCAAGAAATTGTTTTCGATCCTATGTTGAAGATCCCTCCTGATGTTCTCTTTTTGTCTAATGGATTGCCTGCCCAATCTGCACCGTTGAAACCTTGAAGCTTCACTCCTTTTGTCTACTTGTACCATAATCCATACTTTGTAGTGCCCCTAATATATCTCAATACATGCTTCCCCGACTTCCAAAAGAGCTTGGTCATATTAACCATATATTGACTCAGTTGGTTAACTACGTAGCAAATGTCTGGTCGGGTATTCACCAAGTACATCAGTGAACCCACAAGTTGCCTGTAAACAGTAGCATCCACTAACTCACCTGAAATGGCATCCTCCTTCCTCTAATTTCCTGGAAGAGGAGTCTCCATGGGTTTACAGCTCTCCATGTGAAACTTACTCAGAATCGCTTTGGCATACTTGCCTTTAGAAACAAATAGCTCACTATCCTGCTGCCATATTTCCAAACCAAGGAAATAGTGAAGGAATCTCATGTCGTTCATTTTGAACTCTCTTACAAGATCTTATTTGCAAGAATTTATCAACTTCTTATCACCTGTCAAAATTATATCATCAACATAAAGTACAATAATCAAGAGCTTACCATCAACCACAATCTGGTACAGGTTCGCATCCGCTTCACTCTTTGTGAAGCCCAACCCAGTGAAATAGCTTTCAATCATGGTGTACCAAGCATGAGGTGCTTGCTTCAGCCCATACAGTGCTCTCTTGAGTCTACACACATGTGACTCACTGTCAAAGGTCTAAAAACCTTATGGTTTCTCTATGTACACTTCTTCCTCAATAACTCCTTTGATAAATGCAGTATTCACATCTATCTGATGTATGTTCCACCCCATCTGCGTTGAGAGTACAAGGATATATATAATCCATGAGTAACTCGCAACCGGTGAGAAAGTATCCTCATAGTCAATCCCCTTAATTTGTGAGAATATCGGGGCTACAAATATAGCCTTGTACTTCTCCACACTCCCATTTGCCACCTACTTCACCTTATAGATCCAACCACTGATTTTTCGACTGGTCTTGAGACAACTTCCCATGCACTATTCTTGATGATGGAGTCATACTCCTCAACCAAGGCGTCAACCCAAATTGGTTGCTTCACTGCTTCCTCGAATGAGGATGGTTCTGTCACAATACACTTGATCATAAGAGCCATGTATCTAGTAAGCTTTTCTGGAGACTGTCTCTGTCTAAGTAGTGAAGTATGTTCTCCTACATGTTATGCCGCATCAAGACTCAATCTATCAGCTTATGTGGTGCACCTTCTACCATTTCTTGTGGATGGCTCTGTTATCACCATATTAATTCTTAGGTCATGGGATTTTTGTTTATAGTTAAATAAAACCAGGCGTAACCAAGAACCTCTTTTATAATTCAGGATCTAGCCTTCCTGAGTTATGGAGAGGGATCTCTCCTTAAGATTTAGCTTTGTTTTGTAATGGATTTTAGGCCAGCTATGAGTGGAAAATATGGTTTTATTTTTTGAATATTTGTAGGAATAAAGGTCTACAAGGGAAACCATAGAAATATATACCTTACCATTGGGCAATGGAGTCAAATTTATAGCAAACAAGACTAGAAAACTAAGGTCAAAAGAACAAATATACTAAGGGCAAGATAGATGATCTTCAAAGGGTTTAAAAAGGCTATTTTGATGAAGTGGTATGATCTAGACTAAGGGCAATTAAGAATCCTTAGATCATAGAAAAGGAAGAGGGAAATTGAGGTCAAATAAGACTAAAGAGCAATTAAGAATTCTAAAGTTTGGAAATCAGCAGAAAACATAAACATGAAAACTAGTAAAAATAGAGAGCTTTACACTGTAATATCTTTCCTTGTAATTCATTTAAATGGAAAATAACACAAGATGTATGTATGAAACTTAAAGAAATAAACAATGAAAACTGGAAGATACAATACTCATCTGATCAGCACAAGGATCATTAGTTATGATGTCTATTTGCTTCAGATTCCACCATGCTGCTTCAACTTAACTCACATAAAATCCCAATGTTTTCAACAAAAAAGTCTATAGTAGTCTTGATAATTTTATTCGACACTGAATACTTCGAAAGATGAAGTATTTATACAATTGAATTACTTAAAAAATATCTAAATTTTTGAGATAATATCTCAACCAAAAATAGGAAATATTACATAAGAAGAGGGACATCAGCAAAACAGTATACAAACTGTCCTCTTTTACAAGGAAAAATAGAACTGTTTATCCTAATCAAACTAATTTTTAGATTAGCTGGAAGCATTGCTGGAAATTTAGACATTATCTCATGGAAGATGACTTGTAGAATACTCCTCCTTTTCACGTTCTATTCTGATACTCTTTATTTCTGTTTTTCACTATTTCACTGCTGTAATTGAAAAATAACCAGCAGTAACAATTTGCTTTTACTGATACACTTTGACATCTGATACACTTTGACCCTGATTTTTTCACCATAAAGTAACAGTAGAATATGAATTTGGGATTTTGGTCCCCCAGACTTAGTAATTACTTGTTTCTTAGTCATTTTGGATGAACAAAGAAAGTTTAAACAGTTTACTAAGTTCTTCTTTAGAAACAAGAGGCGATTGAAGGACTTTTCTGGAAAATTCGAACTTTAAGTGAAGTTCTGGATGATAGAAAGGGTTTCTTATACATAGAGAATATTTTAGATCAAGTTCAGTAGTGAAAAGGATCTTTGGATGGCTTGAAACTAGCTAAAATGGAAAATGTGGATTCTGGAGAAATTTTGGCAGGGTTTCCCCTGTATTTTGGAGGTTTTTTGGTATTCCTCAAAAGGGAAATTTCAGTTTTACTTTGGTAAATGGTAGTTCAAATATGGTTAATTTCCTTTGAAACTGAAATATTTTACAGGTCAAAATGGCGAAAAAAATACCTGTAAAAGGTATGATTTACAGTCGTGAGGAATTGCTGGTCTGCAACAGTCTTCAGTTCTGTTGAAATTGGGCTAGCAGAGGTTGTGGAGATTCTTGGGAACAGCTTTCAGAGTAAAAACAGTACCGAGAAGTCAAACTGGTTCATAAATGGCTCAAAAATGGCGTCGGGGGCTTTTGTGAAGGTTTCTCAGTGTTTTGTATGGTAAATATGTGAAATGCTTATGAAAATAATAAAAACCATGGCATAAAACCTTAAGTCATATCACATTCAATCACATTAATTGTAAGAATGGCAGGAGCGGTTTTGATTTGGGCTCGGGTAGTTTTCGCGTGACTTGGAGGTGGTAAGCGAAAATTCACTTTTTGCACGCGATCAAATCAAATGAAGACACGTCGGCAAGGGGCGACATGGGAAAACAACTTATATCGCGTAATTTTTTGGAAACTTCATTCAATCACTTTAAAAATGTGAAGTGGAATCTGCATCGTCGGATCTAGCGGAGTGGAGCGAACGGTCGGGATTAACTTGAAAGTTGTCGAGTAATGTAGTGGGGCCAGGGCTATGAATGGTGGCCGTAGATTTGCTAAATGATAAATCTACGGTGATTATTAAGTGTGATAAGGAATGGTGGGGACAAGAAATGGAGTTATCGGGTGCAATGTGGATCATCAGATCTAAAATTTGATGAATATCTAATGGTTGTCATGCTACGCGATATGGGAAGGGATGGAAATGAAATAAACTATTGCACTTGATAAGAACCGTTGGATTTCAACGCAATGATGATCGGACGAATAGGTTTTAATGTGGTGAGGAAGGAAGGGGTCTGGGGATAAGATTATCGCTCTTGATAAGAACCGTTGGATCAAATGGGTTAATAAGGATCTAATGGCTGAGCTTAGACCTGATGACACAGAGGATTTTGTTAAATTTCATATATAAATAGGCTTTATCATAGGAAAAGTGGTCGGGAGGGGTATAAAGGGGTTTTAGCTAAGGTTAAAAACCGTGGTAATGGAGTACATATTGGGAAGAATGAGTTAGGTTATAGTTTTAACCTTGGGTTAAGGGAGTCAGGGAAGGGAAATATAAACAAATGGATGGGTTTTTTCTGTGAAGTTTAGTTTAAACGAAACTTCGGGATTTTTTGTTTTAAACACGTATTGAAACATGTTTAATGATTTTTTGAGTATTTTTATTATATAGTTAATTAAATCATGTTGATTTAATAACCATAGAGGGCAAGATTTTTATATATAAGGATAGTTTTAGCCAAAGGGGGTATAATGTGGGTTTTATTTACACATGTGAGGATAATTAACTTTGGCTAAAGTTATATTAATTGGTTTTTGGGGTTATTTTATAAAAGGGAATTATATAAAATAGGAAAAGGTTATTCTATAGGGAGTTATTAAATAAGTTAGAGTTAATATGACAAGGGGACAATGTATACTCAAAACACATTAATATAACTAAAAAAGTGAAGATTAAAAGCAAATTTGCATTATAATAACTTCATCACTTAAACTTAGGATAAAATGTCATTTCGAGGGGTTTATGCTTTCATGAAATGTGGGAAATTAATCAAATGGGGATTAGAGCATTATTAAGTAAAAATTAGGTTTTTACTTATGATTTTTCATGGAAATGAATGCATAAATGGAAAATGATGTGATTTGTGGGATTAATATAGACATTTAACACTTTAAACTAATCATCCATAGAGCCTTGGGTCCGGTCCCAACAGAAGTCAAGGAAATGCCTTGAGCCTTTCTAACTGATAGTTTAGAATGATAAATGGCTATGGGGAAGGGAAGTTAGTTATTTACAACACTGGTGAATAATATTTACAATGATGCTTCTCACCTTCTTCTACCTACCCAATTTAACTGCTAACATTTTTTCTTCCATTTTGATTAGGTTCATTTCAGCTAGCAACCTTTACAACATTTGTTCTTTTTGAAATCAATAAAACTATCTAATTCTACACTTATTTCATCCAAGAATCCAGATTAAACTGTTGGATTCACTTATTCTCTACCTAATTACTACTAAATTTTCATGATTAAACTGTATGATAATTCTTTATTCTCTATCTACAACAAGTGAAATTGAAACATGACAAGTCAAGATTAAATTGTTTAACTCATCATGGATTATGGCATTTATTGACACTCTGCCATAATCAACTTCAAAAGGTAAAAGTAGTGGCATGTAGACTTGCACACTTTAATGTTTTATTCATCTTTTTTCTTTGGGGCATCTTATTTTTTCTAAGTCCTTTGATTTTTCTTTTAGGACTTTTTACCCTCTTTTTGCTTTTCTATTATATATAGATATATATATAGATATAGATATAGATATAGATATAGATATATATATATATATATATATATATATATATATATATAGAAAATCAAAAAGAGGGTAAAAAGTCCTAAAAGAAAAATCAAAGGACTTAGAAAAAGGTGCTTTAAAGAAAAAGATGAATAAAACATATATATATATATATATATATATATATATATATATATATATATATATATATATTACAAAATATGAGAATACAACTTGCAGAAGGCAAAGTATGTGCATATTTACAAGATTATCATCAGTCAAGTCAAAATTATGAATCCTATATTTATAGGTCACTAACAGGCTCTGCATGAGTTTTTCCGCCACTCCATGATCCTCCACATGTGGTTGCTCCACATATTGAGTTTCATTCTTTGGAACCAAGAGTTCCTCTTCTGCATGCAAATCAAGCTCCCTCTCAAGGGATAATAGCATGGCTTTCTACTCATCAAATTTTATATCTCGTCTCACAACAGTTATCCTATTGTTTGGAAAATACACCCAATAGTTTTGGGGAGTATCAGTGTACCCCACAAATATCCCAATCTCAATTGTTGGTTCAAGCTTCTTCCTAGAATCTTTAGTCACATGGAAATAGACAGATGAGCCAAAAAATCAGGTTTCTTACCAAAAAAATCCTCCTTTGGTGTACTCATGCCAAGTATCCAATGAGGACTACGGTTTTGCACAAATTGTTGAGATTGCAACAAGATGATGAGCTTAGTGGAAAGAAGTCGCCTTCACTAAGTGGGCCCGCAGGCTATTTTTGGCGCAAAGTCTATTTGTAGACATGTCGATCACATTCTATGAGTTGCAGGATGCTATTTGTGGATGGTTGGTCAAGTTGGAAAAATAGATGGACTTCTATTTTTATACATATTGGGCAGAATCTATTTTTAGATTGGTAGTCTAAAAATAGATATGTCGAATATTATTAGCTCTTGATAATATTTGGACTATAAACATTATCTTATTCTCTTGGAGCACTTTAGTTAAGTGCACAGATGTGGCACAGGAGCTGACAGAAGGAATTACGCTATTTCTGAGGGTTAAGTGGAGCTATTGCATGGATACTTAAGTTAGAAATCATGTGAGAGAGTTTGGTGGAGTTGATTGAGGAAGTTAATGGAGTTGTGTTCAGTTTAACTGAGTTAAACATAGTTGAGCTAGTTATATCTAGTCTAACTGATTGATACACTAGTGAGAGTGGTGTGAATTAATTATTAATTAATTCACTAATTATAAACTCATTAATCAACTAAAGAATACATCAGTTAACTTTATTGCATGGACAGTTTCAGTGGAGACCAATGAAGAGGTAGGTGAAAGAGCAGTGTGACTATCATTTGTGACTATACTGTTGCATGATTTGCAACAACCAGTGATGGGAGATGCCAATGAGGATTGTGCAGTACAAGCCAGGTGGTTCGAAGTTAATGAAGAGCCATTCTTCAGCAGTGATTGCGCAGTAGAGGCGGGCTATCAGGTGGCAGAGATTGGAGCATGTGTTTTTCTAGATCTAGCTTGATTAGTGTGTAGCAATTGGAGATTGTACTGAGAGCTTGTGAGGAGTTTTGTATGATGATTGTTACATGATCTCTATGACATATAATATACAGATATTTGGGGGTTTTCAGCTTTAATCTTTCCCATAAAATAGTGTGTTCATATGTGTGATTGTTTATGGTTTTAATGTGCACATGCAATTGATTTTATTTCCGCAATTAATGATCAATGGTAGAAGAGATTTTGTATTGTGCATGAAGTTAAAATAGTGTGTGATCAGCAGAATCTCGGTGGATAACATATCAGTTATTCAAATTTCTACACAAATACCATTGTGTTGCATGCCTTTTCCCATAAATGCAACGATAAGCCCTGATCATGCAATATCGCTCGTGTCGCACCCACAATTGTTCTATTATTTCTTTATGTGACCCCATTATTCTATGGGTTATGAGGAGCAATAAAATCTCTCTGAATTCCTTATTTTCTATAGAATTTCTTGAATTCATTGGAGATGTAATCACCACCATTGTCGCTCCTAAGAGCCTTCACATGTTTTCCCGTATCTTTCTCCTCCAGTGGTTTGAACTCACAAAATTTTGAGAACGTATGATCCGTCTTCTACATGTAGTAGATCCAACACTTTCTAGAAATATCATCAACAAAGATCACATAATACTTGTGCTTTGTTGTCGAAGCTGTAAAGAATGGTCCACACACATCTGAGTGAACTCTCTCAAGGATTTCCGCTACTCGGTTCTCCTTCTCGTGAAAATATCCCTTTACATACTTCCCCATGGTACATCCCTTGCATGTATCTATCTGCACAAGTGTACACTTGGGAATTCTAGTATAAATATGTTGCATGACCTTCAAGACACCGTAGTGTAGATGGCCCAATCTCATGTTCCATAACTCACCCTCATCCCGGCTCACCACTTTGTTTGCCTTACCCATCAATGTTGTGCAACCATCTACATCAAGTTTTTAGAGATTCTTCACATGAATCCCAATATTCTTGGCTTATCACGTGGCTTTGTGTTGAAGGAAAGCTTTCCCTTCACTGAAAACCACATCATAACCTCTATCCTCCAACATTGCGACTTAAACTAAATTCTTTTTCAAGCCTGGTACATGCATTACATATTTTAATAAGAAGGGTTTGCCTGACTGTCTCTGGAAGGTAATTGTACCAATCCCAATAGCGTTGTACCTCCTATCATCACCCCTTTCGATATGCATCTGGAGTTCCTTCTCCTCCAAGCTACTGAAAATTTCTTTGTCTCTCGTCATGTGGAAAGATGCACCACTATCCAAGTACCACACTAATCCCATCACACTTGATACCATGCATGCGATGAGAAAGAACTCCAACTCAAATTGTGAGGCCAAAGCCTCACCAGCTACAGATCCTGAAGCCTTCTTGTTCTTCTTCTTTTGTGGACAATTAGTGGCATAATTTCCATGCTTGTGAGAGTGAAAACACTTCACTCTGGACATGTCGCACTTCTTTCCTTCTTTGTTGGTCTCAAATTTGAAATAGGATTTCTTTCCCTTCCCCTTATTTGCCTTACCAGCCAAGGTGCAATTTTTCTCATCATCTATCCTAGAGGAGGATCCATCCTTGGTATTCCGCTTGAATTCTTCTTGCACCAAATCCAACCAAAGTTGTTCCCAATCTGGCATCTTCTCCCTCCCATTGATAGAGTCCTCATAACTATGCCAACTCTTGGGAAGGCCTAGAATATCTAGGCTTGCCAAGTCATCATCCAAAATAGTAATTCCGATGCTCCCAAGCTCATCTTGACATTGGACAAACTTGGTTTTTTATTTTGGAATAGTGTCGCCTTTCTCCATTTTTATTTTCTTGAGCTTGTCCTTTAGTTCCAATTTTTTGTGCTCACTACTACTCTGAAACAGATATTTCAAAGCCTTCCACACTGCATTTGGAGTCGCTTTGCCATGGATACTTGAGACAATGTGGTCTCGTACTCCCTCCAATAAGATCCTCCTCGCCTTTGCAACCTTATTTTTCCAAGCATAAAGAAGAGTGGCATCTGCTGCTACGGGTTTGGGAATGCCATTATCAATGAATTCTTTCAACCTATTGTCCTCCAGAACTGCCTCCATCCTATCTTTCCATGCAATATAATTAGAGTTGCCTCGAGTGCATACTCCAATCTCAAGCCATTGAAATCCATCTTGATTCTGAACCGCCTGTTGCACCAAAGAATACTTTTGCAAATTAAAATGTTATTCAGCCATAAACTCGATTTCTTCTCCACTATAGTGATTTCCTGCACTCTGATACCATGTAGAATTTATACAAACAATATGTATATCAATGGATTTAATCCGATCATGCGATCTACTAAAGAAAGATATTGAATCCTTCTACAAATCAATTGTGGAAAATAAACACGATCACTAATCACAACAAGTAAAGAAAGAAACAAATCAAACCACAACACAGATATTTTCTCGAGAAAAGCTTGTTGCTCAAAACCCCTCTAAGTTCTATTGTATATTCACCAAGGAATCATGAAACAATTACAATGCACTCTTCTCACAAGAGTCTCGTGCACTCTCACAACTGTCTCACACTGATCCAGAAAAAACCGACCAACACTTAGCCAATTTTTAACCTCCGCTCAGCCTTCCTTGCTTGCGCAATTCATGTGGAATTAAATCCCTATTCCTTAGGAAATTTAGCCTTCTAGAACTGTGCAATACTCATGGGAAATCATATGGTTGTTTTACTGCATGTGGGTATCCTACTAATAATACCATTGATAGTTAACATCCCTCTAACCTTTGCCTCAATTGGGTCTCCATTGGAACTGACATGCATGTAGCTATTAATATTAAATCATCAGTTGCATGACAGATCATTGCATGTGAATTAAATCTAATTTAATTCACTTGACCTCTCACTAGTTCAACAAACAGTTACAACTAGTTCAAATGATTTTAACTCAATAAATTGAGTAACTGATTTCTCGTTCATTAAACTAATGCATTAAATTCAACTCGAACTCCATAACTAATAAAATCACTCTGCATGCCTCACCAACCACCCTCAACTCAAAATTCATGAGCTAACTGAGTTTATCACACTCAGTTACTATTACAAGTGATTATAAGACAAGATTAAATTTTATTGTCCAATTTAATTAAGGGAAAATTAAATTAGACACACATTTCTTGTTGACTTTTCAACACTTCAACCATTTAACCCAATCCTACAGCAAAAGAAACATCAATACTAAAGGAAAATATAGGAAAAACAAGAATAAGAGATGCATGTGAATAAGAAGTGGAAAAAAGAAAAGAAAATTGTACAAAAGAGCTATAAGGCTCTTGGGATGGTCAATCCTAAGGATACCCAGAGTCCTATAAAGGATACCAAGATTTAGAAGCTAAAAATTGCACCAAACTTCATTATTTGAATCAACCTAAGTACATTCCTATTATAAATGAAAGTGGAGTTCCAAAAAAACAAGTTTCCTCCACAAGAAGACTAAGAAATACATGCCACCAGAGGAAAATTCAAATTGGCACTTATAAAAATTCTTTGGGAAGCATTATCCTTGAAAGGAGGAAGCTTTCCCCTCCAAAATCCCTCAAATAGTGGATCTGGTTCCCAACACTAGGAATTTGCATTAAATGGCAGGGAACACATTCCTAGATTTTCTCAATCACTAAAGCTCTAGAATTGGTAAATAATTTCATGATATTTTTTTCATTTATTTTCTAATATTGGTCCTACTATAGTGGGGATAAAGTCCCTAGGTTATCTTCTCCTCCTAATCTTCATAATCTACCCAATATTCTCACAATAGTCTACAAAAATAAATAATATTAACCACAAATATGCAATTATCTCTAAACCTTCCTAATGAACATAATAAAGTTAACTAATATGTCATCTAATGAAAAAAGAGAGGTTTAATGTGTTGAAGGATGGTCAAATGGGCCTTAATTTATGTCTAATTTGGAGGCCCATCATCTTCGACTACCCTCATGTTTGTTTTACTTCCTATGACTTTTCAACTTTATATGAATCTTCATATTTTATACATGTCTTTTGGACTTTCACTTTACAATACATTTTCAAATCATAATTTACATAATCCACAATAATGATGTGGCATGTGACGGCTCATAACATGACATGACATGACATTTTTGGCGTGGACTTCTTGATGATATGGAAATATCAAGTCACTTTTGATGCTACTTGTTATGTGTCTATGTGAGGATGCTCTTATATGTATTCCATATGCCTTAGAGGTAAGGAGTACTCAATGGTATCAAGTCTTGAGTTACGGTTGCAAATTGGTGTACCTTTTCTTTCTCTTGATTGATCATCTTACATAATCATGCACAAAGATGTATTTCTCAATGTTTCCCTTATTCATCATCCTGTCATGGTATGATAGGGTACACGCATCTGTAACTCATGATGACGAGATGACATCAGTCTGATAAACCCCTAGTCTAAGATGGTGCATGTTGATCCATAAGACTGAGTTGGAGTCGGGTGGCAAGCTGAGGGAGAGGCTCAATAATTGTGAAATTGCACAACTCGGGTAGTCAGGGGTGAATCTTGACCCTGTAGACTTCACAATTCGCAGTTCAGGCTAATGTGGGGAATAAAACTATGCAGTATTGGAGCTAGGTGAGACAGACTAAGGGGATGAGCATTGGTTCAGCCTATTGCACAGTTCTGGAAGGTAGAGGAGGTTGGTTGATTGAATAATTACATAGTTAAGGAGCTCAAGAGTTGAGCTTGAGGTCATATATTGCGCAGTGCTCAGTTGAGGCTAGTTTGTAGGGATGAATTGTGCAATTTTGGAGGCCACGGTCTGGGCTTGAGCATTGAAACTACGCAGTGCACAATATTGGGAGGCGAAAATTGTGCATTGTGCGGTTTCAAGATGCAAAGTTGGAGCTAGAGGGTTGATACTGTGCAATGTGAAATTCAGGAGGGTTGAATGAGACTAAATTTCTCGGTCGGAAAGCTTTCATAAATTGATGAAGTGGAGGATAGGTGAGGCTGGTTTGAATAGTGATAAAACTTTGACTATGATCACACACTTAGAATGTTGGCAATATGATGTAGAGTGTTGTCCTTGATGGCAACCTACTTGATAACTTGCCCATGATAAGCAACCTAATTAGTGAAGGACTTGAAGGTGCAGTTAGAAGCAGAATTGTGATAGGGAAGAACTTCAAACATACAATGGAAGAGTGTTGCTCAGACCATCCTTTGTGGAAGGAGGAGATTCGTGAAGTTGTATATGATATCAGGTTGCTAAGGTCACGGCACAGTGAAGTGAATCTGCATAATGGAGGGATTAATGGTGCTCTAGTTCTGTAAGTTGTTCGAGGAACCAATACGATCGATAGTGGAGTTATACGCCTCTGCCTCTGTGTAAGTATGGAAGGTCTACGAGTCTCGGCGTTGTCTGTGTAATAGAACCTGGAGTATGAATAAATCGATTATATAAAGAAAACACTGAAGCAAAGTTTTAATCGTTTAAACAATAAGTCTGACGGAACCATGTGCTAAGATAGAACCGTGATCGAGAGGAACAGTGACGGCGGTGTGGAGCGAAACCATGGTCTTTTTTGCACCACCTTTCGACGATACGTGGTATTTCCTATATGGGGAGCGATTCCATACATGTGTTGACACGCGTCCCTGCAAAATCGCCAAGCGCATGATAACGATCATCCTTCGCACGTTATCAATCGACCTAGGATGGCCAGCGAAATTGCTTTTGCACTGTCGATCTGAAAGGGGTCAATCAGACAGTGATCATGCGTCGGACTTGCTCGAAGTTTAATCAAGATGCGCGAAGAATAACACAATTATGACGCGCCATCGCGCGTTATTGCTCATGCAAGTTTCCCAAGCGATTTCCGTCAATCTTAGAGGCTCACGATCTAACGGTGATCGGGCAATGGACCTATGCGAAGTTTTGTTTGGTACGGAGGGGCGCATATGTGGGCTAGGGGTCAAATTTTTATTAATATTAAACTATTCGAAAGCATTGGATTTTTTATATAAAGCCCGGATTAAAATTTCATTGAATTTTTAATTAAAAAATAATATTACGGGGGCGGCGTAAAGATTTAAAAAACCAGAAGGGGTGCCTCCGCAGTTGAACAAGTAATCAAGCGTTGACCGGAAATCAATGGTGGAGATTAAGTGCGGGGGCACCAGCCAAAAAAATTTCATCCGTACCCCAAGAACCCCCGCAGTGACATAATGATGACTATGCAATATTTGTTTATCAATTGATAAATATTTTAATAAAAAATAAAAACCCCAAGGGCCAAACTATTAGAAACATTGTAAAAGGAATACCATTAGCGGTTGAAATGGTTTTTGTCTCATGGTTTTAATAAAGGTGAGAACTATATAAATGAGAAAAATTATTATTCGAAAGGTATGATGAGTGAGGTTGACGAAGAAGGAATTCCTCTAAGGAATATCTGTATGGACAGACAACGTGCTTAATTGATGATTCTGAGTCCATGATGCACCCATCGAGATATTGATCTAAAGGTGATGAGTCTTGAGACTATTCATTAAAAGAAACGATGAAGAGCTAGCGCATGTCTGCTGAAGAACACATATGGATCCAGGTAAGTTTTTGTAGATTTGGCCTGCTCTGCAAACATATTATTATGACAGATCTATACAAGAAAAGCACGTATATTTATGCGAGTCATATACATTGAAAGTGCATATGACAGTTGGAGTTTCTGAAGACTAATATACACAGAAGATGTTGAATGCATATATTCTCTAAAGTCTGGATCACTTCTGATGTTTAGAAGAATTGGGCAAAATATGTTTGTTGATAAGTGAACAAAGGGTTACGTTGAAACTGTTTGATCCAGTGTGAAAATTGATGAAACGTGGTCTGCAGTGGATCTGAGGGTTGAAGCCTTCAGTATGGAAGTAGAAGCTTCCTGCCAGTAGAATCTGGTGTTATGTTCAGGGGGTTGAAGCTCCCTTCCAGGAAAGGCTGGTAAACGAGTGCAGGGGGTTGTAGCTCCCTTCTAGGAGAGGCTGGTAAACAAGAGAAGGTTGTAGCCTTCTGCAGGTGGGTGCCTGGGTGCTGGTATAAGTCTGCACCAGCATATATTGTAAGAAGTTTTCTCTATAATAAAATATTGAAGACTGAGATTGCAGCAGCGGTAGTTTTCTCCCGAATTAGGTTTCCACCTTAAATCCTGGTGTCCATATGTGTAGTTCATGTTTGATGGTTTTTTATGTTACTTTTGTTCATGCTTAATAAAGACATAATAAGATATCTGGACATACATGTTGGATGCAGTACTGTAACATATGGTTTTAAGAAAAAAGAAAGAAAAATTGTTCAACTTTAAATACTGATTCACCCCCCCTCTCAGTATTTTTCCCAAAAATTGGTATTAGAGCGTAGGTCCTTCTGCAGAATCTTGATCGCTTGAAGGAGATCCGTCACAATGGGAAGGAAGCAAAAGAAGAAGGCTACTCAAAAGGAGATATCTCAGAAAACATGTGCAGCAGCAAATGAAGAAGATGAAACAGGTACTGATTGTTGTTCTTATGATGGTGATGATAGTGAAAGTAACAGTATGAGTCTAGAAGCAAATCTCAAAATCAATGATGAAGATCCATTTAAAAGTAAGGAATCTATCTACCAAGATATTATCTCTAGAATGAATGGACAAATAGAAACAATGAAGGAACAGATAGAAATATATCAAAGACTGCAGGATAAAGTAACCGATCGAAGTGAAAGACTTGAAGCATAAATCATCTGTCTGAAAGCAGATCTCGAAACATAAAATAAGAAGAATGAAGAACTCCTACAATCATTTGAAAAAGAAGGACGTGAAGCATAAATCATCTCACTAAAAACAATTTGGAAAAATCAAATAAGAAGAATGAAGAACTTCTACAAACATTTGAAGAAAAATAAAATGAGTTGAAGGAAGAGATTTTAAAATTGAATGATCAAGTAGAAGAAGGAAGAAGGGTCGAAGAAAGTATGAAGAAGCAATGTCAAAAATTGGAGGTTGAGGTAAATATTTTGAAAGATAAATTAGAAGAAAAAGATAAACTCTTGAGGTTTCAAGATAGTACTAAGATTCTGGACAATATTCTAAGTATTCAAAGGTCTCCTTATGTTAAATTTGGTCTTGGTTTTCATGAAACTCTTAAAGGAGAATCTAGTTCACAATGAAGTGCTAAAGATTCAAAGGATATCAATGCAAAACCTGAAGTGTTGAAAGAAATAAAAAGTCAACCGACAATCATGAACTCTCAAAAGAAATCACTCCCTCCTTTGATCAATAATGTTGAATGCTTTAAATGTCATAATTATGGGCATGTTGCAGCCAATTGTAGAAGCAGATTGTTTTAGTCACAAATAAACACCTTTTACACAGAAAGGTACTCAGGTTTCTTTAAGGGATATTGTTTTTTATGCAGCAAGTATGGTCATAAAGCAGCTGATTGCAATAGAAGAAAGAATAGAAAAACACATTATGATCCATATGCTTACTTTTCTGGTCACGCAAGATGTTATGCTTGTAACAAGTATGGACATGTAGAAAAAGAATGCAAGATGAATAGATCTGAGAAATTGGAAAATTTCCAGCACACTATAAGAAATTTCAAGCAAAGCTGGAAAAAGAACCAGAACCGGTCAGAAACGTAGGGGTAATAATCCTACTACAGTCTTCTGCTTCTAAATTTTACTTATCATAATGACTGCAGGAAGTGATGTGAGATACATTATAGGAATCAGTAATGTATCATCACACAAAGAGCAATGTATGATGATTCCAATGATAGGTTTGATAATTCGAGTTGTGTTTGTTTCTAACAGTGCATCTGATGTAAAGAAGACAGGTACAAGTGGCATAAGTTCAGGGGGAGCATCAGCCTTGCTGGGAGCAATGCATTGTTGGCATTATGATGGTTTTGAAATATGACCTCTCTCTTGAGGTCCTTTTGCCTCAAAAGAAGAAAAACAAACAACAGATGGCATATTTCTATCACAAGAAAAATATCTTAAGCAAATACTGAAAATGTATGGCATGGAGGAGTGCAAATGATATATGGTTTCCCTTAATGAGATTATGGATAAACCCTGAATGTTTCTTTGCTAAAGAGTATCTTTTGTTTTCACATATGGATGAGATGGAAGTCTTATGATTCGGAGATAAGGATAGATCATGTAGAGTTTGATGATGATGACTTCTGTCATGGTTGAGACCTTATAGTTCCTTCACATGGTACATCATGATTATGAAATAAATATAAATCATGAATATCTTGGTGATAACAGATCACATGGATGTTTACTTGACGCAAATTGACTATTGAAAAAGTTTTTTTGGTATGATAATTCCTCTTGAGAAGAATATGTTGATGCGGCAAAGAGCCTGAAGGCTTGGTTACTAATGTACTTATGCTACAACTATTGGATGACTCTTGATTACACAGCTATGGTGCTGTTGGGGATCTCTGGTGGTGTTTCTGCTCTCATAATTCTGTTTTACTCTGATGTTTTTTTGATAAAGATGCCTTGATGATTTGATGGTGAAATTTTTCAGGATGAAAAAGCTAAGAGGGAGCTTTGGTCTTATGAAAAGGATGCAGTATTGGCATTCTAATTAGTTGTTGTGGTCTGATCTAATGCTTGAGATTCTTTGGTCTTAATTGTATAAGTTATAATATGATGACAAGGTCATATTGAGACCTATGATGTAATATTCAGTCATGTAAACCCACTTGGTTGGGTACTTATGTCACATATGTAAATCCACTTGGTTGGATCATTGATGTAAGTGTGAGTCCTTGGTGATAGAAAAGGTCATAGAGTCATGTACCTCACTGAATTTTATGTTTGAAGATTCAGCATGAACTCAGGGGGAGCTTGGTAACTTCAGTGCACATCAGATCTACAGAACTCTTCTTTCTACAAGAAAAGAAAAACCTTGTTTTGGTTTTGATCCGCCCTTTGCTCTTGATGTCAAAGGGGAGAGTCTCATGGTGTTTGAATAATGTATCTATTTGTTGTAGTGATCAAACACCATCATGGTTGCCATCAAGTCCAAAGGGGGAGATTGTTGGAAATATGATGCAGAGTGTTGTCCTTGATGGCAAACTACTTGATAAGTTGCCCATGATAAGCAACCTAATTAATGAAGGACTTGAAGGTGCAGTTAGAAGTAGAACTGTGACAGGGAAGAAATTTGAACATACAATGGAAGGTTGATATACATTATATATCATAGCAGAATTGAAGACAGAAGGACATAGGAAGATTGTTGGAATATTGTCATTGATGGCAAAGGAATTGGCAAAGGCATGGGCAACGAAGAAGAACAGCAAAGTTGCAAAAAACAACGATCAGCAGCAAAGAACAAAGGAAGAATGCATTTACAGAGATAAGCATGGAATTGAAGCAGATTTGTCCAGAGACAGAGGCAAATTGAGAAGAATGAGTGAAACTCTTATTCATTCGTATATGGTGATGAGGGATTGGTTCTAAACTCTCCATGACTTATATATTCAGCAGAATATTTGAGTCTCTATGGAAATTGGTGAAATCATGTGATTACTGACAGATGGGATTATGCTCGTATAGACAGCTTGAATTATGAAAAGCATGAGAGTGTTGCTCAGACCATCCCGATTCTGTGGAAGGAGGAGATTCGTGAAGTTGTATACGATATAAGGTTGCTAAGGTCACGACACAGTGAAGTGAATCTGCATAATGGAGGGATTAATGGTGCTCTGGTTCTGTAAGTTGTTCGAGGAACCAATACGATCGACAGTGGAGTTATACGCCTCTGCCTCTGTGTAAGTATGGAAGGTCTACGAGTCTCGGCGTTGTCTGTGTAATAGAACCTGGAGTATGAATAAATCGATTATATAAAGAAAACACTGAAGCGGAGTTTTAATCGTTTAAACAATAATTCTGACGGAACCATGTGCTAAGACGGAATCGTGACTGAGAGGAACAGTGACGGCAGTGTGGAGCAAAACCATGGTCTTTTTCGCACCACCTTTCGACGATACGCGGTATTTCCTAGATGGGGAGTGATTCCATACAGGTGTTGACACGCATCCCTGCAAAACCGCCAAGCGCACGATAACGATCGTCCTTCGCACATTATAAATCGACCCAGGACGGCCAGCGAAATTGCTTTTGTGCCGTTGATCTGAAAGGGGTCAATCAGATGGTGATCGTGCATCGGACTTGCTCAAAGTTTAATCAAGATGCACGAAGAATAACACAAGTACGACGCGCCATCGCGCGTTATTTCTCGTGCAAGTTGCCCAAGCGATTTCCGTCAATCTTAGAGGCTCTCGATCTAACAGTGATCGGGCAATGGGCCTGTGCGAAGTTTAGTTTGGTATGGAGGGACGCATATGTGGGCCAGGGGTCAAAGTTTTATTAATATTAAACTATTTGAAAGCATTGGATTTTTTATATAAAGCCTGGATTAAAAGTTCATTGAATTTTTAATTAAAAAATAATATTACGGGGGCAGTGTAAAGATTTAAAAAACCAGAAGGGGTGCCTCCGCAGTTGAACAAGCAATCAAGCGTTGACCGAAAATCGACGGTGGAGATTAAGTGCGGGGGCACCAGCCAAAAAAATTTCATCCGTACCGCAAGAACCCCCGCAGTGACATAATGATGACTATGCAATATTTGTTTATCAATTGATAAATATTTTAATAAGAAATAAAAACCCCGAGGGCCAAACTATTGGAAACATTGTAAAAGGAATACCATTAGCGGTTGAAATGATTTTGTCTCATGGTTTTAATAAAGGTGAGAACTATATAAATGAGAAAGATTATTATTCGAAAGGTATGATGAGTGAGGTTGACGAAGAAGAAATTCCTCTAAGGAATATCTGTATGGACAGACGACGTGCTTAATTGATGATTCTGATTCCATGATGCACCCATCGAGATATTTATCTAAAGGTGATGAGTCTTGAGATTATTCAGTAAAAGAAACGATGAAGAGCTAGTGCATGTCTGCTGAATAACACATATGGATCCGGGTAAGTTTTTGTAGATCTGGCCTGCTCTGCAAACATATTATTATGACATATCTATACAAGAAAAGCACGTATATTTATGCGAGTCATCTACATTGAAAGTGTATATGACTGTTGGAGTTTCTGAAGACTAATATACACAGAAGATGTTGAATGCATATATTCTCTGAAGTCTGGATCACTTCTGATGTTTAGAAGAATTGGGAAAAATATGTTTGTTGATAATTGAACAAAGGGTTACGTTGAAACTGTTTGATCCAGTGTGAAAATTGATGAAACGTGGTCTGCAGTGGATCTGAGGGTTGAAGCCTTCAGTATGGAAGTAGAAGCTTCCTACCAGTAGAATCTGGTGTTATGTTCAGGGGGTTGAAGCTCCCTTCCAGGAAAGGCTGGTAAACGAGTGCAGGGGGTTGTCGCTCCCTTCCAGGAGAGGCTGGTAAACGAGAGAAGGTTGTAGCCTTCTGCAGGTGGGTGCCTACGTGCTGGTATAAGTCTGCACCAGCATATATTGTAATAATTTTTCTCTATAATAAAATATTGAAGACTGAGATTGCAGCAGCGATGGATTTCTCCCGAATTGGGTTTCCACCTGAAATCCTGGTGTCCATATGTGTAGTTCATGTTTGATGCTTTGTTCTACTGTTCATGCTTAATGCTTATCTGATGCAATGCTCTAAGTAAAAAATATAATAAGATAGCTGAACGTACATGATTGGATGCAGTAAGAAAGAAAAATTGTTCAGCTTTAAAATATTGATTCACCCCCCTCTAGGTATTTTCCAAATTAGATTTTTGAGGAAAAATCTAGTTTTTCCCCAATGAGGTGGAGAGTATTTGGGAAGAGGTAAAAAGATGAGAAAAGTAGAAAGCAGCTTTAAAAGTCCCTAAATAAGGGAAGCCTAGGCAAACAGGAAGAAAAGCATCCTGAAATTCTGGACGCAGAATTAGAAACAAGCTTTGGGGAGAAAAAGCTTAAATAAGCTACTCCTGAACAGATTAGAGGTTGGTCTATTTTGGCAGGTGATCTCAGCTCAGGGGTGAGATCTGGAGATAGAGGGACTCTAAGGTTGGGAGGGATTGGTCAATTGCGAGTGGTATGTTCCACGTTCATTACAATTGATAGTATTAGTATGATTTAATATGGTTAATTGTCATAGATGCTAAGTAGAATTATAATGTGAAATTTTCATTATCTACATTTAACAGAATTCTGTAGAATAAAATTTCTTCTCAGTTCTGTACAGTTGTAGGAAGCATATCTATGGGAAGGAATTTAGCAGAATCTCTACACCAGTGCTGGTCTAAATCTGAGAATACATCTTTTCCCAAATATGACTTACATTTTAACTTTAATCTGCTTTTATATTATTAACTAAATACTATGTACATAACAAGGAAGCATAGTACTCTTACATGCATCACAGATGAAGTAAGCTAGACATAGGTTACATCTATTTGAAATAAGCAGTGACATAAATAAATGGAAAACACAGAGTTATACAATTAATATCAATGCCATGAATCAATAGTTACAGTATACTGAATTTAATTAAATGGCAGAACCCTGAGTAGGTGATTACTGGTATGTTTATATGTCTAGCAACATAATTACATTAACTAAAAAAATAAGACAGATGTATGTTAATATGCGACAAGTTAACTATAATGAAATCAAAGACCTGAGATATAAAGATGATAATATTACTGATTAGTATGGCATACTAGACAAGAGAAACAATTATAAATACATAGCTTCTATCCCAATACTAAAAGGACTGCACAAATATACATTTTTACATATGTGTACAGAGGTTAAATTGGAAAGCAGAACACTGATAAGACATTAGTAGTATATATATCCTATCCTTTAGTATATTCCAGGAGTGAAATTAAATGAGAAGTTAGGTGTTGTAATAGCATCTCGAGAACATCATAAGTGCACAAAATTAAAAGTATCCAGAGTGCCCAACACTGTTAGGGAATATTACTTTGATAGATAAAAGAAATGGGAAATTAAACATAGCAGAAAATAAATATGTTTATCATATGGAGACATTATGAGATTTACAATGACAAATTAAAAGAAATATGACTATTACCAATAGTAGAAAAATCCAAATTTACACCTGTACAAGTATTTAAACAGTCTATAGTCCATCACTAACAAAGAATGTAACTCTGCAGACATAGAAATAAAAAAAAAATTGTATTGACGGGATTTCAGTTCTGAATTTTCCGAAGACCAGTCACCACTTATAAATTATAATGGAGGGTTTCCTGAGAAGAATTCAGGATATTGGTTTTTAGAAATCCAAAAATGAGTTACGAAGAATCTTCTTGCTAGAAGAAGGCATCGAATCACAAATACTGACCTGAAATTAACGATGGAAAAGGAAAAATAATGTTAACGAGTTGTTGTAGGGAAATCACTGAGAATCCCAAACCACTTCAGAGTAGTAGCTCACCTACGCAAACCAAGAAAATATATATAAGCAAAGGAGAACAAAAAATTAAATCAAATTTAAAATTGTAAGGAAACCACATGAATGTCGCCGCATAAATGGTTACGTCTTTGCTCATCCGATAAATGGAAACTCATCTACAAGTCAAATGAGACGTAAATGAGCCAAGGATGACAACTCTCTGTCGAAACATAGGAATACATAGAGAAATTTTGTTAACTTTTCTTGTAAAACCCTGACGAGGATGTAAATGCGAGAAGGGCCGAACACCAGCGTCGAAATTTAGCTTAATCACCGACGTCGAGATGGCCAGATTTGGCCATGAAGGACGCAGACGTATCACGCGATAGATATTCTCTTGTGGTTGAACTAACCCAGGAAATCGAAATACATACAACCAAAATTTAAAGTGTACTGTGTATAATGATAAAAGGAGACTAGAATAGAATGAAATCGATAATCCTGAGATCTAACCATAAGAAATGTAAACAAAGGCCAAATAAATTTTACCTGGGTGCATCACCCTTCTCAGGTCGAGAGCTGAGCTCTGGTAGCAACCGAGAGTCGAGCTTAGTAGCAACGAAAATTGAACGCACTGGAAAGAAGTAAAATCTAAAGGCAGCAAAATTTTATGATGAGTCAAAAACCCATTGAAAACTTGGGAAGAAGCTCGAGTATATAGGCTAAATCCAACTGCAAGGAAACTTAATCACTGTAGAAGGAAAATTAATGGAGATTTCAACAAATCCAAACTAAACGGATGTAAATAACAAATCAAAATTACCTGTATCATAGTCACAGCATCGAACCCGGATAGCATAGCAAGCTATACACTATGGAATTGCATCGTGGCCATCGTGGTAAGCACAAAGAATGCTACGCTGGGAAGAAAAACCCTCAGAGAAGAGTGAAAAGACAACAACGATGTGTTTAATAGAGAGATCGATGTTGCAGAAACCCAATTCATATCTCACGCTACACTTGGTGACAATCGGTCGATTCTCTCATAGATCAAGGCTAGCGTAAAGTGGAGACGGAAAAACCCTAAAGTCATTTAATGCTATAGTACCATTGCAGATGGTTGCCATTACAACGAATGCCTGTTAGGTGGGAAAACGATAAATAAACAACAATTTGTTGTGGGCTCGAGGAACGGAACCGTAGATGGACATTTATGTTTGTGTACAAAAACAAATCAATGCACCATAACACAGTAACGTATGTCAGTAGATATGAAATCTACACCACAATCCAAATCGAAACATTAATATTGAATTCCAACATGAAATCGATCGAATTAGGAAGAATATTTCATGATGTTATTAACGCCAACGTTCATCCATATGTCGTGGATCAGACTATTAAATACTTTGATGTCGTGAATGGTATAGGGACTACTTGACTATTTAAAATGTGAGAGGGTATGTCATGATCGACGTGACAACTGAAGATTATCCTTTTGTATATAATATGAAGTCCAAGGTAAGTTACTTAACTTAAACTTAGTTAAGTGACTAATGATAGATTGTATCAAATCGAGAAGGAGGGGTATGGTTATAAAACAAAATTGTAGTGAAATTAATGTAAGGGTGGAATTATACTTGTGACCATAGTATGAATACATTTCATACCCATAAATTTAGTAATATGAACAAATGAATATGGTTTATATCTAGGTTGATATATATATACATACTAATCACATTAGGACAAGTGATAAATAGAATAGAAACTTTGCATATACCTACGAGAGGTATCTAGAGCTTATCCTTTGGCACAATTATTATTGGAACTGAGATTTATGAGAAAAAAAAAAATTATATGGGGAGTAGGAGACGTTACAAATGGTATCAAAGCTCATGTTACATAAAATTGGGCTGTTGTTGTTGTGTTCACTGTTGTTTTACATTATGCCTGTGTAAATTATTTATTGTTGGAAAAAATAAAATTATTGATCTATGTTGTTTAGTGTACAGTGTGGTGCTGAAATAAACAATTCCAATGGTTGGAAGTGAAGAGATTTATGTTGATCTTCTTGATGATGATAATACACCAGATCCTAACGCTCTGGTGATGGCTATGTTGCATAGTTTGCAACGAGAAATGGCTGAGCTAAGAAGCCAGAATGACAAATTGTCATTAGCCAGTGAGGAGCAGGAAAAGCTCATGAAAGAATTAACTTCACAGAACAGCCAAGAGGGTGAAGGTTCTGGAAAGAGGAAGAATGATGAGTCTGAAGACGTTGATGCTGTTAGGCATCAACATAATAAAAAAAAGGAATTACAGGGGGAATTCTGAAAGATCAAACCTCCCTCCTATGATGGGGAGAAGGAGGAAGATGCTGAAGCCTGGTTGTTGAACATGATTAAATATTTCCAATTCTATGAATATGAAAGCAATATGAAGGCCCAATTAGCTGTTTACCAGCTACAAGGTAAGGCTACCTTGTGGTGGGAGAAGACGAAAATGGTTCATGCCATTGATGAAAAGACAGTTACTTGGGAGGATTTCCAGGTTAAGTTTAAAAATCGCTATTTAAATGAACTCTATTGTGATGATAAAGCAAAGGAATTTCATGAGCTTAGACTGGGAAATCTTACTATTGATGAGTTTGTCACTAAGTTTACAAATATGTTGAGATATTTCCCTTACATCCGTGAAGAGAAGGCGAAGGTGCAAAGGTTTCTGAAATGTTTTCCTGCTGTATACAAGGAGAAAATAGAGTTTGATAATCCAAAAACCATGGATGAAGCGGTGAGAAAAGCTAGATTATGTTACCAGCAGTTCAAAGGAAAAACTAAAATTTCAGCAATCTTAGTTTAGTCGGTTAGCCACTAGAACCAGAGGAAGAGTAGCACATAACCAACAAACTGACAATTAGCATTAAATGATTTTCATAAAATTGAATTTGAGACATTACGCCATTAGGCTCATATGACTTCTTGATAGGAATGGACTAGACAAGGAAAATAGAAAGGCTATGATGAATTGTTGGGACAAAACCTGCATTTCATAAAGAAAGATGGGAAACCTATTCTAAAGGGAAAACCAAAACCCATCTCTGTAAGACAAATATCAGCCCTGCAATTAAAAAGGACAGCTAGGAAAGGATATCAAGTTTATGCAGTACATGTTGAAGAAATAGAACAGCAACCTGAAGGAAATCTGCTGGATACTTTGCCAGTAGTGAGAGAATTTAAGGAAGTTTTTCCAGATGAGATTCCTCATCTTCCCCCCAAAAGAGAGATTGACTTTTCAATCGATATGGTGCCTAGAGAAACACATGTTTCTCGAGCCCCTTATAAAATGATCCCCCGTGAAATCATGGAGCTGAAAATGCAATTGCAAGAATTGCTGGATAAGGGCTATATCCGACTGAGTGTGTCTCCTTGGGGAGCACTGGTTCTATTTGTGAAAAAGAAGAATGGAAACTTTAGAATGTGCATTGATTATCATCAACTGAATAAGTTGACCATTAAAAAAAGATACCCTTTGCCCAGAATTGATGATATTTTTGACCAAGTGAGAGGAGCTTTAGTATTTTCGAAGATTGACTTAAGGACTGGTTATTACTAGCTCAGAATTAAGGAGGAAGATATTAGTAAAACAACTTTTCGAACCAGTTATGGTCACTACAAATTTGTAGTCCTACCTTTCGATTTGACAAATGCCCCTGCCACCTTTATGTGCTAAATGAACAGTGTTTTAAACAAGTATCTTGATAAATTTGTACTAGTGTTCATAGATGATATTTTAGTTTACTCCAAAAGCAAGGGGGAGCACAAAGAACACTTGAGGATAGTGTTGCAAACTCTGAAAGAAAACCAGTTGTATGCTAAATTCAGCAAATGTGAATTTTACAAGGACAAGATCCAATACTTGGGACATATTATTTCTGAACAAGGGTTGGATGTTGACCCTAAAAAGATAAAGGCTATTAAAGAATGGCTTGTGCCAATTGATGTTTCAGCAATAAGATCATTCATGGGGATTGCAAGTTATTATCGCAGATTTGTGGAGAGATTTTCTGTCATAGCATATCCCATAACATCACTACAAAAGAAGGGTGTCAAATTTGAATGGAATGAAAAATTCCAAAACAGTTTTGAACAATTAAAACTAAAACTCACCACAGCCCCTATATTAAAAATTGCAGATGCTGATAAAGAATTTGTTGTATGTACAGATGCTTGTAGAGAGGGGTTGGGAGGAGTCCTTTTGTAGGAAAATTCAGTTATTGCATATGAGTCTAGGAAACTGAAGACACACGAACCAAACTATAGTGCATATGATTTCGAGTTGGCTGCTGTTATTCATGCCTTGAAGATGTGGCGACACTATCTCCTTGGAAATAAATTTACATTGATGACTGATCATATTAGTCTTAAATATTTCTTTTCCCAAACTGATTTGATTGCTCGACAAGCTAGATGGTTGTCTTTTCTGAGTGAATTTGATATGGACATAAAACATATCAGAGTGAAAGAAAATAAAATTGCTGATGCTTTGAGCAGAAATGCTTGCCAACACATAAACAACATTGGAAGTAGTGTAAAATTGGAGTTAGAGGAATTAGTGAAATAGGCAACAGACTAGGATCCAAATTATGAGAACCTACAGGTGAAAATACAAAAGAAAGAGATGGCTAAATACACTCAAAACCAAAAAGGGCTGATCTGTTACAAAAATAGATTGTATATCCCCAATGTAGAAACTCTGAAAAGAGAGATTCTAGATGAATATCATAAACAGCCGTATGCAGGGCATCCTGGATATCAAAAAATGTTAACAGCTTTGAAAACGAAGTTGTTTTGGCCAGGAATGAAAAGAGATGTAGCAGAATATTTAGCTAGATGCATGGAGTTTCAATTAGTTAAAGTTGAACATCAGCATCCTGCTGGTCTTCTAAATCCTTTGTCGATTGCAGAATGGAAATGGGACACTGTTTCTATAGATTTTATCAAAGGGCTACCCAAAACTAAATACCAACACGATTCAATGATGGTGGTAGTAGACACTTTAACAAAAGTTGCACACTTCATACCTGTAAAGTCTACTTTTGGGACAGCCCAAGTAGCAGATGTGTTTCTAAAAGAGATAGTAAGATTACATGGGGTCCCAAATATGATTGTTTCAGATAGAGATGCTAATTTCACCACAGCCTTTTGGAGAGGGCTATTTGGAGGTACGGGCACTAAGTTGAATTTTAGTACTGCCTATCACCCTCAGATCGACAGTCATATAGAGAGAACTAATCAGATTTTGGAGGATATGCTGAGAATGTATGTGATGGATAGGCCATCAAAGTGGGAAGACTACTTGCATTTAACTGAATTTGCCTATAATAACAGCTATCAAACCTCCATTAAAATGAGTCCGTTTGAGGCACTCTATGGAAGGAAATGCCGTACACCTTTGAGGTGGAGCCAACCTGAGGATAAGCTAATGTTGGGACCAAATGCTTCACAAGAAATGGAAAGAATTGTTAAGCAAATACAAAGAAATATTAAGACCGCACAAGATCGACATAAAAACTATGCTGATAAGGAAAGGGTACACAGAGAATTCAAAGTAGTGGAGCATGTGTACTTGCGTATTAATCCCAAAAAGAGCACACTTTATGCTGGAAGTTGTGCAAAATTGGCCCCTAGATATTGTGGACCTTTTGAGGTGTTAGAAAGGGTGGGACCAGTGGCTTACAAGCTGGCCTTACCACCCCATGTTAAATTTCATGATGTGTTTCATGTTTCATTATTAAAAATATATGTACATGATGCTTCTCACATAGTTGATTGGAATGTGATACAGGTGGAACCAGAAGGGGAGTTCCTTCCAGAACCACTTCAAATATTGGAGCGGGAAGAAACTGAATTGAGGAATCGAACGGCAGCAAGAGTAAAAGTGCAGTGGAAGCACTTTACTGTTGAAGAAGCTACTTGGGAAAGAGAATCTGAAATGATGGAAAAATATCCATTTTTGTTTGAAAAAAAAATGAACTCTAGTAGTTATATATCAACAACGACGACGGTGTTTTCTTTCAGAGGGGGAATACGTAACACCCCTAGTTTATGCTTTCTTTCAAAGCTAGACATTTGAACTTTAATCCTAAGGGGAGTGGACCCCAATGGACAAGTATTTTGTGGATGTAATTAAATATTTAATTGTGAAAAATAAATAAAATAATTCTGTGCAGATTGACCAAAGTGAGAATTATGAGATCACTTGCTAAATCCATGAGGATGGAAAGAGGAAAAAATTTCTCCAAAAATCTTTCAAAAATCCTTGAAAGAATTTATTTCCAAATTAGATTTTGAGGAAAATCTACTTTCCCCAATGATGTGGAGAGTAGTTGGGAAGAGGTAAAAATCTTGGAAAAGCCTAAAGCAGCTTTAAAAATCCCTAAATAAGGGAAGCCTAGGCAAACATGAAGAAAAGCATCCTGATATTATGGACGTAGAATTAGAAACAAGCTTTGGGGAAAAAAGCTTAAATAAGCTAGTCCTGAACAAATTATAGGTTGGTCTGTTCTGGAGGTGGTCTCAGCTCGAGGGTGAGCTCTAGAGATAGAAGGGCTCTAAGGTTGGGAGGATTGGTCAATTGCAGAAGTGGTTTGTTCCACGTTCATTACAATTGATAGTATTAGTATGATTTAATATGGTTAATTTTCATAGATGCTAAGTAGAATTATAATGTGAAATTGTCATTCTCTACATTTAACAGAAGTCTGTAGAAGAACATTTCCTCTCAGTTCTGTACAGTTGTAGGAAGCATGTCTACGGGAAGGAATTCAGCAGAATCTCTAAACCAGTGCTGGTCTAAATATGAGAATACATCTTTTTCCCAAATATGACTTACATTTTAACTTTAATCTGCTTTTGTATTATTAAATAAATACTATGTACAGAAAAAGGAAGCATAGTACTCTTACATTCATCACAGATGAAGTAAGCTAGACATAGGTTACATCTATTTGAAATAAGAAGTGACATAAATATGAGAAGTTAGATCTTTGTAATAACATCCTCGATAACATCATAAGTGCACAAAATTAAGTATCCCAAGTTCCCAACACTATTAGGGAATATTACTTTGATAGATAAAAGAAATGGGAAATTAAACATAGCAGAAAATAAATATGTTTATCATCTGGAGACATTATGAGATTTACAATGGAAAATTAAAAAGAAATATGACTGTTACCAATAGTAGAAAATCCCAAATTTACACCTGTACAAGTATTTAAACAGTCCATAGTCCATCACTAACAGAGAATGTAACTCTGCAGACCTAGAAATAAAAAAAATACGTATTGACGGGATTTCAGTTCTGAATTTCCCGAAGACCAGTCACCACTTATAGATTATAATGGAAGGTTTCCTCAGAAGAATTCAGGATATCAGTTTTTAGAAATCCAAAAATGAGTTATGAAGAATCTTCTTGCCAGAAGAAGGCATCGAATCACAAATACCGACCTGAAATTAACAATGGAAAAGGAAAAATGATGTTAACGAGCTGTTGTAGGGAAATCAATGAGAATCCCAAACCACTTTAGAGTAGTAGCTCACCTGCGCAAACGAAGAAAATATATATAAGCAAAGGAGAACGAAAAATTAAATCAAAGTTAAAATTGTAAGGCAACCACATGAAGGTCGCCGCATAAATGGTTACCTCTTTGCTCATCTGATAAATGGAAACTCATCTGCAAGTCAAACGAGACGTAAATGAGCCAAGGATGACAGCTCTCTATCAAAACGTAGGAATACATAGAGAAATTTTGTTAACTTACCTTGTAAAAACCCTGATGAGGATGTAAATGCGAGAAGGGCCGAGCACCAGCATTGAAATTTAGCTCAATCACCGACGTCGAGATGGCCAGATTTGGCCATGAAGGACACGATAGATATTCGCTTGTGCTTGAACTAACCCAGGAAATCGAAAGACATACAACCAAAAGTTAAAGCATACTGTGTATAATGATAAAAGGAGTCGAGAACAGAATGAAATCGATAATCCTAAGATCTAACCATAAGAAATGTAAAAAAAGGCCAAATAAATTTTACCTGGGTGCGTCACCCTTCTCAGGTCGAGAGCTGAGCTCTGGTAGCAACCAAGAGCTGAGCTTAGTAGCAATGAAAATTGAACGTGCTGGAAAGAAGTAAAATCTAAAGGCAACAAAATTTTATGATGAGTCGAAAACCCATTGAAAACTTTGGAAGAAGCTCTAATATATAGGTTAAATCCAACCGCAAGGAAAATTAATCACTGTAGAAGGAGAATTAATGGAGATTTCAACAAATCCAAACTAAACGGATGTAAATAACAAATCAAAATTACATGTATCATAGTCATGGCATCGAACCCGGATAGCAGAGCAAGGTATACACTATGGAATTGCATCATGGCCATTGTGGTAAGCACAGAGAATGCTATGCTGGGAAAAAAAACCCTCGGAGAAGAGTGAAAAGACAACAACGATGTGTTTAATAGAGAGATCAACATTGCAGAAACCCAATTCATATCTCACGCTACACCTAGCGATAATGAGCCAGTTCTCTCGTAGATCAAGGTTGGCGTAAAGTGGATACAGAAAAACCCTAAAGTCATTTAACGCTATAGTACCATTGCAGATGGTTGCCAGTACAAAGAATTCCCATTAGGTGGGAAAAGGATAAATAAACAACGATTTGTTGTGGGCTCGAGGAACGAAACCGTATATGGACATTTATGTGTGTGTACAAAAACAAATCAATGCACCATAACACAGTAACGTACGTCAGTAGATATGAAATCTACACCAAAATCCAAATCGAAACATTAATATTGAATTCCAACATGAAATCGATCGAAATAGGAAGAATATTTCATGATGTTATTAATGCCAACGTTCATCCATATGTCATGGATCAGACTATTAAATACTTTGATGCTGTGAATGGTATAGGGACTACTTGACTATTTAAAATGCGAGAGGGTAGGTCATGATCGACGTGACAATCTGAAGATTATCCTTTCGTATCTAATATGAATTCCAAGGTAAGTTACTTAACTTAAACTTAGTTATGTGACTAATGATAGATTGTAGCAAATCGAGAAGGAGGGGTATGGTTATAAAACAAAATTGTAGTGAAATTAATGTAAGGGTGGAATTATACTTGTGACCATAGTATGAATACATTTCATACCCATAAAGCTAGTAATATGAACAAATGAGTATGGTTTATATATAGGTTGATAAATATGCATACTAATCACATTACATAAGGTTAGTGATAAATAAAATACAGAGCCTTTACATATGCCTCTGAGAGGATGAGAGGTATCTAAGACATAATCTTTGGCACAATTATTATTAGGCTGAGATTTATGAGAAAAAAAAAAAAAAAAAAAAATGGAAGTATGGGGAGTAGGAGCGTGACATACGTTAAGAAACATGGCCACCATACTTGGTATGATGATGGGGTGGTACGACAGCAAGAGGCATTGCTGCGGTGGCTGTTGTTGAGAGAGTATGGTTCGACATTTCACACGTCAACCCATATATCTCTATGTCATATTTTGCATAGTGTTGAGATGATGCTTGGGGAAAGTAGGGCCAACAGGGCCAAGGATTGGAGCATGGAGAGATACATCTTACTCCATGAAGCATGGGTTGGAGAGATAGTTCTTGAGTTGGGACTTTCCTTTTGGGGAAGGAACCGCTTCATTTCATATATCTCATATATAGAGGAGATCCTTGGACAACATATGGTTGCCAGTTGGGGACTTATTGTTGAGGAGAGGCATCTAACTATTCAGTTGGAGGCCATTCTAGACATTCTAGAGAGGCAACTATGGCACTGGGCATTCATATCACATTGGAGCAGATGGCGAGACCTTCCATGTGAGGATGCCATTTGGAGGGAGGAGGATTGCTGTAGCATCTACTTTTGCAGTTGCTTGAGGACAAGCAACATTTTGGTGGGGAGGACTGTAATATTCCCAATTTTCCATCAGTTAATTGGAATATTAGAGTTCTTACTTTTCTTGCTTAGTTAAGTAAATAAAAGGGTGGAGGGACCCATAAACTCCATAGATGAATAAAATTGTCTTTTGGTGTGTGTATATGGGTTAATCAGATTGTAGATCAACATTATGGAGTAGCGGACCAACTTATTAATGTAGGAAGAATGGAGATCATGCAACATTAATGAGGAAGATCATGGAGATCAAGTAAGATCATAGAGGAATAAAAGTAAGATCATAGAGCAATAATGATGAAGTGATGGAAGGAGTGGCGCATTAAATGCACACATGATGGAGGAGTGGAAAGTAAATGCAAAGATCATGGAGATCATGGAGAGACAATGCAGTCTTCATGGAGACTAGTGGCCACATGTGAAACAAATTATGAGGTGGGCCAAGGCTAGTGAAAGCTCACAACCATATAAGGAAGATGAGGGCAGCAAAGAAAATCAGTCTAGAATTTGATATTGTATTTTCGTTTGGCATTATTTGCACGCTTCAACTGTTAAGCTAAGTTTGATGTGTTGTATAGCACACGGGTGTTCCCGAACGGGAATCCCACCCTTACCCACGGGGGACTTCGAGTGCCTACTCTGGGAAGGTTTGTTTGAGTAGCAACTCATCATTCAGCATTGGTGCCACATCTAGCCCCTCTCTGCAGCACATACAACTTTGAGAATTACACATTCTTGTCTTAGGGTTTGAGAGGAGGAGGTAGTTCTTATCATTTGAGCTAAGGAACCGATGGAGGGATCATCCCTTTCATCTTGTGCTTCATTTTAGTCTTCCGAGATCGACATTGCTACATCCGGAATTAGGCCATCATTTCTAGACCTCCATGCAGCAACAGTTCCTTCAGGAATTGCACAATCTAGTTAGGAAGATCTAAGGGAGGAAGGAAGTTCCAAGTATTTCAGCTTGGAATCCTGTGAGGGGTCTTTCCCTCACTTTGGAGAGATCATTTCCATAAGCTGTGAGCTATACTTCATCACCTAGCAGCAGGATACAACTTCATCCCTCTTGACAACGTAGTTCATTCCAGCAGTTGTGCAGTATGTAGCTGCAACTTGAGTAGAGGAAGGAGGAGCTAGATCTCAAGATTCTAGCTTGGAGATCAAGAGAAGGGACCATCCCTTCATGTATTGAGTTGATTGGGTGCTATTGTAGCTGATAGATCATTATTTCAGCCCCATATCAGCAGTTTTCTTCAGGGAGTGCGTAACTCAGCCAACAGGGGTGCAATGTGCCACCCAAAAAGGGCCGAAAATCCAAATTTAAAACCTGGCCAAACTATTGCAGCTTTTTCTAGGTTTTAGAGATTAGAATAAATGGTTAAAATTATAGATCATTTGGAGCACTCGAGTAGCCTCTCACACATAAATATTCTTCATATTAACGGTGGTTTCTAGCGGCGGCAAATGTGACACACATGTCTAGTTCTTGGTTTCACTTGGTATTTCATCCATCTTGTGCCAGGAGTGAATTCCTTTGGTCTTTGTGTACTTTTATTGTTTTTGTTTAATAGTTATATGCATCGATTACCTTATTTTTCTACTAATGTTTTAATGCCTTGATGTTATATTCCAGCAATTTCAACATTTTACGGTTTTGTGCTTACATTACGGTTATTGCCTAGATTGAAATGTTATGAATGTTCTATAATCTGTCTTTTCCATTTTCGGATATTACACCAATATCGTTTTATTTCATGTTTTATTTGGTTTTATTTTTTTGTGTGTGGGATTTCACTGGCGATATGTTCCAGGAACTAGTAGTGAGGATATTCATGACAATGAATGGAAATTTCAACATATTTTTCAGGGTAAGTTATAGCAGTTATTTGAATATTATTTTGGAATAAAAGTGGATAGTGAATATGTAATTATGTGCAGTTTCTTTTGGTACTCCAATATCATTGCAATGAATTTTGGAATGTATACAAGTAGTGCATATATCAAATTTGTTGCCACATTTGAGGTTATATGCGGAAAATCTATTTTAAAATTCTTGTTAATGGTGTTGGTAGCTACTCGTACACTCTAAAAAGCATCTGATATAACTAGTCCCCAATTACTTTACCTTTGAATTTGGAGCCAACATGTTTAGTTTTTTTCTGGATATAATTTGTTGGATTTTGGGAATTGGATTCCTTTTCCCCTGGAATAGTATGATGACAATTGAAGATTTCTATATTGAAGCTATATTTTCGGTTAATATCATAATTTACAAAGTCGTGTCTTATTCTTTTTTAGTTTCTTGTTGTAATCTTGTGTCAACAATATTTTGCTCCACCCATTAGATTTCTATTGACCAGGCTTATGGTTGAAGTGTCACTGCTTCTTAAAGATAACTAGAGGAAACGATACAACTACAAAAGTGGAGTATGAGACATTCTTAGTAGAATTTTCTAGCGTTTTCGTGCTTGATTATGTTGGATAAAATCAAAATTGCAATGTACCATAAGCATGAGAATTCAAAATATTGGGATAGAAATGTGTGCTTTTATTTGCATTTATTACTTTAGTTGAAGATAACATTTCATCAACAAATGTTGCACACTAAGAACATGGTAGGTACAAAATTTATTCTATGGTATTGATGTTTTATTTACTTTTTTTATACAGGTCATCTGGCCAGATAGTGGCCACTATTTCCCAAATGAAGAAAACTTGTTTGAGTTTCTTGCTTTTATGGGGAAAAATGACATTAAAAATATTATTTATGTTGAGGTATATATCGTATAAATATTTTATAGTCTACTTTAGTTTATATTCCAGTGTTCATTGACTTTCATGTCTTATACTTTTCATTGTATCTTTTCCTTTTCTTTTTTTTCTTTTCAGAAAATGAACTCGGTATTGATGGTAAGAAGCAAGAATTGAAGAAAGAGGAGAATATAACACTAAAGCAACACAATGCAAATTAAAGAGAGAGAAAAGAGAATTGGTCTAGTGGTACATGTAGAGCCAATATTCTGCACAAGACACACACATAGATTGATGGTCAAGTCTTCAGAGTTGGTGAATTCACCTGCAATGCTTTGGCAACACAATGATAATGTTTTGAAGTGATGAAATAATATTTCATGTGTAAATTGTACTCCAACCAATATTAAGTTGGAAACTCATATTGTAATATTTGACATTTTATATAATATAATTTATGTGGTTGGAATTATTTATAGTTGCACTTGACATTACTTAGTATTCTAATTAAAATATGTGACTTTCTGTTTTCATATTAGATGAACATTTACATTGTATGACATTTTTTTTAAATTTAGTTGCAAAATCATATTAATTAATTTATGTTGATTAATAATGAACACATAAAATCAATCTAAAACTACTAAATCAATAGTTTATGTTTATTAATGATGAACACAAATAAAATGAATATACAACTAAATTAGTTGCTTATGACGATTGTTAATGAAAGTAAATGAAATGAATATACACTACTAAAGTAGTCATTTATATAATGAATGTGAAACTACCAAAACAAGATAAATGACTATTGCAAATGATAAATTTGTGATTACAAATGACGACTAAATTTTGTATATATATGACTATTAGTAGCTAATTTACAGTATCTTATAATAGAACTAAAATTTAGTCATATTTCTTTGGTCATTAATTGGTTTCAATTGATGACTGAAATTTGCATATATATGACTATTAGTAGGTAATTTACATTATCTTATAACACGACCAACATTTTGGTCATATTTTGTTGGTCATTAATTGGTTTTCTCAGTGTTCATTTAATAATATATTTTTTTGTATATTTTCTGATTAATTGTGGCAATTGATGACAAATCAATGATTAAATCAATGGCCAAATCAATGACTAAATTAATGACCCGGATCAATGACTAAGTAAATGACCAAATTAACGACCAATTATATGCTACAGACAACAAAATTGCCACAACCAATTAATGATTAAACTAAAAATGACTAAAAGTTGAATGATGTTATAAGATCTTATAAATTAGCTACTATTGAATCTTGACAAAAAAATAGTCGTTTCTATGGAAATTTTAGTAATTTTTTTAGTAACTAATTAGAGATTTTTGTACCGACCCGTCGTTGGAGGGACTTGATGTCTTCTATATTTCCTTCAGCGAAGTCTCCTAAGTCTCCTCTTTAGTTATTTGAATTCGTAAATGTAAATTAAGATTAGTTGTTCTCATAATACCATCTAAACCTTGATAACTATAGATTTTATGCCTTGTCTTAAAAGCTAGCTAACAATAAACTTTCTCTAGCAGGCCTTGGCATCAAAGGAGAAGAATTTACAAATATAAAAAGTGAAGTGTTTCATTTTTTCATTATTTTTTTTATATTTTTCTTAAGTTCTCATGGAAAATAAAATCAATATTTACCAAAAGGAAGGGAATTCTTCGCACAAGAATGTAAAAACTATTATAATAAAACTTACTACCATTAACTCTTGTTTATTGTGACATCTAATGATCTTTCCATATTTCCCAGTGGAAATAAAACTATTACCATGCTTGCATCAAGTGGAAACATAGGCATGCATTATTTTGTATAGTTTATTTGGATTTAGTTTAGGCTAACTATATTGGGATTTAGTTTACGCTCAAAAGCATGTGTAATATATATTCAACTATCATAATCTCTCTCTTATTGTTGTTATTGGACTCTGATAAGTTGATAACAAACAGAACGATCCTAAACTAACACGAAGATCTTTTGAAAATGCTAAAAGTCATATTTTAGTTTCTAGTACTTTGGTAGCAATCAACAACATTTAGAGAGAAAATACTTGAACTTTTACAGTAGTAAAACATTGGAAAAACAAATTTGTAATACTAAATTAAGAAAAAATAGAATATGGAATTTTCAAATTAACAAAAATGAGAAGATAAAGTTTTCAAATTAATTAAAATTAAAAGATTAAAGAATTTCCATGATTTGAATATGCTAATAAAACCAAAAATATCATAAACTATAATTATAAAATGATGATAGGCTTATTGAAATTCCTAATATTTGAAAAGTACGTTCATTTCCTTCCCATAACCCTTTCCGTGACCTTTTATCCATGGAAAGAAATAACAAAATCACAGAAAAAAAGTATTTTCCTATTACTTCCCATACCAAGCTATATTAGAAACATCATAATTGAACATATGGCTATGTGGGATATCCCATGAAATTAAATTGTGTATCCATGATTAATTTGACGTGTATTTCAAAACCCTTTAGACCACTTAAGGTATTTTTCTTGCAGATTGATTCACTATCACAAGCATAATTCTTCTTTTATTCGGTAACTATAGATAGAAGTTTCATTTTACCCTTTTAGTGATTTCTTTTGTTAAGTAGGGCGTGTGCAAGGATACGTTGTAGGAACTTCAATTCATTTTTTTTTATTTTTTCCTTTTTTTTATATGTTTATAAATTAAATTTTTACTTGTTTATATATTCATGCTATCATTCAATGACATTAAAAAAAAAAAATCTCGAAATCTGATTATCTTACTCTATTTCTATCGATGTTTGAGGCTACAATAACCTATATTTTGATCAAACTTTTGTTCAATAATTCCAAAATATGTATGGTTACACCTTCAAAATTTACATAGCCTACATATCGGCATTTGTAGCTCTATTTGTAGCTATTATCCATATCTACTTTGTATATATGATTTTATGCTGTTAAACTTGTATTTGAGCTATTAAGTTGTTTATATTTATATTTAAATCATATTTTAATTTTCAATCAATGAGCATCAGTGTATGAACAAATCCAAAAGGGAAGTGGACCCCAATGGAAAAACAATCTGTGGATTTATTTAAATATTTATCAATAAATATAAATGGAGTAATTATGTGTGCAATATGACTAGATTGAGATGGAGATCCTAAAAATTTGATCCATGAGGATATGGATAAGGTTAGACTTTCCCAAAAACCTTTCAGAAAAACCTTGAAATGAATATTACTAAATTATATTGGGAAAGAAAAATCTAATTTCCCCAATGAAGAGGAAAATAATTGGGAAGAGGAAGAAAAGCTGGAAAAGGGGAAAAACATCTTTAAAGTACCTCACTGAGGGAAGCCTAGGCAAAAATAGGAATAAAGCATCCTGGAATTTCTGGACACAGAAATTAGAAATAGGCTTGGAAAAGCACTGCTTAAATAAACCGCTCCAGGACAGACAAAGGGTTGTCTATCCAGGGAATTAAGGATCTCACCTCGGGGGTGAGTTAAGGAAATAAAACTCTACGGTTGGGAGGACTAGTCATATAAACTGGTATGCACACTGGAACAAGTTATTTCAAAATTTTATGATTGCTATGTGTAGAGATATTATTGTTTCAAAATGATTAGAATTAAATTATTCGATCTTTGAGTTATGAAATGCCCCATGCGTTTAAATTTTTGATAAAGCGAAATACAAATACGTATATTAGTATGAAAAAATCTAATCGGACCCATCTACGGAATGTCTAAACCTAGGATAGGTTTAAATGCAGAGATCGGTATCTCATAGAGAAGTAGTATCTCATAGAGAAGTGTTATTCTAGTTAGTAGATATAAATGTTAGTGTAACTGATGTTATTATCTATATCCCTTGATGAGAATTGTAAATTTAAATGCAGAAAATATATTAAAAATATGGAAAGCATAACCAGAAATTCATGGTATTATACAACTGTACAAACTATAACAGAAAGAAAAATTCATAAATTACTAAGTATAGTATAATTTTACCATGATATAGCACATCATTAATAAAAATATATATGAAGTATAGAAGAAAATTAAAATTAATAGGTTGCTAGAATATTGATAACAAATCCATGGAAGCCTAGCAGAAGATAATAGTAGTATGAACCAGTCAACTCTATTCATTTCTGAGTCAACATTTCAAGCTATACATTAAAATTCTATGCACAGAAGTGACATTACTTTATAAAGATATATTAAAACCATATAGGAAGATTTATGCAGAAATTGAGAAATTTTCCTTATTGAAGAAAATAAATGCCACGTAAAAAGGAAGCTGGACCTATATATATATATATATATATATATATATATATATATATATATATATATTCTAATTTAACTAAAAAGGTAGATACAAAATAGCTTGTTCAGAAATAAATATTTACAGGTATAGATTTCTAATGTATACAAACTTTGTTTTTTTTATTAAATCTGAAATTTTGTTTGCGCAGTGAATAAAGATTTTCACTTCGAGAATTTTAGGGGTATACATATAGACTTATATGAGAAGGTAAAAACATTAGACGAAAGGATAGTGTTGTATTCAATTAGTCTTTATATGTATGGATAAAAGTATATAATATACAAAAATAAATAAAAGGGAAAATTCGCAATAATACCAAATGTTATCATAACCCCTCTTTAATTATGACATAAGTAAGTAAAGAAGAAAGTGTATTAGGGTAGTTGTATAGGTAAAAACCTCTATCACTGGCATTGAAAGAATGAAAGGAATATTTTGCAACTGAGAGAACTTATATGAAAATTCATTACACAGATACATATGATAGAGATTAAATATTGATCTAATAATTATAAAAATTTAAAGCCGAGGGAGTAAATCCCCATATGTACACATGCTGTATAAATTAAACAAGGAAACACAATTGAAAATCATAGAGTATGTAACAGTAGACATAAAATATAAAAATTCTGTTATAGTGAAATGAAAGTCCCAATAAATATTTATACAGTCCCGGTTTAACAGTTAACTGAAGATGATAAAATCGTTTTCCCCGGTAAGGAGAACGAAATCTATCATAGGAATAAAATAACTAAACGTTTTATAGAAAAGATAAATTGGTGAGTTGAATCCAGGTGGAGAAAATGTTTCCGGGAAGATTACACCGACTTGCGACAAAAGAAAATACATTGACAAAGTAAGCTACTGAACAAGAATGTCCATGGCAACCGGGAAAATTTCATGGTGGGTTGATGCACCTGCATGCAATAGAAAAATAATGCTAAATATGGATTATAACTAAATTATATGAAAAAGGGAACAAAAATGAAATTCTGGGTTCAAAGCCCTCTACCTAAGAAATTCGTTTTTTTTCCGAAATGATCATTCCTGAATATACATAGAAATCCCAACTTCCGTCAGTGTAACAGGGATTATAAGAGTAGTTTACTAGAGAAATAAAAACATAATTTCACCTCAAGAATTTAGAGTACATGAGCGTAACACGCTTGACATCCAAATGCATCCATGGCTTCATGCTGGTATGCGTATACCAGTAGTATAGAAGTTTACGTAGTTGAACTTCTAGGTCAACTATGGTGTGGGTTTTGGCCTAAAATAGGTAAGAAAATCCCTTATGAAAATAAATAGGATAAAAATCTAAGAATTATAGCAACTAAATAAACCTTATTCCTGATTTGTATCACATCGAAATGGGACGAGAAAATATATGGCGAAAGAAAATCTAGCATGACTGAAAAGAAAATAAATTCAGAAAGAATTCAAGTAGCAGTAAATGCCAACCTATGTTTAGATGGAGAAAAAATTCTACTATAATAAATCCCGGAAACAGAGATTCCATTAACGTGGAAGTTTTTAAATTGCAAAGCGAAATGGAAAATATAGTAGATCCATTAGTTTACATAGTTTGTGAAACTAAAATCTACAGAAGGTAGCTTACCATACATAATCGAGGGCGATGGATGTTGAAACTTCATGTTATGGAGAGCTTCGAATCCCGATTCGTTTTGTTAGAGGATGTTGTGACGTTGAATGGAGAAGTCCAAAGAACAAAGAAAGATGAATATTAAACCTTTTAACCACAACCAGTGTAAAATCCTAAGAAATCAATGCCTTACATGTGTCAATGAATGAAGGCTGTTCTCCCTCGGATCATTGCCTCGATTAAACAGAACATAACTTAATCATGTGATCAGGTACATGAAATTTATGGTAAGGATGGTTAGAATTAAATTATTGGACAAGAAATTTATGAACACGTCTTTCCAAGTTAATACAGTAGGCTCGAGGAGCTCAGTTGCAAGTTGGCTTCATTATCAAAATATTAAAACTAAATATCAAGTATGTATTAGCTACAAACAATAAGAAATATCATCCTTAGTATTAAATACATACAATTGATATTCGTGTCAAATTATTTATACCCAATCAAATGATAAAAATCAAACGTGAATTATCCACTTAACGTTGGAAAGAACGTTGAATTAATATAATTAAGTACGTTGATTTTAATATATGAAGGTAGCAAAGTTAATCTACTACAAATATTATAAGGATATCATGAAGTGGAACAAACAAATCGATTTTCATGTATAGAGGAAAGGAAGCTATGTCCCAGGTTGAGAGAGGGACATTATAACCATATAATTATTATAAGAGGGATATCAAGGTAAAATTTAATCTATATTAATAGGAGTTAACGTATATAAGTTTCTATTATGTTTAGTAGGAGGGATTATAGAAATAAATGAAAAAGATAATAAGATGGTTGTAGTATACCTGTCAACAGAGACCCAATTATATAATATGGGTAAAGGAATTATTGATGTTAAAAATATATATAAACATAATAAAATGTTGTCGTATTGCGATGAGGAATTACATGTAGATGTGGATTGTTGTCAAGGTGGGACAAATACTTTAAAAAAAAAAAAAAAAAAAAAAACAAAAACATTGGTGAAAATTATAGACATTACAAATGGTATAAAAGATTTTGGAAAAATACTGGGCAATTTATGTGCTCACATAAAAATGATATGCTGCTGGAAAAAAAAAATATGCATTTTAAGTTTTTACTAAAGTTGTTATGTTGAACAATGAACAGTGTTGAAAAGAACAACTGCGAACCATGACTGAAAGGGATGAGCTGTATGTAGATCTGGGTGGTGGAGAAAACACGCTAGATCCAAATGCTCTGTTGATGAATATGTTGCATAGAATGCAACAATAAATGGCACAGGTTAAGAGCCACAACAGAAGGCTATCTTTGGCCAGTGAGGACCAAGAAAAACTCATTAGAGAACTTACTTCATGAAACAACCAAGAAGGTGAAGGTTCGGGAAGGAAGAGAAAAGGAAGAGTCAATTCCTTAGATGAGTATGAGGAAGATGATGCCACTATACAACAGTCTAGAAAGAAGAAGGAATTACACGGTGAATTCCAGAAAATAAAACCTCCCTCCTATGATGGAGAGAAGGAGGAAGATGTTGAGGCATGGCTGTTGAATATGATCAAGTATTTTCAGGTCTATGAATATGAAAATAATTTAAGAGCCAGATTGGCTATTTACTAGCTGCAAGGTAAGGCTACCTTGTGGTGGGAGGAAACAAAAATGGTTCATGCCATTGATGAGAAAATAGTGACTTGGGAAGATTTTCAAGTCAAGTTCAAAAATCAATATTTGAATGAACACTACTATGATGACAAGGAAAAAGAGTTTCATGAACTCAGCTTAGGACAACTCACCATAAATAAATTTGTCACCAAGTTCTCAAATTATTACGATATGTTCCTTATATCCGAGAAGAGAATGCAATGGTACAGAGATCTCTGAATTGTTTGCCTACAGTGTGCGAGGAGAAAATAGAGTTCGATAATCCAACAACAATGGACGAAGTGGTGAGGAAAGCCAGATTATGCTACCAACAGTTTAGGGGTAAAAATGAGCAATGAAAGAGCTGGACAAAAAAATGTGAATTCAAGGGGAAGAAACAGAAACCAGCTTATTTGAAGAACTTTGGTAGGAACCATCAACGAAAGAAATTTAGCAAAATGAGTGAAAATCAAACTGCTCAATCTCAAACTGGTTCAAAACCAATAGATGGGAATAATAAGAAGGAAGGAATGGTTAAAATTCGGGAGCCTTTGAAGTGTTGGGGTTGTGGAGAGCCTCATTTATTGAGGGACTACCCACATCGAAATATTCAGATAGTGCAAGTATTGCGAAAGGCTACTACAGTTAATGATGTCACAAGAACCATTCCCACCATCAGTGCAGCTTTAGAAAACCAAAAAGAAAAACATCAATCTACTATGGTTGAGAGGGAAGGTATGATCGCTGACCAATATGCTATAGTTTTAATAGATCCGAGTGCATATTTGAGTTATATTAGTCTGCAAGTACTAGAAAAATGTGAACTCAAAACAAAAAAGTTTCAGCAGTCTTGGTTGGTCTAGCTAGCCACTGGTACCAAACACAAGATAACTCATAAGTTACCTCAAATGGCCATGAAGTTGAACGATTACCAAACATAGGTAAATTTAAATATTCTGCCATTGGGTTCATATGATGTACTGATAGGAATGGATTGGTTGGAAAAATAGAAAACCATGATGAAATAATTGGACGAAACATTACACTGCATTGATTTAGAGAGAAAACTGGTCATATTAAAAGGTAAACCCAAACCCATCTCTGTGAAGCAGATATCAGCCCTTCAATTAAAAAGAACTGCTAGAAAAGGGTATCAAGTGTATGCGATACATATTGAATAATTAGGACAACAATCAGAGAAAAACTTATTAGAGACTTTACCAGTGATAGGAGAATTTAAAGAAGTGTTTCTGGATGACATTCTAAATCTTCCCCCAAGAGAGAAATCGATTTTACAATTTTTTTAGTACCTGGGGCAACTCCAACTTCTAGATCCCCTTACCGAATGAGCCCCCCTGAACTAATGGAGTTAAAAATGCAATTACAAGAATTTCTGGACAAAGGATACATCAGACCGAGTGTATCTCCTTAGGGAGCACCGGTGCTGTTTGTGAAAAAGAAGGATGGTACCTTCTGAATGTGTATTGACTATCATCAACTAAATAAGTTGACTATCAAAAAACAGGTATCCGTTACTCGGAATAGATGACCTCTTTGATCACGTTGGAGCAGCCTCTGGGTTTTCCAAGATTGATTGAAGGATAGGTTATCATCAGTTGAGAATTAAAGAAGAAGATATTAGAAAAACCACATTTCGAACCCGGTATGGAAACTATGAATTTGTAGTCCTACCATTCGGGTTGACAAATTCAACTGCCAGCTTTATGTGCCTAATGAATAGTGTCTTGAATAAATACTTAGATAAATTTGTACTATTATTTATTAACGACATTTTAATCTATTCTAAAAGTGAGGCAGAGCATAAGGAGCACCTTAGAATAGTGTTGCAGACTCTTAAGGAGAATCAGTTGTATGCCAAGTTTAGCAAATGTAAATTTTATAAGGATAGCATTCAATATTTGGGGCATATAATTTTAGAACAAGGATTGGTTGTTGACCCTGGAAAGATAAAGTCTATTAGAGAATGTACTGCACCTACTGATGTATCATTGGTAATATCATTTATGGGAATTGCAGGATACTACAGAAGGTTTTTAGAAATATTTTCTGCTTTACACTATCCCATAACTTCATTGCAAAGAAAAGGTACCAAATTTGAATGGATGGAAAAATGCTAGAATAGATTTTAACAACTAAAATTAAAACTTACTACAACACCTATTCTGAAGATTATCGATCCTGATAAGGATTTTGTAGTATGTACTGATGCGTGTGGAGAGGGATTAGGGGGAGTATTATTGCAAGAAAATTCTGTTATTGCCTATGAATCTAGAAAACTTAAGAAACATGAACAAAGTTACAGTGTGTATGATCTTGAGTTAGCTCCTGTAATTCATGCTCTCAAGATGTGACAACACTATCTTCCAGGGAAGAAATTTATTTCGATGATAGATCACATCAGCCTAAAGTATTTCTTCACTCAAATAGATTTGAATGCTAGACAAGCCAGATGGCTATCTTTTTTGAGTGAATTTGACATGGAAATAAAACATATCAAAGGAAAGAAAACAAAATCGCTGATGATTTAAGCATAAATGCTTGCCAAAATATAAACAACATTGGGAGTAGTGCCAACTTTGACTCAGAAGGATTAGTTAAAAAGGTAGCAAATGAAGATCCAAGCTATGAAAAACTACAAATTCAATTGTTGAAAAAGGAAATGAAAGGGTATACCCAAAATTATAAAGGAATGATTTGTTATAGAGAGAGATTGTACATTCCCAATGTATACTCTTTGAAAAAGGAAATTCTAGATGAATATCACAAATAGCCTTATTCTAGACATCCTGGATATCAGAAACTATTCACAGCTTTGAAAAAGAAGTTATTTTGGTTAGGAATGAAAAAGGATGTAGCAAGCTACCTAGCTAGATGTATGGAATGTCAACTGGTAAAAGTTTAACATCAGCATCTAGCTAGATTGCGAAATCCTTTACCAATTGCAGAATGGAAATGCAAAACTGTTTCTATGGACTTTATAATAGGGTTACCAAGAACCAAATATCAGTATGATTCTGTGATGGTATTAGTATACACTTTGAAAAAGGATGCATATTTCATTCCCATTCAATCTGCATTTTGAATAGCCCAAGTGGCATATGTGTTTATGAAAGAGATCGTAAGGCTACATGGGGTTCCTAAAACGATTATTTCTGATATAGATACCAAGTTCACTACAGCCTTTTGGAAGAGTTTGTTTGGGGGCATGGGTACTAAATTAAATTTTAGTACTTCTTATCACCCTCAAACGAATGGTCAAACCGAAAGAACAAATCAAATTCCGGAAGATATGTTGAGGATGTATGTGATGGATAGGCCAACTAAGTGGGAAGATAATATACATTTAGCAGAATTTTCCTATAACAACAGTTATCAAACTTCCATAAAAATGAGTTCATTTGAAGCAATCTATGGAAGAAAATGCCACGCTCCTTTAAGCTGGAGTCAACCTGAAGATAAATTAGTGCTTGGGCCAGACACCTTGCAAGAAACAAAAAGAATTGTTAAACAAATTTAAAAAATATCAAGACATCTTAGGATCAGCAGAAAAGTTATGCAGAAAAGAAGAGAGTACATCAAGAGTTCAGCTTGGGTGATCACGTATATCTACGGATTAAGCCCAAGAAGAAAACTTTGCACACTGGTAGCTGTGCAAAATTAGCTCCTAGATATTGTGGACCATTTGAAATACTAGGGAGGGTGGGACGAGTGGCTTATAAACTGGCCTTACCCATGCATGTTAAGGTTCATGCTGTGTTTCACGTTTCTTTATTGAAAAAATATGTACATGATTTTGCTCACATTATTGATTGGAATGTGATTCCAGGAACTGTATGAATTTTCCGTGTTTTCACTAAATCTTGAGCCTGGCACTGAATCAGAATCGAAGGTAGCTGCAGAGTAAAGCAGGCAATGGAAGTAATTTTACCGCCGGGCTAGTCTTTACATTTCAGGTGAAACTAAGATATATGATTCATAACCATTTTCATATAGAATCATGAAATATTGTCAACACCAAGGATGTTGTTTGTTTTTAGAGGGAATGTGTAACACCCTTAAATTACAGAAGTTTTTTAATTTGATGAACAAATCTGAAAGGAAGTGGACCCCAAGGGATAGGATTTATTTAATTATTTATTTATAAAAATAAATAGAATACATGTAGGTGCAAGATGACTAGATAACATTTGCATCCAACCTTTGATCCATGAGGATATGAATAAGATTAGACTTTCCCAAACCTTTCAGAAAAAAAACTTGAGAGGAATATTACTAAATTAGATTGGGATATAGCACCTAATTTCCCTAAATTTAAAGAGGAAAGTAACTAGAAGAGGAGAGGTAAAAGTCAGAAGTAGAAAAGAACACTTTAAAGTACCTCATCGAGGGAAGCCTAAGCAAAAACAAGAATACCATTCCGAATTTCGGATGCGTAATTGTAGAAACAGCTTGGGAAAGCATTACTTAATAAACTCAAGCCCAGACGTAGCAAGAGGGATATCACCAGCGAAGCAAGGATCTCACCGAGGGTGAGTTGATGATAGAAATATTTTACAGGAGGACTAGATCCACCTGTGATGCACCCGTAATTAAACTAGTTTATAGCAACGAATTTACTCATGGTTGAATTTCCTGATAAAGGTTATGCTTAATGAGTAAATTAATTGGTGGTATGCTGAAATTCTTGATAACGGCGATTTGACAGACTTAAATGAAGTAGATACTTCATAATCAGAGTATTAGTATGGGTAGTCCGATGAGATCCATATACTGCATCGCCTAAACCAATAACCGGGTTTAAATCAGATCGTGATTACGTAGAAAAGGATACGGCAATATTGAATAATATTATTATTGTGCTAGATATGTATATATTCATGAGGAAGCTACATTAATATGCATGATAGAAGATTTTACCAGAAATAATGATGACCTATTCTACCTATTGTTCTAATCGCGGATAATTATTAAAGGTGAAATACAGTAATAATAAAGTTGACTTAAAATAAGCAATCTTATCAAGAGAAAAGATGATAAATAGAAGTAAAATGAAACTACAAGATCAGATGGAACATATAGAGAATTAAACATATGTAGAATAGAAAGCATAAGTATTACAAACAGATGAATATTACCTAATGCTACATCATAATTAATGAGATGCATTCTATTTTGACTATAGAATTACTATAGAAATATATTAATTAATTATTAATGACTGTACAAAAAAATTATTTGAAATAGTATCTCGATATTTTGTTCGTTAATTAATGTAGGTGCACAAAATAGATTTATACAACATATCCAATTGGTGCTTATTGCAAAGTTGCATACCATTTGATTACAAATTAATATTAAGAAATCTTAGAAGAATAAGGATAAGTACATAATATAAAAAGAATAAAAAACAAATACATTTGAATACGAATACCACTTTTGCCTTAATATTCAATTAAAAACTCTAAATCGGAAGTAGGACTAGCATGTTACAATAGAGGATCACCATAAAAAAAAAAAAAACGAGTATAATTATAATTCCCGTAGTTACATATAAATTATCCTCGAAAGAGATTAGGCATAATAATAAATGAGTATCCGTATCAATCGAGTTTTGAGATTAATTAAAAATTAGAAATTGGAGGCTTCAAAAGGATTGGGATCCCCAAATAAAATAATTTAAAACCAAAATACGTATACTTGTGAAATTTGATCCCCAAATCAATACGAGGACACGAAATACCGACTCCGTGTCAGAATGAGATGTATTATTAGTAGTCATTCCAGTGTAAGGGATAATACAATTTTCAAAATTAATATCCATCGAGGTGGAGTATTTTACCTACAAATAAATGAATGCACCATTAGTACATATATTATATATATATATATATATATATATATATATATATATATATATATATATATATATATATATATATATATATATATATATATATATATATATTTAATGTATGATAACTAAACAAAAAACAGACGATACGGAGTCAAAAAGTATAAATCGTGAATGAGAATAGACGCATCTTTATACATACGGATGATATATATAATTCTACAATGTTGGAAGATCCCTGGAGGAATGAGGCGGAATTAGCAGTAACTGATTTCAATGAATTATTAATGGAAGCGTGTTATTAAATCTATTAATATTAGAGAAATTACTCGTAAAGTTCTCCTAGTAGAAACTAACGAAAATAGGGTAATAGAATGAAACATCATGATTAAATGAGAATCGATTCCAAGTTCAACTGATGAATGCGAATCGACATTGAACCAATCTCTCGTGCTGACTTCTTCTATAGCAAAAACACTAAGATGTGCAACTTCAATAGAAACCAAGTAAAAGGGGGACGACAAGCAAGTAGTAACAATGCATAAAATTATATTGCAATACATTTAATAAAAAATAATACTAGGACATTATCTACAATTTAAACTCGAAGGTTCCGTAAATAGAGAAGATCAAGTGGAACTCGAATACCAAAAATATGTACCATACCAAGAACATGGAAATTAAAACAACGGTGATATTCCAAGATGAAAATAGTAATACCGAACGCAGGCCGCGTTTTCAACAAAAGTGGTGGCTTCTGCCTCTGCAAATTCTATGAAGGTAACGACGGATCTTTTAACCGGAGCGACGCCAGTCGATGGGTAACAACTTCGTAGATTTTAGAAGAGGGTTGAACTATCAATTACTAACATTCGACCGTTCAACTAATTTAAAACTAATGTGAAGAATTCAAATATAGAACGAGGAAAAAAAGAAATAGGTCCAACAAAATTTCATTTCTTCAAAGGATATGCTCATCGCCCATTATTACAATAATGAAATCCACCATATTATCCATAAGACAAGACCAACACTAAAATAGCTAAACAATTAAATCAAAGTCTATATTCCATAGGTGGCTCAAAATTAAGTAACAAAAACCAACATGACCATATAATCTGAAAATTCTGGATAGAAGGAAAACGTAGAAGTTAATTAAAACAGAAGACATCAAAGTTGAGTTCATGTCAACTAGCATGATAGTGCTCGGGATGAAGGAATTGAGGCGCAGAGAAATCTTTTAGACCTCGAAAATTTTAATAAACAATGAAGTCGGGAGGCAATGGGGAGTCTACATTATGCCTCGAGAAACCCCAACTTACCGTCATCTCCACCGCCCCACGTGGAGAACGATGCCCAAATGAAACGTCAAATAAACTAAAGAACTCGGGAAACCGGGGACAGAGTTAACAAGTGGTATCTCCCGAGTACATCTCCCACGATGAATTAATGAGATGGTACAAAAATACCACATATATGATAGCAGTAACAACTAATGTAACTTAAACGTTCGCATTAATATCCACCGACACGAATACCTTGAAACAATAATTGAGAATACAAGAGTACCGGAGAGTTTAATAGATCACTACAAGGTATTAAATGAATCGACATATGCAGGTAGCCTCGTATTTATTTCGAGATGTTTCAAAGAAACCCAATTGAATTAACTTAAGAACTTGGAACTAGATTTAAAGTCTACTGAATGTAACGAAATGGATTGAAAATGAGTTATAAATCAAATGAAACCTAGCATAGTCAACGTGAGGACGATGGGTCCTACACAAAAATAAAAGATATATAATGATGGAGATGGAGGAAAATCGAGGAGTAAGATTGTTCAATTTTCGTAAAAAACCATGATTGGGACAGTGTATTGGGAAATTAAACAAGTTCTCATTCAACTGCAGACCCAATTAATTTATTAATTAAGGCAGACACACACACACACACACACACACACACACGTATATATATATATATATATATATATATATATATATATATATATATATATATATATATATATATATATATATATATATATATATATATATATATATATGTATATATATGTATGTATGTATGTATGTATGTATGTATCTACTCAAAAATAGAATATATTATTTATGATAGATTTAATATAGATCATTCTTAGGATTTTAAGTGATGAAGTACTGGCACTGGTTTTCATAAACCTTATATCTATTAGTTCATATTATATAATATGGAGAATACCATTACCGAAAATTAAACTCATGATATTAAGTATATTTATAAATGTCTTTAAACCACATAATTTTTTTTTGTTGAGAGAGACACACAATTGAATAGTCCAATGATTTGATCTAAATGGAGGAGGTTTATTGTTGTACTAGAGACAGACACATAATATTTGAGGGATAATAGCTTTAATTTTCAAGAACTTTTCTTGGAATTTTTTTTCGTGAAGGAAAGGGAGTTGAATTACGTGTATCAGAGGGGAAATGAGAAAAGATAATAAGCTATAATTTCATGACAAAGATTCTAAAGAAAGAACAATGTGTAATTATGACAATTATTCTCACTATAGTTAACTCTAACATCAAAATCATCTATTTCTCTAGACTTGGGAAAATCTTAGACAATCATTCCAAGGTGTTTGAACTCCCAAAGGACTCCCACCTATTCGTGATCATGATCATGCTATTCATTTGATTCTAGGAAATTTTCAAACATTAGGCCTTACATATATCCTTATGTCCAAAAGAGCGAAATTGAACGTATGATTGTAGAAATGTTAGCTGAGATAATTCAACCTAGTCAAAGTTCTTTCTCTTCTCAAATAGTATTGGTGCACAAGAAGGATGGATCATGGCGCATGTGTCCGGATTATATGGAGCTCAATAAGATCACTTCATTAAAGATAAATTTGAATGATAGGATTTAATTATTGATGACTATATGGAGCAATTTATTTTACCATGTTGGACTTCATTCAGATTAATAAATTAAAATGAAGATCGAATATATTCCCGAAACATTTAACTCATGAGGGTCATTATGAATTTTTGATCATGCATTTTAGCCTTACCAATGCACCTTCGCATTTCAAGGGTTGATGAATTTCATTTTCAAACCCTTCCTTAGAAAATTTGTGTTAGTATTTTTGATGATATACTAATTTACATCAGGTCTTGGAAGGATTTGTCACATATGATAGAGTGCTCAAACTATTGGAGGAGAAATAATTGGTATGAAAAGAGGGCCCCACCAGATAAAGCCACGATGAATGGAAAGTCCCGTACAACTACAAGTCATATGGTATTTCTAGTTAACAAGGCATACCAAGTTTGTTAAGAATTATGGGAGTATAGAAGCAACTTTAACAACATGATATTGTTGACACATTTTCATGGACTGCGGAAGCAACTAAGGCCTTTGAACATCTTAAAGAGGCAATGTTCCGGGCAATCGGGTCTTAGCTATGCCAAACTTAAAAGAGAACCTTAATGTCAACAGCATTTGTCTGAAGAGCAGAATTGGTGCTATTTAATACAAGAAGGAAGACCCATTGCTTTTTTGAAAGTCATCCAATCAAAGTGAAAATATTTACGTAAAGAAATTTATGAGAAGGAAATATTGAAATACTACATGCACTAAAGAAAATAGTGGACTCACCTAGACAAGAAGTATCCAAGGTAAAAATGATCATGATAGTCTTAAATAATTTTTGGAACAAACACTATCTCGAAGAGCAAGAAAATGTGTCACAAAGATGTTGCCATGACTTTGAAATCATCTACAAAAAAGGAAATTAAATGTTGTTAAATACCTTAAGAAAGGATGACAGGTGGAAGTGATTGCTTTGTGACACTTCTATTATCCAACCCGATTGGATAACCGAAGCAAGGAGGAATGGAAAAATGATGAAGAAGTGTGGACACAATATCCAAAGTGTAACAAGATCCCAAGACATATATTTATTAATTAGCTGAAAAAATGATTCCTTATGGTACAAATATCACTTATATCTTTGTAAGAATTCCCAACTAAAACAAAAGATTCTTTTTGAATTTCACACCTCCCTTAGGAGGACACTCACATTTTAAAAACTTACCACAGTATTAAGAAATAATTTTTTTGGGATGGCCTTTAAACCGATATTCAAAAGTTTCTGTATGAATGTTTGAGATTTCAAATAAATAAAGGAGACAATTAAGCCCCCAAGTCTCTGCTACAACTTTTATCCATTCCAAGTCAACGTTGGGAGGATGTTTCAATGGATTATCACAGGTTTACCTGAAAGTTTGGCTGAGAGTATCATCATGGTGGTAGTTGATAGACTAAGTATGGCACACTTTTTTTTTTTATTATCTCATTCAGATTAAAGCAAGTACAGCTTGCTATTGTATTTATGGAAACAATCTAAAAGCTACATGGAAACCCAAAGATTGTTATAAGCTTATGAGTAGATCCCATGCACCACTTGAAATTTTGACCTGAAATTATTTTTGTTTGCGTACTCAACTAGCTCATAAATTCATCTTATCATCGTCAATCCGATGGGAAAATTGAGATAGTGAAAAATGTTTGGAAGGGCATCCTCATTTACAGACCGATAAAAAAACACAATGGGTCAAGTGAGTATCACCATTTAATGGCAGTAATAACACCTTATTTATTAGTCAACAAAATGACCTCATTTATGGCGTAATATCATCCATCATTTAATCATATTTAAGAAAAATTTGTCTACAGCAAGATCAAGAGAATGGTTAATCAACAAGTTCTCCAAATATTAAAGGATAACCTAAATCTTGTGACAAATGGAATGGGCAAGATGCAAATCAACATCCCAATGAGAGAAGTTTTGATGTAGGAGATCGGGTATTTTTATCTCATTTTTTTGTATCCATAAAAAAACACACAACATCAAGTGTGGTTACCCCCGTCGAATGGTGGCATAACACTTATTTCCATACAACAACAAAAATGACCCTATTTATGGCGAATATCATCCACTTATCCACATCACAGATTTCATATTTAAGAGAAAATTTATTAGTTCAAGCAAGCCGAAGATCACATCGAGCATCAACAAAAGTTCAAATATTAAAGGATAACCTTAAATCTCGACACAAAATGAATGAAACAAGATGCAAATTAGCATCCCAATGAGAGAAGTTTTGATGTAGGAGACCGGGTATTTTATGGATACTGTGCATACAAACAAATGTCCCTCAAGAAAGCTAAGAAGGATAATAAATTATCACCAAAGTACCATGGTCCTTACAAGGTGTTGCAAAGATTGTACTATACATACAAATCTGAGCTTCCTCGTCATTTTCCATGAGGCACCTGATTTTCCATGTCGGCACAAAGAAGGTTAAGGTGTGACAAAATTCAAGTTCAAAAATATTTGTGAATTTGGATGAGAGGAACAAGTAAAAATCACATGTGGAGTGAAGAAATCACGAAACAAGAACTCCGACACGCATTTAAATCAAGAAGACCCATATTACTAGTATAGTCCTTATTACATAGTGTAACCTTATTGTTATTATGGTGTACCCCAGGCCCTACTTTGTTATTATTTCCTAAATTATCATTAGTCGGCTAGATTATCAGGCTCATCAGGATTACAACAGGCTGCTACGGACTCCTACAGAAAGGAGGTTTTAGAATTGTATCCAAGAATTGTTCACTTCTATGTACTAGTATTGGAGGTTTCTCTCTTTATATGGCTTATTTCTAAGGCGTTGATATCTCTTTTCTTCTATTTGTCGGTTACACAACATTTGCATCAAGAGGATTTGGATTTGTGCTCTACTACCTGGAAATGTGTCATCGTGGAATTTTCTACATAGTTTTTTCATGAAGTTTGCCAAAATTTTATGGTGCAAAAAGCTGAAATCAAGGAGAAGACTTCTAACACTTAGACTTTGTCTACACATTTTCTGAGATAAGGATCTCAGGGAAGTTAGGTATTTTTTCAGCTCCTAAAATTGTAGTTATCGTGGAATTTGTTATAACATTTTATATGAAGGTTTAGAATCTTAAATGTTTAGGCATCAGTTTGAAACTTTATGTTTTAAAAAATTTCAGAGCTGACCGAATATTTGGAGATATGATTCAAGTGGAAGATAATGCTTTTTCAGCTCTCGAATTTCATCTCAAAGAGGTGATCGTGGAAAATTTCCACAATCATTTCTCTAAGCATCGGATTGAGTGACAGAAAGTGGTCACAAGTACACTGACTGTAGTTTCTACATTAATTTCATAGGTGAAGGATGAAACAGTGGACACTTGGAAATTCACATAAGTTTGCTCTATCGAATCCACCATAATTAGGTCATTGTGAGACTCCGGACATAATCTTGTCTTGAGAACTTAAACAGTCGACTCCGTGGAATTAAAAGAGAATTCAGAGAGGCTAATCTAATTGATGAATTTTAGATATTTAAGAGTTGTAATCATAGATATAATCCAATTTCACATCGATCTCCTCAAAATGAAGAAAATAAAAGGCTTTTTTCCAAATTGCGTAAGTCTTGATTCCAAGGGCATAGATGGCAGGAGTAGATACTCGCATTGGGTTCCCAAAAAATGCTCCATATAAATATTTCATCAATTAAGCCTTCATAAGGCTCTACTATGAATCATGAAGATGAAGAATTGCAACATGATCTATCAAAATTACAAGATAAAAGAATAAATTTCGCTCCTCGTAAAGATGTTTAAAAAAATGAAATGGAAGTTTTGAAGAAAGGCATGGAAGCAAGATGATGGTGGAGAATATTATGGATGGTTTGAAAAGGTGTGAATCTAAGATATATGGCATGGAATCAGGCATGGAATCTAAGATGGATGACATGAAGCAAATGGAAAACATGAAGAATGATCTAAAATAGCATATAGAAGGTTTGAAAAAGTTGATACAAGAAATGTTTCCTAATGGTGAAAAGATAGTAGAGGAAACTCATGATGAGAACAAAAATAAATGTTAATCATGATTTGAATAACCACCATATTCCAAAAAATGGATATGAGTGGTTTGATGGAAAGGATCCGTAACATGGATACTTGATAGATGGAGTAATATTTTGCCCCATAATGTGAAAAACACAATAAAAGGTACGCATTTGAACTTTACATTTAGGAACAAATACATTTGTATGGTATCGATGGTTTTTCTTGTAAAAAATTGTCACTTGGTCAATTTTACGGGGAAATGATAGCACATTATGAGGATACAAAGAGCAACCCTTTCATAGCCAATTGATAAATCTCATAAAACAAAACGGTTTAGTGGGGGAGCACATTGAGGACTCAGAAATTGAATATAAGGGTAACCGACATTCCAGAGGAACATGGGATTGACTTATAGGCACTTTAAAGGATAACATCCAACATGAAGTCAGAGACTTGCAGAACCGCATTCATTGGAGAAGGCATTCAAAGTGCTGGTACAGTGTACTGAATGACCATGGCGACAAGCAGTTTTACCACTCACTTCTATCAAGAAGGAAGTGTTTCTACGCCTATATTTCCACAACCTACAAGAAGACGCACCACAAAAATTGGAAGAAAAGAGAAAGAGGGCTTTGCCATAGTTGAGATAGCAAATACACCAAAGCATGTCATGGGTGCTTAGAAGCACCATTTGCTAGATTTATAGAAGAATTTATGAATAAGAAGAGATATACACCAAGAACTAGCTTTAGAAGAGAGGAACAAATGAATCCGACCATATCGTGTAATGCATCGCGTAAATTACCTCAAATCCTCAAGATAGAAGGACATATCAAGAAGAAAAAGGTAATAGTGAGTGATTGATTCAGTAGCACCCATAATTTTATTCATTAAGGTAGCCAAGGAATTAAATTGTTTCTATACCTGCATGACTCAATGTCATGATGGTTGCAATGGAGGAACTATAAATTGCTCGAAAATGCCATAATATCAAGCTAACCATGAGGGGAATATGTATTGACTAGTCCAATGCTTTCCATTCCTGGGAGGTAGCCGATGTTGTACTAGGAGTACAATGACATATTATTTGGGGACGGTAGCTTTTAATTTTCAAGAACTTTTTCTTGACTTTTTTTTCTAAGGAAATGAAGTCAAATTACTGTATTGCAGGAAGCTGAGAAAGATAATAAGCTCTAATGTCATGAAAAAAGCTTCTGGGAAGAAAGAATGACAAGGTAATTGCACAATTATGCTCACTAGAAGTTCCAACATCAAAACATCTATTTCTCACTCAACAAGTCTTGGACAATCATTCCAAGGTGTTTTAAACTCCCAGTTGACTCCTAATTGCTCATGATCATGATCATGCTATTCATTTGATTCCAGAAGTGTTCCTCCAAACATCGAGTCTTATAGATATCCTTACGTCCAAAAAAGAGCGGTAAATTGAACGTATATTTTAAATGTTAGAGGCGGTAAGTAATTCAACCTAGCGAAAGATTCTTTTCCTCGCTCCCGTAGTATTGGTACATAAGAAGCTGACGGATCATGGCGAATGTGTCCGAATTAAAGGGGAGCTCAATAGGCTCACCATTAAAGATAAATTTATTCTCGTAGGATTGATGAACTATTGGATGGATTACATGAAGCAATTTATTTTACCAAGTTGATCTTTCGTTCAAAGATATCATCAAATTAGAATGAAGATCAAGATATCTCCAAAATAGCATTTAACTCATGAGGGTCATTATGAATTTTTGGTCATGCCTTTTGGCCTTACCAATGCACCTTATACATTTCATGGGTTGATGACCCCATTTTCAAACTCCTTCTAGAAAATTTGTGCTAGTATTTTTTGATGATATACTAATCTATAGCAAAAGGTCTTGGAAGGATAATGTTGAACATGTTGACAAAGGTGCTCAAACTAATGTAGGAGAAACAATTATATGGAAAACATCCAAATGTTTCGACAAGAGGTGGAATATCTAGATTATATTGTTGTTGGCAATATGATGCAGAGTGTTGTCCTTGATGGCAAACTGACTAATGCGTAATGAAGACATGAGATTGTTGGCATGGCGAACCTTGATGGCAATCCACCCGATGAAGCATTCTTGACTTGATGGTCTTGGTAAATGATGTAAACTGACGTGATATGATGTTTTGTTGGGAATATGATGATGGTGTTGATAGAGTGTTGTCCGTGGAATGGAAACCCACTTGATGAAGATGATGGCAACTTACTTGATGAAGTTGTGCTTGGATGTGTAATATGTCTTGATGAATTAAATCGATGATTTACGCGAGTGTATTATCGACAGTTGAATCACATATGCGATCGATGATGAAAGAGTATGTCTCAAGGTATATGGACTATTTCAGGAGAAGTCGCGTATGCACGCTGGTAATAACGTTAGTTGGCGAAGCGTATGGGCAAAAGCGCTATAAAGTAGAGTAAAACCGTGGGTAACCACCATGGTATTGACTCCATTGCTGGGTAATGATTCGCCTAAATGACCTTCAGATAGAATACTATGACGGATAATGTGGTTTTGGCTCATGGTATTGAAAAAGGAACCTATATAAAGAGAAGAAATTCATTGTGCAAATTATGAGTGTGGGTGCAAGACGCCTTAGCTTTAATGAATACTTCTCTAAGTATATCTCAATGGAAAGGGTTATAGTTGAATGATAGATCTAAATGCATGATGCACCAATGAAGAAAATGATGAAGAAGGGTTTCTGGGGATTTGAATGTATTTGTACTTATAGATCCGTTTATGGAATGATTAGATCTCGTAGATGAGCATGAATATCGTCTGCTAAAGGGTAAAATCAGGATGTATCTGTCAAAGAATTAATGACTTCCAATGAATCAAGAACTATACGCTAGTTCGCCGAAGGGCGCGTATATACGTCTCGATGAAGAGAAAGCATGCATGCGCAAGGAAATTAGCTCTAGTGGTTTCATCTAAGCATACGATGTTTGTATGTAGTTGCTGGCGCGTATATACGCGGGCCTGCGTGAGGTAGTGCGTATGCAAACTAGGGCTGTCGAAATTGAGAGAGATGTCCATCCGTTTCCGTTATCCGTTTCCGATGTTACCGCTTATCCGTCTATGATGATCCGGGTTGTTCAAAGATTGGTTATGATGCCGCTATAGAGCAAGTGGTTGGTTTGATGAATTGCCTGAGCTTAGATACAGAGGGTTGGATCCAATGTGAAAATTGATGAACAGGTCCATAGAGGTACCAGGTTGTATCTTCTTACCGTGGGGTTGTAGCCTTCCAGGTGAGGCCGGTAAACGAGATCGTGGTCGAGTTCCCTTCCGTGAGAGGCCGGGTAAACGAGTCGTGGGTTGGAGCTTCCTTCCAGAGAGGCTGGTAAACGAGCGTGTGGGTGGCTCGCGTGCCGGTAGGAGTCCGCGCGCACATATGTTGTAAGATGTTTTCTCTATAATAAAATATTGAAGGTCGAGCAACCGCAATGTGGTTTTCTCCCGACTTGGGTTTCCACCTAAAATCTTGGTGCTCATGTGATGCTTATGTGTGATGGTTTATTCTTTCATCGTACATGTTATCATGCTTACGTAACATCTAATGAATGAATGATGGAATGATATAAGTGAAGAACTAATGGCATAATTAGATATCTGCATACGCGAGTTTTATGAAGGATATCCGCATGGTATACGCTAGTTGTTATCGCCAGCAGCGTATGGGTTTTAGAGCATGAAAAAGTAAGAAAGTTTTAGTTTTCCTTGGAATACCGATTCACCCCCTCTGCAGTATTTTTCCCAACAATTGGTATCGCAGCGTGTCTTTTCGTTAAGCTTGATCGCTTGAAGGAGATCCGTCGTACGTGGTGTCATGAAGGAGTAATGTCTCTAAAACCACCTTTACAGTCGGAAGCAATTTGATATTCCGGAAGGTACGAACAAAGCATATCCGCAAAGTCTTGGTGCAGAAGTATGGGTAATCGGAAGAAGGCTATCACGATCCCACAAGTATTCCTACCGATGCGGCCGAAAGAAAGAAGTATGAAACTGACGCGTAGCAAGAATGTTCGTATTAGAAGCATGTTCGAACCGTAATTTGCTAAAGTGATATGTACGAATTCAAAGAAAAATATGGGACAAAAAATCACCTGGCTGCAGATATTAACAAAAAATGCAAAACTCAAACTCTCGTAATTGAATATGAAAATTTAAGGATGCATAGTGATGAAAGTATTGCCGCTTACGTCTAGATGATATTGTAAATCGAATGAGAAATTTGGGCAGAAACCATGGCCGATACTACTCTGTGGAAAAAATATTCCTAAGATCCTTGACTTCAAAATTTGACCTCTAAAGTCAAATATTGAAGAAAGGCAAGATCCGCAAACTCTTACTATTGTTCACTCATGGTATTCTCGATCATGGAAATTGCAGGCAAGGAGGTCTCAACCAAAGAAGCCGCTTTGGGCGCGTATATAGCTGAAGACAGAAAAGAAGGTTGACAAGAATCCATGTTTATATATCCTAATAATAATAGCTGCACTGTGAGAAAACTCCAACTAGGTACTAGAAGATTCAAAGGTAGCCTCTCCTTCAAACATGGAGAGAAAGTTGGTCACTATGTCGCTAAATGTCCTTATAGAGAAAACATGGTAAAGGGAAACAATTTGAAAAGAGGAAGAGTTACAGTAAATGAAGATGATGATGAAGTGTCCAAATGAAGATGAAGAAGACTTCCACCAAGCTCTACAAGTGCTCATGGCAAAGAAGCAAAAGAAGAAGGCTACCAAAGTAAGGAGATATCAAGGAAACATGTATACTTAAATTGAAGAAGATGAATCAGTAGTGATTGGGGTCCTTGTAATCTTCTTTGTGCAAGCAATGGTGATATGAAAGCAGTTATGGATCTAGAAGAAGTTTCAAGATTAAAAGTTATTGAAGAACTACAAATTTACCTAATAAGCAAGAATCTATCTACAAAGAGAAGATCTTCAAAATGAAAGATCGTATAGAAATGTCAAAGGATGTGGACAAGTATCAAAGGTTTCATACTGACAGATCCAATCGACTCAAAGTCTAGAAGCAGAATCAACGATCTAAATGCAGATTCAAAAATCAAGCAAGAAGAAGAATGAAGGTCTTTGCAGCCGGAATCATCTCTACAAGCAGATTCAAGCATCAAGTAAGAAGAATGAGGAACTCTACAATCATTTGAAAAGGGAAGGATCATAGCGTAATCATCTCTCTCAAAGAAGATTTTGGAAAATTCAAATATGAAGAATGAAGAGTCAGTAACAAACATGTGAAGAAAATGAAAATTGGTTAAAAGAAGAGATTCTAAATCAAAGATCAAGTAGAAGATGGAAGAAGGAAAGAAGAAAGCCCTCACAAAGCAATGTCAAGCCTTGGAGGTTGAGGTAAACATTCTCAGAAGGTAAATTAGAAGAAAAGGTTAAACTTTGAGGTTTCAAGATAGTACCATGATTTTGGACACATTCGAAAATCGTGTTGTCTCCGCTATCAAACTTGGTCTTGGTTTTCATGAAACTCAAAGAGAATCTAGCTCACAAGGAAGTGCTGAAAAACCGCAGGATTTCAATGCAAAACTCGAAGTGTTGAAAGAGACAAAAGGTCAACAAACAATGATGAATCTCTAGCGAAATCACCAATAATGTTGAATGCTTTAAATGTCATAATTATGGGTGATGTTGAAAAGTAAATTACGAGCAGATCATTTCACTTCAAATGATTGTGCCTTACATAGAAAGGTACCGATTTCTTCAAGGGATATTGTTTTTCATGTAACAAGTATGGACATAACCGACTCGGACAAAAAGGATGAAGATTTACACCATTGGTGATTCTTATGATTATTTCTCCGGACACAGATGATGTTATTCTGTAGATGAGGTGAAGTGACCGTAGGAAAAGGAATGCAGTTAAATGAGGAGAGTGGAAAATTTTCACACACAAATAGGAAGTTCAAGCAAATTTGAAAGAAGGAGGACTCAAATAAACATAGGAATACTCTGACCCTACCGCAAATATCCACTTCGAAGCTCACTTCTCTTATTGATCAAGTAGAATGATGTGGGATGTTGACATGAGATTTAGTAATGTATCGCCGTGGGGAGCAATGTATGATGATCACCATGGTTGATTTGATTATTCCGTTATATGATTACGCAGCATCCGATATGAAATAAAACAGTATGTGAAGCATGTTCGAGGGGGAGATGAAGGAATGTGGAAAAATTTCATGCCTACTTCATATGGTTCGATGAAAAAAAAAAGAGGCCGCGATACACACGGAAGGCGTAGACACGCTCGCGTATGAATTGATGATAAGAGAATCTATATGATAATCAAGATCCGGAGCAGAGGTCTCGGTGGGGAGCACGTCCGACTGCTATTAATAACCGTATTATTAACTCAGACGGCTTACTTTCGCTCTGGGGCCAATGATGATGGTTTCTTATGCTAAATATTATGGATGAGTCCTTGCTTGCTTTTAATGAAGAGTATCTGAAGTGTCTGTACAAAGTCTTATAATTCAAAGATAAGGACAAACATCATACAGAGATTGTTGCCGATGACTTGCCGATGAAGGTGTTCAAAGGTAATGCTAAGGAGGAGACCGGTCTGTAGGAGCAGTTGAATACTAATGATTGCATTGTTGTCTATGGACTGGCTTATTCTTTGGTTATTGTGATACTACAAGCAAATGATGATGACTTGGTACATGATTTATTACTTAGCGAGATTTTGAGTCTCATGCTGCTGAAAAGTATCTTTGTGTTCACACATGGATGAATTGGAAGTCTTATGATTCAGAGATAAGAATAGATCATGCAATAGTTTGTTACTATGGATGAGACCTTTTTCCCTACATTTATTACATCATGTTAAATATTGAAGATCTTGATGATATTGACCACATGGATGATTGCTTGACACATATTTGAAGATGTTGTTCGGGTATGATGACTTTCTCTGAAAGAATGTATTGATGATTGTAATATTCGATAAGCTGACATTAGTGAGTTTACAGTGCCGCAACTGCTGGATGACGCTGATGAATATCAGAATAACTAATTTATTTATCTATCTGCATTCCGTGCTTTATCTAAATATCTCGCAGGCATTTAACACTCCATTTTTTTCTCACGAGGATCAGATCTGGTTAAAATATATAGAAGATGCAGGCTGATACGCCAGATTTCAAACATGGGCTACAGATATACGCCGTAGTTCATGCACATAAAACCGCTGTATGCCTGGCGCGTCGCATAAATTCTGCTTTGGGGTCAACATTTTCTTCAAAGGCCGGGCAGCCAGTGTTGTTGTTTGGTATCCTCGATAATCGCATCTCTCGTAGTGTTCCGCTTCTCATAATTTTTCTAATGTTTTATTAAAGATGCCTTGATGATTTGTTGGTGAAAGTAAGCACCAGATATAATAAAACTGATAGAGCCTTAGTCATATGGAAAGGATGCTTGACGCACAGATTCAGGGGAGCATTAGCTTTGCCTATATAATGCATTGTTGACATTATGATGGTTCTGAATATGTTCTCTTTCTGAGGACTTTCTCTCAAAGTTGATCATGAAAAGTCATATTTATAATTTATGAAAATGTGATTGAGACTCTATGATGTAAAATTGGTAATATTCACTATAAGGACTTGTCAAAATTTGTAAACCCACTTGGTTGGGTAGTTGTGTTGAGATGTGTCTCTGGTTGGCTTTTGAGTCTCATGGTGTAACCACTTGGATGGATTGAGATGTGTATGAATGAGTCTTTGGTGATAGGAAGGTCTGAGAATATGTATCTCATTGAAAACATGTTTGAAGATTCAGCATGAACTGTAGGGGGAGCTTGGTCACTTCCCGCATACACTCGCCCCGCAAAACGCTCTTCTACATGAGGAGAACTGTGGGGAGAGGTGTTGGTTTTGATCCGCCTTGCCCTTGATGTCAAAGGGGGAGAGGACATGGCATGGAATGAAGAGAAAGAATGGGTGTCAACAGGGGAGAGTGACATGGCCATTGTATTCTTAATGTACCCATTCGTTGTGGTAACTAAACACCATCATGGTTTCCATCAAGTCCAAAGGGGAGATTGTTGGCAATGATGATGAGGTTACCTGATGGCACCACCCCACGCATGAAGACATGATTACAAGATAGGGGGTTGTCCTTGATGGAAATCCACCTGATGAAGAGTTCTGACTTGATGGTCTTGGTAAATGATGTAACCATGTGATATGATGTTTGTTGGAAATATGATGATGGGTGTTGATAGAGTGTTGTCCGTGAATGGAAACCTGACTTTGATGAAGATGATGGCAACTTACTTGATGAAGTTGTGCTTGATAGAATACATAGTCTTTGATGAATTGAAACTCGATGTATCTATAGTGAGGCACAGTATGTACGAAGAAAGGAATCCAAAGATGTGTTAGATCTATGATGAAAAGAGTATGTTCAAGGCATACGTGGATTCGTCTAGGAAAAGTCACGTATGCATCGGCGGTAATAACGTGCCACAGCGTATGGGCAAAGCGCTCATAAAGCAGTAAACTGAGGGGTAACCACCATGGCATTGACCCATTGTATTGGGTAATGATTCGTCTAAATGACCCCGTCTAGGAATACCATCTGGTACGTGTTTTGGCTCATGGTATTGTAAAAGGGAAAATCCTATATAAAGAGAAGAACGATTGTAAATTATGAGTGGTGTTAAAGACGTTCGAGTTGAATGAATACTTCTCCTCAAGTATATCCGAGCACGGAAAGGTTATAGTTGAATGATAGATCTAAATGCATGATGCACCAATGAAGAAAATTATGATGAAGAAGGGTTTCTAGATCCCAAATGTACTGGTAATTTTCTAGATCCGTTTATGAAACATTAGATCCGAGAGAGGCCACATTGTCTGATAGCGGCAAAAACTGAGGTGATGTATTTGATTTGAAAGAATCTGCAATGGCCTAAATTTCGAAGAACCACACGTCAGTTCTCCTAGGTTAAAGCGCACACGCGGCTTCGATGAAGAGAAAGCGCGTGTTAAGGAAATTAGCTCTATAATATATACCGGGCGATACGCATGTTTGTATGGAAGAAGGCGCATATATACAAGGTCTCGAAAGGAAGTATGTATGTGCAAACTAGGGTTTGCCGAAATTGAGATGTTTGATCCGTTTCATTATCCGTTTCTGATGTGTTACCGTTGATCCGTCGATGATGATCCGGGTTGTCTGCAGACGGCGCCATAACAGCTGAAGTGCTTCGGTTTGATGAATGTCTCCGTGAGCTAGGCTGTGGGTTGATCCAAAGGTAGGACTGATGAAACGTATCCATAGAGGCCGAGGGTTGTAGCCCCTGGCCGGGGGTTGTAGCGCTCCCTTCCAGGAGTGGGGCCGGTAAACGAGATCGTAGGGTCGTAGCCCCTTCCAGAGAGCGCTCTGGAGAAACCAGGCCAGGGCTGACGCCCAGAGAGGTCGAAACGAGCGTGTGGGTGCCCCGCGTCGGTAGGAGTCCGCCCCGGCGACAGGCGTTGTAAGATGTTTCTCTCTAATAAAATATTGAAGGCCGATAAATCGTTAAATGTGGTTTTCTTCCCCGACTCTGGGTTTCCACCTGTAGGACCCCACTATGTGTGATGGTTTATTCTCGTTCTTGCACGCATGTTTACCGTTTACGTAACATCTAATGAAATGAATGATGGAATGATATAGGAAGAGAATCTAGATTTACATAATTAGATCCTCTCCGTGTATACGCGAGTTTTATGAAGTGATATTCGCGTGTATACGCTAGTTGTTATCAAAGAAAGTAGCGATGGGTTTGTATACGAAAAATAGTGCAGTTTAGCCTTAGTCTCTTAAATACCGATTCACCTTCTCCCGCCTCGCATTTTTCCTAACAATTGTATCTCACGAGGGTGTTGGGGAGCAGACACCGAAAAAATTAAAGCACATGAGATCGGAAAGTCCCCACACCATAAAGAGCGCCTGCGATGATTTCAGTTAATGGGGTGATGACGCAAATATTTGTTAAGAATTATGGGAGAATAGCAAGACTTAACAACATTATTGAAGAAAGATGTGCATTTTCATGGACCTGGCTAAATTGCCTTTGAACATCTTAAAGGCAATGTGCCCAAGACCGGGTCTTAGCTACGCCAAGACTTCAAAAACCTTTATTGTGGAATGTGATGCCTTAGGAAATGGAATTGGTGTTGTTTTAATGCAGTAGAAGTTAAGACCCATTTCTTTTGAAAGTCATCCAATCAAAGGAAAGTATTTATAGAAACCTATTTATGAGAAGGAAATGTTAGCAATACTACACAGTAATTAAAGAAATAGGAGAACTTACCTAACAGGGAAGACACTCTGGAGGTAAAAATGATCATGATAGACCTAAACAATTTTTGGAACAACGATTATCTAAGCATAGAAAATGGGTCACAAAGATGTTAAGTTATGACTTTGAAATAATCTACAAAAAAGGAAAGCTTAATGTTACAGTATACCTCGAAGAAATAATGAAGAGGTAGAAGAACACACAGTTACTTTATTATCCAACCAGATTGATGGAATCAAGCAAGAGATGAATGGAAGAAGGACAAAGATGTATGGACACTCATTCAAAAGTGTAGCAAGATCCTAGTACATCTGATACATTTATTTGGAAAATGACTTTACAAAGATCACATATATATTGTAAGAATTCCTAACCAAAACAAAAGATTCTTCTGAATTTCACATTTCTTTATGAGGACACTCTCGATTTTTGGGACCTCACTACTTAGTAGCAAAGAATTTTTTGGGATGGCCTTTAAATATGATATCTTTAAAAGTTTGTATGGAATGTTTGGTTTGCCAAAGCGTAACAAAGTTGAGCCAATTAAGACCCCGGACTTCTACAACCTTTATCCATTCCAGTCAACGTTGGGAGGATATTTCAATGGATTTTATCACGTGTTTACCTAAGTCCGAAGGAAAGAGTGTCATCATGGTGGTAGTTGATAGATTATTACATGCACACTTTTGTGCATTATCTCATCCATTTAAAGCAAGTACAGTTACAATACTTATGGATAGAATTCAAAAGCTACATGGAAGCCTGATATATAAATATTAGAGGTGATATAGATCCCATTTTTATTGAAATTTTTGATTAAGTTATTTGTTTAGTACCACCTTGAATTACTCATACTCACTTCCATCTCTCAATATAATGGTCAAACTGAGATAGCAATAAATAAGTTTGAAGGATATTCTGTTTTGTATCCGATAAACAAACACAATGGGTCAAGTGGTTACCGAATGGTGGTATAACACTTCCTTCCATACTGGCCAAAGAAAATGACCCCATTTATGGTGGCAATTCACATGCATCATCCACCATCCATCATGACTGACTTCTTGGCGGGCCGCTGGGTCTGCAGATGTGGAATATCACATCGAGCATCATGTCTGAACTTCAAAGGATAACCCGAATTTGAGAAAAAATCAATGAAACAATGTGCGCATCAACATCGTTAGCCGAGAGAAGTTTTGATAGGAGATTGGTATTTACATACAACCATACAAACAAATGTCCCCTAAGCAAGCTAAAGGATAATAAATTATCGTTAAAGTACTATGGTCCTTACAAGGTGTTGCAAAAGATCACTATAATATGAATTTGGGAGCTTCCTTCTTCTTCGCGAGTGCATCCAATTTTCCATGTTTCATGCTTGAAGAAGGTTATAGGTAGGCAATATTCTAGTTCAAACACACAAGCGTAACTCGATGGGGAAGGAAAAATCATATTGGAACCTAAAGCGGTCACAGAAACAAGAACTTGACAGCCTGGGCGAATCGATCAATTTCCGCGTAGCATCTCATCAAGTGGAAGAATTTACCCACCTAAGATTCTATATGGGAGGATGAGGCGGATATAAGCACCCGTAGCCAGCTCAAGCGTTGAGGACAACACTTTAAAGGAGAGGGGTACAGCAAATTCCTATTACTAGTGTATTCCCTATTGTTATTAGTAAAGGACCCCCGCTTTATTGTTATTATGGTACCCTTTGGGAACCCCATTTTGTTATTATTGTGCCCTTAAATTCATTATTGTTGGTCGGGTTAGGATTACATTATGGCCCATTAGGATTACATTAGCCACATGGACTCTATATATAAAATAGTTTTATAAATTGTATCATCCAAGAATTGTTCATTTATGTAATGTATTGGAGGTTTACTCCCACGAAGTGATATTTATTTCAAGGCGTTGATATCTATTTTATTCTATTTTTGAGCTAGTTACACAACAAAATCGATCAATTTCTATATCTCATAAAGTGGAAGATCTACCCACCGAAGATTCCACATGGGAGGATTATAATTTTATACGTACATCCAAAACTACTCAAGATTGAGGACAACAATTTTTTGAAGGAGAAAATTCCGTGAGAACTATATTACTAGTGTAGTCCCTTATCATTGATAGTGTAGCCTTCCTTATTGTTATTTTGTATTCCCCCGTAGTCCCTATTTTGTTATATTGTGTCCTGCTGAAAAGCCCACTATTGTTATTATTACAGCTAATACATTATTATTGTTAGGCCGAGAGTGATTATATTTGGACTCATGACCTTATATATAGAAAGGAGGTTTTTCTATTTGTATCATCCAATAATGGTTCATTTATGTAATGTAAAGGAGGTTTCCCTCTCAAAGTGGCTGATTTATAAGGTGTTGATCTCTCTTTTCTTCTATTTTGGAAGATGGTTTCATAACAATGTCGCCATGTGAAGGTTGATGGTGTTGTCATGGGATGTCGTCATGAGATTATGATTATATGTGTATTTGTTATGCATGTCGGCGGTATATGTTGTTATGCATGCATTTTCATGGTTGAGGATGGAAGGCATGTCATTGTATGCAAATAGTTCATCATGATGATACGGGTATGTTATGATGCTAATGTTTTGACTAAGATAGAGTGAGATGAAGATCATTAAAGGATTGTGCTATGTAAATGGACTTTAGGTCGAGAGCATCATCATATACAAATTTATGCATGTTGTGTGCAAGTATGTGATCTATGCATGGGCATTAGGTTTATAATGGATTGTCATTATATTTTTATTATGGTTAAATGCATGACAAATGTTGGTTGATCATTGCAGTCATATGCATTGTAGGTTAAGTATATGCCTTTATCTCATTGATGTTATTATAGATGATAGTAATCTATGTCTATGCACATGTACAAATAGTCATGAATGATAGTACTGTTTTTATATGAATTGTTGCTATTTTATGTTAGTTAACTTGATGATTATGTTATATGATGTTGATAAGATGTTATGTATTAACTTGTTGATTGCTACATGATAGTTAACTTGATGAATATGTTACATGTTGCTGATGAGTAGTGATATGCGTTAACTCATTGTTGTTATATGTTAGTTAATGACATTAGGGTTATTGCATTAAGACTTGATGTTATATGTATCGGTTTGATCTGGATTGACCTATGCAGATGGTTATGGAGCAGAAAATTAAGTATGATACATTGATATTTGTGATATGGTGTTGTATCGAACACTAACTATGATGTGATTTTTACATGAATGGCAATTGTTTGTTCATGATAAACACGTTAGCTAGATACTATTATGTGCATCATGATCTTATTTATGATTGAGTTGATATGTTGTGAAGTTATACATACAAATTACTGATTGTGACAAGATAGCCTCCCTCAGGATACATTAAGGTATGAATTTTTTATTCTATTTTGTCGGTGTTTGAATGTTTGATTATGTCATTTATTTGTGTTTGTTGCTTTGCGTCTATTATGTCATTTCATTCCAGCTGAATGTTTGATTAATTGCATGATATGAGTATTGCCTGTTGGCATTACATGGCACGGTCTTGTTGTTTTAAGATGGTTGTACTAATGCACTATGTAGTTGAGATAGCTGATGTGTACTGAGTATAAGCAGGTGATAGTTGTATGATTCCGACATAGTTTAGCATGACATGGTTGTTAGTCTTAGTAGATTGATTTTATTTAATACATATGATGTATTGATTTTGGAACATAATTGATAAGGTGAGCAAAATAGGGAAACATGCTTGTCATTGTTGGCACGACAAGGCAATAGTTTATGTGTTTATATAACTAACAAGCTTGAGTATATGACAATGTTATAGTAGGAATCCACTAAAACAAGGTAAATGGTAAAGAAAGGAATTGGGTAAGAATTACTTTGCTATGTTTGGAACCCTGCACTAAATGAATGAGTAATACAGCATAGTTCTCACCTTGACTATGTCCGTAAATATGTGGATAAGTGCTATATTTATGAACATGTTTTTGATCGGGTAACATTTGTTTTGAAGTTATGGCTAGATTCATCAAGGGGATTGAGTTCCTTGAGAGGTGTACGTGTTCGCTTACAATGACACATTCTTACACAAGGTGGCATAAGATAATCGAATGATGTTATGTTTATTTATGATTGTCATTATGTGTTTATAAAAATATGATGGAGGAGATTACAGCTTTGGCAAGAGACTACCATATGCAAATATTGAAGAAGGATCAAAGTTGATATTTCCTTTGGAAGCATTGGGAACCATGGGATTAAGTGATGGTGTTTGTTGAGAGTCTTGTGCTTTTTGAGTTTTTTGATTTGTTGAGTTTGGATTTCCAATTTTTTTTTTTTTTATGGTGTGCAAGGCCTTGCCACTTTTTTGTCATATTGGTTTTCATGGTTTTATTCTTGTTTGTTTCTAGTTATTTCTTCTCATGGTGTATTTGAAATTGGTTGAGATAGTACCTACTTGGCCTTGGGGGAGAACTCGTGTGGTACCCACCGATAATGAAGTCACCTGTAGGATGAAGCTGATGCACAGTATAAGGAAGATGAAGGTAAGAATATGAAAACCAAATTTCTGGATTGGTTAGGTCCCTTGAGGTAATGGATGGTGCAGTAGAACAACCACTAGAAAGGTAACACAAAAGGTAAAGTGAATGGATATGAGTAAAAGTAGACACCGCTATGCTGGAACCCATGATTTGACCTTGAAGCCTTTTTGCACGTAATAAATGAAGTTATCTTAACCTAGACCTTTATGATATCTATAATGGTGTGATCATGATGTTTATGTTTATATATGTACACATGCATGTTTGTATGTATGTTTATATGACAGTGGCTGTCATGGATCAAGATTTTTTACATTAATGACTATATATATATATATATATATATATATATATATATATATATATATATATATGTCACTATATGAAAGGGTATTCAAGAATCATTCTGTGGAGGAATGATTGTTTATGGTGTAGCGTACGAAGAGGTTCTTGGCTTATGAGGAATCAAGTGGGAAGAGTAACTTTGATAGATCTACGAGGTCAAGATCATGTGGTATGCATTGATATTATATGCTTGTTCAATTCCTACATTTATGTTATGGATAGGTACTGCCGAGGGGCATATCAACGAAGTGAAAGTAGTAGATCTCAAACATGTTAGGATAAGCATTGATAATGGAAAACACTAGAAGCAAGGTTTCTCGTGAATAGGTGTGCATTTGTATGGTGCAATACTAATGTTGTGTATATGTTGTATATTCTGTGCTGCACTATCGTGATGCAATAGCCACATATGCAGCATTATGTATATATAATGTTGTATGTTTGTTATATATATGGTGTTGTGTGTATATTGTATATGCAAGTAATAGGTATAAATGGTGTTATGTACACGCGGATATGCAATGTTGTGTACATACCATAATCGTGTGTATGTTGATGGCGGCCGTGTTGTGTGCATATGGTGTTGTGCACATGTTGGATATGCAAGCATATGCACTTGGTGGTGCTATTTACATGTTATATATGTATATTAATGACATATGGTGTTGTGTGTGTGTCAGCTATGTGGTGTTATGTACATATGGTGTTGTATGCATGAATGTGCATAGGTAGATGTGTGTTCATGTGGAAAGGTGGATACATGTTGTACATGTGGTGTTGCATGTGGTGTCGTGTACATGACGTGCATGTGTGGCATTGTGTATATGTAGACATGTACATGTCATGCATGTGGTGTCGTGTACATGTGGTATTGTGTATACATTGTACAAGTGGTGCAATGTACATTTGGTATTGTGTACACGTTTGTTCATAGGTGCCACGTACATGTGATTACTTCTTTGCATTAAGAATGGTGGAGGTTAGTATAAGTGGTATTGTGTATATGTATATGCATATGGCACGTTGTTGGTACAGTATGTAATACATGCTATGTTGTGGGTATGCTAAGATTAAGTGTATGTGCATGGTGTATTCTGGGTATCATGACATGTGTATTCGCTATGCTTCTACTTATATATGAGTATACATGTATTGTGTTGTATTGTACACGAGTGTAGGTGTATGTGTTGTATGCCACGTAGGCACAAGGTATTATGTTCTATTGTACACCGGGTGTAGGTGTATGTGTCGTATGCCTATGTAGGCATATGTATTTTGTTGTATTGTACATTGGGTGAAGCGTGTATGTGTTGCATGCCGTGTAGGCGTATGTATTGTGTTATTTATATTGTACACTGTGTAGGTGTAATAGCGTATTATACTCAGGAATATGCGGTATTAGGTTGTATTTACACTGTGTAGGTGTATGTGTCATATATCGCGTGGGTGATTGTATTGTATGGTTTTGTATATGTGGGTGTACAGGTTAAGTCATGTACATTGTGTGTATGTGTATGTGATTTAAGAGAAGCAAAGGAATTGGGGTTTGTCGGGTGTGGCAATCAATCCAATGTGTGTACAAATAAAGAACAAAGGCATGAGTAAGTACCGATGAAGGATAAGTATCTATTTATTTCAATTTTATTATATGATCACATTCTAACTTTTGTTGGAGTCATATCTAATTTATGCTTATGGTTTATGATTATTTCATGATTCATGATTTTGACCTATGATGGTTGTGTTTTGACCTAACCAAATGTGATATGTTTATATATGATAATTGATCAAACACCGCTTTAATTTGTTGTGAAAGGAAGTGAACAAGATTGCAAGTGTACCTTATTAATCTATGCCACCAATGAGGTATAATTTGAATTTATTTCAATTTATTTTGAATCTAATGGAAATTATGTGCGTGGTACAAGAATGAATGAACATGTCAATAAGGTTGAAATCATCAGATGAATTACAAAGAATAATAAAATGAATTGGAACATGCAACAATATATGTTGGTAAATCACTATTATGTTGTGGTTGATAGGATTGCACCTAATAGTGTCCATTAATTTCTATGGAGAATGCAGACTGTATGATGGTTTTGGAGGCGTGGATATGCCTTGGTTTTTGTATCTTTCAATGAGAGGAAGAGTTTCAAGATGACTACCTGTGGATGGGGGTGCCAGTGAAACTTGGAAGGTGTGTGATTACACTAAGGGGGTGATCGATTTAAGGACTATGTGGTGCGTAGAAGAGAAGCCCGTGGATGGATTTGTTTTGGTCATTAGCATTTACATGGAATCAAATGCATATTAGAGCAGTTCCTGGAAAAAATGGAGCCGATAACTGCTCACCGAGAGGACAACAACATGGGATTGTAACATTGGACATTGGATAAATCTCAATTAAGTGTGAGATTTTGGAATTCCTAGGAAGGAGGTGAATCATATTGATTTGAGGGTGGAGATGTGAGCCTGATTCCCTGTTGGGTGATGCATCACATCCTTTTTATTTTCTAATTTGTGAAAATGTGCATATGTGCATACATTAGTAAATAATGTGATCAAGTTAGATTTATAAAGCTCCATAGAAAATATGGCTATTTTGTTGAGCTGAGAAAAATGTAGTTGCTAATAGAAGTACGATGACGAATCGTGTTATAAATATAAAGTGAATGATGCTATGATTGTAATGTTTCAAGAGGTTGACACAGAACACTACAACGAGATGTGTTATGTAAGTTTGCGGGCGTATGTTTTTCTTTCATCGCATTTTTGGTTGGTGTCATTGAACACCGAGAGCAAGAGCCCTGGCATGGGTGGTGTGTTGTTTCAGGAATAACCTTGGTTAAAAATCCATAAAAGTAACATAAGACTGCTGGCTAGTCATGGGGATATTCCAAGCTGGAATGGTGGGAAAATCATCTTAGTGAGTGATGTTCATTCGGCTTAGAGTGATAAAGGAACAAAGCAATGGAAAAGGCTTTGGAAAGTATGAGGTATTAATTGGCAATTCATTTATGAAAATAATGAGACAGGAGAAAATGAAGGTGAAAGGTCACAAGTTGCAAGTGAGGAGGAAAATGAAGGAAAAATGGAAAATGGAGAAAATAGAGGCCTCATTGATAAAAAAAAAAAGAGTTTTGAGGATTAGTTGAAAGATTTTCCCCTACACTTATGGCTCTTATTCTATTCCCTCACTTCTCTCTCTCACATACTCTGATACTTAAAGTTTTCTTGGAGCACTCTCGAGGGTGTAGTATTAATGGTGATCTCGGAGAAAAAGGAAAAGGAAGAGTAAAAGTGAAAAGAGGACATTGAGACTGATAATACAATTAGTTTTGATTACAAGTACCGAGTTGCATGTATGTTTCCCTCCCTATTTTTGACATGCATGGTGTATGCATGTGGTTTATTGGTCATGATTTGTCATTGGCATGGAGGATTGCCTGGATTGATAGTGGATTTTCCTAGCCTTTCCATTTGATAGCCATGGTGTTGTGGGTTCGCCTGATTGTTTGTTTTCCGGTTGTTTCTCATGTTCTTTTTAGCCGTGGTTGAGTTATTAGTCTCTGAAGCATTTTTTTAGAAAAAAATCTCCGGGAAGCTCGAAGAACAACTATGAGTTGATTTATCAGCCTTGGAAGCCTTGGTTGGATAAATTCTTTGGAAGCCCTAGGTGGTTAAGTTACTTACCCGGAAGCCTTGGTTGGAAAAACACTCTAGAAGCCCTATAATAGTTGGGGTTGAGTTACCAACATGGAAGCCCGGTTTGAACAACACTGGAGCCTCAAACAACTTTGTAGAGACCAATCCATGATGGTTGTGATGTCCAACCATGATGTGGAATTAATGATTGAGGGTTGAGGTGGTTTGGCTCTCGGAAGCCTTGGTTTGGTTTTGATGGATTTGGTTTATATGATGTACCACATTAATTCTTGGAATATGGCACGAGGGTGACCGGTCAAAGAGATTTAGCTCACTCATAGTCTATGGTTGGGTCGAACGTGGTCCCAAACCTAGTTTCATTTTGATTATGGAAATAAGAGCCTTCTTCTCTTGTATTGATGGCAAATATTATTGTTATCATGGTGATTATGGTTAGTCGATGTATCCTTGATATTTCTACATATTATGTTGGTTATACATGTGTTATGAAAGTGATGATGCATGGCTCTCCTCATGTTTTAATTTTTAAATGAATGAATGATGTATCTATGACCTAATAGATGAAATTGTAGCTAAGGATATAAGTGAACAATTCTTCTTAGCGATTATCGATAAGATGAGACCCCTATGCTTAGATCCGTTGTTTACACCCCATAGCTTTCATATTTGTGACATGTTTGACAAAATTTTAGTCCTGGCTTGGGGATGGTCTGGGCGAGTGTTGGAGTTGGTTTTTGGTCTATTAGCCTTGTCAACATGTGTTTAATGGATTCAGAAGTTACAAGATGTTATGGGCAAAGTACGGAATTATAGGCTTGAAAGGTTCCTAAACTTACGTAACTGCACAATATCACGGAAATAGTCCCCAGACGTAGGCATGCGTGCCTTGCATGTGTCCGCAGCCTCCTGAAGTAGGCATCCAGAGGTCCCGAAGAGCTCAAAAGCCTGGGAACGAGGGGCGTGATGCCCGAATGGCTGGGTTGGCTCCCTGAAGATTGCTCAGAAAATTTGTGAAATTCCGACGTTTAATTGCTAGTTATTCCGACACATAGTCATCGCAAGAGCATGCTTGAGGGCAAGGTGAAAACGTGGTTTACCATACCGTCGGCAGCCTGACAGGGGGACTAAAAAGTGTCGCACTATCGACACTTTTTCCATCGCTTCCAAACAAGCGTCACTCTTCCGACGTTTCCCAATCCGTCGCACTTCCAACCTTTGTAAACTGTCGCACTTCCGACGAAATGTGGTCCGACGTTTTGAACGTCGCTCTTCCGACGTTTGTAAACTGTCACAATTACGAGGAAATGTGTTCTGACGTTTTGAACATCGCTCTTCCAACGTTTGTAAACTGTCGCAATTCTGACACAATGTGGTCCGACGTTTTGGACGTCGCTCTTCCGACGGTTGTAAACTGTCACAATTCCGACGAAATGTGGTCCGACGTTTTGGACGTTTCTCTTCCGACGTTTGTAAACGGTCGCAATTCTGACGAAATGTGGTCTGACGTTTTGAACGTCGCTCGTCTGACGTTTTTATATGGTTGCTCTTCCGACGTTTCTAATCTGTCGCAATTCTGACGCTTACAAGGCGTCGGTATAGCGACGGCAGGTTCAATTTTTTTTTTTTTTAAATGAAACTTTAAAAGAGGAAAAAAGTTGTTTTGAATATATTATATGAAGTAAAACAGTCCATGAAGTCATTACATTTTCACATCTGAAGATTGGAACCCAAATATCCATCCAGAAAAGTGGAAGTCCCACCCTAGACAATGATAGAAAAATACCCCATGTCACATACAGTGACTTGATATAAAACCTAGTAACGGTCCACATGGAGATTATCGACAATCTGAGAAAGCATCCAAATATGCCCAAGGCATCTATAAGAAAGTGAAATAGCAGTATGTAGAATAGTAAAGCAACAGATAGAGTACGTACCGACGTCCATTGTTCGAAATACAAATTAAAGTACCCAAAATCCTGCAACAGAGAAAAACGCTAATCATGTGAGGAGTGTGATATGTCCAAAATATAAAAAGACCATCAGACCATATCAATAAACCAGCAACATAGACCAACATCGCTAGTTTTGAAGGCAGAGTGATAAACAATCATTTTTTTTTCACAAGAGAAAAAACGTTGTTTTGAATATATTATATGAAGTCAAACAAGTCCATGAAGTCATTACATTTTCACATCTGAAGATTGGAACCCAAATATCCATCCAGAAAAGTGGAAGTCCCACCCTGGACAATGATAGAAAAATACCCCATGTCACATACAGGGACATGATATAAAACCCAGTAACGGTCCACATGGAGATTATCGACAATCTGAGAAAGCATCCAAATATGCCCGAGGCATCTATAAGAAAGTGAAATAGAGTATGTAGAATAGTAAAGCAACAGATAGAGTACCGACGTCCATTGTTCCAAATACAAATTAAAGTACCCAAAATCCTTGAATAGAGAAAAACGCTAATCATGTGAGGAGTGTGATATGTCCAAAATATAAAAATATCATCAGACCATATCAATAAACCAGCAACATAGACTAGCATAGGTAATTTTGAAGGCAGAGTGATAAACATTAATCATTTTTTTTTCACAAGATAAAAACATTGTTTTGAATATATTATATGAAGTAAAATAGTCCATGAAGTCATTACATTTTCACATCTGAAGATTGGAACCCAAATATCCATCCAGAAAAGTGAAGTCCCACCCCAGAAAATGATAGAAAAATACCCCATGTCACATACAGGGACTTGATATAAAACCCAGTAACGGTCCACATGGAGATTATCGACAATCTGAGAAAGCATACAAATATGCCCGAGGCATCTATAAGAAAGTGAAATAGCAGTATGTAGAATAGTAAAGCAACAGATAGAGTACCGACGTCCATTGTTCCAAATACAAATTAAAGTACCCAAAATCCTGCAACAGAGAAAAACGCTAATCATGTGAGGAGTGTTATATGTCCAAAATATAAAAATACCATCAGACCATATCAATAAACCAGCAACATAGACCAGCATCGCTAGTTTTGAAGGCAGAGTGATAAACATTAATCATTTTTTTTTTCACAAGAGAAAAAACGTTGTTTTGAATATATTATATGAAGTAAAATAGTCCATGAAATCATTACATTTTCACATCTGAAGATTGGAACCCAAATATACATCCAGAAAAGTGGAAGTCCCACCCCAGACAGTGATAGAAAAATACCCCATGTCACATACAGGGACTTGATATAAAACCCAGTAACGGTCCACATGGAGATTATCAACAAATCTGAGAAAGCATCCAAATATGCCCTAGGCATCTATAAGAAAGTGAAATAGCAGTATGTAGAATAGTAAAACAACAGATAGAGTACCGACGTCCATTGTTCCAAATACAAATTAAAGTACCCAAAATCCTTGAACAGAGAAAAACGCTAATCATGTGAGGAGTGTGATAACCATCTGCAGAAACCCAGGCTCGCTTGTAAGATCAAGCTCGCTTGATTCCAAAATTGGTAACCATCTATTGCATCCGAGATGTAAGGTTCAGGCTCGCTTGTTTCCATTAGTAGCCTGCTATAGCACCCACCCTGTTCATAGCAAAAAGGTTCCTGTAGATATACAGAGAAAGAGTATAATACGTGGACCATATAAACATGGCTCTGTATTCCAAAAAACAGGTTTAAAATAGAAACAGGGAAACATTTTTTTTCTAAGTAAAGTTAATCTATTAACAATGGGAATAAAATTACACCGAAGTCAAAAACATTGCCCAGACTCATGGCAAATTTGTCATCAAAAAATCAAAAAATTAAGAAGATTTCCCTCATACGGGGAAACCAGTCTTGAAAGTTTACAGAATTCAAAAATATTATAGAGGTCCAGCACAGTAATATAATCTAAAACATGCCCAATTAAGTGGGCCTGCGAAGCAAGAAAACCAAATTAACCAAAATACTCCTCCAGTGGTTCCTCCACGATTCAGCAAGATCCTTCGGAAGGTCCAGGATCGCTAGGTGCTACGTCTACATTCATGCCATGGCTCCCCTCCTGAAGGCCCGAATGCTGGCCAGCTTTTTCCGAGCTCAGACTCCGCTTGTGACGGTATCTTTCCTCTCGTTTAGGCCTCCCACGAAACCATGCGGATCAAGTCAGAATTCATGGGAAGTGGTTGAGAGAGAAATTAAAGGAAAATTGCGCAGTGTGCGTCGTGGGAGAAGGTGAACTAGCAGTGGGGAAGCGAGGAGCAAGGGAATCCATATGGTGGCCAGATCCTACAAGCCGACCCCGCCCACTCCGAGTATTTGGATATCGACCTGCGTAATAATCACTGGACTGGTCGGAAGTCGACTCTGTTGAGGGGCTGGAGGGAGCGCGCAGGGGTTGACCTCTAGTGCTCCCCCTGTGGCAACGCATCCTATGACGCACGCAAGGCATGGGTGCAATCTCAGGCGCAGTGGGCACAAGAGGAGACGGAGAAGGTGAATAAGAAATGAGGTGAAATATTGCATAAGGACTGCATCGATGGCATATTCACGATATGCAAAAGAAGGTCTACGCAGCAATGACATGCATTTTCTCACACAATGAGTGGGGTGCAAAGTAACCCAAAGAATCACACCGAAACTAGTAATGCTGAAATGCTATTTACTAACTAATGAACGGAAAGACGCTCGTCATAATTAATCTCTGATCATTAATGAGAGCCGAAGGCCGGATCATATTGGAGCATGCAGAATCGCTAATGGGAGTGGAGGTTTGATCTTGAAAGGTGTTAAAATTTAATGCGATTTGATGTGAAAACCTTGGAACTTAATTGAACAACGTTAAATCTTAATGTGATTGATATGGAATCGCCACATCCATGTCCCATCACCTTAAACGCCATCGAATGCACCAAATGAGGAACAAAAGTTTTTATCGAGGACACGTAAGTAAATTGGGATCGAGCGATTCTTTGTTTGGAAGCCGTCGCTTCACAATGGAAACTGGACCTGGGGAATATTAGGAAGGATTTGATAAGAAATTTGAGGTTACAACTCTCTCTCTCTCGCACGTCGTACCAACTGACACGAAAAATATTAGGGGCTAATTCATTTGGCTTTCACACAAAATTGGTCGACGCAAACAGTTATTTTGGAACGTGAATTTGGTTTGAATTATGGTTTATCGCCGTTTGAAGTCCGGCGGGCTCGACTTAAGAACAATTTTGTTTGATCCCATATTATAAAATTTGTGTTGGTTTTCTTTTATAATACACATATTTATAATAAATGACGGGAATATCACACTAAACATGTGGAAAAGTTATATAAATTATTGAGAACAATAATTTTTATGTAAAAATATCCAAATGTGCTTTTGGGAAATAAGAATTCGAGTATTTGGTTCATATTGTTTTAAAGGAAGGAGTGAAGTTGGAGCCTCAAAAGATGCAAGCTATTACAAATTCCTAAGAAAATCAAGGTTCTTAGAAGATTTTTTAGACTTACATGATATTATTGATAATTTGTTAAGAATTATGCATGCATTTCAAGTCCACTCACATATCTCTTGAAGAAAATATCATTTATAGGAATGATGAGGCTACTTTGGCATTCTCTCTTTTAATGGATGCCATGTCTTCTACACCAACATCGGTTGCACCTACTTTTGGTAAAACATTCATAGTAGAGTGTGAGGCACTAGGACAAGGAATTTACGTAACATTAACACAATAAGGGATATCATTGGGTTTTAAAAGCAAGGAATTCAAAGAAAATATTTGGTGAAATCTACGTATGAAAAATAAATGGAAGCAATATTACATGCAATAAAAAATGGGGATAGTATATCATTGGGAGGTACTTTAAAGTCAAGATATACCATGATAGCATAAAGTATTTTTGAAGCTATGGATTTCATTGGAAGATTAACAAAAATGAGGAGAAAAAATGCAAAGTTTTAATTTTGAGATAATCTGCAAAAAGGGTAAGGAAAATTTAGTACATGATGCTCTTTCTAAAATAGAAGAGGCCTCAAATTTATATCTAATTACATTTTCTATTCCTAGGTGGCTAGAAGAAGCCTGCCATAATGGAAAAATGACAATAATACTAAACAAAAACTAAAATTTATAAAGGATGGGATGAACTCTATGGAGCATTGGGAGTGAAAGAGAGATATACTTTGGTGCAAATGTAGAATATTTTTATGCACGCAAGCATATTTGAATAAACAAATATTAAGGGAGTCCCATGTCTCTTTGATGGTAGGACGCAGGGTTCCTTAAAACATCTCAAAGGATCAAAAAATATTTTTTTGGAAGGAATGAAGAAAGATATTCAAAATTTTGTAAGAGAAGGTCAGGTTTGCATAATAAATAAAAGAGAGATAGTAAAATCTCTAGGGTTACTTCAACCATTCCACATATATATTCAAAGACTAGAATATATATCAATAGACTTTATTACAGGGTTACTGAAATATAAAGGTAAGTATTACATTTTTGTGGTCATTTATATAGACAAATTTTGTAGATTTTTTTTGTAGAGCTCAAAGTACATAAACAACAAGCCAAGTGGCAGAAGTGTCCGTGAAAGAAATTTATAGTCTTCATGGTTTTCCTAAAGTAATAGTAACAAGAAAATTTTGGAAATAATTATTTAATATGAGTGGAGAAACACTAGCTGCCATGAGTTCTACATATCAAACACAATCAAATGGTCAAACAAAAATAGTTAACAAATGTTTTTAAGGTTATCTACAATGTTACTCTTTAGAAAAGCAACTTAGTATGCCATAATTAATAAGCATTCCCTGTTCATTTTTGTTAATAGGTTTATGTCAGACGATGATGCAGGGGCATTAGGCACTAGCCAGCAATGTAGGAGGTTTTGTTCACATGTTGTGGCTAGGAGGGTTCGAAAACATTTGAGTTGTAACAGTTAGGTGTCAATACCTCAGCTGACTGTATTACTTAGACTAGTTAGAGTTGTAGGAATCGAACAGTTTCAGTTAATTGAATTATTATAATTAGACCTTTTGATTTCTAGAACGGTCTTCTCAGAGGAACCAAAGAGCCATATGTTATGTATATAAATTTTAATTCCTCGGATGAATAAAAGTAGAGAGGGAAGAGGAGAGTAGAGAGGGGATTTCTGCAATAAACCTCTGTGTGTTAAAAATTGTTTCCAGTTAAATGATTTCCAAGCTTAGTTTCCATTTAATTATCTCGAATTGCTAATTGTGAAGAATTGTTTAACTGTGAGGCGATTGGGTACTGATAATTCCATTCTTCTGTCTTTGAATTCCCTATGAACTCACCCCACCTGAAGGTGAGGTATGTGTAGAGAACCGGGGTCGTGAACACTGTTCAAATATAAAAATCCCGCTTAATAAAGAGACAAAATTGTTGTGCTTTCAGAACCTGACCCGAGGATTGGACATGAGTTAACAAACAAAAGGATAGCGGAACCAGACTTGCACCCGTGGTCAAGCCCTGTACCAAAACCACGAGCGGAACCACAAAAGCGGGTTGCCCATATCGCACCGCTTTTGCGGAGTAGGCGGTATTTCCTATTCGCGAGCGATTCCATAAGGAATGCGACACGTGGCAAAGTGACCCCCGGAAAACCATCGTTTAACCCACGCCATCGCACATTAAAGCCCGACGTTGGAAGCCGAGCGAAATTGCCAAGAGTCATTGATTTGGAGAAGGGACATCGAATGGTGGTCGCACGTTGAACTTGCCCGGAGGTTAACTAAGGTGTGCGGAGGATAGCCAGGTACGATACAAGTGTTTGATTGGTTATTGATATATATAGGTGGGGCCGGAGTATAATGAAATTGTTTAATTAAACGATTGGTGGATAATTAGCATAAGTCTGGAGCGTGATTGTTGTAAGGCTGGGTGGTGAAATATAGAGCCGAAATTTCATTACAAGTTATTTATTTAAAAAGAAACGTGGAGTATAAATACAAAGTGTTGAAAGTTAAACATTGGTTATAAGGATTGGAGATAATATAAAGTCGCGAATATAAATTAAAGTCCAACCATTGTGGATAGTATTTATTTATCAAATTCTACGAATTTGATAAATAAAGCCGAAGAAAGAAGAAGTCAATTAAGACTCAGGCTGGAGGAAAAGAATGGGGTAAACCAAGGGAAAATGCTGACAGAGCGATTGCAGACATACCAGCTCTCCTTAGGGGTCCAATTTCAGTTTTTTTGCGTCACACGATGATCTCTCTTCTCCGGCATTTACTTGTATTGAAGATCACTATTCTAGGAATAAGGAGTTATTTTCTCCAAAAATAACCCTAGCCAAACATTGACAATGCATCAAGGATATCTTTCTATGCTTCATAAGCACGTTTGTTATACTTCTAAATCATGTCTTGGAAGTGGTTGTTTTGGTGGAAATTATTCACCAGTTGGTTTCATACCAAAGTCTTTTTCACATTTTCAGCATCCAATACATGAAAAAGATAATGGTTTAAAACAACATAAATATTTGAAATTTTTCAAGAATTGTCTAGCACACTTTGAATATGAATTTTGAAGTCAAGTGCATGATGTTGTATAGGATCAAGTGTCATTTTGAATACCAAATGTTTCACAAGAAACTTCTCAACATGCTACCCTGCAATAAGGATTAAATGACAATATTGCATCAACTATTTCCATAATAAAAGTGCACCTCGACCATAAGACTAAACAACTACAAATGTTGTAGATCTAACAAGACCACACAATCAAATGTATTCCACAAGGCCAATATTGTATGAAAAATGAAAAGGAGTTTGCAACCAAAAATACCTTAGGCAAATAATTCAATTAGATACACCAAACCATCAGCAAAAAGGAAAACCATCCTACTTGGCCCCCATATTTTCAACTGGGTCCTCTAATTCAACCAATAAAAAGGCCAAAACCATAGCATTGAGATACATTTCTTTACACTGTCAATAACAATAAAATTTGACTCAGCCATAACCCTTTCCTTTTATTGTTGTGAAAAGCTTTATGCATTACTCTAATGTGGCTAGTCCATAGGCCAAGTAGATCACTGGGTAACAAATATGTTTCCTTTCACCTTTGAGTTTCCAAATTATGCCTACCAAATCTAAGACATTTAAGAGGGGGAACTAATACAACGTTAAAAATAAAACCAGAGCACACATCTACAAATTACCTCCTTAGCTACTATCACACCATCATTAACTATTTTCGGAGAACCATGCTTGCTCTCCAAGACAGCATTTTTCCCTTCGCCCCAAGGGTGACTCCAACAAGATCAGCAAGTTTGTTCACACCGCCTGCAAGACAAATTGACAATGCTTTCAGTAAGTGTGCAATTGAATGCCAAACCATATGCCAAAACAACCCTCCATGAAAAAATAAAATAACACATTAAAATCGAATATAAGTGGACAAGGAAAGATCCACCACAGTGAAGTTTCACGTGCAGGTGACCTTCCTTTAAACATAATTTTTTCTCTGACCTGCAATTTTTTTGTCACTAAGCCATCCTTGTTGAAGTACAACTCCTTTTCCATAGCTCTTGTATTAACTACCTTCTCTCTGTCGCGTAATCTCGGAGTCCCTCTTCTGCTTGAGCAATTAAAGGAAATGGGTGAAAAAATTGAAAGAGAAGACAATTGTCTGCCATAATTATCAAACATTGCACCCAACTTCTTCCCCTTTCCATTGTTACCCAATGAGGTAGATGTGGCAATTGTTGTCATACTGCCCAAAGCAGAGGCCATATTCTCTTATGCTGAATATAGATTTACAAGATATTCATATTACTATGAACCTTAAAAAACATGACTCCCATTGCTAAAAACCACTTTTAAGTTGTAACAGGCAAACTAAACAACTATCGCAACTTTTGGCCACTTCTGGAGCATTAAGAGAGAAACAACCAAAGAGAAATACAACCACAATCCTCATTTTAATGAGACCGGACTATATATTTGCATCAAGATAATAGAAAGAAATCACGACTATATTAAGGCCGGCACAAAACAATCTTTAACCAGTGTCTCTCGCGGCCTTAAGGTTGCCATGCTAGAGGTTGCATATTTTTAATTTAAATTCTTGACCTCTCGTGCCCATCTATGAATGCATACAATGGGATATCTACATCAAATGCTCCTTTATATCTCCAAAAAAAAATTCCCTACTACAAGAGCACCAGTATTGATGGATCACCCCACACCATCCCACCCACTAGAAACGGTGAAAAAGGAAACCCGAGAAAACTTCTGAAATATCTCAAGATGACTATATGGGTGGCTCTTATGAATCAACCAACCATTCAAAACATGCTGATCAATCCAAACCATGAGTATTATGTGACAATATTCAAGCAGGCACTGAATCGGATTTCTGAAGCTATGTTAGAGAAACCCTAAACTCTCACTGAAAATAGGTGAAATGTGGCACCACTCAGAGATTGACATGTGCCAATTGGTACAAGTGGTAGACAATTGGCATGCTAAAACAATGAGGTGATGCAGGAATGACATGAGGGAGAAAATATCAGAAAAGCCCCAAATCTGGAGAACTAAAGCTCATCACCAACCTGAGATTGATAACTTTACATGATGTAACCTATGAAATTGTAAATGGAGAAATCATAGTAACAATAAAGTAACCTATGTAACAATAAATTCGGATTCATCCTGGGAGTGGTAATGGGAGAAATCATAGTGAACAACAGGAAACATGCAGAGTTGCTTACAATCAAATAGATGAAAAAACACATACAAAAAACCTAGATAATAATCATGAACAAGCTTAATATTTAATTATGAACTGTAAAGGAACTTACAAAATGTGACATTATGAACCTGGTCAAGCGCACAAGAAAAAATATCCTGGACATGACCCTGGTTGACAAGTTGTATTGCTCATGATGCAAGAGGATTTGTACCTGCACTGCCAAGTCAATTAAAATCCATCATTATCTATACAATAAATACAAGTAATTGATGTAGTATTTTTTACTCTAAGATGAATTCTTATGATAATGTTAGAACATATGTTGAAAATGTCAAAACATACCTGAATAAGCTCCTCTTCGTTTCAAGAACAATTTATTGGAGTCGCATGAACTTGGAACAAGCCTCCCACGATCTAAAAGAGTAGCAGCTAAGTCAACAGTGACTTTTTTGTTGCTACGTTGGATCAAGGGAGGTTTGCTCCAAGATTAAATCGCTCCAATAAATTATTCTCTACTAAACAGGGCCAACCACGTGAAGGTGGAAGCTCTTATGGCCCCTCCCCCCCCTCACATCACTCTCAATTCCCCAATACCCAATCTATATTTCATTTTTTACTTTTATGAGCATAAAAAAAAATATTCAATAACTAATAAAAAAACAATTCAACAAAAAGTACGCAAGGAAACATTGCAATTAATGCTTGACATAAAAATAGTATGATAAATGAGTTTTTTATATAACGCAAAAAACGTTCCAAGTATGGTAACGTTTTTCTTATAATAATACAATATTTTACATTATCGAATTTTCTTTTTCTTCTTCCTATTTCTAAAGCTCCTAATTACATCATCAATATCCTCATGCTCTGCTCCTGTTTCGTGCCTTTCGACCCGCACTGCTGACCTAGTTGCGTAGTCACGATGTCTGGTCTCATCCAGTGACGGGGCATCGCCTAAAAAAACAGATAATATTAAATTTTAATTGTCAGTTTTTAAATATCATTGAACTATTTTGGTAATATTAATAAAAAAAAAATTGCAATGAGATTATTTACCTGGTGCACCAGTTGTCGCCACTGACCTAGTTGCGTAGTCACGATGTCTGGTCTCATCCAGTGACGGGGCATCGCCTACAAAAACAGATAATATTAAATTTTAATTGTCATTTTTTAAATATCATTGAACTAGTTCGATAATATTAATAAAAAAAATTGCAATGAGATTATTTACCTGGTGCACCAGTTGTCGCCGCTGACCTAGTTGCGTAGTCACGATGTCTGGTCTCATCCAGTGATGGGGCATCGCCTACAAAAAGAGATAATATTAAATTTTAATTGTCAGTTTTTAAATATCATTGAACTAGTTCGGTAATATTAATAAAAAAAATTGCAATGAGATTATTTACCTGGTGCACCAGTTGTCGTCGTTGAGACTGTTGCCCTGTCTTCCTCTCTGGTGGTAAGATCCTCAAGGGAAACATTCTTTGTCATTTAAACAAAAAACGTTATAAGGACAACCATCAAGGTATAATTAGAAAAAATTATAAGTGGAAATTAATTACCGTCACGGCCCTCACTGATAGTAGCATTGTCGGCTTGGTCCCCACTACAATGATCAGGTTGCACGTGAGGATCATCTACATCTGGCTCTAAAACTGGGTTATTTTCCTCGTCGGTAGTGCTGCTCCCCTGATTTAAAAAAAGTTGTTAGACATTAAATTTATGGATGAAAACAAACATATTGAAAGGTTAATGTTTTACCTTATCAGGCATTCTGGATCTTGGGACCTGCCCCAAGCTTCTGCGACGTTCAACTACAGCTTGATAGCCCAAATGGAAAGCGATATTTTTATCTTCCTCTGTAGTTTTTGTTCCGCAGTCATCACCCTACATTACATATGATTGTGTATTTTTAATCATATTTGATAGGATTACAAAAACGTTGGAAGACGATACAATTAATTATAAGATGTTTAGCTACTTAATTACAATTCTTGCAGCTAATTTCAAGTAGCCGCCCTGGCCTAGCTTGTGATGGCCCTTTTTCTCAATCTTAGCTTTGGTTGCCTTTGAGGTGTCAGGCAACCTAGCATCAACAAAATTGAAGTCAGATATGACGTAGCACACTTTTATTTTAGACATAGAGAAAATTAAAGCTATTAAATTAAAGTTGTAATTTACCTTGCGGGTCCAGTTGGCATTTTTCCTTCTTTCTTTGCCCTTTTCTCTTTTCCGTCATGGATGAGTGCTCTCCACTCACTCTCTGGAACTACGAGATGACGCTCATATCTAGGGTTAAATTGCAATTGCGTCCTATAGGTGTCCCTGGTATATTTCAAATATTTGTCGGCTACCCGAGCCACCGCTGTTCTGTCAAATGTGTCGACCCCAAAAAGAGCTTCTAGATAATATAAAAGTTCTTTTTTCAGGTTGGAATTTTGGGAATTCCACCCTGTGCGTATGGTTGGGCCAAAAATTACCAACGCATGGCTCTCCAGAAACCTGTAGAACTCATTGTTTCCTACACTGGAAAAAAAAAAATGAAAGAAGAAGAAGATATTATCATTAATTTAAAAATAAAAATCATGATAAATATGTTTTAGATAAAGCACATGAAATAGTTAAAATATTAAAATTTACCTGGGAGTTGTACATGCTTTATAGGGACACCTTCATCGTTCACAAACAACGTGCCATTAATGGTCCCTGTGGAGCTGACACGTGCAGCTCCAGGAAACGCAATAATGTAGTTGGCCATATCAGCCTCATCATTGCCAACATGTTCAGCGGTTGGCTAGGTGTCTGCTTGGGCAGGGTGTGTTTCTTGGCTGGCACCTAAAGGAGTAGAAGGTGTACGAGAGGGTTGTTGGGCAATCTCTTGCCCTTGTGTCCCACTACCACCAACACCGGGTTCAGCAAGTGCCAAAAAACGCTACATACAAAAGAACTTTTTGTTAGTTTAGTCAATGTAAAAATTAAAAATCAAACTATCACAATTCATCTCATGCAGAACAAAAAAAATATCCTTTTGACTTTTTATTATTACCTGGTATCTTTCTAGCTGGCTCATAAGATGTTTTATCCTCTCTTCTGTTTCAGGTGTTTGAGGCGCGTCTATCAAAGTATTAAATTCCGACCTTGCATCTCGTGCCTTTTTTTGCAACAAGAACACTGGAGATAGGGATGAAGAAAGCTCTTCCTCAAAGAGGGAATCATCAAGTGTACCATGGCTAGGTGTCTGCATATTTGAACAAAATTAATATTATTTCAATTATGTAAATAACTAAAATACCTGAAGATAGAGCAATGCTGGCACTTTACATGTTCTTCCGTTGGCCTCTTTCCGTGATCATCCCATCTCGGGATTGTTCCTGTACTTCTCTGATCAGTCTGCCACATTGCAATAAAACTATAAATGTAAAAACTTGAAAACAATATCTAACTTGAAAACACAAAATGAAAACTGAAATAATTTCTAATAAGACACCGGAAGACAAAGTTAGAGTTTCAAATATGCCTTGCATTGAATTCAGTCCTGGAAACATGTCATTGCACATTAAGGCACCCAAACAAGAGACGAGTCGACAATGAAGACCTTATTGAATATATTGTTGGAGAAACTTCTAGTAAACTTGTTGTGAAGACCTTGAGGACATTTTTGGAGCAACATTGTTGAAGCTGATGGTATAGCATTGTTGGAGACGATCTTGAAGGGCCTTCAAGTGAAGCTTTTGGAGCAACTATTGAAAAATCCTTAGAGAATTTAAGTAAGGCACTTTCTATCTTCCATCACCTTTTTCCTTTCAATATCCTTTAAACGATTTTGTTGATATTTAATGTTTGAAATCACATTATAATTCCTTGATTATATGTGTTTTAGGACTTTCCCTTTGAAATTACCCAAAAATACCTTGGTAATTTTATCTTCAAGATGCATGTCTGACCCTATTGTTCAATATTTTGATTGATAGTAGTAAACATAGAGAGTTAGGGGGCTCTTGACTTGGTTTGGTTGGGCCATTAGATCCCTAACATCTACTAGGGAGAACCCCCCTTGAGTTGGAGGAGAGCTAGCCCGAAGTGAAAAGAGGTTGGTGAGGTGACAATGGGACTATTGAGTTACACATGGTATCACATTTAGCTTTAGGACTTTATCTTGAGAAGTGCGAGATTTTGCTATATCAATTCTCAAATTGTTTACAACACTATTGTTAAGAACTAATAAGAAGTGATGTTGAGGAGTTTTTGGGTATAAGAAACAATACCATTTAAAAAATAGGGTTCTCAGTCCTTGGCATTCCTTCACCTGGGCCTAGGGGCACACTAGAATAATTTCACACTAAACCATGCAAACTTAAAAGTAACTTAACAGATTCATAAAGTAATAATAATCATAATTCCTAATTTCCTATTGTACGATATGATGCAAATTATTCAAACATGAAGCAATAAAGACATGCAATGTCTGAATTTCAAGATTGATGAACCAATACAAGAAGTTAGAAACTACAACTTTGATTCAATACTATGTGTCCTAACTCCAGGAAGGAATCTAGTTTGTAGGAATGAAGAGGTTGTTATCTTTACAATCCCATCCCAACATCAAATTCAGTGATAATTTTCTATGAGGTTCTGGGTCAAGGAAACATTCACTCCACGAATGATATATTTAAGTAGGCTTCTCCTATTATGGGAAAACACCATACCTATAATGCATTCACTTGCATGTATAAAGGGAAAGGAAAACATGTTTTCATACAACGGTGACAAAGGCATCTTGGGGAAAGTTATCTTCACTTTTTATTTATGTTGTTCACCCACACCACTCTCGTGTTTTCACTAATCCTGTTTTGTCATTTTTGGATTCAAATTAAGTTAAGGCCTTAAGTATTTTTTCACCTTTCGGTGTAGTTTTCATAAGTGGCATGTATGGATTTTCCATTAATTCTGCACTTTTTCTCTTCATGCGCATGTTTCCCTAGAAATCAAATGCATGATTTAGTCCCATACATTTAACAAGTTGTTGGATCAACTCCATTGGCAATATCATGTTTCCTATTCAATCAAAATTTATCTCAGTTAGGGTAGGTAGGAAGGTTTTCCCTTTGTATTAATAGGGCACTTCTAGCTTGCATTTTATTATATCTTTCAAATTTAGTGTCATTTCAATTAGGGCATGAATTTTTGCAACTTTCAAGGTGAGAATGAACAAAGACAAATTTTTGTGATGGATGACTGTATATGACTCCATGGCCAAAGGAAAAGGCACTAATCTACTTCTTCAAATATCTATAGTTCTCATTCACCTCATACGAAGATGGTCCCTGATTTTGAGCCAAATGTTGCAGCAAAAAGTTCCCCCCCTCCATAATTTGATATTCAATGGAAATTTCTTAAATCGATGATGGGGCATGATTATGGAACATTGGCACATACATATGTAATGGAATTCCAAGATCATGATATATGTTTGCATATGTTTATGGAGGTGGTGGAGCAAAAAAGAGCTCAAATAGAGTTGAAATTTTTCACATAAAAAGGACTGTGGGCTCGACTAATGGTTCCATTTAAAAAATGATATCTAGACAGAGAATAAGTGTAGCATGCAAACATGCATTGAAAATCCATCTGAGTTTGCATTGTATTACTTATGATGGATTCAAATTTGGGTTTCAAAATGCCAGGTTATGGCATGATTTTGTTGAGAAACCCTTAGTTGGATTCTCATGTTGGTTTAATTTATATTTTGAGTTTGTTTTGCAGTCTTTGGGTGATAGTAACTCATGAACTAGGTTACCAATGTGTAACAATCATATTTCAAGAATAAAGTTGTAATTTTTTTATATTATTATTATTATCTATTAGCTACGAGTATTGACACCTAATTCCTGGAATTTTGACGTCTTGATAGCATGGATAATTTCGAAAATGTTTCTAGTAATGTTAACATAATAACTATCATTACGTGTCTTCACTTTTTTCACCATAATAGACCTGTGATATGGACTCATCACACAACTTCATATGCTATGTCCTAACAAGTTCAAACTGGTTGAACCTACCTCATAGTGTGGTTATTAAGGACAAGTTGCTTGGTATATAACTCGATAGCATAGACCGCGTTGCAGTTCTAAAAAGAATCCTCAAGTGTCAAAAAAACTTCACAATATGTTCTACTATAAAGCCTTTTGGGATACTTAAAATAATATATGTATCATTTATGACTTTTAAAGTATGACAAGATCCAGAGGGAAAGGAAATCAATGGAAGAGTGATCCACCAATGAGAACCTAGAATTTAGCATCAGATGAGTTAGAGTCTAGGAAATTGAAACCCTATAATTTTAATTAGTGATGAAGGACATCACATAGGTAATTATATTTTCATGTAGAATAATCAGTTAATTCAAATTTAAACTACATAATATGAAAGGCATACCATAAATTTTTCCACGTAAGTCCAAACAACCTATAAAAATGGAAAACCTTCTTTTTCCATGGGAAATAATTTACCTTTCCTTTTTCAAGGCAATCTAAATCACAAAAAATATGAACTATGCTGCACACATTCTTGGATAATGTGAAAGTGGAAAAGGAATACCCTACACAAGTGATGCACACATGTACATTTGAACACTAATAGATTTTTGTAGTTGAAATGTAATGCTTGTTTTCATTTAAATGTAGGGTTTTTAAAGCAAGGAGAAATAATGGCTGCCAAATTAATAAGCGTTTCTTTGGGAAAAATTTAAATCTTGTATTGGGTGATGAAGATAATAGAGGGTATTTAATCTTGATTCTTGACATCTAGAGAGAACCTTACAGCCTAACACAATCTAATGGAATTGACCAAAAAAACCCAAATAGAGTCAACCCTACTATAGGAGGAAGGGCCTGTAGTAAGAAATTACCATTTTGCAAGAGCTGAGGGCGAATGCTGTTCTGCAAGAGCTGAGGGCGAATGCAGGGAAAATGTTGTTCTGCAAGAGCTGAGGGTGAATGCAGGGCGAATTCTATTCTGCAAGAGCTTAGGGCGAATGTTATTCTGCAAGAGCTCAGGGCGAATGCTGAGGGCGAATGATGTTCTGCAAGAGCTGAGGGCGAATGTTGAGGGTGAATGCTGTTCTGCAAGAGCAGAGGGTGAATGTTGTTCTGCAAGAGCGGAGGGCGAATGCGTGCGTGATATCAGACGTTAATGTAGCACACATGTACATTTGAACACTAATAGATTTTTGTAGTTGAAATGCAATGCTTGTTTTCATTTAAATGTAGGGTTTTTAAATCAGGGAGAAATAATGGCTACCAAATTAATAAGCGTTTCTTTGGGAAAAATTTAAATCTTGTATTGGGTGATGAAGATAATAGAGGGTATTGAATCTTGATTCTTGACATCTAGAGAGAACCCTACAGCCTAACACAATCCAATGGAATTGACCAAAAAAACCCAAATAGAGTCAACCCTACTATAGGAGGAAGGGCCTGCAGTAAGAACTTACCATTTTGCAAGAGCTGAGGGCGAATGATGTTCTGCAAGAGCTGAGGGCGAACGCTGAGGGCGAATGCTGAGGACAAATGTTGTTCTGCAAGAGCTGAGGGCGAACGCTGTTCTGCAAGGGCAGAGGGCGAATGCACGCGTGATATCAGATGTTAATGTAGCTATTGCGACGGATACGAAACAATAAAATCATTTTTATGTAGCGCGCATATAAGTTTTGTATTTTTATGTAGCGCGCATATAAGTTTCATATTTTTATGTAGCGCGCATATAAGTTTCGTATTTTTATGTAGCGCGCATATAAGTTTCGTATTTTTATGTAGCGCGCATATAAGTTTCGTATTTTTATGTAGCGCGCATATAAGTGTCGTTATACTGACGGCGGAAAAAGTGTCGCTACTGGGACGGCTGCCTCCAAACGTCGCAATTGCGACACTTAGACGTTGTGTCGTACTTGCGACGTTTGGAGGCAGCCGTCGCAATAGCAACGCTTTGGGCCATAGTGTTGCAATTGCGACGTCTTCCTCCAAACGTCGCAATTGCGACACTGTGTATAAGTGTCAATATTGCGACACTTTTCTATAAACGTCGGTATAGCGACGGTTTCAGGCAGGATGGAAAAAATTTGGGGAAATTTCCGACATTTGGTCAAAAGCATTGGAACCAAGTGTCGGAATTTCCGCCAAATGTAGTAGTGTCATCATCATCAGAGGCTGAGAAGATGAATGGAAAATCTAAGGAGGTAATTAGCATTTCTTGTACCACTCCTTCCATATATGTATATAACAACACTTTTTCAGAATTCGAGCAACATACCAAAGGCATAGGTATGAAGTTTCTCTCCAAGATGGGCTATGAAGGTGGAGGCCTCGACATAAATGACCAAGGCATTACCAAACCACTTTTAGTAGAGGAAAGACCAAAATATATGGGATTGAGATATGGTCACAAAGAGTATGGAGTGCTCTAAATAGCCCAAGGTGCATCAAGCATCTAAGAAAGATATGTCACCCCCTTGTGACAATCGTCGAAGTTGCAACTCTAAAGACAAGTACAACTCTCAATAGTGTTTTTCAAGGCATGTGATTTTGAATACTTATGGAATTAGTACCCTTGTACATTTTGTGATTCTTTTGACCATTGTGTGGTTGTGTGTGAGCAACGTTTGATAACGGTTAAATGAATGAACCAAATTTTGGGCATCAAACATAATGATTGTCTTTCGCACCAACACTCATACCAACACACCACTATATTATTTCTTAATATGTATTGTTCAAACTTTGTATTTAACTTTGAAATGGCATTGTTTGGGAAATACTAATTAATTAATTCGATCATATTATATATGGTTTGAAATTTGGATTTTTAGGCCACAGTGGGAAATTTAATGAGCCAACAAATTGTATCGAAATTTCTCCATTTTGTTGCTCCGTTAGCGGAAAATGGGGCGAAATTGTAGGACAGTTAGTTGGACTTGGTGAATTTTGGGTCAACTAGCAGCAAAACTTGGGAAGCTCATAACTTTCTCAGTTTTTATAATTTTTGGGAGCAGAAAGAGGCTGCATAGAGGTTTTTGGATGCTATAAATCCAATGGTGACCTCTGTTTTCTGAATTGAGTATACATACAAAGTATTTTTGTAGAATAAATACTAAGGGTGTATGGATCAATCAGGCTTTTGAGCATAACTTTTTGAGATTTTATCCAAATTGAGCTTAGAAAGAGGCTGCATAGAGGTTTTTGGATGCTATGAATCCAATGGTGACTTCTTTTTTCTATCTTGAGAACATCTAAATGGATTTTTTGCAAGTTTGAGGCTAAGGGGTGTATGGATCAAGCAGGGTTTGTTAGCAATTCCTGAGGGTGTTGAGTATGAAGAAGACCTTGCAGGGGTTTCCTCATATTTATAATTAATTTGCAGCAGTTGTAACCAGCAGAGTTCAACTCAGGTTTAACTTCATTCATCATGAATTTTTCATTATGTGCTTCAATGTAGAATTGAATGGTGCACATGATGTTTTTAACTCATTTCAGTTGAAGTATGTCATATTTGTAGGAAATGTTTTGAGTTATTGTTGTTGTGAGAGTTCTGTGTAGGAGAACATTACCTTCTAGGGGTGATAGTCACATTTTTATTTGCAGCAAACTTTTATGTACTTCATGGATACTAAATTTATATGAGTGGTCTAGTCATGTTAACATGCTCAGAGATGTAGCCCATGAGGGGTGAACTCCATCAACAAACATTTTTTCTTTCTCTTCTTTATGCCTACATGGATTATGTGTGTTATGTTCTTTATGTCCAGTTTCATATAAGGCTAATTCATGTTGAAGATACACTAAACAATCATATTATTTTTGAAGACCCATTGTGATGCTTGCAAAGTGTCGACACGGTCCTAAGTTTTGTTTTATGTGTTTCCGGGGAATAGGAAAGAGAAAACCTCCTCGAATTTCATATCATGTGGTATCATAGCTACAGTTGACCAAGTTGCAAAATGGGCAGAAAAAAGAGTCTCCTAGAGCTGGAGGAGCGAAATTTGGCTCTTCGAATGGAGAAAATAGAGTTGAGAAGGATGTTGGAAATGGTTGAAGAGGAGAAAAGGCACATGCACTTTGTATTCCAGCAAGTGCTTGATGAGCAAGTTGCAAAAAGTTCAACTCCTGCACCAACAAGATAAACCTCCAAGATGAAGCCGGTATGTGGTCATGCTTCAAATAGTGGATTTGAACCATATGTGGAGGATGATGCATGTCAATTTTTCAAGCATATTCAAGAAGCACACCATATGACAGTGGATAAATGTGGGTGGCTAGAGTCATATACAAGTTTTCCATCATCATCATCATTAGAGGCTAAGAAGATGAATGGAAAATATAAGGAGGTAATTAGCATTTCCTGTACCACTCCTTCCATATATGTATATAACAACACGTTTGCATCATTCGAGCAACATACCAAAGGCATATGTATGAAGTTGCTCTCCAAGATGGGCTATGAAGGTGGGGGCCTCGGCATAAATGACCAAGGCATTACCAATCCAATTTTAGTAGAGGAAAGACCAAAATATATGGGATTCGGATATGGTCGCAAAGAGTATGGAGAGTGTTATAAATGGACCTAAGGCGCATCAAGCATCTGAGAAAGAGATGTCACCACCTTGTGACAACCATCGAAGTTGCAACTCTAAAGACTGGTATAACTCTCAAGAGTGTTTTTCAAGGCATGGTGATTTTGAATACTTATGGAATCAATACCCTTGTACATTTTGTGATTCTTTTGACGATTGCATGGTTGTGTGTGAGCAACATTTGATACGGTTAAATGAATGAACCAAATTTTCGGCATCAAACATAATGATTGTCTTTCGAATGAAAGAACTTCTATGTCTGCAAACAAGAAGAAGTTTTTATGTGCTCATTGCAAAGTGCATTGACATGACACTGAACAATGTTGGAAGTTACATCTAAAGCTTCGTTTAAAAAAAGGTAAAGAGATTATGCAGCATAATGAGGGAAACAAAAGGTGGCTAACAGGACTCGCATCAATCCTTAGCAACCTTCAAGACAAGATGGTGCAAGAATATAACCCACAAGGTTAGGAGAGGCATTATTGGGTAGACTTACTGTAAACTTGTTTTATAAATTGTGTAAATACTTGTTGTCACCTCGGGAGAGACGTTACCTCTCTTCAACCATGTTACGTTGCGTAGTACTCAGTCTCTCTCGTTGTCGATGTCATTGCAGATCGTTGTCTCTCTCCTGAGGGCTTTCGGATCCAGTTGCAGACATGGTGGTAGCTCTTCCTAGCAGTGGCGTCACCAACTCGAAGTTCGATAAGATCTCAGGAGATGATATCGTTAACCCTTTGAATATAATTATTAATAACTTCTCACCTAACCACCTTTATAATAGCTGTGTAATCCATAACATTAGGGAGAAAGTCTTAAATTCTATTTTGATTTTAAATGACAATAATAATTTCATTGTAAACAATAATTCAAATTGTAATTTAATAAGAGAGAATAATTTAATAATAGAGAATAAGGATACTATTATTTATGATGGGGATTATAACATTTATAGATCTAACATCGAAAATAATTCTCCTATCATTAATAACCAAACTAGCATTAATAATAATAATACTATAGGGAATTGTAATAATAACCAATTTAGCATTAATAACAATAATAATATTATAGATAATAATAATAATAATAGCCATATTAACATTAATAATAATAATTCTGTAGATATCAATAATAATCTCTCTTCTTTGAAAAATGTCATTAACTTGTCCTCTTTGAGCTTTGATTCTTATGTTTTTCGTCTTCTCAATAAAGGCCTAATTTTTTCCATGGCCCCTAGGAAGATCCCCGTTGGTGACATTATCTGCAATATAGAGTATGGAATCAAATATCTCCTGGATAATATTAAGGAAACTATTAGGCAAGACTGCTCCATTATTCTTAGGAAGGCCAAGCCTCCGAGAAGTAATTTGAGCAAGCCTGAGTTTCTTGCCCTTAAATCCCTTAGAAGCAACCCTAACATTGTCATATTTAAGGCTGATAACGATGGTGCAATTGTCATTATGGATAAGTCAGACTATGTCAGCAAGATGGTTGAACATTTTTCCCTTAGTGGTAACTATGTTATTCTTAAGAAGAATCCCCTTAAATTTATCTCTAAGGAGATTTCCCTTGCCATCAAGTTTGATCACTCTCTTAATCCCCTCTCAAGGAATCTTATTGAGAGTAATCCCCTCCCCCCTAGGATTTATGGCCTTCCAAAGATAAATAAACCTGGGGTCCCTTTAAGACCTATTGTTAACATAATAGGTGGTCCTTCTTATCATCTGGCTAAATTCTTAGCCCGTAAGCTTAAACCCTTGGTGGGGCTTACTGATTCTTTTATGAAGTACTCTGCTTCTTTTATCAGTGAATGGAAAGACATCAGGATAGATCCTGGGGATTTATTAATTAGTTTTGATGTTGTCTCCTTATTTACCAAAATCCACATCCCAGAAGCTATTGAGGTCATTAAGCGAGTCACGGACGAGGACACTTCTAAGATGGTTGGCATGTGCCTCACCTCGACTTTTTTCAGTTTCCAAGGTGATTTCTATGCGAAAACCTGCGTAGTGGCCATGGGTTCCTCTCTTTCCCCTATTATAGCTAACTTATTTATGGAATATTTTGAAATGAAGGATTTGGCCTCAGCTCAATTTCGCCCAAAGAAGTGGAATAGGTTCATGGATGATACCTGTGTCATTTGGCCCCATGGTCGAGAGAAGTTAGATTTGTTTCTTGATCACCTGAATTCCCAGTCTAATTAGATCAAATTCACGATGGAAGTAGAGGTGGATGGTTGCCTTCCATTCTTAGATATTCTTCTCTCTAGAAGGGATGATGGTTCTATCTCTCACCAAGTTTTTCGCAAGACTCACACTGTGCAGTATCTTCATGCTGATTCTCATCATTTTCTGCTCGAAAATTTGGTGTTCTCTGCACTCTAGCTATTAGGGCTCTTAGAATATCTGATGATAGCCATTTGGAGTCAGATAAATCCCATATTTTGGATGTGTTTGAGATTAATGGGTATAGCAGATATCAAGGTCTGAAGGCCTTTCATAAATTCGTTAAAGGCTCAAGACACAAATCTTCTAGGTTGGACCCTATCTCCAAGGTGAATCTCTTGTTTATCCAAGGGACCTCTGATAGAATTTCCCATGTCCTTAGGAGAAATAATGTCGCCTCTTCTTTTAGACCTATCTATACTATAATGAAATCTCTTGGATCGATTAAGGACCCTATATATCCAAAGGACATGAAAGGCGTTTATTTAGTACCTTGCTCCTACGGTACTCCCTATATTGGATAAACTAGTCGATCCATTAGACAGAGAATCCATGAGCATGCTGCAGACATTATGCATTTTCGATCTCACTCTTCTGCTCTTGCGGAGCATGCTGGGAAATCGTGTCACCATGTTTGCATTGAAGATTCCAAAGTCATTTCCAGGGTGGATCACTTCCATCATAGAAAGCTGAGGGGGGCTATTGAAATTGAGATACATCCTAAAAATCTCAACGAAGATGATGGGTGGAAATTAAGAGCTGGATTTTGGCCCTCTCTAAGTGATATAGCCCCCAGGTGTTGTTTTATTTTGTCTCTAATTTTATCCTCGTCCTTCTTTTTTTTTTTCCTCTTACGGTTTGTATCCTTTTTTCTCTGGCTTATGTTTTTATGCAATTTCAAGAAGGATCACCACCCTCTCCCATTAATGGTCTTAACATTAAATAGGTCTTACATCCAATATTCTTTTAGTTACAAGTAAAATCATGAAATGAACCATGACTAGAACCAGTCACATAACCATGCTTATAACCAACATATAACCATAGAAATAACCATAAGTTAACAACCATTAAAGCCACATAAATACAAGTACAAAGCAAGAGAACTTAACTTTCATTAAACATAGGCAAGAGGAAACCAGGTTCGAGAATTCCATGTAACATCTTACCATTGACATGGTTGAACCAAATATTTCTTTAAGCCAGTCACCCCTGTGCCATATTCCAAAAATGAATGTGGGATCTCATGGATAAACCAATCCAATAACAATGAAGGGAATACATAGGTTAAACCACCTCCACCCTCACCATATTGTGATCTCACCTAAACTGACACCGAGATCACAAAATTGAACCGAGCTTGGAATGCCTCAAGATCTCATCACTATATTTGAGGAATTTTCTATCTCCTTGTCTCTATTCTTTACCGCAATCCACACCGTATCACTAGGCCCTTACCGAGACACCATCCTCAAGATTTACCGTGTATCCCACCAAAACCGACCAAGGGATTCCAAGGCCTTTGGGATTGTTCCTGAGACCACCTCCACCCTGGATTCTGAAACCATCCAACAATTTCAAAGCTCAAATATGAGAACAATCCCATCACACCATGGATGTCCAGAAAAATTCAAGGCTATAAACCATTGTCAAAACTCGGCAAAACCATACCACTGGCAGCAAAAGAACCAAATACCAACATGCACATACCATGCATGTCAAAACCAACTAGGAAATCTTGCATGCAACATGTTAGCTGCAATTATTCCTACTGAATTTTCTTGATCATGTTCTTCCGTGCTTGATCTTTTCTTTCCTTCTCCTTCCTTTGTTTGATTTTCCTTCCTTTGCTTGCTTTTCCTTCCTTTGCTTGCTTGATCTCTTTATCCTCTTGGTGCTCTTCTCCTCTCTGAGTATTCTAAAAAATAAACTAACAAAAGGCTACCAACTAATGTTATGATTTATTTTTATCATTCATGCCTCTAATTTCTTCAATTTTCCTTTATTTTCCTTCAATTTCCTCTTCACATGCAACCTATGAACTTTCACCTTCCTTTTCTCCTAATTTCCTTTATTTTCATAAATAAGTGTGTCAAAATACCTTCTTGCCTTTTTAATGCGTTAGCAATTTCATTTTCCAATTTCCCCTTATCCATAAACACATCCAGTGATGCCCACTAGGATATATTTTCCCAACATTCAGCTTGGAATAAGTGTCCCTTAACTGTGGTCTTATTTTTCCCTTTATTAACTTTTATTACATGAACTTTTAGCCCAGGTTTGTTACATTTTTCCCAAGATTCAGCTTGGAATATGTGTCCCATGACCTTGGTTATTTATTTTCCTTTATTAACTTTTATTACACGGAATTTTCACCGGGGTTGTTACATATTCCTCCCCCTTGGGGGAACATCGTCCTCGTTGTTCAATGACACATACAACCAACAAGACTGTCAAACGCAGAACATATTTCCCATGGAGATCTATAACTTAGCTCATTGCATTATTTACAATAATCAACCTTCTAAGAAGCAAACCAGCATGACAACATGACAAATATAACATCATTATGACATGAAACCCATACCGCTTATTGGAGCTTTATAACATATCTCATGTAGATATTTACATCCAGATACATATGTACATATATCAAAACAAAATACCAAGCATATACCAAAACACATGCCAAAACTTTCACTCAACCAACGAATAAGGAAGGATACATATCTCGCATATGATCCACCATCTCCCATTGATCAGTTCTGATGCATGAGAGTATTTCTCTGCAAAATGCAATGAGGTTCCGGTTGGAATTCTCCTTATGGCTCCACCTGCAATACAAACCAGTCAATCACATGATTAACATCTTTAACATACTTCTTAAGCAATGACACATGGAAAACATCATGGACTTTCATTTTCGGAGGCAGTGCAAGTCTATAGGCTACTAGCACAATCCTCTCAAGAATCTTGAAAAGTCCACAAAGCTAAGGTGCCAACTTGGCACATGATCCAATCCTTAAGGAGCTCTTTTTGGGATTTATGTGCAAGTAAACATGTTCCCCAACCTGAAACTCCTTAAACAACCTACTCTAATCTGCATAACTCATTTTCCTATCCTATGTTGCTTTCGTATTCTTCTTGATTACCTATGTTTCATGTTCCATTTCTACCAACATGTTTGGTCCAATCAACACCCAGTTAACTATAACACTCCAACTAATAGGAGTATTACAACTCCGCCCATAAAATTCCTCAAATGGAATCATCCTCAAATATTCTTGATACCCATTTTTGTAAGAGAACTCTACCAGTGGAAGATACTCTTCCCACTTTCATTGTATATTCATCACATACATCCTCAAAATGTCCTCCAATATCTTGTTGACCCTCTCTGTATGTGGATGATAAGTTGTATTGAAGGCAAAATCTATACCAAAACTTGGAAGTGAGCTTCACATCCTTATCTGACATAATCTTCTTTGGAACACCATGCAATCTGACCGCATCTCTAGTGAACACATATGCTACATCACTAGTTTAATAAGTATACTTCACTAGAATGAAGTGCGCAACCCTTTTCAATTTGTCCACAACAACCATGATGGAATCATGTTGTTTGTATGCCATGGTAAACCTGTGATAAATTCCATGGAAATGACCTCCCATTTCCACTTTGGAATCGGAATTGGCTATAGTAGTCCACCTAGATGCTTGCACTCTTCCTTGACCCGTTGACAATCCAGTCACCTAGCTACAAAATTTGGTGTGTCTCTCTTCAAATTCGTCCATTAGTAAAACTTATTTACTATAGTCAATGTCTTCTTCTAGCCTGGTTGACCTGAATATGGTTTTGCATGAAACTCCCTCAAGATCACCTTCTTGAGCTCACTATTGTCTGGTATATATATCATGTCTCTAAACCTGATCAATCCATCTACTATGAGACGATAGTCCACATCCTATGCTCTTGTACCTTTACCTGTACATGTACCACTACATGTACCTCTACATGTACTCTGCTGCAATCGCTACCTAAGCTCCATATACCTGACATCCTGCTAACCTGCCTGCAAGATCCTATCATATATATTTGTCCCATAGGAACTCATAGTTGTTATATGATTCTCCTGTAGCCGTCTTATAAGATCATTTGCAACCCTATTCTCTTTACATTTTATATACGTGATCTCAAAGTCAAACTCATTGATTGTGGCCAACCATATAGCCTGCCTGACATTCAGATTTGGTTGGTCAAATAGATACTGCAATCCACATGATCACTCATCAATACAAATCGTCTTCCCAGAAGATAATGCTTCCACATATTTAATGCATGAATGATTGTTTCCAACTCAATATCATGCGTCGGATATTTCTTCTCGTGCTTATTTAGTTTTTGTGACTCATAGAATACCACATTTCCTTCCTGCATAAGGACTCTGCAAATCCCTCTCTTTCAAGCATCTATACATACCACAAAATATTTGTCTATATATGTGATCTTTAACATTGAATCATGTGTCAACAACTTCTTTGACTACTCAAAATTGGATGCACATTCCTCTATCCATTCAAACTTATCACCTTTCCTTTGCAATGATGTGATAGGATAATAAATCTATGAGAAGTTCTTGATGAACCTCCTGCAATAACCTACTAACCCTATAAATGATCTTACCTCATCCACATTCCTAGGAGTTTCCCACTCCATGATAGCCCTTATCTTTTCTGGATATATTGTTATCCATTCCTTGGAAACAACATGTCCCAAGTAATATACCTATGTATGAAAGAAATTGCATTTGTTGAGCTTAGCATACAATTGATTCTCTCTCAACAATCTCAATATTGTTGCTAAGTGTCCAGCATGCTCTTCCTCATTTTTAGAAAATACCAATATATCATCAATGAAAACAATAACAAAATTGTCCAAATAAGGATGCAACACACTATTCATCAAGCAAATAAATGTAGTTGGAGCATTAGTCAAACCAAATGGAACTACAACAAACTCATAATTTATGTACCTAGTCCGGAAATTTATCCTATGAATGTCATATTCTTTAATGTGTACTTGATGATATCCTGATCTCAGATCAATCTTTGAGAACATTTTTTATCCCTTCAATTGATTGAACAAGTCATCAATCCTTGACAACGGATACATGTTCTTGATGGTCACTTTGTTAAATTTTTTGTAATCAATGCATAACCTTAGGGTACCATCTTTCTTCTTCATAAACAATACTAGTGCGCCCCATGGTGATACACTTGGCCAAATGTATCCCTTTTCAAGCATTCCCTTCAACTGAAATTTCAGCTCTACCAACTCTGGAGTGCTTATCCTGTAAGGTGATTTTGACGATGGTGTTTCCCCTCATACCAACTCAATAGAAAATTCTACTTCCTCTATGGTGGAAACTCTGAAATATATGTAGGAAATACATCTTGAAATTGTTGTAGAACTGGGTACCTACTTAAAAAATTTTCATCCTCAACTTCCTTACCTTTGTCACTATAAATGTGCACTGCAAATAATACACATCCTTTCCTGTGACTACGCTTGGCATGCATAGTTGTAACCATTCTCAATGATGTTGCTTTCTTCTTACCCTATAAGACTCTTTGTTCCCCATGGTCATCTAATCACTCAATATCCTTTTCATAACAGTCCACCTTAGTCTTATGAAGATATATTCAGTCTATTATCACTCAGAAAAAGTGAAACATCATTTGACATAGTCTTAGAGGTTCATGTGTCAAAGGTATGGTCATAGATTTCATTTGTCATTAGTTGGTAAAGAAAAATTTTTAATTATTTCTTATTAGCCTATTCTAAGGTCCAAACCCACCCCCATTAAAATCATTTCATGTCACATCAGTCATTATTTCCTGACATATTCCATTTCCCAAGCTTATAAATTTGAAAATGTCATTTTAGCCAAGATTTCCTACTTTCGTAGCGAATTGCACAGTAAAAACGCAGTTTTCGCTACAAAACTGTTGATACTTTCATAGTGAAACTGTCAGGAAATACACTAAGTACGCTACGAAAAGAGGTATTATTGTCTATCTTTTCAAATCAAGTGCTAGGTGTCATTCAATGATTGAAATGGTGAGGGTAGATGCCATTCGAGTCAGTTAGGGTTAAATCAAGGTACAATGGTCATGGTTGAAGTCATTGTTACTATTTTAAGCATGTATGAGTCATGATTATGCCATGGGTTGTCATCTAAACTTTAAAATATTTCCCAATTGAGTCATTTTTCATTCTCCACTCCATCATTGCATGATACTAAGCTCTGGAGAGCTATTTCACTAAGCCCAAGTTGTGGCTGGCACTTTCAAAGTTTGTAGGTATCACTGATCAAGCAAGGTAGGGAAGACATAAAAGCATCATGGCTACAAAATGGAAGACCAACAAAGGTGGCCATTGTCTAAAATATGAGCCATCAGACATGAATTTTATTAATGAAGACCCAACAGCTTCAGAAGTTTTCAGAAGAGCAGGGTGTTTGCAGTTTTTCCAAAGACTGCAAGGATGCCATGTGCAGGTTTCTAAGGAGTTTTCCATCAATTTTAATGGGACAGCTTGAAATGTGGGGATGTTAAACCTCACTGTAATTCCAGAGACCATTGTAGCAGCAACAGGAATTCCTAGAGGAGGAGAACAATGGTTTAAAGGTTTCAAATTTACCATGCAGGACTGTAGGAAATTTATCAAGCCAGAACATAGTGAGATTGACCTTACAAATGCCATTCCAAGGAGCTACATGAAAGACAACTTCTCAAATATGTTGCTTATCATTCATAAGTACTTCACCTGTAAAGGGAGGTATCATATGGTTTATTCTTACCACTTCAAGCTTCTTCTACATTTTGTTGGTAAGAAATCTCTTGATCTACCTTTTTACTTATACAGAAGCTTAGCAAAAATGGAAAATAAAGTTCAAGCTCAAACTAAAGGAAATGAAACCTCACTCTTTCATCATGGTTTAATCAAGTTGTTGGCTTTAGAGGAGTTAAAAATTTTAGGCAGAGAATGGTCATCTTTTCTATTTGTCAGTGGTTTTGAAGTAGATGCCATCACTCCTAAAAGAACTCATAAACCTAGAGGTATACCATCACCTTCAGTGGCAGAGCAAAGTGAGCCTTTATTAGTAGAGAAAAGTGAACTAGTAAGCATGGGAATAGAGAAATTGCATAAATTTGATACACCTGTTGTTTCACCTGCAAAACAAAATCCATCTATGAGAAAACCTGCAAAACAAGAGCCAACTATGAGAAAATATGGCAGAAAAAGGGTTACAAGAAGCCAAACAATGGTTAACGGAAACTTATAAGACATTCTACATGCTATTTGTATTGAGGAAACTCTCGTATTCCAAGCTGAAGATATAGATGAGGGAGGAAAGAAGCTCAAGAAAGCTAAAACAGCCAAGAAGTTAGAGTTTGAAGTTGAGGATGCAGGATTCATGTTTCAAGCTAGGAAACCAATGACAAGACATGCCAAAAAGGTCTTGCAAAAGCAATAAATAAACTCAGAAATTCACTGACACTGTCTAGCCACTACCAACCATCATTGACCTCTGATCACCTGCAAAATAAGATCTAGTCATCAAGAAAAAGAAAGGAAAAGAGAAAATCAATGAAAAAACATAGACTGAGATCCTTAAGGAGCAATTGAAGTTAGAAAATCATGAAATAGCAGTCTTGAAAAAAGAGGCAAGGAAACATAATGTTCAAAAAGTGCAGTTTGAGAAAATGAAAGAGATTTGGGAAGATCAGGTCATTAGTGTGTCAAAAACATTGGACAACACATAACAATTAATCAAATGGACTTAGCCATTGGGAGGAGAGGTGAAGCATATCAGAAAAATGAACCTGCACTTGAAATATAGAAACATAAAACTGAAGGACCAAGTCAAAGGCCTCCAAGAGCAGTTAGAATTGATCCATGAGGAGCTGGAGAAGAAGGGCTTAAAGATGATTGTGGTTGAGGAGCCCATAGCTCAACTCATCATTAATGAAGAGGAAACACCTAAAGAGTCTTAAGTTGAGTTTGTTTATGTTTAAAAAGGCTTATGGCATGTTGAAGACCAATTTTCTACAGCTGGAGGTTACCCTTCTAAGATTGGGTTAAAATTTGGAAATTTAACAGTTTTTCATAGTTTCGTAGCATTTCCTAGGCTTTAAGCCAGGAAAATACTACGAAAATTTCTGTAGATCTCTTTTGCTTTTAAAACCACTTTTTGCAACTTTCAAGGAGAGAAAATGGTGGTGATGATATGCCATGTCATGATGGACACCTTGGAATAGCAAAGAAGTAGAAATTTTGAGTGCAAAATCCATTTTTTGGACGTTACGAAAGCTCGCTACGACACTGCCCTGTTTTCGTAGCGAGCTGTTTTTGAAGGTTTCTGAGTATTTTAAAAGTATTTTTGGACAGGTGGACACATCCAACAGGTAAAGGGACCTTACCATCAATCATTTATGACTTTAAAACAGTGTTTTGGAGGCATCTCATCAGCTAAAGCTTTCGTTGAAGATAAGGGTCCTGCATTCTTGAAAAATAGGGTTTAGTTCCATATGATTAGGAGGGTTTTTAATATGTCAAGTAGTGATGAGCTATGTCATAGTCTATTCGAACATGTGATTCTTAGTTTTCACTAATATGTAATTGTTTTAAATATAAGGAAGTCTAATGTAATAAATAGGAGTTTGAGTCCTATTAGGAACAGTCATCTTTAGAGTGTAGTTGTCATTTTCTTATTAAAAGACATGTTTTTTCTATTATGTGAGGTGTCATAGGAAGAGTTAGATGAATCTAGCCAAGAGGAAGATCATCCCTATTGTAATAATGTCTATTTAAAGGCATCTAAGTTGTAAGGGGTTGGGAGATGTTATTGTTGACTGCTATTATTGTAAAGAGTTTCTGATGAGTAATAGAGAATGGCTATTGGTTTAATCCTTCACCTAAGATTCATTTGATGTTTTTATGAACATTTTCCTCTGTATCTTATTACTTTCTGTCAATATACTAATGTTTTATCACTTAGAATTCTTGCTTTGCATGCTCTAAATTCCTTTCAAGCATTAAACTATTGGATATCTTTATCAATGTCCTGCTTTCAGTATCTTAATGTTCATTACTCAGAATGTAGAAATTTGATAACTAATATGTTATACACCGATATTCTCCTGATCACACACTATTTTAACTTCATGCACAATAAAGAATTTCTTCTACCATTGATCATTAATTGCGGAAATAAAAACAATTGCATGCGCACATTAAAACCATAAACAATCACACATATGAACACAGTATTTTATGGGAAAGCTTAAAGTTGAAAACCCCAAACTATCTGTATATTATATGTCATAGAGATCATGTAACAATCATAATACAAAGCTCCTCACAAGCTCTCAGTACAATCTCCAATTGCTACACACTAATCAAGCTCGATCTAGCAAATCACATGCTCCTTTCTGTGCCACCTGATAGCTTGCCTCTACTGTGCAATCACTGCTGAAGAATGGCTCTTAATTAACATTGAACCACCTGGCTTGTACTGCGCAATCCTCATTGGCATCTCCATTAATGTGTGGTGCAAACTCATGCACCAGTATAGTCACAACTGATAGTCACGCTGCTCTTTCACCTACCTCTTCACTGGTCTCCACTAAAATTGTCCATGCACTGAAGTTAACTGATGTATTCTTTAGTTGATTAATGAGTTTATAATTAGTGAATTAATTAATAATTAATTCACACCACTCTCCACTAGTGTATTAATCAGTTAGACTAAATACAACTAGCTCAACTATGTTTAGATTAGTTAAACTGAACACAACTCCATTAACTTCCTCAATCAACTTCACCAAACTCTCTCACATGAGTTCTAACTGAAGTATCCATGCAATAGCTCCACTTAACCCTCAGGAATAGCGTAATTCCTTCTGTCAGCTCCTGTGCCACATCTGTGCACTTAACTGAAGTGCTCCAAGAGAATAAGATAATGTTTATATTCCAAATATTATTAAGAGCTAATAATATTCGACATATCTATTTTTAGACTGGCAATCTAAAAATAGATTCCGCCCAGTATGTCTAAAAATAGAAGTCCATATATTTTTTCCGACTTGACCAACCATCCACAAATAGCATCCTGCAACTCATAGAATATGATTGACATGTCTAAAAATAGACATAGTCTAAAAATAGACTTTGCGCCAAAAATAGCCTGCGAGCCCACTTAGTGAAGGCGACTTCTTTCCACTAAGCTCATCATCTTGTTGCAATCTCAACACAGAATTCATGTATCTCATGCTCTGACTTCCTTTGAACATGTATATATTAATTAAACTATGTGTGTGTGTATTATACTTTCATTTAAACATCTACATTCCTCAGCTTCCACAAGGAGAGCCTTTGTCATTGAGATTCCTGTCACTGACTCCATAGCCCAATGGTAGCACGCCTTTATCTTTTCAACCTGCAAACATACAAACCAAGACACAATTCATAGAGTTAGCCATCTAGTACTATCATTATTTAACATCATAAAACCCGTTGAGAGAGCCCTCTCAGACTAAAGAGGCTAAGCTTCTGTCAAAATTTGGTTTGAAAGAGTTACTCCAAGTTGACCATTGAAGCAGCCCAACAGGACTCAATTTGGTGATAACACAGTCTATACCCAAAATCATACTATATGATCCCAACGGAAATACATTCAAATGTGTTGATGTAGGCATTCAATTCAAATCAAATGCAAAAGCTCTTATCCAATGTTGAACTCTCTTCTTGCTACATGTAGCCAACTGCACTAACCAATACTCTACATGTACTTTTTTATTCAAACCAAACTTATCCACCAATTCAGGATTAACATAATTATAATTATATCTAGGGTCAATTAAAATAGAAACAACTTTAACACAAATCTTACCATCCATCTCGATAATAGACACTTGGTGATATGCCTACCTATTATCTAGTGCTGCATAGATCCTGGGAATACTTTGTCCAATATCTCACATTTTCTGTGCCTCCTGACCATTGTAGATCTATGGTCTACCACCTTGATGTTATGGAAAATATCTAATGCAATGTTCTCCTCCACAAGCCCAACATTGCAAAATCTTCCATCCTTCATCCTTATTCTGCTCCTCATATCAAAGTCCCTATCCTCTGTCGGATGCATTGAACTTCTTAGAGGGTGTTGCATTCTCTTTATTACATGTACCTTGATGCCTTGCTCGCTTCTTGTCCCATTTTCCTTTGTTCTTTTCATTACATTTATAGTCTGGCTTAGTCTCATATTTGCGCTTTGATTGCTCGCAACAATGCTTTAGATTTCGAATGACCTCCTCCAATGATCTAGGCTCATCAAACTCAATCATGTATTTGAATGCTATCGACAACCCATTGATGAATCTTTGAATCTTGGCCTTCTCCTCCTTGAGGTAAGCCACATATATCAACAACTCTAGAAATCTGCTAGTGTACTCCTCATCAATCATAGATCCCATATTTAGCTCATAAAACTCTTTTTCCCTGTCATCATAGTATCTCTCTGATAGATACTTCTTCCATAATAGCCTCTTGAACTCACTCCAATTCAGTTCATCCTCATGAATACCTCTGACATTCTTCACATCTTCCCACCAAATATCTGCTTTACCTTTGAGGTTGAATGTAGTTATTCTAGCTTTCATGTTTTCTAAGTAATCATGCAACCTGAAGAACTTCCTCATACCAAGCAACCATGCTTCTACATCGTGTGATTTATTCATTTCCCAATCAAATGTAGGTTTCTTTGCTTTCTTAAACTTATCCGGAAAATACCCCTTGTCACTCCTCTTGTAAGGATGATAATGATGATGATCATAGTGCCTGTCAAAACTAGAACTAGAATAGTACCTATGTCTATCACCTCTCCTATACAGAGTGTCCAAAAACCTACCATCTTTTATTGTGTCATCTCTATCTGACCTATGATAACTGTTGTAAAATATTTTGGCACATCGAAAATTTTTAATTTTCGGTGAGAATTTTGTCAATTTTTCATTAAGTTAAAATGCAGTGAGATATACTGTGCTTTTAAAAGATTTAATTTTCTTTAATATATCAATTTTTTATTTAAAATATATTATTTTTATAAAAATTTAAAAATTTTATGAAAATATATGTTTTAAATTTAAATTATATATTAAAATTAATTAAATTCTAAAGCCTAAAATTTTATTAAAGTTATATTAAACATTTCAATTTATGAAGCATATGGTAGCTCCACAAGAGTTCGGACCCCCTCGGGATTTTTTGACATTTTTTTGAGGGGGGGTCTGAAAAGTTGTTTTAATGGTTGCCCTCAGTACACACGTGGCAACACCATAACAGTTCGCACCCCCAAGCATTGAAACTGCTTACCATCGCTGATCCCACCCCCCCCACCCCGCAAAATCTGTTAGTGGTTTCAAATTGAACACAGAGGTTAAATATGGAGCAGGTATTAGGAATGAGCTTGTTAATCTTCAAAAATTCTTTGTTCGCTTAAATAAGCTAAGGTTCCTGCCATCTTCCATTTGAAGAATGGAATCATTGAGGGTGTTCGTCTTCCAAGAACCTTTAAACGGTTTGTGAGTTGATGGTGCAACTCCTGCAAAAATTGAGCATTCGTGCAACTAATGCACCAGATAAATATGAATGCAGACATGATGGGGATGTTATAGGATACTGCCAATACACCATGGGAGAAAATAGAGTAGATGATAAACCGTACATTTAAACTACAGGAACAACAATATGCTACATGTGTGCAGTCTCCAAACAAAAACGAGCCTTCAGAAGCCAAAATTTTCTGTGGAGTATATCTGCTTCCAGGGTTCATCAATAATTCTTGCATTTCATCTGCATCGAGATTCGACATTTGGAAATCCATGTTCGTGATTCCAGCGAGGGATATGAAATCTGGTGATGAGGGATATGAAATCTGGTGATGAGATCACTTTTCCTTGCATCTCTACAATTCCCCCTTTTGTAGAAAGGAAGCAGATATTAAAAGAATGGGGCATTCATGACTGCTACTATCGAAAATGAAAATTTGAAAACTCAATATCAAAAATGGTACCCAAATACCATATTATGTGTTAATAGCTCTGAGATATTTGGAAATATTGAAGACTATGGAAAGGGACTGGTATATCGCCCCGCACCAGCACAAGCTCTTGAGTGTTTTACATCCATATGAGTACAAGTCCATTGGCCAAGAACATGGGTCAATTTTTCATGTGCCTTGTTATTATGTGGAAAATTGTAGAAGACTAAACGCGTTGCAGGAAAATACAAGCTAAAGTTCCTGGACATCCATACGTTATTCAAATGCAGGTGAAGGAAGCAGAGTTAATTTTCATTGCAAACGGGTCATTGGAGAGTTTAGAGTAAATTGAAAGAATTTTGAATATGAAAATGAACGCATTCTATTCATTTTATGGAAATCACCTAGAAGTTGGACTAGTGGATAAGGTGCTCAGTGAGATATCAAAATCTAACAAACGATATGGCAAATAGTGTATGGATATACATGCACATCAAGTTGTTTCTTATTCTGACCATAATCCTGATCACTGATAAACATGGTTTTATTTTCCTGAGTGACATGGGTAAGGGATTCACCGAAGGTGATGATGGCCCGGGTTAAAATATTGCTAATATTGCCAAAATTTTAAGATTTATGCTTCCTCGTGTTAAACAATCATGTGATAACGAAGAGCATGAAGTCCTAGAGGAATTTCGATGATAAAGGACATGGAAACGACCGAGTAATGGTTGTGTTTATTCCATTCCTGACAGCGTATTGGTATATGCACACAGTGAGATTACCTAGTGGTCGATTATAGATATCAAAATCAGAAAATTCTAATTCAAAGCAATGCAAAAATGCATCCAGACCTATAAACAGTTGGATGCTTCAACCTTAAAAACGGTTAGATATGTATATCAAGACTTTCTTTTGAGCAGAGTTGAATCTGATGTTAGAAGTTTATCAAATATCAGTTTTTCATTGTGTAAAAAAATTGACCTTTAAACTCTGAGAACAGCGGCAAATGAATCTCCAGATTTTGAGGGCATTTATGCAGGTAGAAATAGGTAGCAAGGATGAGTTAACAAGTAGATTTGAAAGCCTTCCAAATCTCAGCCATTTAAAGAAAAAATCTTCTTCTTTTTCCAAATGTCAACAACACATTTCCTTGTAATCTAAATCATCTAAAAAGTTCATAGGTGGGATAAGCTCGTAGAGTTTTATCTATCATATTAGTAGGGAGTTTTTTAAATTATATTAAATAGTTAAGCCTGCAAGCTTTTTAATATATATTAGAAATTTAGAAAAAGTTAAAGAGGTTGCAGATTTCAAGGAGATTCCATCCGGGACTGTTTTTAATTTAACTATTTTAGATAGTTTGGCTAAGATTTTGTATTATTTTCCTAAAAGCTAGCAACAGCTAGCTTATTGTAATCTCTATATATTTGATGAATTATAATAAACAAGGGGGCTTTTGGGGGCCGGGGCCAATACCACTTCAGCTATGTAAAACTCTTTTTCCAAAAATTTTAATTGAAGTATTTCAGCTCTGGTTTCGACATAATTTGTGTCTCTTGTATGTTTTTCAAGTATTTCCATAATCTATTTTTGCACATATCCAGAGTTACATAGAAGAGCTGGGTTAGATTAGATTGAGTTTCAATCTTTTTGGAATCCCCTGCAAATTATAATTGTTTAAACAAATCAGTATATCTGATTGTTTATCTGAGTTAGCTCCTATTTCAACTGGTTAACGGCTTGCCACCTCTATCTTCTCCTGGACGTGTTCTGTTTAGCTGTAGAATATTTCTACACGCGTCCAATTCTACCTGATTTCTTAAGTATTCTGTTTGACTCTTTAATCATCAGGAATCTCCATAAATTCTTCTTTCAAATTCTTTAAAAGATAAGTTCTTTTGTCAGGCTGGAAGCTGACACTTTGAGAAATAAATCTGCAAAGGAGGGATTTATTCATGAATAGGAATTGTGCATTGATCTCCACCACCCGCAATTAAAACCATAAATCTGGCCATTATGCTTCAAAGGTTGTTATTTGGTGACAGTGAACAGCATTAAACAAAGCCTCGTAATTATTGAGGGAGCCCCCTCTAGTTCGAGGGCCAGCTTGAACCTAAAGCCAGTTGAGTTGGTCTCCTGGTGTAGTTTTTGCAGCCAAGGACTGCCTACGAGAAACAGGTACAACAATAACCATGAGACTTGAGCCAATATTCCCCATTAGTCCCATCCTCCTATCCATAGTTTATTCGAAGTGGCCCCTGTATCTGCAATTCTAAAAAAAAAAACAAAAACAAAAACAAAACAAAACAAAACAAAACAAAAACAAAAACCAAAAAACAAAACAAAAACAAAAACCAAAAAACAAAACAAAACAAAAAAACTTTGAAGAATCATTGCATTAACCTCTACTTGTTTCTCATGTGCCTGTATGATTACATCATTATTTTCTTTGAAAATCCTTATTTCTTCCTTCAAACTTTGCAATGTGCCTGCTAAGTCAAAAGAGTGCCCAACACCATGTTTCCCATTTGATTCATAGGGAGAATCTCTTTAGTCTGCCATCTTGCTAGTCATCTTTGATTTCTTCCTGCAAGGCATCTCATGTTAGCTAAACCAAATCACAATAAACCAACGTACCTTAGCATAATTCGGGGAGGATATCTCATCTGCAATATCAACCAATCAATGTAATGCATGTACAAACATAATCATAACAACATATATACACATAACATACAAGTATATCAACACATAAGCATCATTCTAGCTAGAGTCCAGTCATCAATGCATGAGCATATCAACTACACTTACCATGACCTCATGCATGAAAAAAATCACATCAACATATACTTGAAAACATGTAAACACTAATCACGCATAGGCCATGCATAACCAATCATATACTGATGACGACACATTCCACAACAACCCCATCAACCTTCACATGGTGACATCACTGCAACCATGACCAACACCATGTATATTCAACAAGCACATAGACCACAAGCATAAGGAACACATATGCAACCTACATGAATGCATGAACAACACATCGGCCATCCAGTTCTAGGGATGAACCATGCTCTGATACCACTCTGTAACACCCTCCTCCCACATCTAACCAAGTAACTGGCCAACCAGGGTAAACATGTGACGAAGAGTTACTATGATATGATTCAACTCCCTATGTGTCAGTTAAGGAAGTGGAATAGATGGAACAAAACAACACAAACCTTCTGCACCTGCTACAGGACACCCAAGAGCCATCCCAACCTTCAAGGAGGCTAGCCCCTAAATCAAACTGACCTTTTAGCACATCAGTCCCCCAGTCGCTCCCTTGACATGGGAAAGAGTGCGACTGGAAACCTCCAGTCACTCACACGACATGGGTATGCGTGCAATTGGGGACTTTTCCCAATATTCATTGTCCAGAGCTCCATGAAACTTCTAGAATTGAAAGATAATAGTGGAATAATGACACAAATGCAATTACTTGATCAAGGACTTGATAGGACCCCTACTAGCCATGACAAACATTTTGTCAAACATGTCACAAATATGTAATCTACAGGTTTAAACAATAGGTCTAAGCATATGGGTCTCATACTTATCTATGAATCGCTAAGAAGAATTGTTGCCTCATAACATTAACTGCATTATCATCTATTAGATCATAGATTCATTGTTCCTTCATTTACAAGTCAAAACATGATGAGAACGATACATCATCACTATCATAAAACACATTCATAACTAGAATATAATAACATAAATGACAAGCATAGAATAGCCATATAAGCCACATCATAACAAGCATACTTACCCATCAATATAAGAGGAAAAGAAATCTTATTTCCATAAGAAAAATGAAACAAATTCTGAGACTTCCACGTACCACCCAACCATAAACATGGTTGAGCCAAATATCTCTTCAACCAGTCACGTCCCCCATGCCATATTCCAAGCATGAATGTGGGATCTCCTAAAACACATCAATAAAAACCAAACCAAGGCTTCCAGAGGAAAAACCACCTCAACCCTCAGCCAGTGATTCCACCTCCCTGTTCAACATCGCTAACTATCACCAGATTGGTCTCCACCCAAGTTGTCCATGGCTCCAGAGCGTTTGTTCCAACCAGGGCTTCCAGGACTATTAACTCAACCCATAATTTTCGTCAGGATTCCAAAGTGTTTGTCCAATCAGGGCTTGCAGGACTAATAACTCAACCCACCAAGGGCTTCCAGAGTGTTTATCCAACCAAGGCTTCCAGGACTAGTAACTCAACCTAAGTTGTTACTGGGCTTCTAGGTTGTTTGTCCAACCAAGGCTTCCAGGAAATAATATCTCAACCCATAACCAGAGGCATAAGAAAACCAACCAGAAAACAATAGTAAAACCCACAACACCATGTCTATCCATGAAATGGCAAGGCTAGGAAAAACCAATGTCAATCCAAGAAATCCTCCATTCCAATGATAGATCATAAACCAATAACCACATGCATATGCCATGCATGCCAATACTAGTGAGTAAATCATACATGCAAATCAGTACCTATAAGCAAAACCCATTGTATCTAATGATCCCAATGTTCTCTTGCGCTTTCTTGCTCTTCCTTTACCTTCCTGCTCCAAAATTCCAAGTGCACCACACTCCTCCAAGAGTGCTCCAAGAAAACTCTAAGTGTCCAAGAGTATGAGAGAGAGAGAGAGAGAGAATGAAAGCTGCAAAACGGAACTTATCAAAAGCCATGAACTGGTCCTCAGAAGCCTTTTTATTAATGAGGCCTCTATTTACTTCAATTTTCCATTATTTTCCTTAATTTTCCTCCTCACATGCAACCTGTGACCTTTCAACTACTTTTTCTCCTAATTTCCATTATTTTCATAAATAAAAGCCACTTTGCCTTTCCAAAGCCTTATACATTGCCTTTTCCAATTTCCATAGCCATAATAAATCATATGAACATCCGCACTAGGTTTTTTTTCCCAACATTCAGCTTGGAATACGTGTCCTATGACATTGGTTATTATTTTTTCTTTATTAACTTTTATTACATGGAATTTTCACCAGGGTTATTACACTGCAAGAGTGACATTTTTGGCTCGAAAATTTTTGGAAGGAAGCTCCAATGTTGGAGCATTTTTTGTTCTCTTCACAAATTTTGAGGATGTATGAGATGATTTTGTCTTTTTCCCCCATCTTCGAACAAGGGCATTGAAATCAGAGTCCATAGAGTCGTCTCCTGAGCCTATTATGATGCCCTCTAACATGATCTACCTTGAAAACTGGAGATCTAGGTCTCAGCAGATATAGCGAATTTGAAAAATCATAGCTCTAGAACGGGAAGTTGCAGAACTCGACCTTCAAAATAGTATTTTTTAATTTGTTAACGTAAGTTATATTTTATTATTTTTAAATTTAACGTTACGTGATAACAACTATTGTCAATTAAGTTATCTCTTTATACAAAATTGATGTAAAATTAAAGTGGAAATTAAAATTTTCATTTATGGTTGACATTTATTCTTAAATTATTATTTTTAAATGTAATGTACATGACAACATGTCACTTATACTGCAATGTAGAGTGCCTCTTGACACAATAAAAAATTTGAAGCATTCTATTGTAACTAAAATAATATAGATTTGTATATTGATTATTAAATTTTGATCAATTATATAAATTTGATTTTAAAACCTTTAAAATTTATTAAAATTATTAATCAGTGTAAAAAAAAAATTTTAAAAAAAAAATGTTATTGAATTAGATAAAAAGAAATTATAATGTTATAAATTACTCGAACGAAAATCATTAAACCTTTTTATGAAGACACAAAAAGAAGTATTTATCCATATTTAAATAATTCAAAAAACTTTTATTAAAAGTAAAGACACATTTGAAGGAGGATCATCTTTTTCATTACATACAAGACTTCAATCATTGTTAAATATTTTGATACTTCAAATAAAAAGACTTCGATTATTATTCGCTACATCAATATTTTCATATGATTTCTTATTAGTCCCTGCCTCACCAGGGACTAATAACATTCCTCTCGTGATCAAATTGCATTGATCGTGCATTATTTTGTTGTTTTTTTCCAATTTTAACCAAAATTTTAGGAAAATGTTAAATATTTCTATTTTCAAAAATAATTCTCTAATTTTCTATTGGTATAACAACTTCTGATGGGACATAATTCCCTTGTGGAGAGTGTTTTATTTTTGGTATTTGTTAATGTCTTGCAATTCACTTAAAAATAAAATTAAATATTAATTTTTTTAGTGGCCATTCCGTCAGTGAGTGCTCTAAAACTAACATTGTTATGGTACTTCTCTTCCCAATGATGACAAAACTGACGGAGTTGCAGGTCCTTTGCATAGGCGGGGGGCTCTACAGACTTAATATTTCATTGTGCAAAGATACTTTTACTGACGCTAACACTAACATTGACATTGTTATGATACTGCTCTTTGAAATGATGATAGAATTGATGCGGTTGCAGGTCCTTTGCGTAGGCAGGGGGGATACACAAATATCCACTTAATATTTCTTTGTACGAAGATACTTCTACAAATTTCCATATCGTATATCATATATCGTATGAATGATTACGAAGGATGGGGTATGTGCAGGAGAACAAGTAATATTATAATGTTTCATTGTGTGGAGCTTTTACTTTGGGCAGGACGGGGTATGTGTGGGAGAACGAGAGTGCATAGGGAACTTTATTCAGCAAGGACGAAATTAATTTTAAAATATTTCCTTGTGCGGAGAGACGGCTATAATCTACGAGATTTTCTGCACATAACGGATTGCTGTAAAATTATACACATATGCATTTGTATTATATTATAAGTATAATAGTTTCCTATTTATTAGAGGACAGACATCGGGATGATAAAAAAATTGGAAAACGGGGTATGTGTGGAAAAAAAAGGGATTTCGCAAGTGCTATGATGGTGTATTATTGCTCTGAGCTTTGGTGTTAAAATTGAATCTTTGTGGAGGATGGGGTATGTGCATGAGAACATAATAATTAATATTATTGTGTTTCATTATGCATAGATTTTACTGTGGGAAGCTTTTATATTAGGAACTTTATTCGGCGGGGACAAAATTAAGATGGGTATTTTCGGGAGAACGGGGGGTGAATATGGAAATTAATGTTAAACTATTAATGTTAATTTGTTATTATTATAATGTTTCATTTTTTAGAGCTTTGATTTTGTGGAAAATGGGATGTTTATTTTGATTTCCCGAATAAATGTTGATGTTAGCCGAAAAGAAAAATAGACAACTCTACAAATTAAGTTGCATAAATTTTTTCAAATTAAGTTACTGAGAGAGAAACAACAAATAAATCAGTAATGATTTACTTTGACATAGGGTATATACAATGAATTAAATAGAGAAATACAGATAAATGTTATGCATGGAAATTAATTTTTTTATTTTCGAATTCAGCCAAAATTCCTTGTTCTAATGTTCAAAAATTGGAAGAAGCATTGACACAATTCACAATTGGGCTATAAAATTTATTATAGTTTTACAAATTTCTAGATCATATATCGTATATCATACGAATGTTTATGGAGGGAGGGGTATGTGTGGGAACGAGGAATATTATTATGTTTCGTTGTGTGGATCTTTACTGTGCGCATGACGAGGTATGTGCAGGAGAATGGGGACCTACTTAGGGAACTTTATTCAGCAAGTACGAAATTAATGTTAAAATATTTCCTTGTGCGGAGAGATGGGTATGTGCAAGAAAATGGGAGTGCATAGGGAACTTTATTCAACAAGGACAAAATTAATGTTAAAAGCTTTCCTCGTCCAGAGCTTTTACTATGCGGAGGACGAAGTATATGCAAGAGAGCAGTTGACTAGAGCTTTGATTTTAGGGATATGAATCTTTGCAGAGGATGAGGTATGTGTAGGAGAACATAATAATCGATATTGTTAATTTTCATTGTGTGGGTCTTTCACTGTGCGGATGTCGAGGTTTGTGTAGGAGAACGGGTGGTGCATAGGGAAATTAATGTTAAACTATTAATGTTAATCTATGAGTTTTTTGTGCAATGGATTTGTTGTGAAATGTCACACATATGCATTTGTGTTAGATTGGAAGTTTATGCATTTTCTATTTATCTGAGGATAGACATTGGGACAATAAAAAATCTAGAAAATGGGGTATGTGCGGGAGAACAAGGGGTTTCGCGAGTGCTCTGACACTGTGTTATTACTCTAAGCATTGTTATTAGGATTGAATCGGGGTATGTGTGGGAGAACATAATAGTTAATATTAATATGTTTCATTGTACAGAGTTTTTATTTTGATGATATTTTATATTGGGAACTTTGTTTGGAAAGAACGAAATTAGGACGGTGTATTTTCAGGAGAATGGGGATGCATACGAAATTAATGTTAAATTATTGATGTTAATATGTTATTATTATTATGTTTCATTGTGTGAAGCTTTGGTTGTGCAGAAGATGGGGTATGTATGTCAATCTCCCAAATAAATGCTTACGTTAGCCGGAAATGAAAATAGACAACTCTACAAATTAAGCTGCGAAAATATTTTCAAATTGAGTTACCAAGAGAAAAACAACAGCTAAATCAACAATACAGATAAATTTCATGCATGGAAATTGATTTTGTTATTTATCATGATGGCAGGAATTGCTATAAATTTCAGATATGGCACATGTATGCAATCCTTTTCGAACTGAACTCAAAAATATTTCACATAGTTTCCACACATAAGTGTATCAATCTGCATCTACAAATACTAATGATAAAGCCAGCATAATAATCGTCTATCGAAAATGGAAAATCTTATGAATCTACTAAATCAATAAAACAACAGCCGACTGAACGAACACAACAAAAGAACTGAGTAGTGCAAAAATTTCACCAGGAATAGATAAATTCACACTATTAATTAAAAGAAGAGTTAGAGTAGATACAAAAAAGAAGAGCTTATATTTTTTACCAATGTGTTATGATCTAATCGCACCAGGACGCTCCGAAAAGAAGCCCTACAATTACCAAGAGGCCCTACTAAATCATAATGTTTTGTGCTGGAAATATGGACAAATGATGCAATACCAACGCACTAGAAATGATGCAATTTTTATTAATGGTGATATCATATGCACATATTCTCAGCACATAACATTATAATAGACAAAATGAAAAATTTGGTCAATGATCCATCATCAAATAACATTATAATCGATAAGAAGAAAAATGTGGTCAATGATCCATCGTATTGATTGAATGGAATAATTTTTACAAAATTGAACCTTATTAATGATGAATAGTTTCTATGTTGTTTAAAATGAAATAGAAATGTTTCTTATTTAATGTTTATTAAAGTCCTTATTGCAATAAATTAATGTTTCTTATTTAATGTTTATTAGGATTTTTGTATCCCCAATGAAACCTCTCCACACATTGAAAATATATGTAGGAAAATTTCCGCCTAAGCACAAATGTCAACGAACACATCTTGCAGACCAATTGTGGTTTCCGCACTCCAAGAGATTCAACTTCTTTTTCACTAAAGACTTTGTTGATCAATTGATGAAAGGTTGTTCTCTCTGCACAATGGAAGATTTATTTATGGTTATATTTGTGTAAATATGCATAAGTGTGGAACTGTAGAGGAAATTCGTTGTACGAAGGAAGCTTTCAAGATTTCATCTTATGGACCTCCACACTCCGCACAATCATAGACCTTCTGCATAATTCATGCACACTTGCACTCATAAACAAGTTTTTTAATCACAAATTTTACAAAAGATACTTGTGTTCATGTCGACACCTATAAACAATGTTGGCTCCCACTACTATGTTATTAGCTCACTTTAGGAGGAACTGCGGAAGTGCAGACAATACTGATTTTTCGGCACCCCTACATAATCGACTTCTCCAGTTTTGTAAGCTTTTTCTTTCCACACAATTCTTCGACATTATTATTATTACGATATTATTGGTAATATTTTTATTCTAAATATTACTAAATAATTTACTAAACATTGTACGAAATTTGTCTGAAGCACGAAAACCGAATCGAATATTTTAGTATAGAAAATGCAAACTGGAAAATCCTTACATTAATTAATTTGTATATTAAGAAACTCTATATATATATAATAAGAAAATGTGAAATATAATTACATTATGAATTAAAGTTATAAAGTTCCCTTTGCATCTTCATTCTCTCACACATATCTCGCTCTGCGAACATCCTTGATTCCACACAACTAGATTTGTAAAAGTTTCAAATGAAAAACAGTTTAAAATTAATTTTCCGTTTGCACCCCCATTCTCGTGCACATTACCCCTCCTCCACATAGTAAAACCTTTGCAAAAATAAATATTCGCAAAAGGAAACATAGTAATACTAATTCGAAATTTGTTCATAGTTAAATTAGTTATGCGTCGATGGCATAAATTTATTTCTACACCCTCGTTTTGTCGCCCATGTATCATCTTCTATGAACAATGAATGTTTACATTGTGTGAACTCAAAGTAAGCATTAACGGCAAAGGCAGAGGCTTAAAATCAAGGAAAGTTACATCGATGGTATATTTGCATTGCTAGAGTGACTTTGCAAACATAGAGTCAAGGATTATAATCATAATTCACAAATTTTACTAGCAAGTGTAACACAATTGAAGTGGTGTTTGTGCAACATGGTATATTAGATTTGAAATTGTATGCTCTCAGTCTTCGCACTTAAACAAAGTTCCGCACTCAAACAAAGTGTTTGATGCGGACTGTAAATATTCACATAATGAAAGCTTAAAATATTCCTTTGCCTAATTTCAAAAACATAAGCACAAACAAAGATTTTTCTCAATGATGTGAATATTGGACTTGTCAACAACAACTATGGATTATTTAATATTAAAATATTATCAATATAAGCCTTTAGTGCGGAGTACAGAGATCCGCACAATGATGATTTATTTATAACTAAAATAACACAAAAACAAAATATGGAGATATGCATTATTTATTACTAAAATGTTATCAATAATATTAGCAATAAAAGCTTTTAGTGTGAAGTGCAAAGATCCACACAAAAAAGTTTTCTCCATACAATGGACTTCCTCTGCACTTTCGGACAAGAGCATAAACAAATGTATCTTCAGAAATATGAATATGAACATTATTTATAATTAAAATAATAGCAATAATATCATTTACATCAGCCAAACATATTTATTAATTAATAACAGCTTCCATTGTCAATGTGTAAGTGGCTAGATCTTTTCACTGTGCAGAAAGATTCATGCAAAGAGAATAAATTAAATAGTGGTGGCATGCATTATTTACAATTAAAATATTATCAATAATATAAACATAAATAATGCTATTCTGAATAATATCAATTATGTTTTAATACTAAAATATTATCAATGAAAACCTTCAGTACAAGGTGCAAAAAACCGCACACTAAAAGCTTGGGAAATTCCTTTGGACAATGAACTTTCTCCGCACTTCAGCACATCTGCCTAATTTAAGAAACATAACCATAAACAAAGCTTTTGTTCAATGAAATGTGATTTTGTACTGAATTTTGTTCGCACTAAGCACAAACTTTATTCAATTTACTACTGAAGCAGAAAGCATATGGAATAACCAGCTCTCGTTCTTGTTGGAATTTAACCCTCTTGTATCTCATCCATCTGAAAAAGTATAATCATAACTTTGTAGAAGTGGAAGAAGATGTGTGTATACCCTGTGTGTCAAATTTCAGTGGAGCTGAAGAGTCAGAGCTTGTAGCCAGAGAATCTGTGTAATTTCTTCTTCAGTGTGATCACCTTTAGATTTATGTTACTTTATTCATTAATTTTGGTTGTGTGTTTTGATGGTGTTTTGTGCGTAATGAGAGCTCAAATGAAACTCTGCACTTCCACACAGTGAGTTTATTTCACACTGTATTACGAATTATTGTTAATTTAGTAATGCACAATTTTAATTTTATTTGTTTTTAACAACGTATTATATTTTAGCATTAAAAAAAAATTATGAACAAGAGGCAAAACGATTAGTGGTTAATAACGAATAAATGACAAAACGGCTACCTGTGCGGAGGAAGTTGTGCGAAAGCAGAAGAAGATGTTTGAACATGGCTTTCATTGTGTGTGTTCAAAGGAAGCAATAATGACCTATTGCAAGTGCGAAAATAATTCTCGAACAAGGATGAAATGAAGACCCCACACTAACAATGAAATGTGGATCCCATGTTGCCTTGATCAATTAATTAGTGGTAGAGGCAGGGACTATGTTGCATTGCAGCTATTGACCTTGTTTTTTGAGATATGCATTTATTGGTAATTTATCATTTAGGGGTCATAAAGGAGGGTTACAATATTAATTAAGTAAATATCCTTAACATTCTTGAATAGGGTAGTCTTCCCATTCTTGAGGAGGGTTACTTCCGCTCAACCTCCCATTAAAGCATTGTGATTATATGTAGGAAAAAGATCAAGAGAATCAACATGTTACTCCCTTCTCATAACATAATGAGTTCCCTATTACTCCCATAATTGATAGAATTCATCTATATTCAACTCCACTGTTCTACATACATAATAATATGCATATAAAGGTTGACACACAAACGAATTGTCAACACATGAGAAAAGATGAACAAGTTAGTATTGGTTAAACGGAGAAAATATGAACAAGTTAGGATTGGTTAAATTTAAAATCAATTATATTTTTCTAGATTAGAAAGTAAAACTTTAATTTTATTGAGGTGTTATGTTACATGGAATTTTATGAATTAAGGAAGTTTTTCCCATTAAAGAGTAACCTTTTGGGACTTGATGGCATAAGGAGGAAGTAACCAAAATATTCAGTAACTTGATTCTAAGAAATTTTAGTATAAACTCAAAACTAAATAAATGTTTGATATTCTTAGGGTGACCACAAAGGGGTTGTTTGTGCTAGGGAATGCTAAGTTAGACAAGTTCTGCAGCAAAAGATCCAGAAACGAGTACAACTTCTGCAACAAAAGATCCATGAGTAGATAGGTATACCATAGCGCTTTCAAAATTTGATGTATGCTGGGAAATCTCTGCAAGAGGGACTCAAGTTACAGGACTATGGCATCAAAACTAACTCAATCATCATCATGAACTTACGTCTACTTGGAGGTTTCCTGAGAACTAGCTCCAAAGGCCCAGCTTCTTTCAAGGACCCAGTAAAAAGGAAGGCAGAACCACAAACTAATGCAGAACAATGCTCCAATATTCCTAGTCCCTATATAGTGGAATAGATGAACCAGGTGTTGGCACTGACTATCAACTTTCCAAAATTTAATGAGCTATACTCTGAGTTCCACACAAAGGAAAGAATATGCGGATTCAATGGTTTCTGGGCCAAATCAGAGAAATTACATCAATGGATATACTCTACCTGGACAGAAAATTATGAAGTTCATTTATTTTAAAAAGGGTTCTTCATAGTTAAGTTTGATACAACAACATATTTGCAATATGTTTTAAACGAGGGACCATGGTTCTAGTGAAATGCGGGACAATTCTTGTCTCCATGGTTCCCGGATTTTGATGCAAATACCATGGTGGTATCCAAAATGACAGTCTGGGTCTAGTTACATAATCTACCTCTTCATTTTTGGAATCACTCAGTATTACAAGGAATAGTGAATTCCTTGGGGAAGTTATTAAAAGTGGATGTCGATCGAGTCTCAAAAGGCATTTTCACCTTTGCCAGAATATGCGTAGAGGTAGATCTCAGTAAAGGATTACCTGATAGAATTATTCTGTTACATAACATTATCAAGTGGACTTAGCCACTTGATTATGAGAATACGACCTTTTGTTGTCGTATGTGATTACAAACTGGTCACCTACAAAACACGTGTCCACAAGCAAAAATAGATCCAAAAAAAAGAAAAAACGACAAGTTTCAAAACGGAAAGGATTGCAATTTTCTGAATCCCAGGAAGTTGAAGCAGAAGAGGTAGAAATCCCATAAAAAAAACTACCAACTACAACGTATAAAAGCCCTAGGATACCACGCAAAATAATGACAAAGAACATAATTTTACAATTGTTCCCATGCCCTCCATACAGCAGAAGCAGGTAGAGAAAATACCATTTGAAAAAGAAGTCAGCGGTACCAAAAGAACTCATGCATCAGAAAGTTTAGATTCCGATAAATAATCTCCTCCAAATGTAACAGAAACTCAAATTTCTATTGTATCTACCACTCCCAACTCCAATGGTTGGAGGAAAGTGGAAAAAAAGAAAGGTAGAAGGGATTAGTAGTTTATATACTCATTGATGAGCTGTTTTTTATCTTGGATTCTAGGATCGGTTGTTTTTCACATATGCTTTTTAGAATCTACAATATGTAATGGTGTTCATTATAAATAAAGTTGTGATTTTTCTTTGGGAAAAAAAAAAAATGAAAGAAAAATAAATAAATAAGATATACGCATACAAAATTGAAATTGGTTAGAAATCCTTGAAGAAAAGGAAGAGTAATCTATTTTAATATTTGGAGCCAAAAAAAGAAAATATATATATATATAACCCCCAAGGGTTAGCTCAAGTGGTCTAGAGGTAGTCGTGAAGTTCTTTGATATTATTGTTAGCAGTTGTTGATCATGGGTTTGACTCTCTTTGATTCCTTTGGAGCAACACCCCGTACTCAAAACCCATAGTTTATCTAATTTACCATCCACAAAATGTCAGGAAATACTCTATAAATTTTGGTGCTTTCATTCCAAGTAAAAAATAAATAAAAAGAATTCAAACCCTTATTGGAGGTGCATTCATTATTTTTTAAATGTGTGAGTTATCTTTATGTTTTGGTTTAGTAATATTTTTTATATTATAATTATAAGTAATTATGTACAATTTTTATTTTTTGGGGAAAAATCCATAATAATATATCTTTAGTGTAAATTGATGTATTCAACATATTATTTGCATTGAGCAACAAAAAAAACTAGACAAAGACTAAAAAGTTTCCATATACATTTTTTAACAAGGAGAATAATTGTGATGCAGCATAGTCCTTCTCTCTACCGCTAATTAATTGATCAAGGTAGTGTTTTTTGTGCAATTTATCATTACCGTGGGGTCCACATTTCATCCTTATTCGAGAATTTTCTTTCACTTCTACATAGCTTTCTGTACACAGCTAGTTGTTTTTTCGTTTATTCGGTATTAAATATGCTTTTCATTCTTATTCCAAAATGCTTTTCACATTTGCAATTTGTCGTTATTGTTGCCTCTGCACATGCACAATGGAAGCCACCTTCAATAATCTTCTTCTACTTCCGCACAAATTCGTCTACACAATTAGTAACCATTTTACCTCTTGTTCATAATTATTATATGTTTTAGTTTAAATAAAATGAAACTATTTATTGCTAAAAGATAGCACCTCGGTAAAAACAGATAAAATTAAAGTTTTGCATTACTAAACTAATAACAATAATTTATAATACATTGCGGAAGGAACTCATTGTGCAGAGATGCAGAGTATCTACACTTCTGTGCACAATGAGCCATCATCTATATTTACCTTATAAAACAAGTTCGAAGTAACTGTAATCATGATAATCAGTTAAGAAGCTACCAAATGCAAACTAGAAATCGATAAAAGTGAATCGTTAATGTGGGGTTCGCATTTCATTCTTATTATTCCACATTTGCAATATATCGTTAATACCGACTTTGCAAACGCACAATGGAATCCACCTTCCAACATCTTATTTCGATTCCGTAAAGATTCGCCCAAACAGCTAGTCGTTTTTTCGTTTATTCGTTTTAATTGGATGCACTTCCACACTCCGCATAATATATTAATAATAAAATAAGCATGCACAACCACCTTCGCATAACTAATTCTGCACTAAATAATGCCCTTAGTCATTGACATTTGAAACTGATATTAATTAATGATTATATGTTGTGAAATGCGTCTCTAAATAAGAATTAAAAAAGGGATTTATACATTTATTATTTTAACAAACTTTTCATAAAAACATTCACATAAGATCCGCACATGCACAATCACCTCCACACAACTTTGTCCATAGAGATAATTCTGCACACAATAACACCCTTCAATTAGCCGCATAACTACTTTTGTGGTTGTGAAAAACGTTCCTAAATGATAATTAAAAAAGAGACTTGTATATTTATTATTTTAATAAATCTTGCGCAAATCCTTTTGCAAATTCATTTGACCACACAACACTTTTTCCTTCACATGTTCTGCACACATATCTTGCACTAATGGTCATTCTCGAATGAATACAATGGTATGTTGGCCATGGGAGATAGTGGTTGCTAGAGAAGCATATTAATGCATGATGTTCCGATTACGCTCTCTCATATGGACGAATACAAGTGAGTTAAATTCCAATAAGCACGAGAACTAGTTATTTGCACATAATAGTCAATTGAATAAAAGTTGTGCATACTACAAAAAAAAACTGTACAAAAACACATTCATTGAACAAAAGCTTTGTTTAGCGAAGTGTGGAGAAATTTCACTCTGCAAAAGAAGCTTTCAAGCTTTCATTGTGCAGTTGTCTACAACCTATACTGAAGGCTTTGCTAATATTTTAGTATTAAAACATAATCAATATTTTCTATTCGGAATAACATTGTTTATATTTATATTATTGATAATATTTTAATTGTAAATAATGCATATGACTGTTATTTAATTGATTCTCTTTGCGTGAAGCTTTTCGCATAGTGAAAATCCATAGTCACTTCCACAATCATGTTGGAAGATATTATTAAATGATAAATAGACTCGACTAACATACAAAGAAAGTTTTCTTGTGTGGAACTCCGCACTTCGCACTAAAATATTTTATTGCTAATATTATTGCTAATATTTTAGATATAAGTAATGCATATCTTCATGTTCTCTTTCTGTTTTACTTTAGTTATAAATAAAGCATTCATTGTGCACATTTGTGTAACATCACCCTAAAGGGTTCTATTGGTAATATTTTAGTATTAAATTATCCATAATTGTTGTTGGAATGTTCTATTTTTTGTTTGAGTGTGGAGTTTTATTTGAGTGTGGAGAGTGTGGAGTTTTATTTGAGTGTGGAGGTCGAACGCAGAAAATTTCAATGTTAATATACCATACCGCAAAAATTTCTTCATTACAAACTTTTTCTCATATTATATAAAATATATCATATCTCTAGAATGTCAAAAAGTAAACACAAATACAATTAATAATAAATAATGCATATTTCGATAATAAATTTCATAGAGTTGTGAATATAATTCATCATTAAATAAAATTGAATTTGTTATAGATCTTATTTAATTTAACTTGTATTTATGATTTTTAGATTTATAGTTTTTTAAGTAGGACATTCCTTGTGCAGAGGTTTTACTGTCCGAAAATGCTTCTTCTGCACAATGAAGCTTTTCGTTGTAACCTTTGGACAATGACAGTTATGTACAAGGAACCAACCAGTATCAAATAACACAGAATTAGCAAACGAAGCTCATTAATTGATTAAAAGTTATAATTACATAATCAAATTTTAACTGTGATGAATTGTAGTTAGTAATTATATTCTTAAGAGGTTTATGTTACAGATCCAAAACTATTTTTAAATGTTAATTTTTATTTTAATCAATAATGCAGTATGACATATAAAACAAAGTTTTAAAGCATGTGTTCGAATACAAATAAAAAACATTATCATAAAATTGATACATTCAAGTAGTTTTGAATGGAAAATAGTTCTTGTAGTTCAATTTGCGGATAGCGACTAGTTCAAATCCTATCCTATCCAGATTCAAGACATAGGCATTAAAAACAAAATTTCTCAACAACATTAGAACAAATTTAATTTAATTTGTATCTATGATTTTTTGGTTTATAGTTTTTTAAGTACAATAGTCCTTGTGTAGAGCTTTCAATCTGTAGAAGAAAATTATTGTCCAAAATGAAACCGTTTGTTGTAACCTCTATACAATGAGATATTTGTACAAGGAACTAAATATGTAACAACCCTCGTGAAAATTTCATGTAATAAAAGCTAAAAATAATAACCACGGTTGATGGGACATGTATTCCAAGCTAAATGTTGGGAAAAACATCATAGTGGGTGTTCACTTCAATTATTATGGCTAAAGGAAATTGGCAAAGGCAATGGAAAAGGCTTTGAAAAGGCATGAGGCATTTATTCGCATTTATTTATGAAAATAATGGAAAATAGGAAAAAAGGGAGGTGAAATGTCACAGGTTGCATGTGAGGAGGAAATTGAAGGAAAATAATGGAAAATGAAGGAAATAGAGATATCATTAATAAAAAGGCTTTTGAGGATCAGTTGGAAAGCTTTTGCTTCATTTTCTCAATGAATTTTTGGAGCTCTCTCATTATTCTCTCTCTCTCTCTCTCTCTCTCTCTTGGACACTTAGAGTTTCTTTGAGCACTTTGGCATTGGAGAAAGAAAGGGAAGAAAGCAAGCAAGAAGGAGCAGGAATCAAGCAACTACAACGGGATTCTTGGTAGGTATCAATTTGCATGTGTGTTTTCCTTACTAGATCTGGCATGCATGGTATTGCATGTGGTTCTTTTCGGTCATGGCATGGTTTCATGGTTTTTTTCAGGTGTGGCAGTGTTTTTCAGCCTAACCTTTCCATTTTTGTATAGCTTTTATGAGATGGGTTTCTCATACTTCGGTTGAGTTGGATTGTCGGATGGATTCGAAGTTGAGTGGGGTGGATCTCCGAAATGACAAACACATGGCCTAGTGGTCCTTGAACTGAACTATGGATCTCGGTAAAGCCACTGGCCTAATAACGCCTAAGCCAGACTATGGGTTACGTTAAATCCATATTGTGTACCTCGGTGGGCCTAGAAATCCTTGTGAGTGAATGGCGGGATATACGGTAAAGCCAAGAGGTAGATTTCTCTTTGTTGGGCCTAGTAGTCGTGGGATGGGATGTATGGTAAATCATGGAGAGTATGTCTCGATTTAGGGCCTAGTGATCCCTTATTCAAACTGTGGATTACGGTAAATCCTGAGAGCCTACAAGGCACTCAAATTCCTCACAATGTAGGCAGAGAACCCCGGTAGCATTCATGCTTGTTTGGTTCTTTTTGGCTGGTTATGAGTCCCACATTCATGCTTAGAATATGGCACGGGGGTATTTGGATGAAGATATATTTGGCTTAGCCAATCTATGGTCGGGTGGAATATGTAAGTCCCATCTCTGGTTGGTTTTTACATTCAGTAATGAAGAGCTTATTCCTTTGGTATTTGGTATGCAAATGTATTGGTTATTATGTGAATTCTATTGTTGTTGTATCCACTGTATTTCTATTATTATTATGCTCATTGTAAGCATGTATTTTATCAGTGATGATGTATAGTTCTATCCATGATTTTAATTGTAAATGAATGCATAATGTATCTATTGTAAAATAAATTGTATTGCAGCTAATGATGTAAGGGAGCAATGCTTCTTAGCGATTCTTAGATAAGTATGAGACCCATATGCTTAAATATGTTGTTTACACCTGTAGATTCAAGGTTTATGACATGTTTAAAAAAATGTGTGTCATGGTTAGGAGGGTTTAGATGAGTTCTTGTTGATGTGTTTACTTTTGTATCATTTTCCTATTGTTATTTATCATCCCTTAAGTTTTCGTGAAGTTTTGGGCAATTTCCTGGGCTCTGGGCCTGAAAAGTTGGCTCAAATCCCGGAGTCGCAGGCACAGAACTAAGAATTTGGGGCCCTTGCCGTTGGCATGCAGTGTTGTGCCTGCAGCTATAGTCTCCCAGCCCCTGAAATGCAGTGGTATGCTTGCGGCTATGGCTCAAAGGGGATCAAAATTTCAGTGTGACCCAGGGGTAAGAAGCCTAAAAGGTTGGGTTAGCTCATGGGGGTATCATTGATGATGTACAAGGTTTGTAGGTTGTGTTTTTCGTCAGTTCCACTTCCTTAAGATCACATAGGAGGTTGAATCTTATTATAGTAGGCTCTCGTAGCATGTTTACCCCGGTTGGTTGGTTACTTGGGTAGATGTGGGAAGGGGGTGTTACAGAGTGGTATCAGAGCATGGTTCAACCCTTGGATTGGATGAGCGGTGTGTTGGTCATGATTTTGTTGATTTTATGTGTTTCTCATACCTATGGTGTATGTGTTTTTTGCATCTGTGTTGTGTTGGTTATGGTGGCAGTGGTGTCGCCATGGGAGGACTGATGATGTTTTTTTCAACATGTTGTCATGAGTGTATGACTGGTTATGTGTTGTTCTTGCTTATGTATTGTTCATGCAGGCTTGATTACATATTGTTACATATTGTACATGCATTTCTTATTTATGCTAGGGTTACATATTGGTCATGATTTGGTGTTATATGTGTATGATTTCTTATGTGATGTCATATGTTGAACATGCATTGGTCGTTCATTATTCATTATACATGTCAAGTGGGTGCATATGGTCAAGTTTGCATTGGTTTGATTGAGGTTGTTGTGCATAAGGTCATTATATGCAATTAGGTCATCATGATGATATTGGTATGTTATGATTCTAATGTGTTGGCTAAGATAAAGTAGGAGGCATATCATTAAATTGGCGTTGCAACAATGGACTTTGGGGTAAGAGAAAATCGTCATACAAGTTTGTATGCTTGGCATGCAAGTATGTGATTCATGGTTGTTGTAAGCATTAGAGTTACTTATATGTTTCTCATTCTATTTTTATTATGGTTACATGTATGATAAATGTTGGTTGACCAACGTGGTCATATGCATTATGGTTATGTGTATGTCTTTCATTCTATTGATGTTATGATATATGTTAGTTGACAAGTGTGATCATATGTACATGCGTTGGTTAGTCAAGCATGGTATTAACTGATGATGATGTTATATGTTGTTGATTTGATCCGTGGCCCCCGTGGTACAATAGGACAAAGAGGGCTCAAAAATAAAAGTGTTCGAATTGTTCTCGAACCAAGTTCAGGTTGTATATCTTGTCGTCCTGATCGCAACGGTGTGAATGGTTCGTCAAACCGAGCTCATATGCGAAAGTTAGTGGTGGTCAAAGTTTTGGGTTGACTTGGATGATCAAGTGTGTTAACGAGATGCCGTTTGGACGAATCCAGCCACCATATTCTAGCCGCCACTGCATTCCGCTAATTTGTGGGACAATTAATTTGTCTCCTTCAATATTTTCGTAATTTTGAAAATGTATATTTTGTTTAAAAAAAAAAAAAAATATATATATATATATATATATATATATATATATATATATATTAAAATGGGTACAGGGTGGCATGTCATATGAATATATTAAAAAACTATTTAAATGGGTCGATAGGCCATGAACCCCACTCGGCACCCCATGCCATACCCTCCACGGGCATATAACTAACATATATATGTTTTGTTATGAAAACATATAATGCCACCATATGTGGTAACGTATCCAACCAACGGCAGAAGGTGCAGTGGGCAGGCCGCCCGATGCAGGCCCTACCCGCCACAGTTTAAAATTTAAATTATTTCAATTGGTTTTTAAAAACAAAACAGGCCAAGTATGGAGGGGCGGGATTTGACCCCCCGACCCCTCCTCAACCATTTGTTGTTTTTTTCCATTTAAGCCAACAACTCATCTCTAAAACTCTGCCCTCACTACTACATTTGGTGGAAATTCCGACGGCCAAATCGTCGCTATTCCGACACATAGTCGTCACAAGAGCGACAGTTCGAGGGCGGGAAAAACGTGGTTTACCATACCGTCGCAGTTTCGACGCAACTAAAAAGTGTCGCACTATCGACACTTTTTCCGTCACTTCCAAACAAGCGTCACTCTTCCGACGTTTCCCAATCCGACGCACTTCCGACCTTTATAAATTGTCGCACTTCTGAGGAAATGTGGTCCGACGTTTAGAACGTCGCTCTTCCAACGTCTGTAAACTGTCACAATTACGACGAAATGTGGTCCAAAGTTTTGAACGTCGCTCTTCCGACGTCTGTAAACTGTCACAATTACGACGAAATGTGGTTCGACATTTTGAACGTCGCTCTTCCGACATTTCTAATATGTCGCAATTCCGACGCTTACAAGACGTCAGAATTGCGACGGTAAGTTCAATTTAAAAAAAAAAAATATGGAACTTTAAAAGAGTGAAAACGTTGTTTTGAATATATTATATGAAGTAAAATAGTCCATGAAGTCATTACATTTTCACATCTGAAGATTGGAACCCAAATATCCATCCAGAAAAGTGGAAGTCCCACCCCAGACAGTGATAGAAAAATACCCCATGTCACATACAAGGACTTGATATAAAACCCAGTAACGGTCCACATGGAGATTATCGAAAAATCTGAGAAAGCATCCAAATATGCCCGAGGCATCTATAAGAAAGTGAAATAGCAGTATGTAGAATAGTAAAACAACATATAGAGTACCGACGTCCATTGTTCCAAATACAAATTAAAGTACCCAAAATCCTTGAACAGAGAAAAACGCTAATCATGTGAGGAGTGTGATATGTCCAAAATATAAAAATACCATCAGACCATATCAATAAACCAGCATCGTTAGTTTTGAAGGCAGAGTGATAAACATTAATCATTTTTTTTCACAAGAGAAAAAATGTTGTTTTGAATATATTATATGAAGTAAAACAGTCCATGAAGTCATTACATTTTCACATCTGAATATTGGAACCTAAATATCCATCCAGAAAAGTGGAAGTCCCACCCTAGACAATGATAGAAAAATACCCCATGTCACATACAGGGACATGATATAAAACCCAGTAACGGTCCACATGGAGATTATCGACAATCCGAGAAAGCATCCAAATATGCCTGAGGCATCTATAAGAAAGTGAAATAGCAGTATGTAGAATAGTAAAGCAATAGATAGAGTACCGACATCCATTGTTCCAAATACAAATTGGGCACCAAATCCTTGAACAAGAGAAAAACACTAATCATGTGAGGAGTGTGATATGTCCCAAATATAAAAAGACCATGAGACCATATCAATAAACCGAACAACATAGACCAAAGATCGTTAGTTTTGAAGGCAGAAAGTGATAAACATTAATCATTTTTTCACAAGAGAAAAAACGTTGTTTTGAATATATTATATGAAGTAAAACAGTCCATGAAGTCATTACATTTTCACATCTGAATATTGGAACCTAAATATTCAACTTAAATGTGGAAGTCCCACCCCTGCATGCTGATAGAAAAATACCCCATGTCACATACAGGGACTTGATATAAAACCCAAGAATCTGGCCCACAAGGAGATTATCGACAATCCGATACTCTTTAAACTCAAGTAATTTCACCTCTTCAACTGATACTCTTTAACTGCTCTGATACTTTTTGACCTTTGTTCATCCTTTTATCCTTTTTATCATGATATACTGTGGTAAATAGGCAAAAATTTATGTAAGGATAATTTTTTACAAAAGTTCCATCATTTCTTCCCACCATTGAACTTCTGGCACTCTGGTCCTTTGCAACTTTCTTAGTGTTTCATCAGCCTCAATATATTTGAAGAAATTAGGCTGATTTGGGAATAAATGATTTACTTCATGCTCAAGATAAAATAAATTCTCCAATCTGTCATGAAGGTTTTTCCCTGTAGGCAATGCTGCTGTTGATGAAGTGGTTGAAGAACTAGCTTGATTATCAGCATATTTGTCCAATTTTTCAACATAACTATCAAGGTCCATTAGCTTATCTTCTGCAACTATAGGACTAGGCAATCCTCTATTTAACAAAATATTCAATCTTTCTCTGAAGGCAATGATTTCTTCTTGCATATCCGAGCACCTTCGTTCTAAATTCTGTACCAGAGTTCTTTTAGTAAAAAATCTCTTTATTTCCAGAATTGTTCCGGTCCTGTCCTGAATACCGATTTCTGCAAGTTGATTCTTAGTCCGAGTATTCAAAAAATGTATAAGTCTATTGGCCTCTTCTGGCATATTTCCCAACTCTTGTCTTGATCTCTCAATCTCATCCAGAGCCAATTTAACTAAGTTATTCTGTTCATCCATTATTTGAATTGAGGACCAAACATCCTTTATTGATTGAATGATATTATCCCAAACAATATCATTTATTTCTTTTAAATGTTTCTCCAATGTGAGATCATTTTCCAATGCTTTGACTGTTTTTTCTAATTTGTTCACTTCTCTTGTTTTATCAGCAACACTCATTTTTGAAAGATCATATTTATGTTCTAGAGTGGCCAATTGTTCCTTTGTTTTGTGAAGCTCTATGGCCTAAATGTTCATATCTTCCATTGAATTTGTTAATTCATCAGTGTTCAAATTTGCAGTGTTGCTTTGTGACAATTCTGCTGGCTGACCTGTTGTTGCTGTACCTATCACTACTCCTGCTGTAGATACTAGAATATTTGCCTGCTTATCTTTTAATGCATTCTCAAGCTCTTTTTCAGTTGTAGTAAGTTGCTCATTCAATTTTAAGAGCAAATCCATTAGTTCTTCCTCATAATTTTGTTTGATGATTTCTGCAGTCTGTGGATGTCTTGAGGCCGGTAACTTTAATTTTTTTCTCAGAGCTGCAATATCATCATCTTTTCTCTTGATCAAAGCTTCAATACCTTTCACATCTTTAGGATTATGACCCAAACCAATGATTATTTCCTCTAAAGTTTTGATTCTATTATCCTTAGCCCGGGAGGAGGCTTTTTCAAGCTGCAACTGTGTATTAGTATTATCCAAAGAATCCTGCAACTTATGGGTCATCATTGATTTATCCGTCAGAGTAGAATAAATCATCTCACATGTTTGCTTGTGTAGCTCAATTTTATCTAAAGGATGGATATCCTTTGCTAAGACTTCAAAATTAGTCCTAACGTAATCTGCAGCTGTCTGAGGCTGCTGCACCTTGGGCTTCAAATGGCTCATTAACATCTTACCCTGTTGGATGTCATAAGCCGACATCAATCTTTCTTGATTTTTCGGAGCCATCTTCAAAAATTGGTTGTACACTTGAAGTCTAAGTGGATCGTTCCTGGCCTTTATATTGATGAATGTTCTTTTGATGTCCCAGGCAGTTTTTACTAGAGGTTTGAAAGAAGATATTTCTGCACTTTGTTGCCTCTATACTCCCTGTTTTTGAAAATTAGTGGATGTCCCACTACCTCGTATCCGTTTGTTGACCGGCTCTCTCTCTTCCCCGGGCCGTCAGAATTTCCCCGAAATGATTCATCTCTCGGGATTTAGAGTTAATTCTCGCTCTTTTAACATCTTGCTGTTCAGAAGAGCCACCAATAGGAGTAGTTGTTTCAGTCTCTCTCTTTTTTCCCTTTTCTATATTCAGAGGAGTTTGTAAAATAGAAATTTCTGGCTCACTGATCTGAGTAGGAGGAATTTCTCCTTGACCTTGTTCTTTAGAAGTCTCTGGTTGCTCTGTCATTATGAATTTTTCAATTATTTTGCATATCAGCTCCTTTTCTTTCCTTTATATTCTACCCACCGTACTAATCTCCCGCAAATTTTGTTGTAAAAAGTCCTCGGGCTTAAGAAGATCCCCGCACCGTCCAAAAGAATCTAGGTCAAGTATCTTTTCAATATCTTTCATTACATTTTTCAACGTTGACCGCTTTCACTATCATTTTCAACCAATGTCCCTTCTCGTCCATTCATCCATATTAGCATATCGTTCTCATTTCGGGATTCTTTGATGGATGGCTATGACCGTTTATTTTTCATTCTCTTTTCTATCACGTATAAAGTTGTTTTGGATCATAAGGCACCAAAGAGAAACTCTTTGGTAGTTCCGAGATGGTCTTCAAAATCCTTTCGCTTCCTCGTCCGGGGGCCTCCTTCCCCAGAGTTACAAAACAGCGACCTAATTGCCTCGATCCGAGTTGAGCCTTTTCTTCGTACTGCAAAAATGAATTACATTCGAATTATTCATCCGCTCGAAATATTCTAATGCAAAGAGTCTCACTGGGATACTTGGGTGCTGAATGGCACAATTCACATCCATACATTCCGATCTCTCGCAGTTTTGATATAGGCACCACCACCATTTTGTAATGCTTGAGAGTCAAGGATTTTCTTGATTTCATTGTTAATTCTAGAGGAGAGACCTCGTCAACAAGGTAGTTGCAGTGATGAACAAAAGGTCGTACCTAATATAGTAATGTTACACCAGAAATTGTGAGTAATGTTATCAAAAGATGACCGACTCCAGATTCTCATATCGAAGTTTCTTAACACAAAAGGAAATGTTCACCTAGCAACCGTGAGATGATATATGACGAATAATACTTCTAAATACTCTTCATTTTCAAATTCATATGAACTCGATCATGGATTTTGTCAGCAATATAAGATGGGGACCGTACTTGACAACAGAGGTCGGCTCAGAGTAAAATGATAACAATACTAGGGTTAAGTGATCAACATACTCACTAGTATTGAAGCCCATTATGGAAGATATCATGTCTAAAATAACTCTACCCTCATCAAAGAAAGAAAAGCATAACCATAAGTGAGGGTTTTTAGCTGAGTGTTTCAAAATATGGCTGTTTGCACAGGCGGTTTAACCTTCTTGGGATAACTGGCAGATTTCTCAAGTAATTCAACCATGGACAAAGGAGTGAGAGCTTGACCCTGTGTTGGAATTGTAGCATTTCATTTATGGGATCGAGGAAGCGATGCTGGGAAAAGGACATTTTTACTGGGGAGAAACCGCCGTTGTCAGATCATACTGCGTAGCAATAATGGATTAACTCAAAGAAAAATATGGACCGAGGGGAGAAGGTAATATAGAAGATTTGATTCTAAAAGTCCAAAGATGTCAGTAATCCATTCAAATAATTGTCTTCCATAGCTGCAAAATATTCGAAGAGGATTCTCACCGAGACGCAAGTCCTTAATTTGAAAATATCACTAAAGGAAAGAATTCAAGTCTCGGAGGGTATCGATGGGCACGATATTCGTAGCTACAGAACTTCATTTCTGAATTGTGATCCGTAAAATGGAATTTCGTGTTTTTGTGAAAAGGGCACAATTACCGCCTTTGGAATATAATTGCAAAGCTCGGGGAAAACTAAAAAGACCAAACCCAACTTTTTCGTACCTTAGTGCGTAATTAAACTAAAACCGGTGATTTTTTACGCAGTTTAGCTGTGAATTGAATACCGTTTACGGAATGAAACATGTTTAAACAAAGTACTTGTTGGCGGGATAAGAACTCGAATACCTTGCTCAATTCTTCAAAGAAGGTAACTAACAAGAAGCGTTAACAATGTTTTTTGAATTTTGTCATGATGGAAGACTGCTAGCGCATCGAACAATGAAAACTGACGTGTACGCAATTTGTTTTTTATTTACAAAGTCAAAAGGGTTATGAACAATGAAAATGACCCGAAAAGATTAGGGCGAATTTGATAAGAAATTCGCATCACAACTTCTCCGTACGCTCACCCAACTTTTAATTCGAAAAAGATTAGGCGGAATTATTTATGCCGCGTCACAAATTGGCCGACGTCAAACAGGCTATTTTGGAACGCGAACTTGGTTTGAATTATGGTCGATCGTCGCTCAAGTCCGAAGTGCCCGACTCAAGAGAACCGTGTCGAAACACCGTTCAAATATAAAAACCCGCTATCAAAGAGACAAGATTGTTGTGCTTTTTAACCCTCGACCCGAGGTGACTGACATGAGTTAACAAACAAAGGAGAGCGGAACCGTACTGGCATCCGCAACAAGCCCTATACCAAAACCACGAGCTAACTGCTGTGCCGGTTGCTCCACATCGGCACCTTTTGCGAGGCAGGCGTATTTCCTGCTCCGCGAGCGATTCCACAGAAAGCGACACGTGGCGAAGGGACCCCTAAAACCACCGCTAACCCGCGCCATCGCACGCGAGCCCGTCGCGGCTTGTTGGGCCGCGAAGAGTCGTTGACGGAGAAGGGCCACCTGGACTTCGGTCGCACGTTGAACTTGCCCGCAGGTTAACCAAGGTGTGCGATAGACAGTCAGCACGACACTTATGTTCTGATTGGTTATTAATATATATACAGTAGGGGCTTATATAACGAAATTGCTTAATTAAACGATTGCTGAGCAATTAGCATAAGTCCGGGAGCGTGATTGTTGTGTTACTGGTGGTGAAATATAGAGCCGAAAGTTCATTACAAGTTATTTATTTAAAAAGAAACGTGATATAAATACAAAGTGTTCGAAAGTTAAACATCGTTATAAGGCTTGGAGATAATATAAAGCTCGGGAATATAAATTAAAGTCCAACCATTGTGATGGTATTTATTTATCAAATTCTGCTTAATTTGATAAATAAACCCGAAGAAAGAAGAAGTCAATGAAGACCCAGCCGGAGGAAAAGAACGGGTAACCAGGGAAAATGTCGACAGAAAGCGATTGTAGACACACCACCTCTCCTTAGGGGTCCAATTTCGTCTTACACACACGATGATCTCTTCTTCCGGCATTTACTTGTATTGAAGATCACTATTCTAGGAATAATATTATTCTTTCTCCAAAAATAACCCTAGCCAAACATCGACAATGCATCAAGGATATCTTTCATGCTACATAAGTACATATGTTCTACTTCTAAATCATGTCTTGGAAGTGGTTGTTTTGCTGAAATTATTCACCAATTGGTTTCATACCAAAGTCTTTTTCACATTTTCATGATCCAATACATGAAAAAGATAATGGTTTAAAACAACATAAATATTTGAAATTTGCAAGAATTGTTCCGGCACACTTTGAATATGAATTTTGAAGTCAAGTGCATGATGTTGCATAGGATCAAGTGTCATTTTCAATACCAAATGTTTCACAAGAAACTTCTCAACATGCTACCTCAGCAAGGATTAAATGACAATATTGCATCAACTATTTCCATAATAAAAGTGTGCACTTTACGATAAGACTAAACAACTACAAATGTTGTAGATCTAACAAGACCACACAATCACCGTATTCCACAAGGCCAACACCGTATGAAATGAAAAGGAGTTTGCAACCAAAAATACTCAGTGCAACTAATTCAATTAGATACACCAAAAACCATCAAAGAAAAGGAAAATCCAAATTACTTGGCCTCAATATTTTCAACCGGGTCCTCTAATTCTCAACCAATAAAAGGCCAAACCATAGCATTGAGATACATTTCATTACAATCGTCAATAACAATAAAATTCTGACCAAATGCATAACCCTTTCCTTTTTAGACCATCGGGTAAACAAAGAAAGCCTTTTCAATTGTAGCTTTTCAAATTATGCCTACCAAATCTAAGACATTTAAGAAGGGGAACTAATAACGTTAAAAAGAAAACCAAGAGCACACATCTAAAATAACAACCTCCATGAAAAATTAAAATAACACATTAAAATCGAATATAAGTGGACAAGGAAAGATCCAACGTTGTGCTGAAGTTTCACTATGTGGGACCCTTCCTTTAAACATAATTTTTTCTCTCGACCAACATTTTTTTGTCACTTAGCCACCTTGTTGAAGTACAACTCCTTTTTCCATAGCTCTTGTATTAACTACTTTCCTTAACGCGTAATCTCGTACTCCTTCTCACGGAGCGATTAAAGGAAATGGTGAAAAATCGAAAGAGAAGACAATTGTCTCCACATAATTATCAAACATCGTACCCAACTTCTTCCCCTTTCCATCATACCACGAGGTGATGGCACTGTTTTGCCATAACGCTCGTGCGCAAGAGACATTCTCTTCATGCTGAATATAGAAATTTCACAAGATCTTCTGTTAATAGTATGAACCTTAAAAAACATGACTCCCATTGCTAAAAACCACTTTTAAGTTGTACAGTAAACTAAACAACTATCGTAACTTTTGAAACTTTATATTAAGAGAAACAACCAAAGAGAAATACAACCACAATCTCATTTTAATGAGACTTATTATATATTTAACAACAATATATACAATACTATATTAACACCACAAACACCCTTTAACCAAAGGTTCTCGTGCCTTTTCTCAGTTGCTACAAGCAGAGGTTTCTATTTTTAATTTAAATTCTAGACCTCTCACTCATCTAAGGAACAAATCTAATGGGATATCTACATCAAATGCTCCTTATATCCCCAAAACAAATTTCATTACAAGACACCAAAGATGGATGGATCACCACACCATCCCACCCACTAGAAACGGAAAAAGGAAATCGAGAAAACTTCTCAAATATCTCAAGATGACTATATGGGTGGTTCAGTGAAATCAACTCAACCATTCAACATGCTCACTGGTGTCCAAACCATGAGTATTATGTGACAATATTCACAAAAATTGACCCATTTCAAGCTATGTTAGAGAAACTCAACTCTCAACGAAATAGAAATGCGGTACACCAGGATTATACAAAGCAATTGGTACAAGTGGTAGACAATTGGCATGCTCAAACAACGAGGTGATGCAGAAGGAGAAGGAGGGGAGAAAATATCGTAAAAGCCCCAAACTGAGAACTAATGACCACTACAACCCGAGATTGACAACTTTACATGACAGTAACCTATGAAATCGTAAATGGAGAAATCATAGAACACAAAGTAACCTATGTAACAATGTTTGACGATCCTGGGAGGGTAATGGGAGAAATCATAGTGAACAACAGAAATATGCAGAAAGTTGCTTACAATCAACAGATGAAAACACATACAAAAAACCTAGACAATAATCATGAACAAGCTTTTAATATTGAATTATAAATCGTAAAGGAACTTACAAAATGTGACATTATGAACTGTCAAGCACACAAGCAAAAACATCTCCCGGACATGACCCTGTTGACAGTTGTATTGCTCATGATGCAAGAGGATTTGTACCGCACCGCCAAGTCAATTAAAATCCATCATTATCTATACAATAAATACAAGTAATTGATGTAGGTTTTACTCTAAGATGCATTCTTGATAATGTTGTAACACATGTTGAAAATGTCAAAACATACCCCGAATAAGCCCTTCGTTTTCCAAGAACACTTATCGAGTCGCATGAACTTGGAACAAGCCTCCCAATTTATCAAAGAGTAGCAACTAAGTCAACAAAGTGACTTTTTTGTCACACATCGGACCGAGGTGGTTTGCCCAAGATTAAATCGCTTCAATAAATTATTTTACCAAATAAAATAACCACGTGAAGGTGAAGCCCTTAATGGCCCCTCCCCCCCCCCCCTCACATCACTCTCAATTCCCCAATACCCAATCTATATTTCATTTTTTACTTTCATGAGCATAAAAAAATATATTCAATAACTAATAAAAAAAAAAATCAACAAAAAGTACGCAAAAAAACATTGCAATTAATGCTTGACATAAAAATAGTATGATAAATGAGTTTTTTATATAACGCAAAAAACGTTCCAAGTATGGTAACGTTTGTCTTATAATAATACAATATTTTACATTATCGAATTTTTTTTTTCTTCTTCCTATTTCTAAAGCTCCTAATTACATCATCAATATCATCATGCTCTGCTCCTATTTCGTGCCTTTCGACCCGCACTGCTGACCTAGTTGCGTAGTCACGATGTCTGGTCTCATCTAGTGATGGGGCATCGCCTACAAAAAAAGATAATATTAAATTTTAATTGTCAGTTTTTAAATATCATTGAACTAGTTCGGTAATATTAATAAAAAAAATTGCAATGAGATTATTTACCTGGTGCACCAGTTGTCGCCGTTGACCTAGTTGCGTAGTCACGATGTCTGGTCTCATCTAGTGACGGGGCATCGCCTACAAAAATAGATAACATTAAATTTTAATTGTCAGTTTTTAAATATCATTGAACTAGTTCGGTAATATTAATAAAAAAAATTGCAATGAGATTATTTACTTGGTGCACCAGTTGTCGTCGCTGACCTAGTTGCGTAGTCACGATGTCTGGTCTCATCCAGTGACGGGGCATCGCCTACAAAAACAGATAATATTAAATTTAATTGTCAGTTTTTAAATATCATTGAACTAGTTCGATAATATTAATAAAAAAAATTGCAATGAGATTATTTACCTGGTGCACCAGTTGTCGCCGCTGACCTAGTTGCGTAGTCACGATGTCTGGTCTCATCCAGTGACGGGGCATCGCCTACAAAAAAATATAATATTAAATTTTAATTGTCAGTTTTTAAATATCATTGAACTAGTTCGGTAATATTAATAAAAAAAATTGCAATGAGATTATTTACCTGGTGCACCAGTTGTCGCCGCTGACCTAGTTGCATTGTCACGATGTCTGGTCTCATCCAGTGACGGGGCATCGCCTCAAAAAACAGATAATATTAAATTTTAATTATCAGTTTTTAAATATCATTGAACTAGTTCGGTAATATTAATAAAAAAAATTGCAATGAGATTATTTACCTGGTGCACCAGTTTTCACCGTTGGGACTGTTGCCCTGTCTTCCTCTCTGGTGGTAAGATCCTCAAGGGAAACATTCTCTGTCATTTAAACAAAAAACGTTATAAGGACAACCATCAAGGTATAATTAGAAAAAATTATAAGTGGAAATTAATTACCGTCACGGCCCTCACTGATAGTAGCATTGTCGGCCTGGTCCCCACTACAATGATCAGGTTGCACATGAGGATCATCTACATCTGGCTCTAAAACTGGGTTATTTGCCTCGTCGGTAGTGCTGCTCCCCTGATTTAAAAAAATTTGTTAGACATTAAATTTATGGATGAAAACAAACATATTGAAAGGTTAATGTTTTACCTTATCAGGCATTCTGGATCTTGGGACCTGCCCCAAGCTTATGCGACGTTCAACTACGACTTGATAGCCGAAATGGAAAGCGATATTTTTATCTTCCTCTGTAGTTTCTGTTCCTAAGTCATCACCCTACATTACATATGATTGTGTATTTTTAATCATATTTGATAGGATTACAAAAACGTTGGAAGGCGATACAATTAATTATAAGATGTTTAGCTAATTAATTACAATTCTTGCGGCCAATTTCAAGTAGCCGCCCTGGCCTAGCTTGTGATGGCCCTTTTTCTCAATCCTAGCTTTGGTTACCTTTGAGGTGTCAAGAAACCTAGCATCAAAATATTAAAGTCAGATATGACGTAGCACACTTTTATTTTAGACATAGAGAAAATTAAAGCTATTGAATTAAAGTTGTAATTTACCTTGCGGGTCCAGTTGGCATTTTTCCTTCTTTATTTTCCCTTTTCTCTTTTCCGTCATGGATGAGTGCTCTCCACTCACTCTCTGGAACTGTGAGAGGACGCTCGTATCTAGGGTTAAATTGCAATTGCATCCTATAGGTGTCCCTGGTATATTTCAAATATTTTCCGGCTACCCGAGCCACCGCTGTTCTGTCAAATGTGCCGACCCCAAAAAGGGCTTCTAGATAATCTAGAAGTTCTTTTTTCAGGTTGGAATTCTGGGAATTCCACCCTGTGCGTATGGTTGGGCAAAAAATTACCAACGCATGGCTCTCCAAAAACCTGTAGAACTCATTGTTTCCTACACAGAAAAAAAAGATATTATCATTAATTTAAAAATAAAAATCATGATAAAATATGTTTTAGATAGAGTACATGAAATAGTTAAAATATTAAAACTTACCTGGGAGTTGTACATGCTTTATAGGGACACCTTCATCGTTCACCAACAACGTGCCATTAATGGTCCCTGTGGAGCTGACACGTGTAGCTCCAGGAAACACAATAATGTAGTTGGCCATATCAGCCTCATCATTGCCAACACGTTCAGCAGTTGGCTGGGTGTCAGCTTGGGCAGGGTGTGTTTCTTGGCTAGCACCTAAATGAGTAGAAGGTGTACGAGAGGGTTTTTGGGCAATCTCTTGCCCTTGTGTCCCACTACCACCAACACCGGGTTCAGCAAATGCCAGAAAACGCTACATACAAAAGAACTTTTTGTTAGTTTAGTCAATGTAAAAATTAAAAATCAAACTATCACAATTCATCTCCTGCAGAACAAAAAAAATATCCTTTTGACTTTTTATTATTACCTGATATCTTTCTAGCTGCCTCATAAGATGTTGTATCCTCTCTTCTGTTTCAGGTGTTTGAGGCGCGTCTATCAAAGTATTAAATTCCGACCTTGCATCTCGTGCCTTTTTTTGCAACAAGAACACTTGAGATAGGGATGAAGAAAGCTCTTCCTCAAAGAGGGAATCATCAGGCGTACCATGGCTAGGTGTCTGCATATTTGAACAAAATTAATATTATTTCAATTATGTAAATAACTAAATACCTAAAGATAGAGCAATGCTGGCACTTTACATGTTCTTCCGCTGGCCTCTTTCCGCGATCATCCCGTCTCGGGGTTGTTCCTGCACTGCTCTGATCAGTCTGCCACATTGCAATAAAATTATAAATGTAAAAACTTGAAAACAATATCTAACTTGAAAACACATAATGAAAACTAAAATAATTTCTAATAAGACACCAGACGACAGAGTTAGAGTTTCAAATATGCCTTGCATTGAATTCAGTCCTGGAAACATGTCATTGCACATTAAGGCACCCAAACAAGAGACGAGTTGACAATGAAGACCTTATTGAATATATTATTGGAGCAACTTCTAGTAAACTTGTTGTGAAGACCTTGAGGACATTTTTGGAGCAACATTGTTGAAGCTGATGGTATAGCATTGTTGGAGACGATCTTGAAGGGCCTTGAAGTGAAGCTTTGGAGCAACTATTGAAAAATCCTTAGAGCATTTAAGTAAGGCACTTTCTATCTTCCATCACCTTTTTCCTTTCAATATCCTTTAAATGATTTTGTTGATATTTAATGTTTGAAATCACGTTATAATTCCTTGATTATATGTGTTTGGGGACTTTCTCTTTGAAATTACCCAAAAATACCCCGGCAATTTTATCTTCAGGATGCATGTCTGACCCTATTGTTCAATATTTTGATTGATAGTAGTAAACATAGAGAGTTAGGGGGCTCTTGACTTGGTTTGGTTGGGCCATTAGATCCCTAACATCTACTAGGGAGAACCCCCCTTGAGTTGGAGGAGAGCTAGCCCTAAGTGAAAAGAGGTTGGTGAGGTGACAATGGGGCTATTGAATTACACATGGTATCACACTTTAGCTTTAGGACTTTATCTTGAGAAGTGCGAGATTTTTCTATATCAATTCTCAAATTGTTTACAACACTATTGTTAAGAACTAATAAGAAGTGATGTTGAGGGGTTTTTGGTATAAGAAACAATACCATTTAAAAACTAGGGTTCTCAGTCCTTGGCATTCCTTCACCTGGGCCTAGGGGCACACAAGAATAATTTCACACTAAACCATGCAAACTTAAAAGTAACTTAACATATCCATAAATTAATAATAATCATAATTCCTAATTTCCTATTGTACGATATAATGCAAATTATTCAAACATGAAGCAATGAAGACATGCAATGTCTGAATTTCAAGATTGATGAACCAATACAAGAAGTTAGAAACTACAAATTTGATTCAATACTCTGTGTCCTAACTCCAGGAAGGAATCTAGTTTGTAGTACAGAACATGCATCGTGTATTATCAATTCTTAATTGACAACAACTATAGGTCATCTACCTCATCAATTCCTTCCCGTTTTGTGTTTTTATGTTATATTCCTTATAAAAGTGTCAAATTTCTCTCAAAGTAAGCAACCACTGAATAAAATAAAAAATAGTTGAGATATGATTGAGAAATGGTCATTTATTTCATGAAAGGATCTTCACGATTTCTTTGGTTGTTTTTCATCTCAAGAAACAAGAAATGACCTAAGAAAATATCGTGATGTAATATAAGAAACAACACGGTGCAATGGCCATTTTCAAAGCCAAATGATGTCCATTGAGGACATGGCCTTTATTTGGTTCCTGTTTCATAGGAGTTTGGGGTAGAAATGGAACTTTGTTGTACCATTTCCAGTAGTAAAAAGGGAAAACCTTCTTTTTCCATGGGAAATAATTTACCTTTCCTTTTTCAAGATAATCTAAATCACAAAAATATGAACTATACTGCACACATTCTTGGATAATGTGAAAGTGGAAAAGGAATACCCTACACAAGTGATGCACACATGTACATTTGAACACTAATAGATTTTGTAGTTGAAATGCAATGCTTGTTTTCATTTAAATGTAGGGTTTTTAAAGCAGGGAGAAATAATGGCTGCCAAATTAATAAGCGTTTCTTTGGGAAAAATTTAAATCTTGTATTGGGTGATGAAGATAATAGAGGGTATTGAATCTTGATTCTTGATATCTAGAGAGAACCCTACAGCCTAACACAATCTAATGGAATTGACCAAAAAAACCCAAATAGAGTCAACCCTACTATAGGAGGAAGGGCCTGCAGTAAGAACTTACCATTTTGCAAGAGCTGAGGGTGAATTCTGTTCTGCAAGAGCCAAGGGAGAATGCAGGGCGAATGCTGTTCTGTAAGAGGTGAGGGTGAATGCAAGGTGAACGCTGTTCTGCAAGAGCTCAGGACGAATGCTGGGGGCGAATGCTATTCTGCAAGAGCTCAGGGCGAATGCTGAGGGCGAATGCTGTTCTACAAGAGCTGAGGGCGAATGCTTTTCTTCAAGAGCGGAGGGTGAATGCGCATGTGATATCAGACGTTAATTTAGCACACATGTACATTTGAACACTAATATATTTTTGTAGTTGAAATGCAATGCTTGTTTTCATTTAAATGTAGGGTTTTTAAAGCAGGGAGAAATAATGGCTGCCAAATTAAAAAGCGTTTCTTTGGGAAAAATTTAAATCTTGTATTGGGTGATGAAGATAATAGAGGGTATTGAATCTTGATTCTTGACATCTAGAGAGAACCCTACAGACTAACACAATCCAATGGAATTGACCAAAAAAACCCAAATAGAGTCAACCCTACTATAGGAGGAAGGGCCTGCAGTAAGAACTTACCATTTTGCAAGAGCTGAGGGCGAATGCTGAGGGAAAATGATGTTCTTCAAGCGCTGAGGGTGAATGCTGAGGGCGAATGCTGTTCTGCAAGAGTGGAGGGCGAATGCACGCGTGATATCAAACGTTAATGTAGCTATTGCGACAGATACGAAACAATAAAATCATTTTTATGTAGCGCGCATATAAGTTTCGTATTTTTATTTAGCGCGCATATAAGTGTCGTTATACCGACGGTGGAAAAGGCGTCGCTATTGTGACGAAGGCCTCCAAACGTCGCAATTGCGACACTTAGACATTGTGTCGCACTTGTGACGTTTGGAGGCAGTCGTCGCAATAGCGACGCTTTGGGCCATAGTGTTGCAATTGCGACGTCTTCCTCCAAACGTCGCAATTGCGACACTTTTCTATAAACGTCGGTATAGCGACGGTTTCGGGCGAGGTGGAAAAAAATTGGGGAAATTTCCGACATTTGGTCAAAAGCGTCGGAACCAAGTGTCGGAATTTCCGCCAAATGTAGTAGTGCCAATGGGAAATTTCTCAACATAGGTGTCGAAGAATTATGGATCATCGAACATAGGATCCCCATTTGAATCGAAAATTTCTATGAACTCCTTCTCCTTCTCTCTCTCATATACTCTAGGCCATTCATCTGGTGTCGTTATTGGAGGCCTTTGGGTTCTCTCTCGTTTACCATTGAAAGTGGATGTTGTTCTTCTGTAAGGGTGCTCTTCTGGGAGGAATACCCTGGAGCAGTCATACACTGGCTTTTGTAGGTCGTTGGACAATATAGATTTCAGAGAAAGTCCACAACATTTACATCCAAAATACCCTTATGTTACAAGACCTGCGAAATTATTGTATATAATATATATGGATGACACGTTAAAGAATATCATGAAGATCAAAACAATTACAAAGAATTAAATAACTAATATGCGAAAGAATATTATTACATATATAAACAAATTAATAAACATTTAATTTACCAGAGCAAACTCCTAAGCTTGGATAATCATGTATCGTGTAAGCACATATGCCATACAACATAAAACTCCTCTCTGCTGCGATGAGTCTTGATACATCGTATACATTTATCCCATCCCATAATTCCTTCAATTCATCTACCAGTGGTTGTAAGCATACATCCATATTATTCACTTGTCTTCTACCAAGGACTATGAGAGCCAACATAAGATGTTCATTCTTCACAGACAACCATGGGGGGATATTGCTATTGATCATTACTACAAGCCAAACATAATATTTGGTGTTATGGAGGGAATATGGCTTGACGCCGTCCATGGCTATGCTGAGTCGTAGAATTCGTTCTTCATCCTTGAATTTTTTGCGCCATGTATCCTCTATATGCTTCATGGATATTTAATCTATTGGGATTTGCATAACTCCCAACTCACTTTGTGTGAGGTATGTCATCCCTGCAACATAGCTAATTCTTTGCAATGAAAGAGCCTTTGAATCCTTGGGATTATAGGCATGTGCTTCAATATCTTAAAAGGAGGACCATGTGATTTACCCTTATTTTTTGATTTATCATACCTGTCATGCCCACATTTCGGACATATCTCTTTGTCTACATATTCTCCTCTATATAGAATACAATCATTTGGACATGCATGATATGATATGTACTCAACACCCAACATTTTCAACAATTTCTTTGCCCCTTTGCAACTACCGGGCAAGACATTATCACTCAGAAGAACCTGATGTTTGAATAATCTATAGTTGGTCATGGAAAATATTAAATGTACATTAACGCTAATATAATTATTAACGTTCATAAAATTGACCATTTGTAATGTCTATTGTGTGATTATATTTCTCAAAATATAAGGGAGGACTTGATGGTCAATTACCTCAAAATTTCCGAGAAACATGCATTCGACAAGCCAAACTTTGCTTTCACGTTGTACAGTAACATCGTTGTCACCAAATGGGTAGACTTTGACTGATCGCCAGGTCCAAAGAGAGGGGTAGTGGAAGCAAATTTAAGGCTTTCGAAAAAGGTATTAACAATATGAGCATCATCCCATAGTTGATCATTGTTCTGGAATGCATCTAACAACATTTTCTCCATGGCAGTCATATCCCTTAATTAATCATCCATACCAATCTCTATTTGATTGCCTCCATTGCCAGCTTGTGAAGAACTACTATTGCTGTAGTCATTCTTAATTGGTGAATCTGGACGTAGTGGGAATTGAATAGGTGGTTGATTCAACCATTCTTGTCGTTCCTCTCTGAGTTTTTCTCTTAATTCAAAATTCTCTCGATTTGACATTGTCATGGGGTGAAACGGAAGATGGTAGGTAGGTCGTTCATCATCATTAGAATCCTAATAATTTCAAAAAATATATTTGAACATGATTAGTACAAAATATATGATATCAATTAGTAAGCACATCGACAATGCATGATTAATTGGTTTGACGTTGAAATAATTACATTAATATTCCAAACAATTATTATTACCATCATTGTCCCAAGATTGTGGCTAGAAGATGCAATGTTACAATTGGCAGGGTGAAGCGGCTGTTCATTTTCATCTACCAAATGTGCCTTGTGGTATACTACTCATGATAAGAGCTTTCGACGTTTTGGAGCTATTTGAATATTTTGTGCATCTGAACTCGATTCTGAATTTTCATGAACCTTCAAAGTTGTATACATTAATTTTACTCAACTGATTGACATGGATAAAACAAATAAATTCAATTCGATAATGAGAATATAAATAAAATCTAAAGTAAATATTACGTCTGGAGATGGATAGGCAGAAATCCACGATGGACTTTGAGAAATATTATAGAACAAGCTGGATTTTGAAGAATTGTCCATTCGATATAATTATGATATTTTCTCCCCACATTTGAGCATAATCAACAATAAATTTTGGTGTACATACCTAAAAGTAATTTCGGTGCCTTAAAAATGGACTTATTGTTATCGGTGCTAATATATAGTTAACCACACCGTTGCGTTTTAGGTACTGTGTACCGATGTTGTGTTATTAATTGACACACCGGTGCGGTTAGAGAAAAAATGCACTGAATATCCACAAATAAAAAAAGGCGCAACTTCATTTTTTTAAAGTGAAAAAAAGCGGTAAAGTGAAAAATGGGCGGAAAATTATTTTCGGAAATCTAATTTCATAAAAAATTCTTTAAATTGTAAAAGCTATTCATTATTTCATTATTTTTGCAAAACTTTTCAGGGAGGGATTTTCACGAGAGACATACCTGGAGCAAGAGAGCACGAGAGCACTGTGGAGCATCGAAATACTTTTGAACAACAACACTATTCAGAGAATCAGAATTTGAAACATCTAGTTATTTGCACAGAAACCCTGTAGTATAGTAAAAATGTTAAATTTTACTGTAATAATTGTTTTTTTCCAGTTTAAGTTGGATTTAATACATGCATAGCAAAATTTTTAAATTTTACTATGCATTTTTAGAAAAAAAAATAAAAAAATCCCTTCTTACGTTAAATCCTTGCTTCTTCTTGTTTATGTGACTTCACAATTAGGGATTTTAATTTTAGATTTTTAGGGTTTGTATTGATATATATATAGGCATATGACATCTAACCCGTGGGACGACATGTAGGGTCGAATCCCAATCCATGTCGGCCCTTGTATGATTTTTTTAAAAACATATTTTTTTTAATCGGTGCGCTCTGTGTAAAATAGCGCACCAGTGCACTATTTTATTATAGTGCACCACGCACGTACTATTTAATAAAAATAATTTTTATTAATTTATATCTGTGTTAATCGGTGCACCGGTTAACATATACGGATCGATTCTCCTTGTTGACAGAGAGCACCGTACAATGTTTCTACTGTTTTCTCAGTGTGTTTATAAGAATATGTTGCACCGCCTCCTCCATGACATCTTATGCTACAAAAAATAACACTAGAGGTTTTTTATTAGTTTTTCTGCGTTAATCGGCGCACTGGTTAACATATAACACACCGGGTCTCCTTGTTGACAAAGAGCACTATACGGTGTTTCTACTGTTTTGGCGGTGCGTTTATAAGAACATGCCGCACTGCCTTCGGTGCGTATTGCTTGAAAGGCACACCGTTTTCTTGATTTTTTTTTTTTACCTGAAAAATTTGTGATTTATTTATAAAATTTATTAATGAATGGTATGGTATAGGTTTCATATTGATAAAGAAATGGCTGACAAAAAGTAAGTAACAAAAATATTGATAGCACATCGAGAAAAGCAAAAAAGACAATTTCTTTGTAAATTCTTTACAAAAATTATTATTTTGAACTATCTGTAAGTTTAAATAATATGCATTGTTTACTGTATATCATGCAGAGCCACAAAATGAAGAAGCTCAATAAGATTATTTCTGATCTACGACCAAAAGAGCGTAAAAGCTTGATGGAAAAATTGTAGAAGGATGAATCAGGTGAATGAAAAAATACTATCGATCCAATATGAGTTTTATTTTTTTAATTTTAATTAATAATATACTTAAAAATATTAGATAACAGGGACCAACAACGAAGAAAAATAATGTTGTTCTAAGAAAAGAAAAAAAATAGAACAAGCAAATGAAAATGAATTGCTCCTTAGCTCATATGGAGTGGTGCTAGAGGTTAATGAAAGGGGGAATTTTTTTTACCAAACTTTGAGGTATCTAGTGGAACGAATGTATACATTTTCTTTCCAATTACAATACAAAAATCAATCCAATGATTCCAAGAACCAAATTTTATTTAAACTATAGGATGAGTTTCCAGAGAATTGGTCAACGAGACATGTTAGACTTTTAATAGCAAAAACGTACAACAACAAAAAAGAAGGAAGGAAAAAGTAATTATCCTTTAAATTTTTGTCTAAAATTATATGTATGTATTACTAGAAACCAATCATTTATAAATGTCACTTTTGTTATATTTACTTTTCATATATCAATATAAAAATTAAATAGTTTATTGTCATGTTACATTTTCAGGAAGATTATGAAAATCTCAAAGGATGAACGAGCTGATATCAGAAATATGCCAGTAGGAATATTCAAAAAGGTGTACAAGGAGATGGTCAAAGAAATGGACATAATTGCATCGCACGAGGAGTCATCTCAACAACAACGTGCTTCAAATGTAATATGTAATCATTGATTTTTTCGATTAGGTACAATGAATAAACAATTTAATAGTTAATATTAATTTTCAAGTATTTTCTTGTATAAAAGAAAATAAAATGGAATTCATTCAGCACATAAAACAGGACGACAAGAAAGAAAAGGGTTATATCTATGTTTGTGAGTAATTGTTACTTCCTTATAACAACTTAACTTGATTTCATTTTTGTATATTTCAAGTTGTTTTAAAACAATAATCATTTAAAAAAATAAATTCTTTTTTGCATAAAAAATCAGGTTGATGCTTTGTTACCGAAGATTATTTCCTTAATTTTAAAACAATAATCATTGAATGTCTTAAAACATGTGATAACATACAAAGAAGAACCATCAGATGAATTGATTGACATTGGGTTAAATATTGGCTGTCAGTATATGTTAGCATATCAGAAATAATTGTGGAATTTGTAAGCATCTATCTTGTTTTACTTAGCTCCGTCTATAATTAATAGAACAATTTTTTATTATTATTATTAAATATATGATTTGTTATGGGGTATAAAACTTGCAGGAAACAAAGTATGGAATTGCGCTAACAAATGACTTTTTGAAAGATGGCATGAAATTTGGTTTTGAAAGAATGTGTATACTTCATGAGTCAATTCTTGTTATGGTACATTTCTTTCGATTTACATTGATGTATATTATTTAATATTGCAATTTTCATTATTCTCACCAATGTATATACACTCATTACAATTTATTTTTATGTTTGTAGATGGAAGTTGAAGAAGAAGAAAACAATCAACACAATGAACAAACCATTCCTCAAAATAACCCAAGTCATGGAAGTAGCTCGAGCAGTGACAACATTTCCAACGAAGAATGATCAATATGTTTGGATATCAAAGCAAGGCATTGTATTTTTGAAATATTTTTCTGTGAAATTAGACATTTTGTTTAATGTAATGGACATAGTGTCCCAATTGAAAGAGAGAGGGATACTAATAACTGTCCCATTTTGTATGACAAAGAGTGTCTTGTTCATATATATAATAAAATATATTTTAATTTATTCTATTGCGTTCTCCATTGTCGCTGTGAAATGTTACACCACTGATTAAATATTATAATGAAGAGATGCGAAATCTGATGATATGATATAACAAATTAATCCAAACATCACATTAAAATGCACTAATAAAAATTTAATTGATATGAATACTGTTATAAGATATGTGTCGACTTTTGATGAATAATGAATTTTAAAAAATCATAATAATTGCACTGTCACATGTCGATGTTTCTAAAAAATACAAAATGAACACCGGTGCATGTTAGTTACTATGCACCAGTGCATTTGTATGATAATGCGCCCTGGTGCGTTTCTACGACCTATGGGCACCACACAAATACCAATACCAATTAGAACACCCGATGCGCTTTAGTCACTGCGCATCGGTGCATTTCTATGATACTGCACACCGATGCATTTCTACAACCTATGGGCACCGCACAAATACCAATACCAATTAGAATGCCTAGTGCGCTTTATCGACAACTACCACCTAGGCAGTCCGATAGATGTTGCATGCACCAGTGCGTTTTTACACCTTATCCACCAGCACAGTGGGATTGTCTAGGTAACACACACCAGCTCGTTTCTAAACACCCCGAGGCGTTCGAAATTTGTTTTCCATCATGGTACTTGGTAGTTTTACAGTACCGGTGCATTCATGGTACAACACACAGGTGCGTTGACACCTGATTCATGCACCGATGAGAAAAACATCCGTAACAACCTCCGGCTGCCCATTTTTTTTTAGTTGTGTTGAAATTCCACTAGAGGCTTCACCAAAACCTCCGTTAGTGAAAACGGATGTTGTAGAAAATATTTTTTTGACAATTTTCACCAATTTTATAACACTAAAAACCTCCTTTATAACCTTCGATAGAGGGTATTTTCCTTGTAGTGGACCAAGGTGTATTGCTATGACAAATCCATTGAGTGTTTGGATGGAAATGGAGAACCAAGGGTCTTATAGTGAAATAATAAAGCCACGTCAGTTAGGATGGTGACAACTATGTAGGCCAAGCGCAGTCACAGGAAATGGTGTGTATTATTTGCAATACATATCTCCAGCGAAAAGGGTAAGGAAGTTGAGGATGTATATGTTTTGATAAGGTATCCAGTTCTACAACAATTTTAGGATGTATTTCTCGTAGGGATTTCAGAGTTTCCACCTCGCAAGGAAGTATACTTTTCTATTGAGTTGGTACCAGAGGCAACACTAGCATCAAATGCACCTTACAGGATGAGCACACCTGAGTTAGTAGATTTAAATTTGCAGCTGAAAGAGATGCTTGATAAGGGATAAATTAGGCCAAGTGTATTGCCTTTGGGTGCACCAGTGTTGTTCATGAAGAATAAGGATGGCACTCTCAGATTGTGCATTGATTATAGACAACTGAACAAAGCGATCATCAAGAACAAGTACCCATTACCGAGGATTGATGATTTATTTGATCAACTGAAGAGAGCAGCAGTGTTCTCCAAGATCGACTTGAGATCGAGGTATCATCAGGTACACATCAAAGATGATGAGATCTACAAGAAAATTTTTTGAACAAGGTATGGACATTATGAGTTTGTTGTAGTTCCATTTGGGTTGAATAATGCTCTAGGTACATTTATGTGTTTGATTAATAGTGTGTTGCATCCTTACTTGGACAATTTTGTGATTGTATTCATCGATGATATATGGGTATATTATAAGAATGAAGAAGAACATGTCGAGAATTTGGCAGCAATGTTGATATTGTTGAGAGATCATTAGGTGTATGCTAATCTCATCAAACGTTGTTTCTTTCAGACTGAGGTGCATTACTTGGGACATGTTGTCTCCAAGGAGGGCATAGAAATGGACCCAAAAAAGGTAAGATCTATCATGGAGTGGACAAATCCTATAAATGTAGATGAGGTGAGATATGTCATGGTATTGGAAAGCTACTACAAGAGGTTCTTCAAGAAATTCTCACAGATTGCTTATCTGATTACATCATTGTAGAGGAAAGGTAAGAAGTTTGAGTGGATGGAGGAACTTGAGACCAATATTGAACAACTTAAGCAGTTTTTAATACATGCTCCAGTGTTAAAGATCACAGATCCGGGAAAAGAGTTTATATTATATACATATGCTACAAGAGAGGGCTTGGTGGAGTCCTTATGCTTGATGGACAGGCAGTATGCTATGAACATGAACAAAACTATCCGATGCATGACCTTGAGTTAGCAATGATCATCCATGCATTGAAGATGTGGAGGCACTATATTCTTTACAAGAGGTTTGTACTGATGAAAGACCACAATGGGTTGAGGTACTTGTTTGACCAATCGAATCTGAATTCCAAGAAATCTAGATGGTTGGCTACAACCATTGAGTTTTATTTTGAGATCAAATACATCAAAGGAAAACAGAACAAGGCCAGAGATGCTCTTAGCAGGAAGATATAGGTAAATCAAATTGCAACTATGAGATCCCATGGGACAAATTCAAATGATAGGATCTTACATGAAAGTCAACGATATTTGAGGTATATGGAGCTTAGGCACAGATTGTAGCAGAGTATATGTACAAGTACATGTGTAGGAGAAAATGATGTGGACTATTTCCATACAACAGATGGATTGGTTAGGGTTAGAGAAAAGGTATATGTGCCAGATAGTAGTGACCTCAAGAAGGTGATATTGAGGGAGTTTCATCCGAAACCATATTCAGGTCATCCAAGCTATAAGAAGACATTGACTGTAGTGAAGAGATTCTATTATTGGCCAAATCTAAGGAGGGATGTAGCAGATTTTGTGGCTAAGTGTTTGGACTTTCAACACGTGAAGGAAGAGTGTAGGCATCTAAGTGGTTTACTACAACCTAATGCGATTATGGAATGGAAATGGGAGGTCATTTCCATGGAATTTATTACAAGGTTTCCAAGGATAGTGAGACAACATGATTCCTTCATGGTTGTAGTGGATAGGGTGACAAAGGTAGCACAATTCATTCCAATGAAGACTACTTATTAATCTATCGATGTATCACATGTGTTCATAAAATATGTGGTCAGATCACATGGTGTTCCAAAGAATATCATGCCAGACAGGGATGCAAAGTTCACTTCCAAATTTTGGAAGGAATTATTTGTAGGTTTGAGCACAAAATTGGCCTTCAACATGAATTATCATCCTCAAACATATGAAAAGACTGATAGGGTAAACATGATCTTGGAGGACATGTTGAGGATGTATGTGATTCATTAGCAATGGAAATGGGAAGAGTATTTATCATTGGTTAGTTTTTCATACAACAATGGGTATCAAGGGTCATTGGGGATGAGTCCCTTTGAGGCATTGTCTGGGTGGAGTTGTAATAATCCCATTAGTTGGAGTGATATGGTTAACATGGTGTTGATTGGAACGAACATGTTGGCAGACATGGAGCAGGAAATGTAGGTCATAAAGAAGAATCTAAAGGCATTATAGGACAGACATAAGAGTTATGAAGACAAGCACAAGGTATTTAAGGAGTTTTAGGTTGGGTAGAATGTGTATTTTTGCATCAAGGCTAAGGAGAGCTCCTTGAGGATCGTATCATGTGCTAAGTTAAAACCACGCTATTACGGTCTTGTTGAGATCCTTGAGAGGATTGGATTAGTGGCCTATCAACTTGCAATGCCTCCAATAGTGAAAGTCCATGATGTGTTTCATGTTTCATTACTTAAATTGTATATAAATGATGCTGATCATGTTATTGATTGGTTTGCATTGCAGGTGGAGCAATAAGGAGAATTTCGGCCAAAACCTCAATGCATATTGCAGCCGAAGAAAATCATGCTCAGGAACAGAGCTACTGAGCAAGTTAAAATGCAATGGAAGCACTTTGGGCCAGATGAAGCTACATGGGAGATGGCAGGTTAGATGCTGGCCATGTATCCTTCATTGTTTTCCAGTTGAGGCAAAGCAATTTTGGTTTGATGTTCGATATATGTTTGGCATATGTTTTGGTATATTTATATATGTATATGGATGTAAATACTAACATGAGCTAAGTTATAAAGCTCCAATAAGCGGTATGGATGTATATGGTCATGTTATCATCATTCTAAAGCTAATTTATAAAGTTCCAAGGCCAGTATGTTTTATTTTCAACGATTTTGTTGAGGTGTAGGTGTGGTTTAACACCGAGGATGATTTTCCCCAAGGGGGAGGGTTATATAACAGGCCCGAGAAAAAATTAATGAAATAAAAAGTTAATAAATGCAAAATAAGACCACGGTTAAGGGACACTTATTCCAAGTTGAATGTTGGGCAAACATATCCTAGTGGGCATCACTGGATGTGTTTATGGCTAAGAGAAATTGGCAAAGGAAATGGATAAGGCATTAAAGAGGAAAAAAGTATTTTTGGCACATTTATTTATGAACATAAAGGAAAATAGGAGAAAAGGAAGGTAAAAGGTCACATGTTGCATGCGAGGAGAAAAAATGAAGGAAAATAATGGAAAATGAAGAAAATAGAGGCCTAATTGATAAAAAAAGGCTTATGAGGATCAGTTGGTACCCTTTTGTCACTTCAACTTTGGAGTTTTCTCATTATTCTTTCTCTCTCATGTTGAAATTCAACAAGAAATTTTCAGCACCCATGCGTAGTGCATTAAGCACCTACACTAGGGTGGGGCCCACAGTGCTATTTTTGGTGGAAGTCTATTTTAGTTGTCCCATAAATAAGATAGAAAATAAAATGTAATCTAGTCTCAAAATAACTTGTAATAGTTAACTGAGAGTGATAACTCAGTTAGCTAGTGGATTTCGAGTTATAGGTAGTTGGTGAAGAAGGCAGAGTAATTCTAGTTGTAACAGAGTTCGAAGTGCAATGGTGCATTAGTTAATGCAAGTTGTAATCGGTTTAACTCAATTACGTGAGTTAAAATCAATTATGCTAGTTGTAACTATTAGATAAACTAGTGAGATATCAAGTGAATTAAATATTAATTAATTCACAATCAGTGATCTCACATGCAATTGAGGATTTACTATTATTAGCTGCATGCATGTTAGATCCAGTGGAAACCTAGTTGAGATCTAGGTGAAAGAGAAGTTGAGTATCAATTGTAGGATTGCATTCATCAGGGATTGCGCAAGCAAGGCAAGCTGTCTAGAGGAAGTAAATTGGATAAGTATTGGTCAGTTTTTGTATGACAGTGTGAGAAAATTAGCTGAGTAATAGAGGGCTCTTGTGAGATTATGTAATTGTTTCATGATCCATGTTGAATATACAATAGAGGATAGTGGGGTTTTGAGTAGCAAGCTTTCCCCAGGAAATTATCTGTGTTCTGTTTGATTTTATTCTTCTTTACATCATGTGATTAGCGATTGTGTTTTTAATTCCACAAAATATTTGTAGAAGCGATTCAATATTTAACTTTATTACATTGTTAGATCGAGTGAATCCAAGATATACATGCATGCTGTATAATTTCTACATGGTATCGGAGCATAGGAAATCACAATTGTGAAGTGTGAAGGAGGAGCTGAGTTTGTGACTAGATAGAATTCGAATTTGCAGAAAGATTTTCTTGGTGCTATAGCTGATTCAAGATCGAAATGGATTTCAATGGATTGAGGTTGGAATATGCAATTGAGGGAAGCTCAAACTATATTTCTTGGAAGGCCAGGATGGAGGCAGTACTCAAAGACAATGGCTTGAAGGAATTCAATGACAATGATGTTCCTAAACCTGCCGTGACAGATGCTGCAAATCTTGATGCATGGAAAAATAAAGTGGCAAAGGCGAGGAGGATCTTGTTGGAGGAAGTATGAGACCACACTGTCTCATGCCTCCATGGGAAAGCCACACCATATGCAATGTGGCAAACTTTGACATATATATTCCAGAGCAACAATGACCATAGGAAATTTGCGCTCAAAGATAAACTCAGGAATATTAAGATGGAGAAGGGCGACTCCATACCAAAATATCTAACAAAGTTTGTCCAATGTCGGGATGAGCTGTGGAGCGTTGGTATAATTATTGATAATGATTATTTGGTGAGTTTGGCTCTCCTAGGACTTCCTAAGAGTTTGCACACTTATCAAGGCTCTCTCAATGGAAGGGAAAATTTTCCAGATTAGGAACGATTGTGGTCGGATTTGGTGCAGGAGGAGTTCAGATAAAACACCAGAGTTAGATCTTCATTTAAGAATGAAGATGAAGAGGATTTTTCTTTGGCTCCCAAGGAGAAGAAGGGGAAGGGGAAGAAATTGCATTCAAAATCCAAGTCCAAGAATGGCAAGACGTAAGAAATGTCCACGATGAAGTGTTTTCATTGTCACGAGCATGGACATTTTTCTACTAACTGTCCACAAAAGAAGAAGAACAAGAAGGCTGGAGGATCTGTAGCTGGTGAGGCTTTGGCCTCACAATTTTAGGTTGAATTCTCATTTATCGCATGCATGGTGTCAAGTGCATTGGGATCTGAGTGGTATTTGGATAGTGGCGCTTCCTTTCACATGACAGGTGACAAGGAGCTTTTCAGTGACTTGGAGGAGAAGGATCTCGAGATGCATATTGAAATGGGCGATGACAGGCGGTGCAATGCTACTGATTTGTACCATTACCTTCAAGAGGCAGTCAGGTAAACCCTTTCAATTAAAAGATGTAATGCATGTAGGAGGTTTGAAGAAAAATTTAGTCTCAGTCGCAATGTTAGAGGATAAAGGCTATGATGTCGCTTTTAGTGAAGTAAAATATTTTCTGCGACGTAAAACAACAGGACAAGACAAGAGGATAGGGATTCGAGTTAAGAATCTATACAAGATGGAGGTAGATGGCTGCACATCAATGATGGGAAAGGCAGATCAAGTGGTGAGTCGGGATGAGGGTGAATTATGGCACAGGAGATTGGGCCATCTTCACCATGGAGCCTTGAAAGTCATGCAACAGATTTCTACTGGTCTTCCTAGGGGTACAATTGCACAATCAGACACATGCAAGGGATGTATTATGGAAAAATATGCAAAGGCCACCTTTCATGAGAAGGAAAACTGAGCTTCGGGGATCCTTGAGAGAGTTCACATAGACGTGTGTGGTCCTTTGTCTGTTGCTTCGAAAACAAAACATAAGTACTATGTGATATTTTTTTTATGACTTTTCTCGTAAGTGCTGGATCTTCTTCATGCAGAAGAAAGATCAGACATTCTCTAAGTTTCTTTAGTTTAAGGCATTGGTGGAGAAAGAGTTGGGGAAGCAAGTGAAGGCTCTTAGGAGCAATAAGGGTGGAGAATACATCTCTAATGAATTCAACAACTTCTGCAGCAAAGAACAAATTGGAAGAGAATTGATAGTGCCTCATAACCCATAGCAGAATGGGGTCACGGAAAGAAAGAGCATAATGTTTGTGGGTGCAGCAAGATTGATGTTGCATGATCAAGGCCTATCGATGCATATGTGGGTGGAAGCATGCAACACTGCGGTATTTGTGCAGAATCATTGTCCTCATAGGATACTTGGCATGAGTACACCTGAAGAGGCTTTCAGTAGTAAGAAACCTGATGTTTCACACTTTAAGATTTTTGGCTCATATGTTTATGTGCATGTCACCAAGGACACTAGGAAGAAGCTGGAACCGACAGTTGAGATCGAGATTTTTGTGGGGTACACTGAAACACCCCATAATTATCTTGTGTATTTTCCAAACAACAGAATGAATGTTGTGCAACAGGATATAAAATTTGATGAGGAGAAAGCCATGCAGTTGTCCCTTGAGGGAGCGTGATTTGCATGCAGAGGAGGAACTATTGGTTCTCAAGGATGAGCCTCGATATGTGGATGATCCACATGCGGAGGTTCATGGAGTGGAGGAAAACACTCATGTAGAGCCATCCATCAGAAATGACAGAAGGCGCACCACAGAAGCTGATAGATTAAGACTTGATGTTGCCGAGAATGTAGGAGCCCCTACTTCACAGCGCAAACAGAGAAAGTCTCCTGACCAATTTACTAGATACATGGCTCTTAAGAGAAAATGTATTGTGACTGAACCATCTTCCTTTCAGGAGGCAGTGTAGCAACCAACTTGGGTTGATGCAATGGTGGAGGAGTATGACTCCATTGTCAAGAACAATGCATGGGAGATTGTCCCAAGACTGGTTGACAAATCAGTGGTTGGATCGAGATGGATCTACAAGGTACAACAAGCTGCTGATGGGAGTGTGGAGAAATACAAGGCAAGATTTGTGGCCCGGGGATTCTCACAGATCGAAGGGATAGATTATGATGAGACTTGTGCACATGTTGCAAGGTACTCTTCCATAAGATCCATCCTTTCACTCTCAGAGCAGATGGGCTGGCACATTCATCAAATGGATGTGAAAACTGTGTTTCTCAATGGGATCATTGAGGAAAAGGTGTACATAGGGCAGTCTGAAGGTTTCGAGATCTTCAACAGTGAGTCGCATGTGTGCTGACTCAAAAGAGAAATGTATGGGCCGAAGCAAGCACCTCGTGCTTGGTATACTTGGATAGACAGCTATTTCACCACACTGGGCTTCACCAAAAGTGAAGCAGATGAAAAACTGTACCAGATTTTGGTTGGAGGTAAGTTATTGATTATTTTTCTTTATGTTGATGATCTAATTTTTACTAGGGATGAGCAACTGATACACTCATGCAAGGTGGATCTTGCAAGGGAGTTCGAAAATATTGCATTGAGCTAAGTTATAAAGCTCCATGGCCAGTATGTTTGATTTTCAATGATTTTTTTGAGGTGTAGGTGTGTTTTAACACCGAGGATGGTGTTCCCCAAGGGGGAGGGTTATATAACCAACCCGGGAAAAAATTAATGTAGTAAAAAGTTAATAAATGCAAAATAAGACCACGGTTAAGGGAAACTTATTCCAAGATGAATGTTGGGCAAACATATCCTAGTGGGCATCACTGGATGTGTTTATGGCTAAGGGAAATTGGCAAAGAAAATGGAGAAGGCATTAAAGAGGCAAAAAGTATTTTTGGCACATTTATTTATGAACATAAAGGAAAATAGGAGAAAAGGAAGGTAAAACGTCACAAGTTGCATGTGAGGAGAAAAAATGAAGGAAAATAATGGAAAATGAAGAAAATAGAGGCCTAATTGATAAAAAGGCTTATGAGGATCAGTTGGTACCCTTTTGTCACCTCAGTTTTGGAGCTCTCTCATTATTCTCTCTCTCTCATGTTGAAATTCAACAAGAAAATTTCAGCACCCATGCCTAGTGCATTTAGCACCTACACTAGGGTGGGGCCCACAGTGCTATTTTTGGTGCATGTCTATTTTAGCTATCCCATAATTAAGATGGACAATAAAATGTAATCTAGTCTCAAAATAACTTTTAATAGTTAACTGAGAGTGATAAACTCAGTTAGCTAGTGGATTTCGAGTTAGAGGTAGTTGGTAAGGAATGCAGAGTAATTTTAGTTGTAACAGAGTTCAAAGTGCAGTGGTGCATTAGTTAATGCAATTTGTAATCGGTTTAACTCAATTAAGCGAGTTAAAATCAGTTGTGCTAGTTGTAACTATTAGATACACTAGTGAGAGATCAATTGAATTAAATATTAATTAATTCACAATCAGTGATCTCACATGCAACAGGGGATTTACTATTATTAGCTGCATGCATGTCAGATCCAGTGGAAACCCAGTTGAGATCTAGATGAAAGGGAAGTTGACTATCAATTGTAGGATTATTGGGCTGCACCCATGCAACCAAACATCCATTGGAGTGCCCATGATAATTGCACAATCAAGGAAGGCAAAAATTCCTATCTTTTAGGGATTGCATTCATCAGGGATTGCGCAAGCAAGGCAGGCGGTCTGGAGGTAGTAAATTGGTTAAGTATTGGTCAGTTTTTGTATGACAGTGTGAGTGTTGAGATTCAACAAGATGATGATCCTAGTGAAAATTAAGCACCTTCACTAGGTGGGGCTCGCAGGATATTTTTAGGTGTATGTCTATTTTTAGAATGGTGAGCATATTCTAAAATTAGCAGGATGTTGATTCTAGATGGTTGAGAAAATTCTATCTTTGGAGGAATTTCTATTTTTAGGAGATGGGCGAAGTCTATTTATAGATTTCTAATCTAAAAATAGAATGCATGTCGATTATTATTAGCCCTTAATAATAATCAGACAATAAATAGTAACTTATTCTCTTGGAGCACTTGATTTCAGTGAACAGATGTGGCACATCAGTGGGCTGAAGGAATTACGCAATTCCTAGGGTGGTTGGTGACTTATGCATGGATGACTTGGTTATAACTTATAGTGGCAATTTGTAACAGAGTTGGAAGAGTAGTTATGTGAGTTTTTATTTAGTTTAACTCGGTTAAGTGAGTTAAACTCAGTTGTGATAGTTGTAACTAAACATACACTAGTGAAATATGAGTGAATTAATTATTTAATTAATTCACAAGTAGTGTCTTACTTGCAACTGAAGAAATACAACAGTTAACTACTTGCATGTCAGATCAGTGGAGACCCAGTGGAGAGATAGGTGAAAGGGTGAGATGGACTATCAGTTTTGACTATAGTGATGCATTCAATGCATCTGCACAGACATTGGAGATTGCAATGAGGATTGCGCAGTGTAAGAAATGCAAGATAGAATTCATTCAGGGATCTTATTCAACATGGATTTTACAGTGGAGGCATGCTATCAAGAGGCAAGAAATTGGTGCATAGACATGCAAATTTCTGCATGACAGTGTGTGATGATTGTATATTGTATTGAGAGCTCTATGAGCTGAGCTTTGCATGAGATTGTTACATGTTCCATTGATATACATAATATATGATAGTTGGGGATTTTAGCTTTAAGATTTCCCGGTAAACATCTCGTTATTTGCGATTTATTTTACTTCATATGTGTTTTGAAATTGGCGATTTAATTTCCGAAAAGAATTAAGTGGAAGGATTATGTATTTAACATAAGATTAAATTGTTAGATCAGGAGAATATGGAAATACATTATTGTGTTTATAAATTTCTACATGGTATCAGAGAAGTTTTAATCACTGGAGATTGCAATATTGAAGCGATGTTGAGTTTTGTACTAGTGGACAATTCGAATTTGCTGCAAGAATTTCTTGGTGCGATAGTTGAGTAAACATTGAAATGTATTTCAATGGGTTGCGGTTGGAGTATGAACTTGAGGACAACTCGAACTACATAGCCTGGAAGGACAGGATGGAGGCAGTGCTTGAAGATAATGGCTTGAAGTATTTCATTGATAGCTATGTTCCTAAGCCCACTTCGACAGATGCTGCATTACTTGACGCCTGGAAAAAGAAAGTAGCGAAGACAAGAAGAATTCTGTTGGAAGGTGTGAAAGACCATATTGTGTCAAGCTTCACGGGAAAGCCACTCCATTTGCAATGTGGAAGGGTTTGACAGATCTTTTGCAAAGCAACAATGACCATAGGAAGTTAGCGCTAAAAGATAAACTCAGAAAAATCAAAATGGAGAAGGGCGACAGTATTCCAAAGTATCTCACGAAGTTTTTCCAATGTAGGGATGAGCTGTGGAGTGTGGGAATTACAGTTGTTGATGATGACTTCGTGATCTTGGCTCTCCTTGGACTTGCGAAGAGTTGGCACAGTTATCAAGACTTTGTCAATGGGTGGGAGAAACTGCGAGATTGGGAGAGACTTTGGTCGGATCTAGTGCAGGAGGAGATGAGGCGGAGTACCAGGGATGACTCTTCATCAAAGCATGATGATGAAGAGGATTGTGCTTTGGCTTCCAAAGCGAGGAAATGGAAGGGGAAGAAATCCCATCTAAAATCCGAGACTAAAGGCAAGAAGCTGTATTTGTCCAAGGTGAAGTGTTTTCACTGTCATGAACATGGGCATCTCGCCACTAACTGCCCACAGAAAAAGAAGAAAAAGAAGGTTGTTGGAGCTGCATTTGGTGAGGCCTTTGCCTCACAATTTGAACTTGACTTCTCTTTGATCGTATGCTTGGTTTCAAGCATAATGGGATCGATGTGGTATCTTGATAGTGGTGCTTCCTTCCACATGACGAGAGATAAGGAGTTGTTTAGTGACTTGGAGGAGAAAGATCTCGAAATGCATATATAGATGGGTGATGATGGACGATACAATGCTACCGACATTGGTACCATTACATTTGAGAGGGAGTCAGGTAAACCATTTCTATTGAAAGATGTTATGCATGTCCCAGGTTTGAAGAAGAACGTGGTCTTAGTCGCAATGTTGGAGGATAGAGGTTATGACGTTGTTTTCAGTGATGGAAAAGCTTTCCTGCGACATAAAACAACAGGTCAAACCAAGAGGATAGGGATTTGAGTTAAGAATCTCTACAAGCTGGAGGTAGATGGTTGTGCTGCAATGGTGGGCAAATAAGAGGAAGTGGTGAGCCGGGATGAGGGCGAATTATGGCACAAGAGATTGGGCCATCTTATCCATGGCGCCCTGAATATTTTGCAGCAGATTTCTACAGGACTTCCCAAGGGTACACTTGCACAGATAGATCAGTGCAAGGGGTGTACTATGTGTAATTTTGTGAAGACCACCTTTCATGAAAAGGAGAACTGTGATTTGGTGATCCTGGAGAGAATTCACACAGATGTGTGTGGACCATTCTCTTTTTCTTCAACAACAAAACATAGGTATTATGTTATTTTTTTTGATGACTATTCTCATAGATGATGGATCTTCTTCATGCAGAAGAAGGATCAAACATTATCAAAGTTCTGTGAGTTTAAAGCATTGGTGGAGAAGGAGTCAGGGAAGCAAGTGAAGGCTCTGTGAAGCGATAATGGTTGTGAATATATCTCGAATGAATTCAAAGACTTATGTAGCAAAGAAGGAATTCGAAGAGAACTCATAGTGCCTCATAACCCACAACAGAATGGGGTCACGACGAGGAAGAACAGAATGATCATGGGTGTTGCACGAGTTATGCTTGAGAGGGAGCTAGACTTATATGCAAAGGAGGAACTGCTTGTTCCCAAAGATGAGCCTCAAGATGTGGATTAGCCACAAGAGGAGGATCATGGAGTGGAGGAGTCCACTCATGCAGAGCCAAACATCAGAACTCGTAGAAGGCATACCATAGAAGATGAGAGGCTGAAGCTTGATGCGACAGAGAATGTAGGAGTCCCTACTTCACAGCGCAGACAGAGACAGCCACTTGACCGATATACTGGATACATGGCTTTTATGAGCAAGTTTATTGGGACGGAGCCATATTTATTTGAGGAAGAGGTGTAGGAGCCCACATGGGTAGATGCCATGGTGGAGGAGTATGACTCCATTGTCAGAAACAATGCTTGGGAAATTCTTCCAAGGCCAGTTGGTAAATCAGTGGTAGGTTTAAGGTGGATCTGCAAGGTAAAGCACGCTGATGATGGGAGCGTCGAGAAGTATAAGGCAATATTGCTCGGGGCTTCTCACAGATCGAGGGGATTGATTATGAAGAAACCTTTGCACCTATCACACGATATTATTCCATAAGGACCATCCTTGCTCTCTCAGCACAGATGGGTTGGCACATTCATCAGATGGATGTGAATATTGCGTTCCTTAATGGTATCATTGAAGAATAAGTGTACATTGAGCAGCCTGAAGGATTTGAGATCTTTAGCAGCGAGTCGCATGTATGCAAACTCAAAAGAGCGCTGTATGGGCTGAAGCAAGCACCCCGTGCTTGGTACACTCAGATCGAAAACTATTTCACTGGACTTGGCTTCACCAAGAGTGAGGCGGATGCAAACCTATACCAAATTGTGGTGGAGGGTAAGATTTTAATCATTATTATTTATGTTGATGATTTAATACTGACTGGTGATGAGCAACTGATACAATCATGCAAGGAGGATCTTGCAAAGGAGTTCGAGATGAAGGATATGGGTCTCCTTCATTATTTCCTTGGATTGGAAATATGGCAGCAAGAAGGTGAACTGTTTGTGTCTCAAGGCAAGTATGCTCGGGAGATACTCGGTAAGTTTCACATGGAGGACTGCAAACCCATGGATACTCCTCTTCCAGGAAATTGGAGGAAAGAGGATGCTACATCGGCAGAGGTAGTGGATGCTATTGTCTATCGACAATTGGTGGGTTCACTCATCTATTTAGTTAATACAAGACTGGACATATGCTATGCGGTGAACCAGCTTAGTCAAGCGATGGTTAAGCCTACCAAGCTCTTTTGGAAGGCGGGCAAGCATGTCTTGAGATATCTCAGGGGCACATCTGAGTATGGCTTATGGTACAGATAGATAGATGAGGTGAAGTTTCATGGCTTCATAGATGCAGATTAGGCAGGCAGCCCAATGGACCGAAAGAGAACATCCAGAGGGGTTTTCAGTATCGGATCTACAGATGTTTCTTGGTACAGCAAGAAACATAGATATGTGGCACTCAGTTCAGCGGAAGCGGAATACATGGCAGCAAGTCAAGCTGCATGTGAGGCTATCTGGATGAGGAAGATCATGGTCAGTTTGTTCGCTTCTCATTTAGATCCTACAGTGATTCATTGTGATAATCAAAGTTTCATTAAACTCTCGATTAATCCTGTGTTTCATGATAGATCTAAGCATATAGATATCCAGTATCATGATATCAGAGATTGTGTGCAGTGGAAGATTATGTTGCTTCAGTACATTCCTACGGAAGATCAAGATGCGTATATTCTGATGAAAGGCACTCACTAGGAGAAAACTAGAATACCATAGAGACATGATCAGGGTGAAGGATAATCCCTTTCTTGTTGAGAGGGAGTGTTGAGATTCAACAAGATGATGATCCTAGTGAAAATTAAGCACCTTCACTACGTGGGGCCCATAGGCTATTTTTAGGTGTATGTCTATTTTTAGAATGGTGAGCATATTCTAAAATTAGCAAGATGATGATTCTAGATGGTTGAGAAAATTATATCTTTGGAGGAATTTCTATTTTTAGAAGATGGGCGAAGTCTATTTATAGATCGCTAATCTAAAAATAGAATGCATGTCGATTATTATTAGCCCTTAATAATAATCAGACAATAAATACTAACTTATTCTCTTGGAGCACTTTATTTCAGTGAACAGATGTGGCACATCAGTGGGCTGGAGGAATTACGCAATTCCTAGGGTGGTTGGTGACTCATGCATGGAGGACTTCGTTATAACTGATTGTGGCAAGTTGTAACAGAGTTGGAAGAGTAGTTATGTGAGTTGTTATTTAGTTAAACTCAGTTGTGCTAGTTGTAACTAAAGATACACTAGTGAAAGATGAGTGAATTAATTATTTAATTAATTCACAAGTAGTGTCTTACTTGCAATTGAAGAAATACATCAGTTAACTACTTGCATGTCAGATCCAGTGGAGACCCAGTGGAGAGATAGGTGAAGGGTGAAATGGACTATCCTTTATGACTATAGTGATGCATTCAATGCATCTACACAGACATTGGAGATGCCAATGAGGATTGCGCAGTGCAAGAAAGGCAAGATCGAATTCATTCAGGGATCTTCTTCAATAGGGATTGCGTAGTGGAGGCAGGTTATCAGGAGGCAAGAAATTGGTGCATAGATATGAAAATTTCTGCATGACAGTGTGTGATGATTGTATATTGTATTGAGAGCTATATGAGATTAGATTTGTATGATATTTTTACATGTTCCATTGATATACATAATATATGATAGTTGGGGTTTTTAGCTTTAAGCTTTCCCGGTAAAACATCTTGTTATGTGTGATTGATTTTGCTTCATATGTGTTTTGCAATTGGCGATTTAATTTCCACAAAGAATTAAGTGGAAGGATTTTGTATGTAACATAAGATTAAATTGTTAGATCAGGAGAATCTGGAAATACATTATTGTGTTTATAAATTTCTACAGTGAGAAAATTAGCTGAGTACTGGAGGGCTCTTGTGGGAAGAGTTTTGTATGTAATTGTTTCATGAACCATGCTGAATATAAAATAGAGGATAGTGGGGTTTTGAGCAGCAATCTTTCCCCGGGATATTATCTGTGCTGTGTTTGATTTGATTCTTCTTTCCTTCATGTGATTAGCAATTGCGTTTTTAATTCCACAAAATATTTGTAGAAGAGATTCAATATTTAACTTTAGTACATTTTTAGATCGGGTGAATCCAAGATATATATGCATGTTGTATAATTTATACATGGTATCGGAGCACAGGAAATCAAAATTGTGAAGTGTGAAGGAGGATATGAGTTTGTGACTGGATAGAATTCGAATTTGCAGAAAGAATTTCTTGGTGCTATAGCTGATTCAAGATCGAAATGGCTTTCAATGGCTTGAGATTGGAGTATGCACTCGAGGGAAACTCAAACTATATTTCTTGTAAGGACTGGATAGAGGCAGTACTCGAAGACAATGGCTTGAAGGAATTGATCTACAATGATGTTCCTAAACCCACTGTGACAGATGCTTCAAATTTTAATGCATGGAAAAAGAGAGTGGCAAAGGCAAGGAGGATCCTATTGGATGGAGTAAGAGACCACATTGTCTCAAGCCTACAGGGAAAGCCACACCATATGCAATGTGGAAGGCTTTGACAGATCTATTCCAGAGCAACAACGGTCATAGGAAATTGGCGCTCAAAGATAAACTCAGGAAGTTTAAGATGGAGAAGGGCGACTCCATACCAAAATATCTAAAAAAATTTGTCCAATGTTGGGATGAACTGGGGAGCGTTGGTATAACTATCGATAATGATGATTTGGTGAGTTTGGCTCTCCTAGGACTTCCTAAGAGTTGGCACAATTATCAAGACTCTCTCAATGGAAGGGAAAAATTTCGAGATTGGGAACGACTGTGGTTGGATTTGGTGCAGGAGGAGTTTAGACAAAACACCAGAGATGGATCTTCATATAAGAATGAAGATGAAGAGGATTTTTCTTTGGCTCCCAAGGAGAATAAGGGGAAGGGGAAGAAATTTCATTCAAAATCTGAGTCCAAGAATGGCAAGAAGCAAGACATGTCCAGGATGAAGTGTTTTCACTGTCATGAGCATGGAAATTTTGCTACTAACTGTCCACAAAAGAAGAAGAACAAGAAGGCTGGAGGATCTGCAGCTGGTGAGACTTTGGCCTCACAATTTTTTCTTGACTTCTCATTGATTACATGCATGGTGTCCAGTGCATTGGGATATGTGTGGTATTTGGATAGTGGCGCTTCCTTTCACATGACGAGAGACAAGGAACTTTTCAATGACTTGGAGGAGAAGGATCTCCAAATGCATATTGAAACGGGCGATGACGGGCGTACAATGCTACCAATATTGGTACCATTACCTTCAAGAGGTAGTTAGGTAAACCATTTCAATTAAAAGATGTAATGAATCTACCAAGTTTGAAGAAAAATTTAGTCTCAGTCGCAATGTTGGAGGATAAAGGCTATGATGTTGTTTTTAGCTAAGGAAAATATTTCTTGCGACACAAAACAACATGAAAAGCCAAGAGGATAGGAATTCGAGTTAAGAATCTCTACAAGCTGGAGTTAGATGGCTGCGTACCAATGATGGGCAAGGCAAACAAAGTGGTGAGCTGGGATGAGGGCGAATTATGGTATAGGAGATTGGGCCATCTTCACCATGGAGCCTTGAAAGTCATGCAACAAATTTTTATTGGTCTTCCCAGGGGTACACTTGCGCAGTCACACAGATGCAAGGGATGTACTATGGGAAAATATGTATAGGCCACCTTTCATGAGAAGGAGAATCGAGCTTCGAGGATCCTTGAGAGAGTTGACATAGACGTGTATGGACCATTCTCTGTTGCTTCGACAACAAAACATAAGTACTATGTGATATTTGTTGATGACTTTTCTCGTAAGTGTTGGATCTTCTTCGCATGCGGCGTGGGTATTCTCTAAGTTTTCTTGGGATTTAAGACAGTGGAGAAAAATGACGAATGAGGCTCTTAGATGATAATGAGTAGATACATCTCCAACAAATTCAAGAACTTATGCATCAAAGAAGGAATTTGAATAGAACTGATAGTGCCTCATAACCCACAAAAGAATGGGGTCAGTGAAAGAAAGAACATAATGATTGTGGGTGCAAAAAGAGCGATGTTGCATGATCAAGGCCTACCGATGCATATGTGGGCAAAAGCATGCAACACTGCGGTTTTGTGTAGAATCGTTGTCCTCATAGGATACTTGGCATGAGTACACCTAAAGAGGCTTTCTTTGGTAAGAAACCTGATGTTTCACACTTTAAGATTTTTGGCTCATCTGTTTATGTGCATGTGACCAAGGATGCCAAGAAGAAGTTGGAGCCAACCGCAGAGGTTGGGATATTTTTGGGGTACACTGATACACCCCACAACTATCATGTGTATTTTCCAGACAGTCGGAAGACTGTTGTGCAACGGGATATAAAATTTCATGAGGAGAAAGCCATGAAGTGTTCGCTTGAGAGGGAGCTACACTTGCATGCAGATGAGGAGCTATTAGTTCCTAAGGATGAGCCTCAGGATGTGGATCAGCCTGTGCAGTGAGGGGTTTATCGTGGGAAACAACCCATGTAAGTATCCATCATGTGAGGAAGGTGCACCACAAAAGCGAGATAGATTGAGGCAATCTTCCATAGAAAATCTTAAGGGCCCCTACTTCACTGCGTAGATAAAGACAGTCTCCAGACAGGTTTACTGGATACATGGCTCTTATGAGCAAATGTATTGTGGCCAAACCTCCTTTCGAAATGGTCTATGACCAATTGGAGTTGATACAGGTGTATGAATCCATTGAAAGAAACGATTAATAGGCTAGACATAGATAGTCCCAAGACTGGTTGACAAATCAGTGGTTGGATCAAGATGGATCTACAAGGTAAAGCATGCTACTAATGGGAGTGTGGAGAAATACAAGGCTAGATTTGTGGCCCGGGGATTCTCACAGATCGAGAGGATACATTATGATGAGACTTTTTCACCTGTTGCAAGGTACTCTTCCATAAGATCCATCCTTGCACTCTTAGGGAAGATGGGATGGTTCATTCATCAGATGGATGTGAATACTGTGTTTCTCAATGAGATCATTGAGGAAGAGGTGTACATAGAGAAGCCTAAATTTTTTGAGATCTTCAACAGTGAGTCACATGTGTGTCTACTCAAAGAGAAGTACTATGTGTTTGAATCAAGAACCTCGTGCTTTATACACCGGATGAAACTGACTATTTCACCACATTGGGATTGACCAAAACCAAAGTGAAGCGAATGCAACCTATACCAGAAATTGAGTAGAATATTGATTATTTTTATTTATGTTAATTTGAATTACAATTTTGATTTGTGATGAAGATGATACACTCATGCCAAGAAGATCTTGTAAAGTTCAAAATAAAGGACATGGGACTCCTTCATGACTGTGATTGAAGTAACATTAGATAAGTGAAATTACATAATCTCAAGAAGAAAGTATGGAAAGAGATATTAGATGCAGAGCTCACATGGAGAGTTACAAACCCATAGATACTCCTCTGCCAGGAAACTAGAGGAAAGAGGAGGCTACTTCTGGAGAGGTAGTTGATGCTACTGTCTATCGACAGTTAGTGAGTTCACTAATGTATCTAGTGAACACGAGACCGGAAATTTGCTATGCGGTTAACTAGCTGAGTCAAGCTATGGTTAAGCCTACCAAGCTCTTTAGGAAGGCGGGTAAGCATGTCCAGAGATACCTAAGGGGCACATCAGAGTATGGTTTATGGTACAGATAGACGGAGGGTGGCTTCAAGGCTTCACAAATGCGGGTGGGTGGAGTAGTCCATCGGACGAAAGACACATCGGGAGGGATCTTCAACATCGGATCTACAACGGTTTACGTACAACGAGAGCAATGGTTGTAGCTCAGTTCAACGGAAGAAAAATACATGGCGATAAATTAGTGCATGTGAGGTTATCTGGATGAAAAAGATCTTGAAGTTGGTTTGTTGGTTCTCGGATGGTTCTCGGTGATTCATTGCTTGATAATTAGAGTTGCATTAATTTCTCAATTAATCCTGTGTTTCATGATAGGTCCAAGCATATAGATATCCGGTACCATCATCTCAGAGATTGTGTGTAGAGGAGGAGCATGTTGCTTCAGTACATTCCCATGGAAGATCAGGATGCAGATATTCGGACGAAGGGAAGATATTCGACGAAGGTGCTCACGGAGAAAATGAATCGATAGAGACGAGGATCGGGGAATTGAAGGATAATCCCTTTCTTGTTGAGAGGGAGTGTTGAAATTCAACTAGAAAATTTCAGCACCCGTAGTGCATTGCTTTTGCACTAAATTTGGGAGCCCATGTCACTATTTTTGGTGCATGTCTATTTTATTTATCACTTAATTAAGATGGACAATAAAATGTAATCTAGTCTCAAAATAACTTGCAATAGTTAACAAAGAGTGATAAAATCAGTTAGATAGTGGATTTCGAGTTAGAGGTAGTTGGTCAGGCATGCAGAGTAATTCTAGTTGTAACATAGTTTGAAGTGCAGTGGTGCATTAGTTAATGCAGGTTGTAATCAGTTTAACTCAGTTAAGTGAGTTAAACTCAGTTGTGCTCGTTGTAACTATTAGATAACTAGTGAGAGATCAAGTGATTTAAATGTTAATTAATTCACAATCATTGATCTCACATGCAACTGAGGATTTACTATTATTAGCTGCATGCATGTCAGATCCAGTGGAGACCCAATTGAGATCTAGGTGAAAGGGAAGTTGACTATCAGTTGTAGGATTATTGGGTTGTACCCATGCAACCAAACACCCATTTGAGTGCCCATGATACTTGTGCAATCATGGAAGGCCAAAATTCCTATCTTTTAGGGATTACATTCATCAAGGATTGTCTGTAATGGCGGAGCTATCCCAGGCAGTAGATTGGCTAAGTATTGGTCATTTTTTGTATGACAACGTGAGACAATTACCTGAGTACTGGAGGGCTCTTGTGAGAAGAGTTTTGTATGTAATTGTTTCATGATCCATGATGTGAATATATAATAGAAGATAGTGGGGTTTTGAGCAGCAAGCTTTCCCCAGGAAATTATTTGTGTTGTGGCTTGATTGATTCTTCTTTACTTCATGTGATTAGTAATTGTATTTTAAATTACGCAAAATATTTGTAGAAGCAATTCATTATTTAACATTAGTACCTTGTTATATCAGGTGAATCCAAGATATACATACATGTTGTATAATTTCTACATCTTAGACTCTTGGATAATTATATCTTTCTTGGAGAATTTCAACATTGAGCCAAGAAAGAGGAACGTAAGCAAATGAATGACAAGAAAAGGAAAGGAAAACAAAGATCAAGCAAGGAAGAGCAGGCTATAGCAACTTCAGTAAGAATAATTGCAGATAACATATTGCATGTGTGATTTCCTAGTTGGTTTTCACATGCATGGCTTATGCATGTTGGTATTTGGTTCTTTTGTTGTTGATGGCATGGTTTTTGAGTTTTAGCGGTGAAAACAGCCTTGCCTTGCCTTCTGGATGCCATGTGAATGTTGGGTTTTTGATCTGGTTTGACTTTGGAGTGGAATTGTAGTATGGATTTCTGAATGCGGGGCGGGGTGGTCCTCCAAGGAACATTCTAGAAGGCCTAGGAGTCCTTGACCATTTTGGTACGGTAAAGCCTGAGGGAGGTGTCTCGGTTTAGGGCCTAGTGATTCGAGATTGGATATCGATAAAGCCTGAGAGATAGTGAGACAAAAAATTCCTCAAGGATAGAGATGGATTTTGGATGGAATTTCCAAGTTTTTATCGGTTTGTGATCAGAGCATCGGTTCGATGTGATCACAGTATGGTGAGGGTGGAGGTGTTTTAACCTCTTGGTTCCCTTGGTTTTGTTTTGGATTGGTTTATCCATGAGATCCCACATTCATGCTTGGAATATGGTACGGAAGTGACTACCTGAAAAGAGATTTGGTTCAACCATGTCTATGGTTGGGTGGCACGTGAAAGTCTCGAACTTGGTCAATATTTTCATATCTTTAATGGAGGATAATTTATCTTTATTTTTTACCTATTAATGTGTGCATTTAATAGTTATTATCCCAGTTTTATTTCCATGGTTTTATGATGGTTATAAGCATGTTTAGATGATTGGTTTATGTCATGGTTATTTCATGTATTTACTTGTAATTGTTAAAATGTCGGATGCAAGACCTAATTGATGTCATATATGTTAGGGTCCTATAATAATAGGGATCATAATTGCAATTAGCGTATTCAAGTCTTGTAATATTTTATAAGCTTCGCGTTACACCATTTTTTGGTCATCTAACCTACTATCATTAGATGGACCCAAATACACCATGTAAGACCAATTTTACCCTAAGTAAAATTGCTTTCACTATGTAAAATAACTTAATAAAACACATTTATTAGGTTGTTTATGGTCTAAACAGGAAACCCCAAGGGGAAATATTAAACAAATCTATATTTGTTTGGTTTTCCTCATGGAATAATTAATTAAACAGTAATTTAATTATTATTCCTGGTCATATTTAACCCAAAACAAGGAAATTAATTAGATAAATACTTATTTATCTTATTATTTTCTAGGAATAATTATTTAAACCTTATTTAAATAATATTCCTTGTTAAATTTGACAAAATCATTTATAAATAATTGAATAAATCATTATTTATTTAATTATCATTCAACCACTTCTTTAAAATGATAAATAAATCACTTATTTATTTATTATTTACAAATAAAGGGCTTTGACCCAAGTCAAATTCCTTTCCCCTCCAACAAATATAATAAAATATTCCATAAAATGTGGATCTAGATTTGGTTAATATTATTTTAATCATGCACCAAGATCTAGAATGACCTAATATTTTGTTATAAAAAGAAGGGTTTTTCCTACCATTCATCACCTTTTGTTGCCTCTTAGATCACTCTAGATCTATACTCTTGGTCTGACTTTGAGCCATTATCATTGTCATATTTTCTATTATTTGCTTTGTGAGTCCCCTTTGAGTTCTATGTTTGTGTGGGTTTTCTACACCAACAAGAGAGAGAAATTATAGATCTGAAGTGCTGAGGAATTCCAAGAACCCATCCCATTGAGGAGAGTTGGAAACACCTTTCTTGTTTTCCTCTTAGGTGCCATTAATATAAAATTCTTTAAAAAATATTGTTCTTGTCTTGTCTATTGGATGCATGGAGAAAAACCTTATTTTTACTGCTTCATGTCTTTTTATGCATAGATCTAGATTTTTGCAGCATTTGTCTTGATCAACTAACTGCATATATGAAGTATTAGCAGCCATATTTTGCTGTTAAGGTTGTTTGTTATGCACAGCTAAAAGGGTCTTTTTTCGTACACTTACACTAAGGATTCATCCTAACAACTGGCAAATCCACACGCGTTTTCAATTACGACCGTTGTCGTTTTTCATATTCCTGCATATCCAGCTGCTTCAAACCCTAGGGTTTCTCTTTAGCTTTTTTTTTTTCCTATTTTTATGTTGTTTTTCACCCATAAAACCCTAAAACATTAAAATTTCTAACTTCTGTGTGTTTCTGGCCTTATTGCACAGGTAACAGACATCAACCGCAACTAAGACGAAATTTTTTTCTGAAATCTGCTGCCGCGAGACCTGGAAGTGCAGGTCGCACTTTTCGGCTCAAAACGTGTGACCTGGACTGCAGGACGCACCTTTCGGCCTCAAAACTGCGACTTGGACAGAAAACAGGTCAGAACCTGCGACTTGCACTTTTTTCTGCAGATTTTCTGAAAGTTTTCTGGGTTTATCTGAAGCTTCTTTCAGGGTTGTCCAGCCTCCGTATCTGCCCGTTTAGACTTGTTCTTGTTCTGTTTTACTTAACTAACTGGGAATATAGCCCCCTAAGGCTTCAGTACCATCCACTTTTTGTGGAAGAGTTTTAGCTGTTGCAGGTGTCTAATTTTTCAGAGTTTCATCCATTTCTTTTACAGATCTGATACCTCCTCTTCATATCCCTTTTAGATCATCTATTTTTCCATCCAAATCACCTCATATAATTTTTTTTGGGTTTTCCTTTAGGGTCACCTCATTTTCCGTATTGCCTCTAGCTTTTTGCATCCTCTTTCACAGCAACCTTGCCTCTGTCTCTTTGTTGTTTTCTGCACCTCTTTTCAGATTATTTATCCTTTAGATCCCTATCCCTCCCGACCTTAGATCTATTGGCTTATTTTCAGTGTGTTTTGACTAGATTTTTTCCCTCTGTTAGATCAGTTTTTGAGAGACCCACCTCCTTGGGTTAGATTGATGCATTGTTAGCTGCTAATTTTCTGTTATTTCAGTATTATACACTATTCTCTGTAGGTTTATTTTCAGTTATGCAACACACTTTTTCTTTTGCTCTCAAAACGTTTGGGTTTAAAAATTAAAATTAATGCACGCCACACACTCACCCTAAGAGAAGAAGAGCCTGGTTAACACTTCCAGGCAAAGACTTTAAAACATTGTAAAATCAATTGACACTGCACCTCTCTGCCCTTGTTTCGACATTGTAATCTCTTGATTTTGCACCTCCCTGCCCTTGTTGGTCGTTCTTCTTCCCTCTGTGCCGTGTTCGTGATGTCATCATTGTGCCCTCAAGGCATATATCCCGGAGACTTCTTGGCCTTCATCCTCAGTTTCCGGTTGGTCAACCTACTCCTTCCCGTCGTCGTCGAGTTAGTCCTCCTCCGAGTCCGCACTCCGACTCCTCTTCTGATTCATTAGGTTCTCCTTTTACTTCTAGTTCTCCCCCTGTCACCTTCACTATGTCTGATCCAGGGCCTAACTCTAGCGGTAATCCTGGCCCTACCGCCAGGACTGCTACTAGCGAAACCACCACAGGAACTACCTCGGCTGTCCCCTTGCTCCCTTACATGGCAGGCCTCAGTCTCCCCGATTTCAATCAGTTGATCAATAACCCTATCCGCCACGATGTTGGTTGGCCTGCTATGCCAACCAAGCTCCCCTCCGACATTCCCAAGTTTGAAGGCCTTGCTGAAGAAGATCCAACCAACCATATCAGATCTTTCCACATGTGGTGTTCATCCAATTCCATTACTGATGATTCCATCCGTCTTCGATTTTTCCAACGCACGCTTATAGGCGAAACTTCCAAGTGGTATGTTGATCAGACCTCCTCTTCCCATACCACCTTTGCGACCATTGCCCGTGCCTTCTTATCTTATTTCCATCTCCCTCTCCGATACGACATTGGTACCGAACTCTTGACTTCTTTCCGTCAATCATCTATAACCCGCCTATCTGACCATGTTCAGGAATGGCGGCGAAGAAAGAGCTTATGTCGGGCTCCTACCTTTGAAGACTGTGTCTATATGGAATAGTTCCTTAGATCTCTCTTACTCGCCATCGAAAAATATGTCACGTCACATTTCCCTCAAACTGAAGAAGCTGCCCTCCAAATAGCCTTGAAATATGACCTGATCTATGCTCAGTCTGGTTATGTTTATACCGTCCTTCCTGACCTCCCCAGACCCGGTAGCGCTAACACCCCGGGGGCATCTCATTTTGCTGATGTTATCGTTGGAGCTCTTTTTCATCCATACGCTCAACCTCCTATGGGTTATGGCCTCCCTTCGGGAGGGGCCAACACCTTCAGCACTTTTCCCCCTCCAGGTAGCATGTATCCAGGATACGGCATGCCTCATCCTTTTGCCCAACCTCCTGCTTACCTCAATGTTTCCCAACCTAACCATTATCCTTATCCACAACCTGGTGCTCCAACTCCTCCGGCATTTTCACCTCCACCTCCCTTGCCTTCTCAACCCCAGCAACAACAATTACCACCCCCTCCAGGGCAAGTATTTGCACAACAGGGCACGACTAATCCTCCTTCCTCTCAAAGGAAGAGGAAAGGCAATCAAAACTAATCTTCCCTTGGTACTCGTGGACCTACTCCTCAAGGTATTGACTCTAACACTGCTAACCAGCAACAGGGCACTCAGCCCAAGCCGGACAAGCCTATTCGTACAAATAAGCCTTTTTCATGTTGCGGTGTTTACGATAATTACACTCACGATTTTCCCCTTTTACCACAGATGCAGAAAATGTGGGAGTCTCAAGCCACATTGCGAGGACAACATGCCTCCCCTACTGTTCCCCCCAATCTGACCACTACTCAACTGGTTGTGTTTACCAATCCTTTCCCCCAGCAAGGATTCGTGGCTACCCAACCACCAGACGGACAGGTGGCCACTCAACCTTCCCATTATGGTTCCTCCGATTACCAGATCCTCATGATGAACTCTGATCAACCTCTAACCATCGACCTTAACCTTCAAACTCGGTTCCGTTAGTACCCCAAGCCTCCCGCTCCGTCTATTCTCGAGTCACCTTATTTAGGTTCTATAGAGCCTCTTTCGACATCCAATGGTCCCTTGCATATCCCTCAGCCCAAAGTTGATGTTCATACCAAGATTCCTAAGGGACCATTACGCCAAAATGCTACTTCTGGTCGAGCTGCTCATTCGTATAGCATAGTAGATGATCTGGCACAATCTCCTACTGCCATTTCAACACTGGAACTCCTCCAGTCGTGCCCTTCTCAAAATAAGGCTCTACTATCCGCCATGAGCATTGTAGATCCTGCTGATGACCAATTGATTGTTTTCGACGCCCATCAATCAGAACATCCTCCTCTTCCTGCTTCCGTAGCCTTCCAAATCCCAATCAAAATCCAGAACGCTAACATTTCTCGGTGTATCATTGATGAGGGGGCATCCACCTGTGTGATGTCCGCTTCGGTTTGGAAACAACTTGGATCTCCTGAGTTGGCCCCTTCCACGATCACCCTTCGCGCGTGGGATGGCCACGCTTCCCAGTCCATTGGCCTATTCCGTAATTGTCCTATCACTCTTCCGGGCAAGACTGTTTGAGTTGACGTTGAATTCATTGATGCCCCTCTTAATTATAACATTCTTTTGGGGCGTAGCTACACCTATGCCATGTCTTCTGTCCCATCCGCGGTATACCACAAGATTTATTTCCCTCATAATGGAAAGATAGTCACCATTGACCAATTGACGTAATATCATGAGGCAAAAGCTCAGACCTCCCCTGAGATGACCATCTCTTCTGTGACCAATAAGCAAACCATCGATTCTTTGACCAGTGTCTCTCCCGGCATCTACAAAGACTCCTCTTTGCTTGGAACCTTCCCTAGTCTTCCTCCTCCCCCTGTCTTTGATCCCAGCTTATCGAATGTTTGCATGATGTAATTGTCTCGGGCTGCCCTTAAGTGGCCCATTTCGGCTAGTCAGCAACCTCAACCTCAACATCGCCCACTGCAACCTACTCCTAGCCCTTTATCTCAGCCAGTTGGACCTCCTCCTTATAGCCCTTCTCCTATAGCTGGTACCCATGAGCCCCTTTATCCTCCTGGGTTGGTTCCACCGGGCCTCAACCATCTTGGAGTCGTCCCTCCTAGTCATTACCCCGCTGGTCAGATACCTTTCCTTGTTCCCCCTCCCGGAGTCTATTTGGTTCCCATCAAGGCCACCATTTCTCTCCCCAACCTGACCCTGGGAATACCTGTCTGGTACCTTGACCCTCCAGCCGCTACCCCACTTGGTCATCCCAAACCCTACCTTGGTTTGACACTGGTTCAACCGGTTCCCCTAGCTTCTTCCATTGCTACAGTGCCACCAGCACCTCAACATGACCCTTCTCCTATTGTGATAGCTTCGGGAAAGAAAGGCAAAGCTCACAAGGGGGCATCCAAAGACAAGGCCACCCTGACTGACCCTGCCCCTTCTCCGCCTGCAAAGCCTTACGCCTTGTGTGATGTCGTCGGTCATGCCACCCATACTTGTCTCGAATTTCCCCGTATTAAACCCATGGTTAAAGTCGCATTCACTGAGTCTACGGTCCCTGAACCCTCTGTTCCTTCCTCGTCCGCAGCCAAGAACCCAGAGAATATTCGCACCAAAAAACCCTGTGCTCTGTGTGGTGTCCATGGCAATTATTCCCACCATTGTCCCCACCTGACACATTACCGTGCCTCTTTAGAGGCAGTTCAAGAGTATGAGGTTGAACAAAATCAATCCGCCTTTCCCATACTTGCGCAGTATGCTTCAGGTCAGCTTGAGGATCTACTTGCTCCCATTGACATTCCCCCTCCTGATGTTGAGATGACGGAGCCTACTACCACCATCCTATACCTATCATCATCTGTGAGACCCTCGGGGAACATTCCCTTTGAATCCTCCCCTATTGTTTTGCTCGACCCCCCTTCAGCGACCACCCTGGGCTCAACATCATTTGACCATATCTTTACTTGTTCTTCTGTCATCCCTCGTGATGATCCGTATGTGAGCCTTTCTTCCCATGCTGATGATTTAGGTAGCTTTACAGCGTCATGTGGTTTCCCTTCCCCTCGTCATCCCATCTTTTCCCAACATGATGACCTCCTAGAAGCCTTCTCCACCCCTGACCTTATCTTTCCCGCCCATAAACGGGATGACATCATCCATGTCCATGATGTCCTCCGCAGCATGAGCACAAGATATACCTCCCGTAGCCCTCATACGCCACCCTCTAGTCGGTATATGAGTCATAGCCATCATACCTAGACCACTCACTCCCGCAGTTGTCGTTTGAAGTCTACTTTGCACTCACGCTGCCATCATTGTTCTTCCCCCTCCCATTTATTGTCTTGTGACACTATTCCGCAGGACCTCCCGTCCACACCCTATATCGGTTACGCTGATGGTGCAAGTCGCTATTCCTGGCATCTAGCCTCGGTAGGTTGGGCCATTTTTACCCCCTTGCATGCACTTGTTCTCTCGAATGGGGTCTGCATTGGTACTACCACCAATAATCAGGCCAAATATGATTCAGTGTGTGGTCTCTTAGCCGATGCCCTCTCTCATCGCATCCTCCATCTGCATCTTCATTTAGATTCCCTGCTTCTTGTCATGCAACTAAATGGTGTCTATCGTGTGCATAATCCTATCCTTTTTAAACGATATTTATGAGTGAAAATTTTGATACGTGAATTTGAAATCATTACTTTCAGTCATGTACCTCGAGAACAAAATCACTACATATATAGCATTGCAAACCATGTTCTAGATTGGAATTTATCACACGCATTTCATACAAGACAATAACATTCAAAATCATCAAAACGATGCATATCAATAATATGTGTCGTATAACATGTTTTTAGAGTCCATCTACTCTAATACATATGACATGCCCATAGCATGTTACAAAAAACTCAAAACTGGGGGGCACCACTCGCCCCTACATACACATTGGGGGCACCACTCTCCCCTACATACACACTAGGGAGCACCACCTGCCCCACACCTAATCACTATCTGGAGGATCTCGAGCCAATGGCTCTGCTCCCGCCGCTTGTAGATCGTGCATCCCCAAATGATTGCTTTCTGCAAATGTTTTCCCATATTAAAAAACTAAAAGAGGGTATGTCCTAAAATAAAAATCAAAGAACCAAAAGAAAATAATATCAAAAAAGAATATAAAGTATGAACCCCACAAAAAGAAACAAAAATAGATCCTAAAAGTGTTTCACATTCAAATGCCACTACTCTTAGTTTACTTTATGCAAATAAAATTGTGTGCAGCTTGTCCAAAATGCCACAATTCATGATGATCATACAATTTTATCTTGATTCATTCATGCTTTTAAATTTCATGTCATGATATTTAGTGAATAAATATCTGGCCAAACCATTTAATCTTGGCAGATCAGTAGTAAGGTAGAGAATAAAAATGATCTCATCAGTTTAATCTGAGCCAATGGAGGATATAAGGTTAGAAATATGTTAGTTTGTTTCTTAAAAGAAAATAAAATGGTCAGCAAGCTCAAATGCACCCAATAAAGGAAGTAAAAAATATTAGGGTAAAAAAAGGGTAGGTATATTACTTTCACAAGTAATGAAAAGCATTAATTAGTTCATCTCATATCACTAATATCTTCCTAAATCCCCTTCCCCTTGCTAAAATTCCTATTTTCACTCTTGGAAGTCATTTCCCCTTGTAAAATACCCCTTTCCCCTTATCCTAACCCTCTTCCCTTCCTATAAACTCCTTTTCCCTTCCTAAAACCCCTTTCCCTAGTTAAAAACCCATTTCCCTTTGAAAAACCCCTTCCCCTTTACTAACTCTGCATTTTTCAACTAAAACTTGCAAAACCCACTTTTTGCATAGTTTCAAAGCGCTAAAGTATTTATTGGGCCCCAATTCCCTTTTGATCTAATTCCCCTCTCAATACAATACCCCTATTATAATATTTTAGCCTATAGTTCATTTAAATCCCCCCACTATATTAATTTCCTAGGTCCCACTTTACTTCAACCCTGCACATATTACTCCCTGTTAACATATTAACCCCTCCATATAAACCCTTCCACTTTAATATATTACCCGACCCCACTATATTAATCAACAACCCACATATATTATAAAACTTTCGCATATATATTATACCCCTCCGCAGAAAATATCCCCGGGTCCCACTTATCAGAACCCCCCACCTTATCAATCCGCCTAATCCATCCTATCAGATCTAACAACCAAAAAGCGCTTTCGTACCCCTGACAGTCCAATTTTTAATGCCATGTGGGGGGGGGGGGTGAAATAGGTGGTTTCACACCCGCGCTCCCATGCCACGTGGAAATCCCACGTCTTATCGCATCCCACATCCTAAAACTACCAATCTTCTTTTTACGATGCGATAACCCACCATACCACCTTTTCGCTATGCGATGAAACCACCAATGTTTGAAAATCAAAGCCCATGCCATATGATTGACGACTTCTGGTCAAAAGTAATAAAACCCACCCTAAACCATTATTTGACTATTGTTGTTTAATTGCGAAAAAGAGTCCAAGAAGCCTTTGCTGACCTAGTTTGAAGCCATTCCAGACCGGAATTGAAGCCTATTGCTGCCAGAACCCCATACAAAGACCAAAACTTGGATTTTCTAGGTAATCATAAGTACCAGAGACCATTACTTAAGCACAAAAAAGTAATAAATTGATAAATCGAATGAATTAATGGCCTCCCAGAGCATTATATCTGTTAACCCTCTGCAACATCCTGTAGTAGATGTTGAACACCCTCCTCTAGCAGATAAAGACTTCAAAATCAATGACATAGTTACTTATTTTAACCTTTTAGATCTCCACTGCTGGAGTCATGACAAATTCATTGATCAGGCTAATGATTTCCATCTGTGGGACTCAAACCTACCCAAATACATCTTCCCACAGACCTTTCAGTTTCCAGATCTCATTAGACTCTGCCAGATCAAATATTTATCTAATGAAAGGGCTTTAGTTACCCCAAACCAAGAGATCCTATTCACAATCACTGCTCAATCTATCAATCAGATGTTACAAATCCAACCAAATCCTGATGAAGTGACATTATCAATTGAAACCCTTATTGAACTATATTTGAAGCCAGACTTCCCAAAAAGATTCCAGTTATTCCACTTTCCTTCCTCCATCAGTAGAAACCCCAAAAAGTAATCGTCCATGTTCAACTTCCATATTTTTAGAGAGAACCAGACATATTGTTACAATTTTGCCATGCATTTTAGGATATTTTACTAATGAACATGTATATGCATCTATCTTAGGTTTCCTATCTATATTTTTCCTAGGTCAGCCTCCTGCTTTAACCTTTCATTTTTCCCAATACCTATCATATGAAATCCATGATCAACTGATCAAATTACTAAAGGAAAGAGTATTTAAATACTCTTCACTTTTATTCCATTTGTTCCTATATTTCCATTCAGAAAGGTTTGCAGTTAGCCTCCAAAAACTGGACACAGAGGGTAACCCCTAATCTGTAGTCTTTTGGACATCCTTGATAAAAAAGGATTCAACATAATTCATCTATAAAGACTTCATTGATTCATTTTTTAATCTAGTTGTTAATATGCTAAGCAGTAGCATTCAACATAGAGTCAGTGAAGAGATAAAGAAGGTGTTACAATTGTCAGATCAAAGTAAAATAGGATACTGGTATTTATACCGGAATCATATAGAAATTAGGGTGTATGGAAGCCAAATTACTCCACACAAGCTTCCAAAATACCTCCCAATGAGGTTATTTGCATTATAATATATCAAACAAATACTGAACTCAGATGAAGTCAATTTCCTGTCAGCAAAGAAGAAAACTCAATTCAAGATCAAGAACCAACTAGGTCCTTTTATTTGCAATAATAGGAATGCTAGTCAGCAAGAAATCAAGTAAAATAAAATTCACAGAGTTAAAGAGAAGTTAGATAAAAGACAGAGTTAAAAGAAAAAGTCAGATGACAAGCAGCGTGAAAGACAACAAATATCAAAGAAACAAACAACAAATCAATAAAATAGGGAAAACTTGCATTTAGTTAATAAGTGTCTCTATCTTCTTGCATGAAGATATTTATTTTCCTTAATTAAATCCTAATCAGTTGATAAGATATTTTGTATTAAGTTTTGTATAATTACTTCATAATTCGAAGTATCAAAGGTCGATTAAATGAGGATTTATGCATTTTTCTATAGCCGATCGATCTATTTACCTTAGGGTTATTGTAATCATTTCCAGTTGACAGACAAGACAAATAATAAAGACATTTCTTTACAGGATTCTTGTGTTGAGCTACTTCAGTGAAGTATATTTCAATTGTTCATTTTATTTTCTTAAGTATTCCATAAACTTGCACGTTTTCTAAATTTAAATGTTATAACAGGAATTTTATTGTAGAACTTGTTTAAATACACTATGTTTTGAATTGTTATCCATTTTCATGTTTTCTTCTGATATCTGGTTTAGATAACCCTTAATTACTCTCTGATCCCGATTGACCTCTTTCACCTTTTTTTCACTATCCGGTTTAAGGAATCCTTAACTGCTCCTTGATCCCGATTGAAAACCACTTCACCATTCAGCCTTGAGATCTGAATTTTCTCAGTTATCCTACGCTGTCAAACTTCCTTTAGAATTTGATCTTGTTGTGTTTTAAAGCATATTGACTCCATAGCCCAATGGAAAATGGAAAGGCATCTATCCATCTAAATCATTAATTCCATTAATCAAACAATCAATCAATCAAAACAAGCCAAATCATTCATACATAACTAGCCTAAAATCTATTAAAAAAACAAAGTTAAATCATTAAGAGAGAACCCTCTCTGAGCATTAGGAAGGCTAGATCCTAATCTCCAAAAGTGGTTGATAGTTACCTCTGATATTTTTTTAAACACACATAACAACCCTTGGAAATTTTGGAGTGATAACATACTGGCGACTCCATTGAGGAAATCAGTCCCTAGTTTAAACATATCTTAAAAGAAACAATTCTTCTCATTTTTTACATTAAGATTTGAAAGGGTTGTTAAAAATTTTCATTGAAAGTTAAAATTCTGGCTTCTAAAAGAACATACTATACCAGGGCTCGTCCTGATCCTCAACTTGCTATAATTGTTGATGATCCTAATATAATTTTAAGAAAACTTTAAAAAGTAGAAATTCTAGGAAGTAGTAGTCAATTAATCAAAGCAAGTTCACTGCCTAAAGAATTATCAAGCATACAAGATATTCAATTTGATTTATCATTTGAGCATTCTTTATTTAGAACCAAATCTGAAAATTCAATCTATGATATTGTAATAGATCCTAATTTTATTCAATTTATTAAAGAAAAGAAGGAAACTATACAACTGGACGTAGATCAACAAGTTCTAGAGACTTTTGATAAACTTGATGTTTTGACCTCAAATTTGATTAAAGATATAGATGAAGCATATTTTCAACAGTTAGTTGAATTAGCTGCCTTAACTGCTGCTACCCCTAAGTGTTCTACCATTCCTTCAGAGACTGTAATTCCAACTTTATTTAGTACCACCTCATCTATAGTATCCACCACTGTTCATTCCATAGAACCATTCATCCCCAATCTTCCTCTTCAACCTAAATTTTTGTTCTCATATTCTAGTTTTGTTCAAGTTCATCTCCAAGCACTTCAAGTTCATCTCCAAGCACCGCTACTTTACCTCCCAGACAAGTTAGCATCTTAGCCATGGTAGCCAGATATGCCTCATTGGCCTTACAAGCCCCTTTACATGCCATGCCACAAGATTACCATAGTAAAAATTTTCAGTTTGATGGTACTGGTCAATATACTGCTCAACAACATGTAAATAAGATGACTGATTACTTTGAATTACATGAAGTTGATGAAGATGATGTTCAAATGAGATTATTTGCATAAACACTAGTAGGAGATGCTAAGAAATGGTTTAAAGCTTTACCTGTTGGTCATATTGTTGATTTAGCTGCTTTCCATAGATTGTTTATCAATACATGGGAAATAAAGAAAAACCCTTTAAAAATATTATCTTAATATGAAAACATTAGAAGAGCTCCTAATGAATCTTTTTAGGATTATTGTATTAGGTTTAACACCATTTATAATGCAATTCGAGCAAATATAAAACATGTTAGTCATCAATATTTTTCACTATCTTTAGATGACTATAGGATGTTTATAGATTTCTAAAAACAATATTCCTTGAATATCTTGAGTTTCAGAAATGTCACTGCCTTCATTATCCTTATAAACCTATTTTCACTATTCCTCAGTTGGTCTTCCCAAAGCCACCCTGTTGCTCCTAAAAGACTCATCATAGGCTTATACCTCTCATTTTCATCCTCCTTCCTTGCCCATGACCTCATTGCCTTATTTTTCCCCTGTCCATAAACTCCATTTTCCCTCTAGGGTTTCCTATAGCTAACTCATTCCCATGTTCCCTGGGTTCCTCAAGCATTAATGGTCTCAAAACTATCTTTGTAGGCTCTTTAGATAAATCAAGTACATTGGATTTTGGATCTTCAATACAACACTTTTGGCATTAACCTGTCTTCACTTGAAAAACCTCCAAGTCAAATTCCAGTCAAAATCAGGTCAAAGGACCCTCCAACTAGGTCATTAGGGTTTCACATGTTTTAAGGTCATCATTGGATGTTTCAGGCACTGCTTTTCTTTTGCTAGAATCTGGCTCAGATGTAATATAATGTCAAGACATGATTATTCAAGAAGAACCTAAAGTATTTCCAAAGAAGATTACCTCATCAGTTCAAAGTCTACAAATGAGAAAAATGGAAAAAGTTTGGCACTTCTGTAGGAGTGTTGAAAGTTGTGTCAGCAAAAGTTACTGATGAGGTAGACTATCTACTCCTGAATGAAGACAACTTACAACAAAGGAAAGGGCAACAACTTGATGGTTGTAGAGAACTAGGGTTTTGAACTTAATGGTCCAGTTGAGTACCAAAACAGTGATCACTTGCAGAAAATGACATGGAGGAAGCACACAAGGCCAAACATGAAGAAAGTCGATCAGAAAAGATTGATGAAATATGGAAAAAGGTGAGGTGAACTAGATAGAAATGAATGAAATTGAAAGGGCTATAGGGAACTTAGAATACAACACTGATGATTGCTATAAAAGAGCTGTAGACACCTGGGGTTTTGAATAAAGTGGCCAGAGAAGGTGAAAAGATAAGTTGAACTCCATGGTGAAAACAAAAGAGGATTTTTGAAGATGCTGCTATGTGGCTAAATCCCAAAGGTGTAAAAATGAACTTGTCATGCCCAAATGACCAAAATAAAATCCAATTCAACGTTTTCAGTCATCTGCAAGGCAAAAAAGTGTAAAAGAGTTAGTGAGAAAGGGAAAAAGGGTTTCAAACATTAGAAAGTGGGTTTGCAAAGTTAAATTTAATTCCCAAGTCTATAAAAGCTCATTTTTCACTTCAATAAATCATTGTTGCATTTCAAAAGATCAAGAGCGGTCAGGAGAGAAGAGTTTGTGAGTTTTCAAGCCAAAATTGGGAAAATTTGTTTGGCGCTGCGCACCTGGAATTGGGTGTTGCGCCCCTGGCACTTTTATTCCATTCATTTTCTAAAGGCGTTGCGCGTTGGGAGTGGTGTTTCACTCTTTCCTAACACATCCTCTGCTCATTTTCAAAGGCACTGTGCGCTCAGAACTGGTGCTGCGCGCTTGGGATTGGCGCTGCGCCCTCAGCCTTGGCACTGCACGCTTGGATAAGAAGGGTTTCTAAGCCCTCAAACCACTAAAATCAAGTCAAATTGCTTCCAAATCTCTGCTCAAGTATTCCAAGGCACTGGTAAGTGGTAAGTGCATGCCCTAACCCACTTTGAAGATATTTTGATCAACATTTAGTTAGTGGAAGTAAAACCCTAAAGCAAACCCTAAGTTTTCAAGCTTGAAATCACTGCTTCATGCTTATTTCATCTTCCTAGAAAGCAATATCAGTCATAAAAAAGGGAGTTAGATTGGTTTAGAGGGCTGCCATTCATCTTTCTTGTCACAAACTCCATTCCCTTCATTCTCACTTACTCCCTTCATTTTCAAAATTGCCATTTCATACCCTCCCTTTATCTCATTTCACATCAGCCCTAGGGTTTCCAAAAACAAAGTTTGAAATGTCTAAGGGTGAGGACAGTGGTGGTGAGGCCCAAATGCCAAGAAGGAATGATCACAAAGGAGGAAAGATAAATAGATTTGAAACCCTCAATATTAGGGAAATCATGGCATCTCCCCTTACTATTTCCTGCTTCAAACATGTAGGCTGCTTTGATTTTTGTGAAAAGGTGCAACAGGGACAAAACCACCCTGAGCCAAAAAGACTTTTTATTTTCAGTTTGCATGAGAAACACGTTAATATTGTCGGAGTCACCTTTGAGTTGTCTACAAATTCCATTGCCAATGCTACAGGAATACCAAGTGTGGGAGAAAAGTGGTTCAAGCAAGCAAACCTAGACATGAGTTACTTTGAGCCATATCTAAAACCTAGGTATAAAGACCACCACAAGTCCATCTTCCCCTTTTCACATATACTTGATAGATATGCGCCCATGATGAGGATAATCATGAAGTATTTCACATGTGAGGGAAGGTTCTCCTGTCTTTACTCATATCACATCAGGCTGCTTATGCATTTTATCAGGGTTAGGATGCTGCATATACCATACTATCTTTAACGAAGCATTGAAAATATGGCCTACATAGTGCAAAAGAGAGATTATCCTCAAAAAATGCAAATCTTGTTTCATCACTCACTTATTAAGATGGTGGTTATGCACCAACTACAGCAGAAAGGCATTCTATGGGAGACCTTCATTGCCAATGAGGTTTTTTCCGCTCCACAAGGCCATCATCAACAAGACATACCTTCCTCATCTCATCCTCCCATTCCTACTTCTCCATCACTTCCTGTTGTTCCTACATCACCATCCACTCACATTCCTTCACCTCATGATGATCCTCCTTCATCACCCTTCCAAAATCCTTCACCCTCATCTCATGATACCACAACATCAAATAATGAAGAGAGAAGTGAGACAAATGACACTGAGATGGTTGACATAGAGCCTTTTCCTTTGACCTATCAAATAGCATAGGCAAGTGTTTTCTCCACAGATTGTGGAGGGGGCCCTGCCTTCATCATCAACAAAAAAACTTGATAAGGGTAAGGAAAAGGTTGCAGAGCAGGTCATTGTTGAAAAAGAGGATGAGCATGAAACTGAACAAGAGTTTCAACTTATTGACCTCGAGAGTGAGGATGAGGAGAGGATTAAAAACATGTTGATAAAGAGCAAGGATGCCTAGATTAGGGAGCTACAAACCAATCTTGGCAGGGCAAAGAATGTGATCAACTTCCTTGAGGTAGAAAACCAGTAGTTAGAGATAGAGAAAGCCATCAATAAGGTCAGAACTATCAGAGCTCGGAAAGAGGTTGGAAAATACAAGGCTATGCTAGATGAGACCTTGGGCACTCTTGATGACATTGAGTATGAGGAAGAACAACTTCCTAGGAAGAGGCCAAGGAAAATTGGGTTGAAGAAGGCCTTAGCCCGAGAAAGAGAGAAAGAGACAAAGTTGGCAGAGCAGCTCACTCCAAGTGAGAAGCTTGCCATGGAGATCAGCTATGATAGAGAATATTTGCTAGAAAGAGCCAATCTGCACCTATAAGGTCAACTTGAGAAGGAAAAATGAGACATTGACCTGTAGAAGAAGCTGGCAAGACATTATGCCATGAGGAACATAATTGCAAGGGCCAAGCTCAAAAGAGCCCTTGCAAAGATTCAAGAAAAAAATTAGGAAAAGGAGAAGGAAAAATTGGATATCCTTGCTGATGTATCCCTCCAAGCATCTCAAACATGATCAGCAAGATAAGTTCCAAATTTTGGCACTTGGTGCAAATTTTGACTTTTTGACTGTTTGGCTAGTAGAAAAAGGGCCAAATGTGCAATACCACTGGCGCTGTGCTCTTTTTTTGGGCACTTAAATGAAAAATGGCTTACATATTCATGATCATCATGGCAATTAAATCATATACAAAAAATTTCAGGTCATTTGGAGCAAAACTGGTCCTTCAAAAGGGCCAAAAACCATAAACAAAACGCCTTTCTTCCCTCTTTTCAGCACTTGCGCTACACCCTTAGAAGTCTTGGGAGAATGGATTTTTGACTAGACCAATGGACGCCAATATGGAAACTAAAGGATGATATGGAAACTAGACAGGACAAGCTTTCCAATGAGCTATCATTGAGCTCATTTGGACACCGGGAAGGCCTCCAAAAATCAACTGCAAAAAGGGAAATTTTTCGAGTTTTGGCGCTGTGCCCTTGTACCTTGGCACTGTGCCCTTGCCTGAAAGTCAACAAAACACATCAGAAGTTATTGAAAAATATATTTTGAAGGCTTTGAAGACAAATAACTTCAAATTTAGCTTATAAGTTATGTTAGAAGTTATTTTTTCGTTTAATGAGTTTGGGATATTTGTGCCTTGGGCTTTGCATGGTCTCAGTGGTCAAATGCATTTATTATGTAATTAATTACTTCTAAAACCATAGCTAGGGTTTAATTCATCATTTTTCAGTTAAATACTGCATGTAAGCCTCATGTTGGTTGTTGGTTGATTGTTGAGGTCAATATACATAGACTTGGAGTTGTGAAGAAATTGGTTTTGGAGCTTTGTGACTGTTTTGAATTGGATGGAAATGGAGCAAGCACATTCATGGGATTCATGAACATGGTTAATGGTGATTTTTTTATGATTTAGTAATTTTTTCGTTTTGTTATCATATTTTTTCATCTTTTCTCATGCAATAGAGAAAAACATTTAGGTTAAGATATGCTGTTAGAGGCACCTTAAGTCTGTTTTCCTTCTATTGCTTAGATGTTTTCCTATGCTGGGTATTATTGGAGAATTCTTGATTTCTCTATAGTTCCACTTAGTTTGTTGTCTTTAGAATGATTTAATGGAGTCAATCCAAAGAAGTTTATGGTATGCCTTGTCCTTTGGTGTAGCTTAAAACATTATTTTTGAGGTTTTTATTTGAAGTGTTGTTTATTAGGGTTTAGGCTAAAGAATTTTACAGTTCGCCCTGTCCTTTGGTCTATCTTGAAAAGTCATTTCAAAAGTATTTGAAGTATGATTAAAGAATTTAGGAGTTCCCTGCTCTTTGATCATCACTTGTTTTTCATCTTAAATGTTTTCTTTCTCTGAAGGTGAATAACTAGAGAATTTAGGAGTTCCCTGCTCTCTAGGGTTTACTGGATTGTTGTTTTTAAAGTCTACTTGGTGAATTTTGACCAGAGAAGTTTATGGTGTGCCCTGTCCTTTAGTTATTTCTTAAGCATAGTCATCTTGAAGACCCTTCTTGTTATAGTATTTGTTAAAGGATTCTTAATTTCCCTTTAAACCTACTATGTTCACAAATTTAATGTTCATCTCACTCACATAAGCTACTAAGATCCATTTGGATTTTTTAACTTGCCCTATGAAACACCCTTGATTCATTGTTGTCCTTTTCAAGCCTTTTACAGACCCCATAGCCCAATGGTTTGAATCTCTCTTACTCAATCTATTCTTCTTAACAACCTACCCAACCAAACAAAACAAAACAAACAAACCCTATCACTTTAACTCGCTTAAAATCAACATCCTAAAAACATACAAGTAATACCTTTTATACAAATTTAGAGAGAGCCCTCTCTGAGTCCAGGAAGGCTAGGTCCTAGGACTCCAAATATTGGTTTGATGTTACCCTTGTCTATTTGTTCTTTCCAATCTGACAAATTATAGGGACCTAACAAAACATCCACCAGACTTTTCCCTAATCAAATTTCTAGATGGTTTTGACACTCATATGTCCTATCAATTGAGAGAAAGAAACCCTGAAACTTTAGAACAAATGCAAAGTAATGCAGTTAGTGTAGAAGCTAACTTATTAGCTAAAAGAGCTAGGATGAAGAATGAAAGAAGAGTAACCATTAAGGAAGAACCATCCACTTCAGACATTAAGATAGATAGTTTGGCTAAAAATATGGAAAGAATAATGGATAGATTAGAAAACATGGAAAGAAAACCTTAGTTGGAAAATCAACAACAAGGTCCTCAAATTAGAAACCCCAACTTTAGGAAAAATCCTAATACTGGTAAATCAAGAGAAGTAGTACCTGATCAACAGATTAGACCACCTTTTCAAGAAAAATATGCTGAGAGTTCACAGCAAAATGAAGAAGACCAGGACACCCAGATAAACTTGATGGGAATAAATGAGGAAAATACTATTTTTCTTACCAAAGAAGAACAAGAATTATACATGTTACAAAAAATACAGTTAGAATATGGAGAGTCATTTGACTATAAACAAGGCTATGAATCTTCTATCTACGATGTTCATAAACAATATAGCCTTAGAAGTAAGAATAACACAGAAGCCCCTACTAAGAAAATAGTCCAAACTTAGACTAAGAAAATAGTAGAAGCTCCTATGACCAAAGTTCTACAAATTCTCCCTAGAAAAACTCCAAAAACTTCCAGCCCAAAGATTGTAGACATAACATCAACTGATACTCAAAAATCAACTACTACTCAAACTTCAACTTCTATTCAAATTTTTCCAGACAAGAAAATTGAAAGTAAAACAGTGGAAACACAGACTGAAATACCAACCATCGATAAAAAATACAGAAATACACAAACTACAATTGGTAAAGAGGAAATCATTCAGTTAGGAAAAACTCAAGTACCATTCACTATTCAAATTTAGATAGCCAAATTGAAAATACCAGTTCCTTTAATAGAGCCAGTGAAAAATGATTCTTATAAAGCACAAATCATTGAAACACTGAACATAGGTGAAGGAGAAGATGTTGTTAACCTCAATGATGATCAACCAGAGTTATTATTTGGTCCTGAGGTAAAAGGAAAACATCAACAAGGAGGTGTCCCTCCATTCTACATTAGCTTGAACATTCATGATAAAGTCTTACACAATGCTATGTTAGATTCAAGAGCATATCATAACTTAATGCCAAAAGTTGTCATGGAAAAAATGAACTTAGACATCACGAGACCATACAAAGATCTGTTCTCCTTTGATTCTAGTCAAGTTAAATGCCTGGGCCTGATAAAAGATATGTGTGTAACTCTAGTTCAATACCCAGCTAAAAGTACTGTCATAGATATTGTAGTTGCTGATATCCCTCTAAAGTATGGAATGTTATTATCTCGCTCATGGGGAGAAAAATTACAGGGATCACTGCAGTTAAACATGTCATATGCTACAATTTCTGTATTTGGTCAACCAAAAAATATTTACAGAGAAACTATGATGAAATACATGGTCAGTAGTGCAGAAAAACCAGATAATTATTCTATCTCTTCCCTTCATTCTGATATGGAATCTTTTATCTTATGTAATTCAGGCACTAGTAAAGATAAAATCACAGTTGTAGAACAAAAACACAAAGAAATTGATAGTGAAAATATAACTCATGAGTCTATGTGGCATTTAGACTTTGATGGTTCTGTAAACAGATTAGGAGCAGGAGCTGGAGTATGGATTTATAACTTAGAGAATGATCATTCAGAAGGACATGCTTTCAGATTTTATTTCAAATGCACTAATAACATGGCAGAATATGAAGCATTAGTGTTAGGACTACAAATTGTAAGAAAACATGGTGCCAAAAGAGTTTCTGTCATGGGAGACTCAGAACTTATCATAAAACAAATCAAGGGAGAGTATCTTGTGAATAATCCTAGACTTATCCAATATAGAGAAGCCATTCTAGACTTGATAAATTGTTTTCTTGAAACTGACTTTGTTGTTATTCCAAGAAAGCAGAATATGCAAGCTCATAGTTTGGCCACTTTTGCTATCACATGCAGATTACCTTTTCAGCCAAATCATCAGTACACTTCTGAGGTAAGACATAGGCCAACAATACCTGATAATTTGAAATATTGACAAATCTTTTCACAAGACTCACAAATTTACAATTTTATGAAAGCTAAGGGAGAATTTCAAAACTCTAATATAGACACTGACTATACAATAGACTACACTATAAAAATCGAGATAGATATAAATGATGTAGATAAAACATAACCAACTAGATTAACTAAAGTAGAAATGGAAAAATTAGAAATAGTAGAAATAGAAGAATTAACCAATGACGAATAAGAAATTTTAAACCTTAATAATAACATTTTTCCTAAGGGATTAGCCCCATTAGAAGATATTTTTGACTCAAATGATGTAGTTAGAAAACCAAAAATGGAGCCCATGATAAGGCCAGATATAGAAGAATATAACATAGGAACAGAAGAAAAACCTAAGCTTATCAAAATATTCAAAGCATTACCTCCAGCTGAGAAGCTGAAGTACATTAGTCTGTTTAAATAATTCCAAGATATCTTTTCCTGGAGTTATGAAGACCTCAAGTCTTATGATACCAGTATTATCCAACACAAAATACTAATAAAATAAAATAAAAATCCCTTTAAACAAAAGCTTAGGAGAATTAACCCTGTTCTTATGCCATTGATAGAGAAAGAGGTTAAAAGAATGTATGAGGCTCAAATCATAGCACCCATTAGATATCCTGATTGTGTCTCTAATTTAGTCCCCACTACTAAAGAAAACATGAGAAATTGGGCTCTGTGTTGATTTCAGAAACTTAAATAAAGTCTCATTAAAGGATAACTATCTCCTCCCTAAAATGGACCACATTCTAAAGAGGGTAGTAGGGTCATCCAGAATTTCATTACTTGATGGATTCTCTGGATACAACCAAATCCTAGTCCAACCCGAAGATCAAGCAAAGACTGCATTTACCACTCCTTAGGGAACTTTCATGTACTTTAAAATTCCCTTTGGATTGATGAATACTGGAGCAACATTCCAAAGAGCTATAGACATAGATTTTGCAAAGGAAATCCATGAATTTCTAGTCATTTATCTAGATGATGTCAGAGTATTTTCCAAAACACATAATGAACATCTAGATCATTTGAGAAAAGTATTCATAAAATGCAAAAATTTTGGTATATCCTTGAACCCTAAGAAGACACTCTCTGGGTTAGAAGAAGGTAAACTCCTAGGATACATTATTTGAAAATAAGGCATTAGAATTGATCCATCTAGAATAGAAGCAATCTTAAACATCAGTCATCCTAGAAATATCAGAGAATTAAAAGCATTTCTAGGAAAAATAATTTTTCTTAGAAGATTCCTCTCTAACTTAGCAGAGTTTCTTAGAAATTTGAATAACATGTTAAAGAAAGATTCAACACTTAAGTGGACAGTAGAGGCTAAACAATATTTTGAAGCAATCAAAGAAGCACTTACTAAAACACTTGTCCTCATAAGTCCTAATTTCAAAAAGGATTTCATAAGTTTTTCATTTGCTTCAGAACACACCATTGCAGCGGTTTTGTTGCAAAAGAATGATCAGGGTTATGAACAACCCATTTCTTTCTTCAGTAAAACCTTAAGAGATGCAACACTAACATACAATATTATGGAAAAACAAGCACTTTCTTTAGTGAAAGCTATAAAGGATTTCAGAGTGTACATTCTATACTTTCACACAATTTCATATGTTCCAAATTCAGTTGTAAAGGACATTCTAACTCAGAATGGACCCGATGGAAAAAGAGGCAAATGGATTACCACTATACTAGAATATGACATTGAAATCAAGCCTACAAAATTGATCAAAGGCCAAGGTTTAGCCAAAATCATGGCTGAATCAAATTGTCAGGCCTCAGACATAAATTTCATTGCTCAACTAGATGATTAGGAAGAGATGGCGACTCCACAAATTAGTGAAGCTTTTATAGATTCAACCTGGTATGCAAACATTATATTTTTTTTACTCAACTTACAAGCTCCTCCTGGTTTATCTAGAACCAAAGCAGATTATTAAAATTAAAAGAAATGAAATATTGTATTTTAGATAATGTTTTATTTTGGAAGGATCATGGTGGTATTCTGTTAAACTGTTTATTGAAAGATGAAGCTGATAAAGTCATGCAAGAATTTCATGCAGGAGACTGTGGACGACACCTTTACTGGAAAACAATTGCTGATAAAATTTTGAGGGCAGGTTTTTACTGGCCCACTCTTTTTGCAGATGTTAGAAAGTATGTGACCTCCTGTCACAAAAGCCAAATATTTGAAGGGAATAAGAAAATCTTACCATTACCCCTAAAACCTATCTCAACAGAAATGCCATTTCAACAATGGGGTTTAGACTTCATTGGTGAAATTCACCCACCCTCATTTGCACAGAATAAATGGATATTGACAGCCACTGATTACTTTACCATGTGGATAGAAGCCATCCCTTCTAGACAAGCCACAAACTCTGTCATTATATCATTTCTTGAGAAAAACATCCTTTCTAGATTTGGATGCCCACAAAAGCTCATTACTGATAATGATGCTGCCTTCAAATCCAAGAAAATGATAGAATTTTGTAACAAATACCATATCAACCTTGGCCATTCCACTGCATATTACCCTCAAGGTAATGGAATTGAATAATCCTCAAACAAAAGCCTAGTTAATATCATCAAGAAGCTGTTAGAAGATAACAAGAAAACTTGGAATAAAAGGTTGGTTAATACCTTATGGGCAGACAAACTAAATACAAAGAAATCTATTGGTACATCTCCCTATCAATTAGTATATGGGATGGATGCTGTTTTTCCATCCTCATTAGGAGTGCCAGTGATGAAAATGATACAAGAGCTGCAAGTAGAACCAAATGAAATCCAAAGGAGGATAAATCAGACAATTCATTTGCAGCAAACCATGGACGAATTTTATATCAAATCTCAAGTAATCCAAGACAAAATCAAGAAGATTTTTTATAAAAAAACTAAAGAAGATGATTTTTTCATAGGTAATCAAGTACTCAAATGGGATTCCAGAAGAGAAGAAAAGGGAAAACATGTAAATTTTTATTTTCTCTGGAAGGGCCCATACATCATTTATGGTTATAGAGGCAATAATGCATTTTTCTTAAAAGAGTTAGATGGAACAAATCTACCAGGTGGACCAGTCAATGGTAGAATTTTGAAGCACTATTTTTCACCATATTAATGAATAGTTCATTTATTTTACTTTTCTCATTGTAAATACTATAACAAAGTTTAGATTAGATTGGATGATTATCTTCTGAAGTTGAAGCCCGAACAGAAGGCCCTAAGCTTTGAAAGATATAACATCATATGTTTGAATAAAGGAGATCATATAAAAAAATTCTAAGCCACAACAAAGTCAAATTTTCAAGGCCACTGATCAGAAAGTTCTTGACATTTCACAAGGAAATTCCATCCCCAAGTGGAGCCACTGTTAGGGTCCTATAATAATAGGGATCATAATTTTGAATTGACTATGTTAAGTCTTGTAATATTGTACATACATTTTCTTTCTACAAAGGTTTTCCCATATTAAAAAAATGAAAAGAGGTTATGTCCTAAAATAAAAATCAAAGGACCAAAAGAAAAGAATATCAAAAAAGAATATAAAGTATGAACCCCACAAAAATAAACAAAAATATATCCTGAAAGTGTTGCACATTCAAATGCCACTACTCTTAGTTTACTTTATGCAAATAAAATTGTGTGCATCTTGTCTAAAATGTCACAATACATGATGATTATATAGTTTAATCGTTATTCACTTATGCTTTTAAATTTCATGTCATGATAATTAGTGAAGAAAGATCTAGCCAAACCATTTAATCTTGGCAGATCAGTAGTTAGGTAGAGAATAAAAATGAGCTCATCAGTTTAACCTGAGCCATTGGAGGATATAAAGTTAGAAATAGGTTAGTTTGCTTATTAAAAGAAAATAAAAGGGCCAGAAAGCTCAAATGCACCCAATAAAGGAAGCAAAAAATGTTAGGGTAAAAAAAATGGTAAGTAGATTACTTTCACAAGTAATGAAAAACATCAATTTGTTCATCTCATATCACTAATATCCTCCTAAATTCCCTTCCCCTTGCTAAAATGCCTATTTCCACCCTTGGAAGTCATTTCCCCTTGTAAAATACCCCTTTCCCCTTATTCTAACCCTTTCCCCTTCCTATAAACTCCTTTTCCCTTCCTAAAACCCCTTTCCCTAGTTAAAAACCCATTTCCCTTTGAAAACCCCTTCCCCTTTACTAACTCTGCATTTTTCAACTAAAAATTGCAAAACCCACTTTTTGCATAGTTTCAAAGCGCTAAAGTATTTATCGGGCCCCACTTCCCTTTTGATTTAATTACCCACTCAATACAATACCCCCCTAATAATATTTTAGCCTATAATTCATTCAAATCCCCCCACTATATTAATTTCTCGGGTCCCACTTTACTTTACCCCCACACATATTACTCCCCGCTAACATATTAAACCATCCATATAAACCCTTCCACTTTAATATATTACCTGACCCACTATATTAATCCACAACCCACATATATCATAAAACCTTCGCATATATATTATACCCCTCCGCATAAACTATCCCTGGGTCCCACTTATCAGAAAACCCCAACTCATCAATCCACCTGATCCATCCTATCAGATCTAACGGCCAATAAGCGCTTTCGCACCCCTGACAGTCCAATGTTTAATTCCGTGGGGGGGGGGGGGGGGGTGTGGCACGAAATAGGTGGTTTCACACCCCCATTCCCATGCCACGCGATAGTCCCATGTCTTATCACATCCCCCATCCTAAAACCACCAATCTGGTTTTTGTGATGCGATAACCCACCATACCACCTTTTCGCTATGCGATGAAACCACCACTGTTTGAAAATCAAAGCACGTGCCTAATAAAACCCGCCCTAAACTATTATTTGACTATTGTTGTTTAATTGCGAAAAAGAGTCCAAGAAGCCTTTTCCGACCCATTTTGAAGCCATTCCAGACCAGAATTGATGCCTATTTCTTCCAGAACCCCATCCAAAGATCAAAAATTCGATTTTCCAGGTAATCCTAAGTGCCAGAGACAATTACTTAAGCACAGAAAGTAATAAATTGATAAATCGAACGAATTAATGGCCTCCCAGAGCATTATATCTGTTAACCCTTTGCAACTGCTAGTAGTAGATTTGAACACACTCCTATAGTAGATAAGGACTTCAAAATCAGTGACACAGTGACTGATTTTAACCTTTTGGATCTCCACTGCTGGAGTCATGACATATTCATTGAGAAGGCTTATGATATCCATCTGTGGGACTCAAACATACCCAAATACATCTTCCCACAGACCTTTCAGTTTCGAGATCTCATTAGACTCTGCTAGATCAACTATTTTCCTAATGAAATGGCTTTAGTTATAGTTACCCCAAACCAAGAAATCCTATTCACAATCACTTCTCAATCTATCAATCAGATGTTACAGATCCAACCAAAGCCTGATGAAGTGCCATTATCAATTGAAACCCTTACTGAACTCTATCTGAAGCTAGACTTCCCAAAAAGATTCTAAATATTCCAGAATTTCCTTCCTCCATCAGTAGAAACCCCAAAAAGTAATCCTCCATATTTAGCTTCCATATTTTTAGAGAAAACCAAACAAATTGTTACAATGCTGTCATGCATTTTAGGATATTTTACTGATGAACATGTAGATGTATCTATCCTAGGTTTCCTATCCATATTTTTCCCAAGTCAGCCTCCTGCTTTAACCTTTAATTTTTCCCAATACCTATCAGATGCAATCCATGATCAACTAATCGAATTACCAGAGGAAGGAGTATTTAAACACTCTTCAGTTTTATTCCATTTTTTCCTATATTTCGAATCAGAAAGGTTTGCATTTAGCCTCCAAAAACTGGACACAGAGGGTAACCCCCAATATGTTGTATTTTGGACATCCTTGTTAAGAAATAATTCCACAAAATTTAGCTATAAAAACTTAATAGATTTATTTTTTTATCCAGTTGTTAATATGCTAAGCAACAACATTCAACCGAGAGTCAGTGAAGAGATAAAGAAGATGTTACAATTGTCAGATCAAAGTAAAACAAGAGACTAGTATTTATACCAGTATCATACAGAAATTAGGGTGTATGGAAGCCAGCTTACTCCATAAAAGCTTCCCAAACGCCTCCCAATGAGGTTATTTGCATTAGAGTACATCAGACAAATCCTGAACTCATATGAAATCAATTTCTTGTCAGCAAAGAATAAAACTCAATTCAAGATCAAGAACCAGTTAGGTCCTTTTATTTGCAATAATAGGAATGTTGGTTAGCAAGCAGTTAAGTAAAAGAAAATTAACAGAGTTAAAGAGAAGTCAGATAAAATAGAGAGTTAAAAGAAAAATTCAGATGACAAGCAGCGTGAAAGACAACAAATATCAAAGAAAGAAACAACAAATCAATAAAATATGGAAAACTTGCATTTAGTTAATAAGTGTCTCTATTTTCTTGCATGAAGATATTTAATTTCCTTAATTAAATCCTAATAAGTTGATAGGATATTTTGTATTAAGTTTTGTATAAGTACTTCATAATTTGAATTATCAAAGGTCGATTAAGTGAGGATTTCTGCATATTTTTATAGCTGATCAATCTATCTACCTGAGGGTTATTGTAATCATTTCCCGTTGACAGAAAAGACAAGTAATAAAGGTATTTCTTTGTAGGATTCATGTGTTGAGCTACTTCAGTGAAGTATATTTCAATTGTTCATGTTATTTTCTTAAGTATTCCATAAAATTGCATGTTTTCTAAATTTAAATGTTATAATAGGAATTTTATTGCAGAAATCATTTAAATACACTTTGTTTTGAACTGTTATCCATTTTCATGGTTTCTTCTGATATCTAGTTTAGAGAACCCTTAATTTTTCTCTGATCCCGATTGACCTCTTTCACCTTATTTCACTATCCGGTTTAAGGAATCCTTAACTGCTCCTTGATCCCGATTGAAAAAAACTTCACCATTCAGCCTTGAGATCTGATTTTGCTCAGCTATCCTGCCCTATAACACTTCCTTTAGAATTTGATCCTGTTATGTTTTAAAGCATATTGACTCCATAGCCCAATTGAAAATGGAAAGGCATCTATCCATCTAAATCATTAATTCCACTAATCAACCAATCAATCAATCAAAACAAACCAAATCATCCATACATAGCTAGCCTAAAATATATTAAAAAAGCAAAGTTAAATCATTAAGAGAGAGCCCTCTCTGAGAATTAGGAAGGCTAGATCCTAATCTCCAAAAGTGGTTGATAATTACCTATAATATTTCTTTAAACACACATAAAAACCCTTGGAGATTTTGGAGAGATAACAATATCTATTCAAGGGAGAAGGCGGTGATCCTTATTGTACCATATTATAAGAGTTTTAGTCATTCATGTCCTGTGTTGTATCCTAGACCCGTATATTTCATTCATGTCAATTGTTTGATAGAATCTCAGTTCCGACTGGGGATGGTTAGGCCTAGTCCTGGAGTCAGTTTTTGGTTATTTGACATTTTCTTCATGTGTTTGATGGATTCCTAAAGCTACAAGAAGTTTTGGGAAGTGTCCGGGATTCTGGGCTTAAAAATTTCCTTAAATCTCACAGACGCAGGTACATGTATGGGAAATTGAGTCCCTAGATGCACACATGCATATGTTGTGAGAGCATCTAGAGCCTCCCAGACGCACCCTTGCCCATATCAAGGGAGCGTATGGGGGGTTTTATTCAGCAAAAGTTAGTGGGACCTAGGGATAAGTTAGCTTGATGGCTGGGATAGTCTTTGGGGTTCTACAGCAAGTGTAAGGAGCGTGTGTTATGGTTTTCCGCTCGATTCCACTTCCTTAAAGTCACCAAGGAGGTTGTGTTTGCTCTTAACTTCCCTCAGCTTATGTTTATCCCAGTTGGACGATTACTTGGGTAGATGTGAGGGAAGGTGTACGTTACAGACATGAACCTTGTATATAATGAGGGAAAAAATAGAGATATCAAATGTAGTTTCTATTACAAAATAAGGAAAATAGACGAAGTTATGACATAAGTGTTTGGGCCACGTGAGTAAAAAGGGCCTAAAATTTCTTGGTGGTAAAAATATACTTACATGTCTGAAATATTATGAACTTGATCTTTGTGAGAATTTTATTTGTGGTAGGCAACAAAGAGTTTCTTTTATGAGAGGATGTCTTGAAAGAAAAACAAATTTATTAGAATTGAATACACTATGATGTGTTTGGGTTGTTGAATTAGTAAGTATTTAGGAGGAGCCTCATATTTTGTTACATTCATAAATGATGCATCCATAAAGGTTTGGGCGTACCCTATGAAAAGTAAAGGTGAGATGTTTGATATATTTCAGAAATTCCATATTGATGTTGAAAGATAATGGTTCAAAGATAATGGTTGAAAGATAATTGTTCAAGTGTTTGAGGAGAGATAATGGTGGAGAGTTTTGCTCCAATGTATTCAAGAATTATTGTAATAAGTTTGGCATTAAACATGAGAAGACTATGTCTGGTACTCCCCAATAGAATGGTACTGTAGAAACGATGAATCATATTATTATGGAGAAGTTCAGAGTATGTTGTAAAATTATGAATTGGAAAAGCATTTATGGGCAGAAGTAGTTATAAGGACATCTTGTTATCTCATCAACCACTCACCTTCTATAATCCTAGACGATGGTATTCCTGTAGAAGTTTGGATTGGTAAAAAGGTAAATTATTGTCATCTATTTTTTTTTTGGATGTGAAGCATTTATGCATATTCCCAAAAAGCATAAAACCAAATTAGATGATAAATCAAGGAAATGTGTTTTTCTAGAATGTGCGAATGGTGATTTTGGTTACTGTCTATGAGATCCAGTGAAGCACAATTTTTTTATAAGCAAGGATGTAATATTTAATTAATTTGAAATATATAAAAGGGTTGCAAGTGAAATAGAGGTCAAGAAAATTGTTGATAAGTTTATATGACATCAAGAAAATATCCCACCATTGGATTAATCTGGGCAGCAAATTCAAGAATATGATGGACATCAAGTGGAAAATGATGGACAACAACAACAAGAAAAATTGCCACAACCATTACAATAGATTCAAGTGGAAAACACACCACCACATTTGGTTCATGGGTCTAGTAGGCCTCATAAACCCTCACAATGGTATCCAGCCTCAAATTATAATTTTCTAACTGATGAAGGTGAACCTCATTGTTTTCAATAAGCTTGTGAAGTGGAAACTAGAAAAAAATGGAAGAAAGCAATGGAGGAAGAAATAGAATCTTGGGAAATAAAACTTGGGAGTTAGTGAAGCTTCCAAAAGGAATAAATTCCCTATAAAAAAAATGGGTATACTAGATTAAACATGTGAGTGAGGAGATGAAGGAAAGATACAAAGCAAGGCTAGTGGTGAAGGGATTTTCCCAAAAAAAAGGTATTGAATTTACAAAAACAATTTCAGCTGTTGTTAAAATGTCATCCCTAAGAGTTATCCTTCACCTTCTTGTTGTTTTAGACTTAGAATGTGAACAATTAGATGTGAAGAAAACTATTCATCATGGAGAATTGAAAGAGGAAATTTATATGGAACAACCGAAAGGATTCAAGGTAAAAGGTAAAGAGAACCTTGTTTGCAAGTTGAAGAAGAGCATTTATGGGCTGAAACAAACACCTTGCCAATGCTACAAGAAATTTGATTCATTTATGTAGGAGCATGGCTTCAAAATACTAGAGGTCAATCATTGTGTCTACATCAAGAGGTATGACCAAGAAATGTGTATTATGCTATTGTTATATGTGGATGATATGCTAATTGTTGGACATAATAAGAACATGATTAATAGGTTGAAGAGAGATTTGGACCCTAGCACAATAAATATTGGGCATGAGGATTATACGTGATAGAAAGAACAAAAAGTGGTGGTTCCACAAGAAAAATATATTGAAAAGGTGTTAAACAAGTTCAATATGAAGGATGCCAAACCAATTGGTACACACCTAGTATGACACTTCAAAATTAGTGTTGATTTGTGCCCTTGTCATGACAAGGAGGAAATGAGTAGAATCCCTTATGCTTTTGCAGTGGGTAGCTTGTTTACTATGGTATGTACCTATCCATATATTGCACTTTCACTAGGAGTAGTGAGCAAGTTCCTTGCAAATCCTAACAAACAACATTGGCACTTAGTAAAGTGGATTTTGAGGTATCTCAAGAGTACTAGTAATTATTGTATTTTGAGGTATCTCAAGAGTACTGGTAATTATTGTTTTTGTTTTTGAGCGAGAGGCTCATTCTACAACCCACCTTGAAGGTGATGTGTAAGTATGTCCGTGGTTCTTAAAATAAAAATAAAATATTCTGAAAATAGAAAAAAAATGTCCACTATGTTATGCATATTTAATTAGTTGTCCATATGACTTAAGATAATTTCATGTAAAGTAATTAGAAGTAAAAAAAATATATGTAAGATGTTTAAACCTTTTTCTTTTCAAAATAAAAAATTACACATTGTTTTTTGCATTCTAAAATAAGTTTGCATGTGAATAAATTTGATCCCTCTAGACTCATGTTAGATCGCTGATTAATATGGATATATGCTGGCTGTAATAATAATGTTTTTCTTGAAGGTTGCACATATGCAACCGTGGCTGGAGATGTGGATACTAGAAAGTCCACCACTGGGTATTTATATATTGTTGCAGGTGCAACACTATCTTTGATGTCTAGATTCCATAAAGTAGTAACCCTCTCCACAACATAGGTAGAATATATAGCTACCATAGAAGCTTGCAAAGATATGTTGTGGACTCAACTGATTTTGAGGAGTTGGAAATAAAACAAGATAAATATGTGTTGCACTTCCATACTCAAAGTGTTATTCATTTAGCTAAAAACTCATAGTATCATTCTAAGACAAAGCCCATTGATGTTCGATATCATTACATTTGTGAAGTGTTAAATGATGGGCTATTACAATTGGAGAAAATAAACACTACAAAAAATCTAGTTGATATGTTAACCAATACTATGCCCAGAGATAAACCAAAACTTTGTAGAACCTTGGCTAGAGTAAAATGTGATGAAAAGGCATCTTGGGAAAGGGTTAGTAAGGAGAAGAGAAAACAATGTCAAAAACATTCACTCAAGCTTCTATTTGGTCTCAAGTGGGAGATTGTGAGACCAAATCAAAGTCAAAGTTGTTAGCATCCATGGTATTGTAATGAAATTTTTTTTTAATAGTTGTGAGAGTAAAAACGAGTCTTGTGTGAGTAAAAAAGAGTCCCATAGTATTATAATAAAATCTTCTTTTTATAATTGTGTGAGTAAAAAGGAAATGTGGGTGAAAGAAATATGAATTAGTTAAATGTAATATGTTTTACATTGTTGTAATAGAAATCTACTAAACCCTTTCCCATGGTTGAGAAAAAGATATGAAACTAGTAAAATGCAATATGTTTTTCATTGTTATAATAGAAATCTACTAAACTTTTCTTTCTACGATGGAAGTTTATGCTTAAATCTTGTTTCCACACTTTGAATTAAATTTTTCAGTTAAATCGTGTTTCTAGTAAGTTGATTCTTTATTTTTTTCATTGTAATTTTTCTATTATCTTTTATTAAAAATAGGACCCAGTCAAAAGTGGTTTAGTGAGAGTCATAAGAAAACATTTTAACAAAAAGGCAGGATGGAAATCTTTATTGTCAAAATCCAACATAAACTATTTGATTGTATTTTGAGCATTTATATCATTCATTCATTGCACAAATTTGCTTGAAATTGCAGAAGGATAGATTTGTTGCCTCATTGGTAACCAAAGTGAATGTTGATCTCACTCACATATTAATAAACTTGCACAACATTTTTAGAGGAATATATTTCATAAGCGGTTATTCATTAACTTCAAATATTTGAACTTAATCTTTATAATTGGTGGCTTTGTGTATAAAAATTAAAAATTCACTTGGACTGAGGTGGAATGTAGTAAAAACAAATTCAAAAAATCAGAGTGTTTCACTTGGACTTATTTGGAATTTGGTTTTAAAAAATTCAAAAAATCATAGTGCTGGAGTATTTGATAATCTAAATGGATTCAACACTATCAAGAACTCATGTAACACTCAAAATCTTGAATTTTAAGAGCTGTAATCTAGATTTTCAAACTTTTCTATCAAATTTTATGTAATATTCCCAAATGGGGAATGCTACTGTAATACACAAGACAAATTTGCAAGAAAATAACGCAGATCATCTAAGAGACAGCAGGAGGCCAATAAAGAGACCTTTCAAAAGTATTTATAGCAGAAAAATAGATGTATAATTAGGCCCATAAGATACATAGCTGGAAATACAAGTCACCAAAAGAAGAAAATCCTCAAAAAGAGGTGCTGCAATCACATGTATGGACTGAAAATGCCTTAAAAACGTTATTTTATTGAGCTACAACAGCTGAAGATTACACTTTAGATCTAGAGAAAATTAGTGCATGAAAATTCAGATCTGCAACAGATCCATACACTAAATAGATTCTTCTTTAGAATCCCCTTGGGGTTTTTAGCATTACACCATGTACAACTTGTAGATATGAGTTTTAAGACAATAGATCTGCAGAAATATTCAGATCTGGAAATGAATCTGATCTGATATGAAATAAGAGAGTGATCCCTCCAATGGAGCTCCAAAGCGAAGGGCAGATCCCCAACACTTGAAAACCAACTCTCCAGATGGTATGCCAAAAGACCCTGCAACAACACCTATAGGAAAATGCAGATCTGGAAGTAAAATTGCACTGTAGAGTTTATAACATGATTGGCCACATGCCAAGATCTGAAAATGATGCTTCAATGATCCAATACTCTCTTTCCAATGGGATAGAAGCCTTCCCCACTGAAAAGGAGCACTAGAATGGTCTAGATCTGAGTAGATCTAGCCTCCACTTGCTGCAACTTTCAAAGACAACCAAACCCTCAATAGGATCTGCATTGTAGTTGAAAGAATAAGCTTGGCCTCCAACCAGATAGTGGACAATACAAAGAAAACTCTTCCAAGAGGCCTCTCAAGGAAAGAGGTGGGATTCCCGATCAGGAACACCCAGTGCTAAACAACACTATTCTCAGCTAAACAACAAGAGAATGATATATGTCTAAACAAACAATATATTCAGAAATATGATAACCATCAATAACCCTCTCATGCTGTCATCCTCTTCCTTTTATAAGTTGAGAGCTTGCAAACCCTAAACCACCTTCATTGAAAACACTCCTTTCACACAAATCAGCTTCATCTAAAACTGCGTTGTGCCTCATTGATGGCCACTCCTCCAAGACAACGCTGTAGATTTGGTCAAGGTTGACCCAGTCAAAATATCTAGCCCCTTTTCACACCTAAGGGTGCTTGATTTTTCAGCCAAGATTTAGCCTTTTTCACATTTGGCTCTGATTTGTTCTTTATTAGGAGTTTTATGAACCTCCTTTACACTTTTATTCTTTAAATAAGGAAATAAAACAAAATTGAATATTCCAATTAGCTTAGGACTAATTAGGAATATTGCAGTCCTCTCCTCCCAAAGATTGCTTGTCCCCAAGCAACTACAAGGACAGAACTAAAGATGTGGGGAACCTTCATTCCCATATGGAGCTCCAATCTCAAAGCTATCATCCATACAAAATGAATCACCCTCCAAATTGGTAATTCATAGCAAAACTCCACCACAGGCTATTCAAATCGAAAAATTGGATTGGAAAATCTGTCTCTTGTTGGTGGTTCTCGCTACGGATCTGCTTCCTCTCCCGCCATTAGTGCTTCATTTCTAATGATGGAATAATCGATTTGATTTGGAACGGGCTATAACCCTTATATTTAGAGGTATTACATTGCAACGATCAAGAAAGAACCTTAACCTGGCCTTGCTTACTCTGGTCACCCTTGCTCCTTTCGTGCGTTCGGATGCGACGCCCAGATGCGCGGGTGTATACGGCGTGCGAACTTAGTCTAGCCATTACTTACCATGCTCCACGTAAAGTAAAGGCAAGTCTAATAAAGGCACGGAGTGGTCAGTGCCCAAGCCAAGTCGTCGGTAAGTTCTAAATGGTGGGTCTGCCTGTATTCATTCGATCCAACCAACAGGGCTTACAGTTACCACGTATAATTCTACTACTGCTACTGGTGGTTATCCTGTTCCCCTCCACTTACAGTAATCCTTACGGCTGTAAAGAGCCCGCCCGAAATGTTGTATATATCTATCAAAAGTGTTATGGAGAAATAACATATATAAATAATACCCGGCGTGATATCAACCGGTTCAGCTTCGTGATAAGTCAAATGCAATAAGAAGGGGCGTAGCGAAGATCTCTGAATCCACGAAATAATCCAGTAAATGGGGTCGGGTACAAAGGGAAAGGTTCTGTGAGCATTCAAGCTTGTAGGACTTTAAGGGTACGGGTATGTATGACCTAAATATTCCTTCAGGATGTATCAACCTTGTCCGAAACGTTCAGCAAACAGTAATAAGATGTCTACTATGGGAAAACAGGGAAAACGGGATGGGGATATATGTCTCACTCAACCTTCCTGGTCCTCCTGTCAGGGTCTGGCCTGAACGGTTTCTTCAGTCAGGATGTATGTATCAACTTGTTCGAACACGCTCGGCAAACAGTCAGTCATTGTGATAAGAGCCCCATCCATATCCCTCAAAAGGTGAAGATGGGATGCTCCAAGAATATGAAACTGAAGGCGAGGTGGGTGCCCGCTAACGCGCATAAGATAAGGTTTCTTAAGAATACAAGTCCCGTCCTATACTAGCCGAAAGGTGATCGAAAGAGCTTCCACCTATCTTCTTAATCGATTTGATAAAGAAAAACGAAAGGAATGCTACTCAACCTACTTGATGCTTAGTTCTCCTAGACTTTTGATCGGCTTAGTCAACAGAAAAGATACAGTTCAGTATCAAGAAAAAAAGCTAACACCTTACCTACTAGTATACATAGTGGTCTATAACTGAAGGCAAAATGGATGGCTCTTAATGCAATGCTAACTTCATGTAAGTAAATGATGGAAGATTCTGACGCGAAAAAAGAGGACCCGGTAGGGGGCTCGACTAAAGGGAGAGGAATCTCTTCAAGCAAGTAATGAATCCAGCAGCTTAATAAAAGAAGGAAGGCTCTAATCCAGAGCTTCTCTAATCCAGAGCTTAAGGAAGGAAAGAGATTCATTAACCAACCCACCATATCATGAAATCTCACGTTCATATCATGAAATCTCACGTTATAGCGCTAACCTGCCTTTAGCCTTTCCTGACCTCGTCCTACTCAGGTGGGTTTTTTCAGGCGTTCTAACGTTGAAGCGCTTATAAAAAGAACATGATTATGAGGGGGTTAACCAATGATAGGATATCGGAAGTAATGGTCTTCAACCCACCTTTCTGCTTACCTGACCCGAAGCTTACTGATCACGAGGCTATCTTATCAAACTGCTTTATTCCAAGAAGGCTTTCTCTTATATCACGAATAAGACTTCCAAGAATATATGCGGTATGGATATAATACTCATTTGACAATGGCTTATAGTGACTATTTTATTATAGCAGCCAGCCGGCATTGAGGATACAACAGGTCCTTCTCATACGCTTTGAAGAAAGCAGAGTAGTACATACAATGGATCCTTCCTTACCTTAGCTTACAAAGCGAAGGAAGGTAATAGGGGAAAATCCACTGGTGGGGGATGGATGCTTGGCTATTCATCTGTGGCTGCTCCGCTATTCAACTGCACTAATCGACTGCGCTAATCTCAACAGCTTGGCTCAACGGTTCGAAACAATGTAAGATTTAAGATGCGTTACTTACAATGCACCTATTTAGACAAATGGTTTCATTCACGCTTGTCAGGGAATGCCAGGAATCGATGGGGAGTACCACCGGTTAGTGATCGATTGATTAGACAGAAGGGTGGTCCAACGGACGGACGAATGAATTCTTGAGTGTTGGCAGCCTTACCGATTGATATCGAATAGGAAGGAGTTCCTACAGCTACTCACAAGGAGGGGCCTACTCACAGAGGCTACAGGTCACAGGGACTAATCCACAGGGAGAGGGAGGGGGCACACAGATACACATAGAGCTAATCGAAGGGGAATATTCGAAGGGGACTAATCCAATGGGAGGGGTCTACTCAATGGGACCTAATCCACAGAGGTTACTCACAGGGGCCTAATCAATGGCAAGGGGCCACCCCACAAACACCCTACAAGCCAGACATAAGAAGCACCCACCAGGCGGATATTTACATGGATTCGATGTGGGTAGATATGGATGATTTCGAGTTCGATGTCGATGTTGATTGGCGTTGGAAATGGCAATGGCGTTGGCGATGAACGATGGAAATGGCGTTGGCAAGGGCAGAGAAGGAAACAACCTAGTGCCCACCTGTTCTCGATTCCCCATGCCTGGAAGGAGGGGGTGATTCTATGTGCGTTAACAGTTTCTGATCACACATGCCCAGGAATTAGGTGTTCATGCGTGAACAGTTGCAATACTTAAACAGGAAAGGGATGTTCTACGTGCCTTGTTATTGATACCCCATTCCAGCAGGTGGTTAGAAAGTGAGGTGATTCTAAGTGTGTTATCAGTTCTCATCCCACGTCCCAGGAAGGTGGCGATTCTACGTGTGTTATCAGTTCGACGTGCACAGGATGGAAGTGGTTCTAAGTTCGTTACCAGTTCGACGTGCACAGGATGTGTGTTCGTGCCAGGTTCTACGTGAGTGATCTATACGATGTACCCAATAGCTAGTAAACGATTGGATAATGCTTACTCGAACCATCTCTGGTATAACAACACCAGGATACATAACCCTTCGAACATTGAAAAACATTTCTTCGACTCCTTGTCTATATGAAAGAAACTGATTCATCCTGCTCCTTCTCCGAAGTAGAAATCGTCGTTGAGCCAGTCAGATAACTACCTACCTGCATAGGCGTTCATGAAATCAAGGAGAAAGGAATTAGCCATCGCGAGATGGACAAGCTGGACGAGTAAGAAAGTTATGAATCCCATTCCTTACACCCATGTTATCTGCTGCAGGGTCTTTCCGTCCACCATAGATAAGAGGACTCACTGGAATAGGACTGGCCATGGGCTAGCCATTGCTCTGCATGATACTCATTATGTGGTTGCACATTCCCATTATGTACTTACTATGGGAGCCCTGCTTCATCTGCAGGATTTCACTTCCGGGTGGGTAAATAAAATGCCGAACCCTGACTGACACTTTAGGTCAAATCCACGGATCGGGGTGGAAATCGTTCAAGTTAAAAGCTTGCTTGTGCAAACTGGGAATTTCAATAGTGAAACGTGGACTATCGAGTTATCCTATTTGACCCTGGCCTTCCGATAAGTGTAAAATTAAGTACATAAAGGAATGTATATCACTTGTCTGTAATCAGACAAGGTAGCGCGGTCACTGAAAGAAAGGTGGCGGCCCTAGAGATGGTAAATTTGGTAATGAAAGGTGGCATATAAGGGTATTGGGCAAAGTGAAAGGTGCAGGTAATTGGGCACTGGGGGCTGTAGGATAGTTTCCTCGTCCAGGGCGATCCTTCCTGTGTGAAGTGGACTGATCCATCCTGGGTGTTACTGGGGAGGCGTACGTAAAGCGAATAGAAAGGGTAATGTTCTAGGGGGCGGATCTAGAGAAAGTGAAATGAAAGCGAACAGAATACGGACTGAATGCGAACTGACTACGGATGTTTAACATAAAGCGGAAGGCAAGTCCATAGGGAAAGGTGTATAAAGGCAAGGTTGGTCAGAGGGTAAGGGTGTTTCATGGAATCGGTGATCTACCTCACACGACTTGGCTTCGGTCCCCTCCTTCTTCCTTTGTCCGCTCTGATACGGCCAGCCAGCATCATTGTAAGAATCCAATCAGTATCGGTGGTTCATTGACTTGGTGCACCTACCCACCTCACTCAAACGACTGGGCTTATTCCACCACCACTCTGTTTCGCTAAGCTTCAATCTATCTTTGATTCGGCCACAACTCCTCCATCGGTAACACTTAAAGCATGGATGTATCCTGTTAAGCATCCTGGGATTGATCCAGGGGCGTACTGGGGAATCAGGGTAATAGTACCCTACCCACGTAGCCAATAGGGAAAGCGACTACCCACATAGCCGATAGGAATTAGGTCAACCCACATAGCCGGTATGGAAAGGTTAGACCCCCCTAGCCAGTCATAGCCACCGATCATAGCCACCGATCATAGCCAGTAGTTCTTGCCAGCAGTCATTGTCGGGAGTACTTGCCTTTTCTCATTGCCGGTATCATTCTACAATCTCAGTCATCGCTAGAAGCTCTTGTCAGTGATACAAGCTCTACTTAGTGCAGCTATAACTCTGGTCAGTGCAGGAAGAAGCTCTAGTTCGTGCCCAGTAGTTCGTGCCCAGCAGTCGATCCAAGAGTCGATGCACTCAATAATAGCTGCTAGTCGATCCACGTGTCGATGCCAGTCATAGCTGGGCTTGGCTACTCGGATACTATACTTCTTCTCTTGCTTTTCGGGCTTAGCTAGCTTCTCTGGCGGCTTCTCAGACAGAAGGTAGCAGATCCGGAAAAAATAGTAGGAACTGGTGGATCTGGGTAAAGTGGCGGAATAACAATCGGATCAGGTTCCATCTGCTCGAGACGGGAAGCACCCCAGCCCGCGGGTACGTATTGAGAGGCCACCCGTTCAGACTCCTCTATATCATTTCGCAACGCCCACTTGAATTAGTAAATTTCCCATCTCGATGGACCAGGTTCATTCACATTCTAACTCGCTATCATCCGGAGACGCCAGGTTATCACTCGTGAAATTCCCATCTCTCTGACCGAATGGACCAGGTTCACAAGTTGGTCCAAACCGTGCGTGCAGCAGCACCAAAAGAGGCCAGGCACTACGCCGAATAGGCCGCATAGCAGAGCTCTGCTCAGGTTAAGGTAAGGTCCTGTCCTTCTTTATTGATAAGGGAGGGAAGGGTAGGTTTTGAGCTCATCTCTTGCTTGCCGGTAAGGTTCTGGCCTTTTCTTTATTCCCCTAAAAGCAATCCCAGGTGGTACGCCTGGTAGGGTAGGCATGCTCGTAAGTAATATGCATTTGCTATGCTGCTGATAATTATTTATATATGTAATTACTCTTCAGCAGTCGCTTACTTATTTCTTTGGTCGAGCGACCCAAGAAGTGGGAATTTAAGAAAGCAAAGTGGGCGTTGCAAATGCTAGAGAGTGCCCATGCATAAGTATCGGAGCTATGGAGGGAAAGTACTCTACGGAGATGTGCATGTTTGGGACAGTAATAAAATAACTTTAGATCATGTCATTTATTTTTACAAGTGATCGGAGCTGCCGAGAGAAAGTCCTCGATCGGAGATATACTACTATATTAGAGACGGAAACAAGTATAGTGCCAGTAAGACTCTCCAACCATGGAGACTATATTATGCCCAAACGAAAGCTTGCAGTGTCATCCCGAGCTACTTTGGTAATGTACTATATTTACTCTACCTCAGTAGAAGAGGGAGCTGAAAGAGAGAGTGGCCCCTCCTCCACCGCTTCGTTATCTTCCCTCTCTCTCTCCAATGCCTTTTCTGCTGCCCAAGCGCGCTCAGCTTCTTTGAACGCTTCCATCAAAATACACCGCCAGAGCACATCACCGTTGTATATGGCGTCTTTAGCTTCCCTATGCTTATATTCTGGAAATTTTTCCCGAACATGTAACAACTTCACGATTACAGACGCCCTCCACTTAGTATGAATAGTGAGTCGATGGTGGCCTTGTGTCGAGAGTTCGTTAGCTCACCGATGGCGGCCTCAGCCTCGTAACCTCGGCCGGTCCCACTAGATCTCACTATATGAATAGAGAATTCCCTATGATCCCTCGGGTCCCACCCTTTAGTCGAACTGCTAATGCATCCTTCGTCGCTCGACCAAAACCTAAGGCACATTTGTGTATCGAAGGCCATAAGGCGAGTGTGGCCGCTATCTCCTTGATTGTAAGTAGAGCATCTTGTGTGGTCCAATTAATAGGGTTTAGCCTATAGGAAAAAGGCTGGTCCCTCAGACCGGTGGGAACCTCATCCCCTGAGCAGTGGATCAAAACGGGTATTTTCCGATCCTCTTTGAATCCGTAAAGGAGCTTCGCGAACCTTTTACCTTTAGGGGATTTGGCCCATTTCCCGGTACAGACCTCAGGGGTTAAGCAGTTGTAAACCCGAATATCGTGATCACAGCGCCCTTTTTCCAGATTATTCTGTTCCGGCGGGACAAAATAGATCCTTAGAAACTGCCCCAGTATACTAAAAAGTAATAATTGACTTCTATGGCATCCTCCCAGCAGGAGCAGAACGTGAGGTGCACTTTCGGCGCGAATAACCCCACATCGTCGGTATTGAGCCAAACCCTGACTCGGCACCTTTCACAATGGTGAATTGATTATTGGTGAATTGATTTTCGACCCGGTCGTGTATGTCCAAGTACCCGCCGTGGAGACATAAAGAATTTTTTTCTAAGCCCTGAACAAGAGATGTTCCAACCCACATTTTTCCGAAGGTACGATTGAGAAGACATATCCACTGCCTTCACTCGGTAGTTGGATTTTCAAACCTTTGTGATGTGAACGCCACTTACCTAACCCACGCCACGGCCTTATGCCGCTGTAAGTTGCCGATGGATCTTCCACGGACTCATGCTGTTGAATCCATAATGTCCTCTGATCACACACAGTAGTATGGTGGTGTCTTCCTGGCTAGCGGGATATCAAACACATAGTCTGGTGTTTCGTCTATGTGGTCCTTCCTTGCTCCCGGGTATCGGCGTTGATCTTTCCTAAACTCCAGGGACTTATGCTGGAAGTTGTTACCAATGGATATTCCACGGACTCATGCAAGTAACCAACAAGCTATACCACGAACTAATGCTGGAAGTATATTAAACCTTCAGCTATGTATGGACAAGTTAAGTTACACGTATATATGCAAGTATCATACCTTAGTCTGTAGAGTAGCAGTAAGGTATTCCCATTTCTATAAGGCCATAGAGTTAAAGCAAGAGTCCATGCACTTAGTTCCATGGCAACCGCCTTAAGAGACTAGCCTTGGACCAGCTTATCTCTCAGTCGTCCGGCCGAGGCAAGGTTTCCTATTTGATTCACGAGGTTTTCGGTTTTTGATTCACACAAGATGAGAGTGGTGAAAAGAACACACATTGGAAGGAGGGAGGTGACTATATGAGGGAATGACTAAGACGTCCGCTAGACGAGTGAGATGCAGCTCACTTACGTATATAATAGTCGGAATTTCATGAATTCTTTCTTTCATGAATTCTATGGAATGCGAAGTGAACAGATCTAAACCCATGCAATAGTTTTTATGGCCACAATCTCATCCATCTGCTCGACTACCGCTGGACCACACGGGCCATTGATACAACTCTCATCAAAAAGTTTTCTCTCTCTGCCCCATGAATGAATTAATAATAAACCCCCTAATAATAAAAAAAGAGACAAGAAAGAAAAGCACTCTATTATATATGTTTCTCCAGTCAAGGAGTAATCAAACAGGGACTAAAAGGAACATCTTTATGAAATAGAGGGTGAGAAAGCGGGCTCTTGTTGAGGGGAGGGGGGTCCCTTTCGGAAATAAGAGGCGACAATGCCCAAGAGGGGTTATCTACATCGGGAGCAAAGCGTGCAAGAGCTCGGGACAGTAAACAACGCCTTAGCATCCGCTATCACTATGCAAGAATGACAGTGCTTCGTGGGGATACATTCTTTCTCCACTATCTTATTCATCGGGGTTAAGCCAGGGGGTTCAGCCATCATATCGGGGTTACTGCCTTACTCTAGACATCATAGCCCACATAGACCTTACATCATACATAGCCCACATAGTGGCTTGCCGCGCATAGCGGGTTCACTTTTCAACCAAAGTAACTTATAGCCCTACTCCAGCCAGAAGGAACACTACTCCGTGCTGTAGTTACCTTGCCTCATGATACAAATGAATACTGCCTCATAAACCCGCGTGTGAAAGCTCATCCACCAGGTGCACACCAAAGGATGCAATAAGAAGATATAAATAGAAGTGGTTATCCCTGGTAAGGGTAAGCACATAGCCGACTCAATTAATTCATGCTTACGGCGTAGATAACCCCCTCTGGGAAGGAGTCCAATGCTTTCCCAAACATTTGAAACATAAGAACCATGGAGAATCTCTCTCCCAAAGGACACATCCAATCCTTTTATCCTCCCTCCAATCATCCCCATAAGAAGTACAAGAACATCATCACTATAGGGGATCAAAACAACATAGATACAAACAAAAATTTGTGCATATGGAGGTGGGTCATAGTCCCACACGTGGAACCAGCACAGTGCATCTCCTGACTACATTAGATCAAGATGTGCTAAGTGGTTTCCCCACCACTTACTTGCTTCCCATATCATCTCACCATGGCTGAAAGTGTGAGATATATTTGGTGCCTTAGGAATGCACCCATCATGATACAAAATCTCCCTTTGTCCTCCAAGGGAGTGGCCATATTCAAAAATATTTTTGGCCCAAAGTTGGCCATGGAGTTTATAAGGTACAATTCTCCTCCTTGGAGTCATGGCCTACATATACATGGTAAGAGATTACATACAATCAGAAAATAAAACATGATTTACATGAGTATGCTCTTCACCAACAATCCTCCTCAAATAAATGGAGTGGTGCATAGATCTATCTCCTCTCTCAAAAGAAGAAATACAAGGCTTAATTAAATCTCTCATAGAGTTATGTTGTTGCTCCATCTCCACATGGTACATGCATATTTGACAATGCTGATATAGTTCTCCTTCAAAGCCTTCCCAATAGTAGGTCCTCATGATGATGTTGTTGAGCTTCGTGGAATATGTGTGCCTGAAACATAACTCTTCATAGGCCCTTTGTAGCAACTTTTCTTTGAGCTTGGAAGCTCTAGACAAGAAGATCCTACCATGATCATAAATGAATCCATCTTGGACTAAATAGGCCTCATCATGTAGCTGGTCATCAAGAATCATGCATGTGTGAAGAATCATGCATGTGTGAAGATCCTTGGAATAATCCACCAATAGTTGGGATTTCCAATATGGATCTAGACTCCTCAACAATGACAGCGTTGATGATCTATCAACTGAGATGTCTGTCATGTGGCTACTCCTTTCTTTGACATCTCCCATGCCAAAGGTATGTGTTGGAAGGTCATCCCTTCCCTTCTTCTCCTCCTTGACATATCCCATGCCAAGAGTACATGATGGAAGGTTGTTATTCCCTCCTTGCTGCCCTTCTTGTGCCATATACACATGCTCAAATGAAGATGAAAGTGTTTGGAAGTTAGTATCCCATGGAAGGCTATCATCTATCCAAAACCTCATTGGTCTTGCCAAAGTATGCATGTGTGGCCACCATATTCTATCATGTATGGAAGATTTCTCTCCAAGTGAGATTATCTTCTGAGTTTTCACACCCAAGGATTGCCCCCCTTGCCCCATGATGGTGTCATTTTTCATCATTGCGGCATCTTCTCTCAGCGCGGTATGAGATGAGAGAGTGGATAATGGTGATAAGGGGAAAATATTTCCCTCCTCCTTGAGATTCCCCAACACTCTCAGCATTGTATTATGGTCTTCTAATGCTCCCTTCCTTCTTGGATCTATGAATGGAGCATCAAGAGGTGATACATATTTCACCAAATCTAAATCAGGTGGTCTCCCAGGTGGTTTTCCTCCATGTAGTGAAACATCAAGGCCTAGAGCAAGCTGGGAATGTGAGTGGATTGATTTGTCCCTACTTTCACTGCGCAAACCATCCTCCTGCTTCTGTACATAACCCTACTGAAAAGGATGGGTGTATATGTCCCCCATCATTTGGTGCTGGCCCTCCTTCTCATTTCCTCCTACCTTCTACAAGATCTCACACTCTAAGGTGCTTTCCTTAGATGTAATTAACCCATTTACACCCAACATCCCCTTGGTGTCAAGAGTCTTGATCACAAAGGAATGATCTATCATAGTGGGTGTTCCCAAAACTGTATGCAATGTTGGAACACACTTCTTCCATTGTTTTGTCTCATTGTCTATCATCATAGACACATGCTTCTCATGTTCTTCATGTGTAAGATCCCCTGGATGCTAATCCATTGGAGCTTCTTGCAAAGATACAAGAGCACTTATAGTGGAAGCAATTGCTTCACCTCCATCTCCAAATAGAAGTAGATCTCCTCCTACTGTCACAGCGCTGAAGGATCTTTCCAGCTCTTCCTCTTCCTTCTCCTCATCAATGGAGAATGCCTCATCATTAATAGATCCTCTTTCTCTATCTCCTCTTGAAAAAGGAGTCCTCGTGTCTTCTTCTCGAGAAGAAAGTTCTTGCTGAAGTGGGGCCTTTGCCCTTGGAAAATCGTGTAGAAGATATTTAACCCCCTCAACAATGTTCTGAAATGGAGTTGGCTTCATGGATCCTTCCAACTCATGCAAAGGTTCTAAATTCTTGGGCTTGGTTTGCTCACCTAAGGAAGTTTAAGATTGCTTAAAATCAAATCTTTTCACTAACCTCCTAGTGAACTTTGCATAAGTAGAGATATTAGCATTTTTCAATGAAGAAGAGTCAAATAACCACCAGGCATAAGCTTTACCTTGAAGATGCAGCGCTGCTACTCTTATGGATTCTTCTAAAACTTGATGCGGCTAAAAATATGTGTCTAGCCTCCTTACCCAAAACTTGGCTGAGCTCTCGGGAGATCCATCAAAAGTAGGTAGAAAGAATCTACCCAAAGTGTGCTGCATGCACCCTCTTCTTCTATTGTAGTTGTTGGATCTTCTCTCTTCTTTAAGCTGACAAAACTCTTGGAAGCTTAGATGCTCCCTGAATCTTCTAGATTGGGATTCATATTCTTGGAGATGGTCACCAAGAGTCTCCTCCTTTGGTGTTTCTCCTTCTGCTTCTTCTCTTACTAGGAATGTAGGCATGTTACAACGTTGTAGATCTGATTGTGTGGCTGAATGCTCACACACATAATATGAAGAACTGGGGCTTTCTTCAAGTGCAATTATTCTTGAGGGATCTGCATGTCTTTCCCTCCTCATTCCCCTGATTTCTCTTTTCAATTCATGCATAGTTTGGAACAGAGTTTTTGAGAACTCTTTCCTTTTCATTCTTCCAGATAAAGGGGTTTTACCCTTGTCTTCTTTGTCTTCAATGTAATCGAACTTCTTCTCTCTTTTATTTTCTTGAAAAGATATATTGGCTTCTTAGAAAGCACAAGTTGTGCCAAGATGATGCTCCGATACCATTGTAATATTCTCAAATAGGAAATGCAACAATAGAAAGCAGATATGCAGCAAAATAACGCAGATCATCTAAGAGACAGTAGTAGGCCAATAAAGAGACCTTTCAAAAGTATTTACAACAGCAAAATAGGTGTATAATGAGGCACATAAGATGCATAGTTGGAAATACAAGTCACCAACAGAAAAAAAAAATCCTCAAAAAGAGGTGCTGCAATCACATGTATGGATTGAAAATGCCTTGACAATGCTATTTTATTGAGCTGCAACAGCTGAAGATTACACTTTAGATCTAGAGAAAATTAGTGCGTGAAAAGTCACATCTGCAACAGATCCATACACTAAATAGGCTCTTCTTCAGAATCCCCTTGGGGTTTTTAGCATTACACCATGTACAACTTGTAGATCTGAGTTTTAAGACAACAGATCTACATAAATATTCAGATCTGGAAATGGATCTGATCTAATATGAAATAAGAGAATGATCCCTCCAATGGATCTCCAAAGTGAAGGGCAGATCCCCAACACTTGAAAACCAACTCTCCAGATGGTATGCCAAAACACCTACAGGAAAACATAGATCTGGAAGTAAAATTGCGCTGTAGGGTTTAAAACATGATTGGGCACATGCCAAGATCTGAAAATGATGCTTCAATGATCCAATACTCTCTTGCCAATGGGATAAAAGCCTTCCCCACTGAAAATGAGCACTAGAATGGTCTAGATCTGAGTAGATCTAGCCTCCACTTGCTGCAGCTTTCAAAGACAACCAAACCCTCAACAGGATCTACGTTGTAGTTGGAAGAAGAAGCTTGGCCTTCAGCCAGATAGTGGACTATGCAATACAAGACTCCCCCAAGAGCTACTCAATGGGAAGAGGTGGGATTTGCGATCAAGAACACCCAATGCTAAACAACATTTGCAATCTAGGCTAAACAACCAAAGAAAGTTGTATGTCTAAACAGAGAATACTTCAGAAATCCAATATCATTCAACAACCCTCTCATGTTGCCATCCTCTTCCTTTTATAAGTTGAGAGCTTGCAAACCCTAAACCACCTTCATTGAAAATACTCATTTCACACAAAGCAGCTTCATCTAAAACTGCGTTGTGCCTCATTGATGGCCACTCCTCCAAGACAACGTTGTAGATTTGGTCAAGGTTGACCCACTCAAAATATCTAGCCCCTTTTCACACCTAAGGGTGCTTGATTTTGCAGCCAAGATTTAACCTTTTTCACATTTGGCTTTGATTTATTCTTTATTAGGAGTTTTATGAACCTCTTTTACACTTTTATTCTTTAAAAAATGAAAGAAAACAAAATTGAATATTCCAATTAGCTTAGGACTAATTAGTAATATTACATTTTATCATAATCTTATCAAAATTTCCATTATTTTCCAAACTATTTTGTAAACTTTTTAGACTAAACTCTTATAAATATAAATAAATTTAGGTTTTAGAAAGCAAAGAACTAAAAATAAAGAAAATAAAGAATATGAATAAATTTCCTAGTGAAACGGGGGATTTGGAGAAAGATACATTTTATTACACCTAAAAAAAATAATATTGAATCTTCAACTTGTTAGAGATAATTAAAAAATAAAAAATTATAATAATAATTATATACATAGTAAACGCTACACATAAATCAACAACCTGATTTATTTCAGAAAATTTAAATAAAAAACCATTTACTTTCAAAAATCCAAACAAGTAAAACTAGCTCATAGATTTATTATTATGTTATGGCTTAAACTTTGCATTGCTTTGATTTAAAAACAGCCAAACAAGTTAACATTCTGGGTAGGCCAAGGGAACTTTTCCTTGACTCAGTTACATTGACTTAAAAGCGGTTAAACAAGCCAACTCTACTTAGGGAACTCTCTCCTCAACTCAGCCACATTACAATGAAGAATCTCCAAGTCTTTAAAAAAAAAATTCACAAATAATTTCTGGTTCTAATAAGGTGGACCACCAAAAATATAAGCCAAAATTCATAACTATGAACCTAATAATTTTGCCTCTTTCTCCAATACACAACTTTAGAAAAATAAAAAATATTTAAAAACCTGAACCCTAGACTGTGAACTGCAATGTGCAATTCTTATATTCCGTTCACAGGTTAGCAAATCTAAAACGTACTGTACTTCGCACTGCTCACATTTTGTTAACAGAATAAGGAACCCAAACAGCGACCAAACTCTGAGATTCGTGCATTTCGTTGATAATAAAATACTGAATCCAAACTTCTTTTAGTCTTTTGCAGTTCCTGCTGTTCCTGCATTGCAATAACAGTACTGTTTCTTTTTTTTTTGCAGTTCCTGCATTACATTGACAGTTGTTTTTGAATGCAATAAGTTGTGCACTAACGCAAAATACAAATATATTTTCTCATTCTCATATTCCAGTAATATAATACAGACCCACTTTAAAGAGGAACACTAAAAGGGAACATGAAATTAATGAAGTTGTAACACAATGAAGGAACCTTCAAACATGGCGCAGCTTTTCATTGTAATATTCCACTTCAAAAGTGACCTGGCCCATAAACAACAGAATTATTTTAGACAAAATCCACTGGGAGAATCTCTGCAGTACAACCACTATTAAAAGTATTTACCCGCTATTAAATTTAGCACTTTTTGAGCAGGGGACAATTTTGTTAGATACTTTCCATTTTTTAAAGAAAATGTGGCATAAATTTTTAAAAATCTTGGTTATAGCCTTCAAAAATGGAGCTTTCAAGTGTCTCAAGGATTTCAAAAATGGAGCTTTTAAATGTGTCAAGTATTTCAAAACTCGAGATTTTAAATGCCTCAAGGATGATTGATGATGCTGAATCAAAAAACCATTTGAACATTATAACTATAAATTTCTTAAATTTGTTTACACCAAATTCAAGTTGGAAATTTACTCTCTAGTCAAAATTGTGGCATTTGTAAACAACCCCTTTTAAATAAAGAATGAGAAGTACCTATGGTATATTAGGATTTCTGAAAATAAATTGTGAGATGCTTCAAGTGCTGCCAAATTCAATCTGACAGATTGCCTAGGATTGCATTGTCCAACATTGATAATTCAATCTTGCAAATTGCCTGGGATTACATTGTCCAACATGCACATGATACAACTTTTTTGTAGGTGAGGAGCCTGCAAATGCAGAGCCAGAGAAATTCAATCTGACAGCTAGCCTGGGACTGAATTGTCCAACCTGCAATGGATGCAAATAAGAAGGTAAACACTTTTTGGAACAAGGTGGGGAGTCTTCCAGGCAGGACCAAAATGGTCTCAATATTAACTAAATAACCTTCTTGGCCGTTGACAGAATATGGAAGATGAAGAGTTCTTCATTAAGGTTCTTTAAGAATGCACAATCTTATCAAAGACTTGCCGACATTTAGGCTGACACGTTAACTGGATACCTGCTTGGTCTTTTGGCAGGGTAGGGAAGATCAAGAGTATTTTATTAGGATTCTTTAAGAATGCACAATTTTGTCAAAAGTTTACTGAAAATTAGGCTGAAACTTTAACTGGATATCTGCTTGGTCTTTGGCAGAACATGGTTGATCAAGCCTTCTTTATTAAGGTTTTTAAAACAATGCCCAATTTCATCGAAGATTTACTGAAAATTAAGCTGCAACCTTAACTGGATGACAGGTGCTTGTGGTTTGTGTGAAAGGGTTAACTTGTGAAAATATGGGTCAAAATTTTGGAGAAGATAGAAATAGATATTTTGTTAATATTAAGTTTCACTTTGTTTTTTTTTTTTTAAAAGGTTTAGGGTCAAGATAGCTATTTTTATCATTAAATTGATATAGGATTAAAATCAAAACTTTTAAAGAATGTTGTTACCCATTTATAAATAAAGGCAATCTTATATTTTATAACATTGAAGGGAGTAGGGACACTTTATTATGTGATTTGATTTTGTTCTTAAAAATAATTTATATATAAATTTGAATGGATGATTTTGTTGAAAGTAAGAGTGAATTAATATTTTTTTTAATTTAATAATTAATAATAATAATAAAATTAATAAAAATATTTTTCTATTTTTATAAGAATCTTGTTCAAATTTATATGATTGATATGAATTTTGATCCTGGAACATTGTTTTATAGAATTAGGCTTATTTTAAAGCATACAAGATTAGTGGAATGTCTTAAAAAAATGAAATAGGAAGTAATTTGTATTTTTAAAAGAAAAGATTTATGAAAATCATTGAATTTGTTTGTACTTATGAAAGAGTTCAACTTTTTATAAATTTGAATTTTTTTATTTTATTATCACTAAATATGCAAGTTTTCAACCATTATAATTGGATTGTGCAATATTAATATATATGTATTTCATAAATTCAAAAAATAATATTAAGCTTTTCCCTTTTGTTATCACTAGCACAATCACATTAGTAAATGTGATTAATATACAAGGTGTATAATTATGATTAGTATTAATAATGAATGTTACTACTACTATTAATATTATTAATTAATAAATATTAATCAATTATTAATATTATTATTATTTATTAAGTTATATTAATTATTATTATAATTATTTTTATTACTAAATAATTTTGATTATTGTTTTTATTGTTAAACAACAATCATAATCATTGTTTTTACTAAATAATAATATAAATATTGATTTTTTTATATAATTATATTAATTATTGTTAATTAATTAAACTTAAAGGATTTATATTTAACCCAAAGACTAATATTATAAATCCTATGAATAACATTATACCTTATGAATATGAACCCTTAGATTAATAAACTTAAAGGATTGATATTATAAACCCAAAGGATATATACTAAAAACCTAAGGGATTATAAACCCAATGAAATAATATTATATACAATGGATCAATATTATAAACTCAAAGTATATAAACCCTAAGATAAATATTATAAACCTTAAAAAATCATGGTTGATTTTCATATTGAGATAATCTTTGTCACAATGCAACGTTAAACCATATTTATAACAATGTGACGTTGAGTCATAATTAATAGTTAATTTTTTTTATAAATTTACACTTTTACATTTTATTATCACTAAATATATAAGCTTTCAACTATTATAATTGGATTGTACAATATTAACAAATAATATATGTATTTCATAAATAGCTTTTCCATTTTACTATCATTAAACATACCATCTTTCAAGTATTATAATTAGATTATACATTATTAACATTTCTTATATGTAATTCCATAAATCTAAAATAACTTGAAAATTACAAATTTATTTTCTTATTACTTTAATATATATATATATATATATATATATATATAGACTCATTTACTATATTCTATCAACCACATACCTATAAAATATATAATCTTATTATATCTTTTAAAAAATTAGTTTTATTTGTTTAAAAAAAATAATTCACTTTTTTTTAGTTCCTCTCTATTCATTCAGTATATCAAAAAAAGAAAGTTACAAATATATATAATTGATGGCCTCAACCTGCCCATAGGAAACGAGGTATGTTGGCCACCTCAGAGAGTTATAGGCCAACCAAAATTGATAAAGTTTAAATCTGTCTCTAGCTACCATATCAGTTTTATTTTCTACTATATCTAAAGACTTAATGAGAAAGTAAATGCTATTTGTACTTTGCAACCCAAAACAAAAAAGAGGAGCCATAAAACTTAGTCATCAGATGATTCAATTGGGTGCCAGATCCTTGACGCTTGACCCAGGCATATTGACTTGGTTCATACTCTGAAGCTGTCGTTCCATTCGACCAAGGCAAACGTTCTGATGGTGTTGTAGGAGATGGGTTTATTGGATGTCCATGCCCATTTCTGCTAAAATGGAGGCTGCTTTCAGATCCCCTCCTATTTCCTGAACATTAACAATGGCCTTGGCGAGTAAGCACTTCATTGTCCAGTATATATGGATGGATTGTTTAAATAATGACAGTCTACCCTTGGTGTTCCCTGGATCTGTCAACATCTCCATCTCTTCGCCAAATACGTCTTCCTCCCTTTTCATTTTTTGATCGTGCTCCCATATTGAAATAAAATATTTCATGTGGCCAGGTGTGCCTACCATGTAGACGTAGAAGAGGTTCTCCATCATTTTCTTCCCATACTTCTTTCCCCTCTTTCTTGGCCCCGATTTTGATTTTCCTTTATCCGACTTTCCTTTATCCTTACCCTCTTTTTTTGTAGCTTGCCCTTTCACCATTTTGGATTGCAGCTGAACGGTCTTCTTGGGTGACACCAGGGTTCTCCCTCGACGTTTATTAGCTGAAGAATGAGGAGTACTAAGAGGACCTGTAGAAGGTAACATAATTGCAATATTGAGATTAGTAAGATTATAGAAGATAAAGTCCTGCTTATTGAGGTTCACCACCCCAAACATGTTCATTTGTTGTGATGCATCTGTCCCTCTTATTTTTCCCCTGAGCATTATAAAATTTGCAAACCGCGACAGTTGTTGAAATTTGCAAACCACAACAACTATTGAAATTTGCAACAAGAAACAATGAAATTGTCATCCATAAAAAAAATCCAGAAAATGGCACCCAGAAATGGCTACCATGTGAGGCTTTTGATTTAATTATCCCTTAATTAAATTGAAAGTAAATTGTAATTTCATCTCATAACAACTTGTATCAGTTAACTAATTGAGATAGACTTAGTTAGCTCAATAATTTCGATTTGAGGGTTAAAGGTGAGGCATGTAGAGTGATTCTATTATTTACAGGGTCTAGTTGCAGTTGTAGCACTAGTGTGGTGTGAGTGCAATCAGTTAACTCAAATTAATTGAGTTAAAATCAATTTAACTAGTTCTAACTGAGTTATGAGCTAGTGGAAGGTCAAGTGAAATAAATTAGATTTAATTCACAAGTAGTGATCTACCAAGTAACTGATTATTCACTATTAATAGTTGCATGCATGTCAATTCTGATGATGACCCAGTTGAGACAAAGGTTAAAGGTAAGTAAACTATCAATTGTGTTATTATTGAATTTCCCGAGCGCAATTATAAAGTCAGAGTAAGGTTCCATATGGATTGCGTAGTTAAGGAAGGTTGATTATCCTATTTAATAGGGATTAATTGCCTAGGGATTGCGTGAGCAAGGCTGGGCTAAGAAGGGGCTGAGAATTGGCTAAGTGTTGGTCAATTTTGCTTAAGAATTGCTAGTCAGTTTTGAGTAGGATCAGGTGAGACGATCGGTAGAGTGCTGGATTTTCTTAGTGTAAGAAAGCAGTGTATTGTTTCATGATTATTTGAATATGTACAATATATGATAGACAGGTTTTGAGTAGGTGCTTTCCCTAGATACGTTTTGTGTTGTGTTGAATAATCACACACCATTAACACACATAAAAACACATAGATTTATATCCAAACACAATCATGGCAGAAAAGGCTTAAGCCTCACGTCTTCCTCAAATATTTTCTCTCATTATTAAAAATATGTAATATTACAATTAAATAGATGAAGAGACTGTGTCTCAGATAATACGTTCTATCTTGGACACTTTGGTTGAGACAATTTCTCAACCATTCACACACCAATCTAGGAGCTACCTAAACTAATTCCTAACTTAAAGGAACAACCCAATCTAGAGAGTTAGGCATAAATTCATAACTTTTAATATTTAATTTATTAATTTATTTTGGATTTATAATTGTTTATGAGAGAGGCTAACATTCCCCCCTTCAATGATAAATCCAAAATAAGAACGAGGAACCATCTTCCAAGTTCTCATGCTGATCCTCAAAAACATTTCCTGAAAAATGCCAAAGTTGGATGCTGAAAAAATGCAATATGAAGAGACCATGAGTTAGCTGCATGTCGGATTCATCTCTAAATTTCACTTGAAAACTCCATCACGTGCCAAGTTGTAAAAGGATCCATCTGTCCTTTGCATGAAATCAGCATCCTTTGTCCACTGAAAAGAATTGTTGAATGCCCATTGGTTGATGATGTCAAAAACAACTCACTGTTGCTTTTGTTGTGTTGAAAACTTCTCACTGTTGCTTTGCTGTCGACTGCCAACTGGCGAATTTGTTGATGCCCACTGGCTGCTGAAGATTCCCACTAGTTGCTTTTGTCGAGACTTTCAGTCTGCCAACCAACTTCAATTTCATTGACATTTTATCCCCTTTGACAACTGAAAGGAGAGAAAATCCTCTGGAAAGTATTCCTGAACTCCCCCCTTCAGGTGTAGGAGTGGTGCACTGGTGTACTCCCCCGTTTAACTGCATGAGAGTACCATCTTCTTTTCACTGTTGGCTGCACTAGGTGTGATTGTATTCGGTTGTAGAACTGATGCAATCTTTTGACTGTGGATGACCATTCCCAAGGATCAATCCACTCATAGTTGATATTTAATCTGGCTTATTGTTGTTGGTTGCAACATTTCTCTGAGAAATGATTGGGCTTGCCACAATGGCGACAAGGATGGAGATCAAAACACTGATCTTGCATATGACCGGTTCTTTGACAATGAGGACATTTTGGTTTGACTACAACTTTGGGTTGCGTGTATTTCTGTTTGTCTGCAAATTTCTCAAAACGTGTTGCGGTGATTTATTCAAGAAATCATACACTGACGAACTTAATGGGCTTTGAATAATTTGGGATATGCAAGTTGACGTCATCTTTGACATATCCTAAGCCTCGTCAATTTCTATTACTTTGGATTTCTTCCCATGGCTTGATGATTGGTTTGGAAGAAAGTTGAACTTGAACAACTTCGACACTTGAAGCTGGTTGGATGAATGGATTATCATCTGGATGGTTCAAAGACTTAGAAGCATCACTCTTCTCTTGAAACTCATTTATTTGTAGTTGCGACTCTAGTTGAAGGAACTCAATCATTTCACTTGTCTGTTGTAGTTGCCGTGAAAGATCAGCAAAGAGTTTCTTTGTTGATTTGCAACATGTCTTCAACACTTGAGAGGATCAAATTGTGAAGAATTTGTAACAACTGTGTGTGTTGCGCCATGTTAACTCGCTCGCTTGTCTTGGACTATCTCACTTGATTTTAAATTTGTTAGATTGAATGCGCTTGCTTGATGTTAATGACATGCTCGCTTGATTTATTGCTTGAAGAGCATGTTTGCTTGTGTTGGGTCGCTTGATTGAGTTTATCACGCTCGCTTGTTTCATAATTTTCTTGATCTCTTGCTTGGTGAAACTTGTCTCTTGTTTCAAGTTCACTCACACTCGCTTGCTGTAGATTTCAACTTGCTTGATTATTGTTTGAAGATGACATTTACTTGCGTTAGAGTTGAACACGCTTGCTTGCTTTGATTGTTGTTGCAATGAACTTCACGTTGGCTCGCTTGATGGTGGGAACTTTGTACTGACTTGATGGAACTTTCTTGAATGAATTCTCACGCTCGATTGCAGGAGAGGTGAACTTGCTTTTTGTTTTTTTTAGAGTTAAAACTCGCGCACTTGATGTACTCACTTGATTGTGATTTAAAGGAAGGGTGTCGAACACTGTCGAAAATGCACCCAAAAAAGCTTACAATGATTTTAATGACTCACATAAAACAATGAGTTCAATTGTCTGAATTTGACTTAGTTGAAGAGAATTGATGCTCTTGACTTCTTATCAATTCAAAACTTCGGTGTTGGTTTCAACCGAGAATGCACCCTTACAAATCAATGCAATTTGAATTTGATTACAAGTTCTTAAATTTATTTGCAAGAATGTTGATGTAGACTATGCTTTGAAATTTATTAACTTGATTGTATTAAGTGAATTTTCTTGTTGAGGTAGAATGTTGATGTTGACAATCTTTGATTATGTGTTGTAGTGGCGCAGATGCATGTGTTGAGTTTAATTATCCTTCCTTGCAGCTACTTCGTTATAGGTGTTGTGCTTGGTGCATTGAACTTTATGTGTGTGTTAAATGAGATTATTTATGTGTCAAAAATAGACACAAATCATAAGCAACAATATGAAGCATGCACCATCATCAACACACTCTTCGTGTACCTAAGATCCCCTTATTCAATTTCGGGTGGATCTAGGACACAATCACCACAAAAAATATATGCTTCATTAAAATTTGGAGTACATAATCGTTCAGTTTCACAACATCTTCATGGAATCAAAGTTCCACAACTTCTTGGAAAAAATGTCTTCAAAAACTAACTCAACCTCCTACAACAATGAGCTTTCCTTTGAAAAACTTATCACTCTAAATTTACAAAAAATCAATCCTTATCACTCCACAAAACTACTTCAACATTCAACTTATCATTCCAAGAATTACAAAAAATTTTAATGCACCTTATCACTCCAAAAAGATTTAAAACATCACCCTTCTGAAATAAAAATATTATTCTATGGTACTTTGAATCACACCAATAAATTTCCCTTGTCACTCCAAATTACAAAACAATTATCATATCACTCCACACCTTATCTCTCCATTATTTTAATAATACCATTAAAAATAAACTTCCCATAAAAAAAATAATATTCTATTCACTCCTTATATCTCCCAAAACTATCCACCACATATCACTTTAAAAAGTTCTACAAATTAAAAAGCATACCTTATTCAAATCACGTATTTCTCCCTTTTTAAAGTTCCATAAAAGACTTTAATATTTTTAATCCTCTTTTTAAAGTGCCATGAAAAAACAATTTAATGAATTTTATGGCCACTTTATCAAAAGTGAAATAAGGTGGTCCTCTTTTGAACTTTTCATTTATTCATGAATTGTGTTAATGAAGATTAAGTACCATATGATTTACGTACCATGTGATTTGTGAACGCAGGTATTCACACAAGTAGATTTCCTCATAACTCCAACAAACAGATTTTTCAACATGCCCAACTTTCCACGCAGGTCACAATTAAGCTGACACACAGTGCCAACTAAAGTATGAATAAAATTCCCACCAAGCTTTAAGAAATATCCACGGTATTTTCTCCACAATTCGCTGAAACAGTTTCGATGCAGGCGATCAGAAAAAGGGTGAATTGAAGCTACGTTCAACACACATACTTCACATTATACTAAAATTTGATTATACAACGCAGGCAACTTTCTCCTTTATCCAGCAATCACGTCATCACAGATGTGTTAGTAGCTTCTCAAATTTTGCAGATTTCACATTAACCGCAACGCAGATATCACTGGACAAGGCTTTAGGTAAGGGAATTTAAATACACAGACCTTCAACATGCAAGCTTCTGCAACTGAGCTAGCCACTCTCACCAGACCCACGCGGCTCAATGATCACGTTTTCCCAAAAAAAAATCCAAGGGGAAAAACAAAGTCTCGATTCCGCCTCGGTGGAATCAATCTTCACACATCGTTGCAAATTTCGTTTGTTTACCAAAATAATATTTGATAGTGCACCAGATTGGTCTTCTCAATCCTCCACAATTTGTGATGTCTCAATGGCAATTGTCTTCGCCTGACTCTCGATGATCGCTCCTTTTCTGTCCGCTCCCCTCAATTTTTTGCTAACTTTGTCGCACCTCATACGATCTCAGTTCTCGCATGCACTCCAATTAAACGTGCAGACCAAAGAGTCTTAATATGGTTTGGTTTGAGGGATCTGCAATCACAATTGTGATGATTTTGGGGTTCAGATCTGTTGATGAGAGTGAATTAATTTGAATACGAGTGCTATAACATCACCATTTCTGACATCGACGGCTCCAACAACATAAAGTCCAATGAAAAAACATCCTTCCAGCACAAAACCCATCTTGAATTTTCCACGGCTTTGGTTCGCCCAATTCACCAACTCCTGCACATTCTCCAAATCAGAAAACAATAGCTCCATAATTGGGAAAAGAGGAAGGACTTGAATACTTAGTTTGCATGATCTACAATTAAATAGACGAGGAGACTGTGTCTGAAGATAGTGTGTTCTATCTTGGACACTTTGGTTGAGACCATTTCTCAACCATTCACACACCAATCTAAGAGTTACCTAAACTAACTCCTAACTTAGAGGAACAACCCAATCTAGAGAGTTATGCATAAATTCCTAACTTTTAATATTTAATTTATTAATTTATTTTGGATTTATAATTGTTCATGAGAGAGGCTAACATGTTGTGTGATTGATAATTTCATTTCTCTTACTCACATGTGATTGAGCGATCGTGTTTTATATTCTGTAAATATAGTAGAAGGATTTACTATCTTGTTTTAGTAAATTACATGATCGGATTGAATCTATTGGTATAGAGTTTCTACATAATTTCTACGTGGTATCAGAGATGTGTTAGAGATTTTCTACATGGTATCAGAGCAGGAATTGTTTGGGCGATGAGTTTGCAGAGAATATGTGAAATTTTGGATACAAAATTTTCAAAAACAAATCAAATATTTGGATTCCTTGCGAAAAAATACTCGAATTGAAAAAACCAATCGGTTGAATTGGAGCTCAGATGAGGGAGATATTAACAATTTAAAATCGGCTTCTTTTTTAGAAAATTTTGTGACGGCAGGACAATTACAATGTGCGCGAGTCAGAAAAGGAAAGAAAGCCAAGGGAAAGAAGTCCCAAGCCAAAGAGGGCAAGAGAGACTTGTCCAAGATCATATGTTTTCACTATCACGAGCATGGGCACTATGCTTCGAATTGTCCATAGAAGAAGGCAAGCAAGAAGGAGCCTGTAGTTGCAGCGGGTGAGGCATTGGCTTCACAATTCGAGCTTGATTTTAATCTCATTCCATCCATGGCCATCACTGTAATAGGATGCATGTGGTATCTAGAAAATAGTGCCTCGTTCCATATGATGGGGAATAGAGATATTTTCAGTGACTTGGAGGAGAAGGACCTCCAACAGAACATAGAGTTTGGAGATGACGGGAGGTATAGCGCGACCGACATAGGTACAATTACCTTTCAGAGGGAGTCTGGCTCCCCTCTCAGACTTACAAATGTTTTGTATGTTCTATACCTAAGGAAGAATCTTGTCTTCATAGCGGTATTGGAAGACCGTGTTTATGAGGTGGTGTTTAGAAAATGAAAGGTGTTCCTTAAACACATAGCCACAGGACAGGTGAAGCAGATTAGTTCAAGAGTAAAGAACCTATATGCGCTCGAGGTTGAGGATGCATGCAAGGATTTGAGGAGAAAATCAATGGTTAATGACTTGGTGGTTGAGAGGGATCAATTATATCTCAACATGCGACCTCAAAAGCAGTCTTGGAAGGTTGTGGAGGAGCCACAATTGGAGAAGCATAGAGGAGACTGAGTGGAAGATTCCGCTCAAGCAGAGACCTACAAGAGGGGGAAATTTCAGGCCAAATGGGCAGAGGGAGTACATGCAGCTATACCTCCAGGTGTGAGGTGGGGCAATGTGCAGATATAATCCCAAGAAGAAATTTAGGTAGGGTCCATTGAGATGGTGTGTCTCATGGATCGAACCTAGATACGAGGAGCCCACAATACAACAGTAGCGGGAAGGATCGGTTAGACTGATGCAGTCAGATGTCAAGAAGACAAAAATTAGAGTGAAATATGTCGGATACTGGAGCGTAGATCAGAGTTGGCAGCAGTGTAGAGGGCACATATGTAGATGCCAGCAGCGATGCAGAGAGTCCAGTAGACATGTGCAGTAGGATCCAACAGTCAGAAGACTCTGATGACATATGCATTATACTGATTTAGTTGTTTGGAGGATATTCAATTTCAGGAGAGTTGCATGTGCAAACAACACTACATAAGTGTTGAATGCAAGAACATTCCAAATGTACTGGACCGAGATAGATTGATTCATTTCTTGTTGAGAGGGAGTGTTTAAATTTGCAACAAGAAACAATGAAATTGGCACCCATAAATAAAATCCATAAAATGGCACCTAAAAAAGGCTACCATATGAGGTTTTTGATTTAATTATCCCTTAATTAAATTGAAAGTAAATTGTAATTTCATCTCATAACAACTTGTATTAGTTAACTAAGTGAGATACACTTAGTTAGCTCAAGAATTTTGAGTTGGGTGTAAAAGCTAAGGTATGTAGAGTGATTCTATTATTTACAGGGTCCAGTTGCAGTTGTAGCACTAGTGTGGTGTGAGTGCCATCAGTTAATGCATATTAATTGAGTTAAAACTACTTTAACTAGTTCTAACTGAGTGATGAGCTAGTGGAAGGTCAAGTGAATTAAATTAGATTTAATTCACAAGTAGTGATCTACCAAGTAACCGATGATTCACTATTAATAGCTGCATGCATGTCAATTCTGATGACGACCCAGTGAGACAAAGGTTAAAGGTAAGTAAACTATCATTTGTATTATTAGCGAATTTCCCGAGCACAATTATAAATTCAGAGGAAGGCTCCATAGGGATTACGCAGTCAAGGAAGGTTGATTATCCTATTTAATAGCGATTAGTTTCCTAGGGATTGCATGAGCAAGGTTGGGCTAAGAAAGGGCTGAGAATTGGCTAAGTGTTGGTCAAATTTTCCTGAGAATTTCTGTTTTAAGCAGGATCAGGGTGAGACGATCGGTAGAGTGCAATATTTTCTCGGTGTGAGAAATCATTGTATTGTTTCATGATTCTTTAACTATGTACAATATATGATAGAGGGGTTTTGATCAGGTGCTTTCCCTAGATACATCTTGTGTTGTATGATTGATAATTTTCTTTCTCTTACTTGCATGTGATTGAGCGATCGTGTTTTATATTCTGAAAATATAGTAGAAGGATTCAGTATCTTGTTTTAGTATATTACATGACCAGATTGAATCCATTGGTATAGAGTTTCTATATAATTTCTACATAGTATCAGAGTTGTATTAGAGATTTTCTACAAAGAGGACCTATAGAAGGCAAAATAATTGCAATCATGAGATTAGTAAGATTACATAAGATAAAGTCCTCCTTATTGAGGTTCACCACCCCAAACATATTCATTTGTTGTGATTCATCTGTCCCTCTTCTTTTTTGCCTGAGAATTATAAAACTTGCAAACCGCGACAGCTTATTGGGCTAACCAGAGAGCATTGTATATCTCTCGATGCTTTCAGTTTCTATAACAGGGCCACACCAAGGAGCCTCAACTTTCCACATTTTGTTATATATACCCTTCTCAGGAGTTATAGGCCTAACCTACTGGATCGAGCCTTGCAGAAACGAAATGTTCCCATGCAACACAAACACTAAGACAAAGACTCGAAAGTGACTAAAACTCACTAATGCAACCCGTGAATGAAACCTCGTTGTGCATGGTAGTAGAATTAGGTCACCGAGAAAAAAACTGGGATTCAGCTTAACATGAAAATTACCCTTGACGCTATCACCATTACCATGCAGAGCTCTACCCCCCCAGAGTATCATTATTTTCCATGCATGAAATTTCATAAAGTCGTTGTGCTGAACTGTGGAATTGGAAAACATGGTAGAAAGGTTGACCTACATCACGATGTCTAGAACTGGTATAATTCCAAAAATTATTACATATGTAGTATAAATGAGGTGGTAGACTCATAATTTGACTTCCAGTACTATGAATAGGTCATACAGAAATGAGATATTGACAAATAGAGGCCTGGAGAAGATAAACAACTCTATAACCTTGACATGCAAGGCTATTCAAGCAATTCAAATGACATGACGAGTCGGGATTCAGGGTTACCCCACACTCTCCCTTGCCACCTCGCCTATATTTTTCAAACCCAAAATTTGCATTGATACGACTAGCGAATTGACATGGCCAGAAAGAACATAACAGAATTTGCATGCAAAATTAAACCCATGGAGAAAGACCAGAACAAAATTTGCATGCAAGCTTAAAACCCAACACCCATAGCTACCATCCATCCATGGGATAACACCCATAACATCTCATGCAAAATTTAATTGAGAAGCCTGTGACACATACTTCTTATAAAAACCAGGGTGAATAGCTTCCATTCGAAACAGAGAGAAGAGAAATGAAACAAACTAACAAAGGCCTTATTTCACCATTGAGACAAACATGTTGAGAAGGAAACTAAAAACATACCTGGGAAAATGGCATGCAACTGCTGCCAATTCCTTTTCTTGCACACCAACCTTCTTCCCAATTACCGTCTTTACCTACTTACCAAACAACTATGGAGGGAATAAATTGCAATCCTTGGCTCGTCTTTTCTTCCTCTCGCATCGAATCTTTACACAAAACATGTATGACAGTGTGAGCTTTCTGCCATCCGCATTTATTGTCGTCATCATACGACGTGGGTGAAGGCACCCACATATCTCACCGCGTGTCATTATTAGGTCACCTCGTGGCCCGTTCAGTCCCCTGCCACCTCACTCCATCCTATGTACACTTGGCACCCCGATTAGGAATTCTGAATGTCGTTGTTGTATTTTTCTAGTATCCCCTGCAAAGTTTGAATCCCCACCTCTTGATACACTCTATCCCAGGTGATGTCTAATTGTTTTCCTTCATGAGTACACCCCCAGTTCGCCAAGAAATCAGCTGTTGCATTTCTAGCTCTACAGATGTGAGAGGGAATCATGTAGGTGATATTTGGTAGAAGATCATTAATTTCTTGAATTAGTTGACTTGTTCTCCAGCTTTGGCTTGTCTATTCCCACCCTGCTCCTTGCTGCAACCTTTGGAGAATCGTTGTTACCATAGATGAGTCTCCCTCTACTATTAGCCTATTATACTGCTCTCTTCTTTCTATCAAGAGGCCTTGTTTGACCGCAATTAGCTTTGCTTCATTATTTGTAGCAAAACCCAAGTCTATCACATATATCCTTCTTACCTGACCTCGAGAATCTATGAAGATACCTCCTGCTCCATCTTGACCAGGATTACCTTTTGAAGCCCCATCATATTTGATTTTGAGGAAACCTTGCTGTGGAGCCTTGAATTTATCCCTTAGATGACTTAGCATCGATTTTTGTTTCCAAGAAGCCGGGGCAAGAATTTGGGATTTGAGGTTTAATTTTTCCAAAATTATAGCCTCATTCACTTTCAATTTCCAGTCGTCCTCATGCCATTTTTCAGGAAGGATGGTTTCTCTTATATTATCCATAATATTCTTCTAGTTCTCTTTTATTTGTTGAGTCTCCTCTATGCACATTCTTTTGTTCCTTTCTTTCCATATTTCCCACATAAGAAAGCCTATAGAGAGCGCCCAAGCTTTGTTAATAGTTGGGCATTGGTATCCCCATTTTCTCCAAGCTTCAATTGTTTTCCTGATACTCACTCTATCTCTATCTGTTTGTTGGAAGAGGAAGGAGATGTTTTTCCATAGATTTTCCGCCACAGGGAATTTATTCAATGGGTTTTCGATGGTTTCATTATGCTTCCCACACAAATTTCATGCAGACGGACCTTGCATTCCACGCTTCTGCAAATGATCCCAAGTAAGTATCTTTCCATGACTAACTAGCCACAAAAAATATTCAATTTCTCGCCAATGATTTGCAGACTATATTCTTTGCCAAAGGGGTATTGCTAGAGTCTATATGTTATTAGTTTTACTTTTGTACCCCTCTTGAATTGTAAACATCCCTATCATTCTATACCCCCATCTAAGGATATTTTCTCCCATTACTGTAGTTAATTTTCTAGATTTTAACTCGTTTTCATAATGGTCCCATTGATGAGTATCTGGAGCATTTTGCCACTGTTCTTTTAATTTCCATTTCCTCCATTGATAGTCTGTCCATTCGTCCCAGAATTGAGCTACAGTTTTTACATTCAACCGATTAGTGAATAAAAATATTTCTCCTAGATATATTCTGCTGAATAGTTTCTCCCTTTGCTGCCATGAATCTTCCCAAAACCGAGTAGTGTTACCTCCCCCAATTTCCCAAAATATATGTTCCATAATGAATTCTTTGTTTGATGCTGTTAAGTTCCAAATTGCCGAGCCTTTTGGAGTGTTTGAAACTTCATTTTCCCTACAATAGATAATGGCATTGCATATTTTTTCTCCCAAATACTTTTCCACAAATCTTTGCCTCCTTGTATCCATCTCCACTAGAGCTTTTCTCCCATAACCTTATTCAACATATACGGGTCCCTTAAACCAAGACCTCCTGCTTTTTTCATTTTAATGAGTTTTTCCCAAGAGAGAAGGGTCCATTTACAAGCTTGTTGGGATCCTTGCCACGATTTTTTTTTAAAACATATTAGCCATATCAGTACAACTGGATTTAGGTGTAGCCAGTCCCGATAGTTGGTAGATAAGGATAGATTGTAAAACTGCTTTCAAATGAACGACGCGACTAGGCGCATCTAATGCCCGGAAAGACCAATTCTGAAGCTGAGATTAGATATGGTTTAAGAGAGCTTTCCAATAGGAAATCCGAAGGGAATTAAGGCTAAGATGGATACCAAGGTATTCCATAGGAAGGGATCCTATGCTAAACCCCAATGTGCGCACCAGAAAGAGTTGAGACTGTTATTGCCCAAATCTACCTCAGGCTGAAAAGGCAGGATTCAGGGTAACATCAAACCATCATTCATCATGTCAAGTTCCAAAGGGTCATTTTACACCTTGTTCATGCTTCAGTTGTGCCTAGGTAAGTTTCATTTCCCTCTCTTAGGGTTTTGAAGGTAATTTCTCTTGGATGGTCAAATCATCAGCAAAACTTGTATCCTGATGTTCATACACCTTCCCCTATCCTTAATGTACCTTATTAAACACTTCCCATCACTGAGATCCCCCAAATTCCTCATTTTTTCACAAACCCTAGTTTCTTGCTACAACTTGGCAATTTTCTAGGCTAGGCCTGTGTTTTTCCCTTTTGGACCCCTTCCCCTTACTCAATCTCTGAAATATCACTTTCCCCTGCTTCCTAACATCCCTCCCTACTTCCCAAAATTTTCTCAAGAATGGTAACAACCCTCTGAATGATGGTACACTCAGATGAATGGTGACATGGACCGACATTTGGACAACTCTGAAAGGAATGAAAGAAAACCCTAGACCTAATAACTAGTGACCAAATTTTGCATTGAAGACTCACTGAAATGACAAAATTTGACCTTGGCACCTTAAAATCATTTTGTAAGAGCATGTTTGATCACTGGAGGAAGGCTGCAAAGGCTGACACTAACATTGGCTCCAATGGGGATGGTAGCTCCTGGGAGGTGCCAAGAACTACAGATCTTTGGAAAGCAGACAGTGCCTTCATCCATTGGGCAATGGAATCAAAAACTCAAGCTGAAATGCATGACTGAAAACTGATGACTTGATGACACAAGCTGACTCTCACTCAACTAAAAACTGACTCTATACTTAAACACAACTGACAAACTGGAAAAGATGCTCAAAGTAGAGCTTATTCAATACAACCTACTCTAATTGTTCCATTCATCACCTGATCAAGTGAAATGAAACAACCAATGCAACCACGTAAGCATCTTGGCTGCTATTTGATTTCTTCCCAAATGCTTTCTGATGCGCAGGAAAAGGGAAGAATCGAAAGGCAACTCCCATGGAAACTCGGAATCAAGTTGACTGTTGATAAAATTGCAAAACATGAATTGACTGGATGACTTCGAGAAAACTGCGAAAGGATCTTCATAAACATAGCTATTAATTTCCATTAACACATTACTGCTCTGGTCTAGGTAATCTTCATAGCTGGATATTAAGATTTTCCTCACATCTGTGCTGGCTTTCTTTGGTGACTGCAGCAAGCTATCAAAAGGATCCTGAATTTCATGAATAACCAAACTCTGGAGCTGATTCCAAACAGAACAAAAGTCTCCTTTATCAATCTCCTCATATGACTGCAAATATTGATATAGGCTTTGTAATGAAAAATCTGTTAAACAAGACAATGAAGGCGAATTTTGAATAAGATTATTATCAACATTCTTTTCTGGCACATGGTTAGCTAATGCAGGGGAACTTTTACAGAAAACATCATCCAACACATGAGCAATAGGATCATCAAAAACTTGAGAAGACTGTTGTGATGTATCCATTGAAACTGTGTGACATCCTACTGGCTGTTCATCTTTTTCTTGAGAGATATTACGAAGATTCTGCCTTATAAACTGAAATGCTTCGAAACAAAAGGGTACAGAATCCTCTTGCATCATTAAATCATGTATTTCATCTTCCACGCCTTCATCTGTAATCTGACCTTAAATTGCGTTTGGTGGCTGCAAATCTGATGCTACTGAGGGTTTTGTATCCGAAATGATTTCATCAGTCGTTTCAGGGGAAGATTTCTCATCAACAACTTGCTCAAAAATTTCGCTATCTATCTCATCCTCAACATTAAAACTGAGAGATTGTTGATTTCCTACATGCTGCTCATTTGAAGATTTACTATGCAATTTACCCTTCAAAAACTGGAATGATTCAAAACAAAATGGTACGGAGTCACCTTGTAGCATTTGATCATGTGTGCCAGCTTCCATGTCTTCCTCTGCAACTTGACAATCAATGGCTTTCGGGGGCTGTAAATCTGAGTATGAGAAATCTTGAACAAGGTTTTTATTGCCCTCAAGATGATCCAGATCAAGATTTTTCGATAGTTGATTTCTGATTTCATGGAAGTTATCTTTGATGAACTGAAACGAATCAAAACAAAAAGGCAAAGATCCTTCACTTACTTCAAAATTTGATGCACTTTCCTCGTCATTGTCATAGCTGATATGTATCGGTTGATCACTGTACTCGAGCTGCTGAAAGTGAACTTCCTCCTTCCACAAACTAGCTGCTGATCTATCTGCAAGATTAGCTTCTGTTTGGAGAACATAATCATCATCATACCGATCAAACTGAGGCAAATCATCAGTATACAACACATCATCAAGCATACATGTCATATCAACAGCTCCCTCTTCTTCAAGATGATCTATAAAGCAATCACGATGACAACTGGGATAAGAAACAAAATGTTTTGGATCAACAACTTGTTCTTCTTCAATCAGCGAGCAATGGACTTGAACATTATACTCATTCCTTGTGGTGTTCTTTTTCATCATCTCTTCCACTTCACTTACCAACATGTCAAGCTTTACCTCTAGAGATGTCGATTTTTGCGGATCTACGTTTTTCATCTCTTCTTCCTTCAACCTTGCCCTTCGGATCAAAAAATGAGCTTCTACATTTACTGCATTGTTCTGCATCTCTTGAAGTGTTGCAAGATTCCTTTCTCTCAACTGAAACTTCATTTCCGGATCAAAGGCACCCAGGTAGTGCAAGAGAGCAGATCTAGGAGAAGGTCTTATATCAGCTGGCATTGAAAAATATACTTGGTTAAATCTGGCCGAAAACTGTTGTATTGTCTCCCCTAGCTGTCTTTTTAGCTGGTTATACTCTTCTATAATCAAGAACGGGTTCTGTCCGATCACCCACCTGTCAAAGAAAACTTCGACGAATTGCTGGAAATCTGAGATGCTCGCATCAGGCAAGGCTTTGAACCAATTCTTCAATTTGGCTTGCAAAGAAAGAGCAAAAAGCCTAATACTAACATCCTCTTCATCAACTTCAAAAAGGTCTAGGAAAGTCTCAACATTTTTCACATGTTGCTCAGCGTTGACATTGTTACATTCACCGTCAAATCTTGGTAGATATAGGTCATAATTTTTAGGGAAAGCATGAAGAACAGAAGGTAAAACAAGAGGTTTATACCTATTTGGGACTATATAAGGTGTAGGAGTATATACAAGAGTTACGAGATCAGTCTTGTTTTCTTTAGGCTCATCACTCTGAAGAGAGTCAACATAAGATGTGGGAAAAGTAAGGAGGCCAGGATCAAAGGGACACTCAGTATTTACACTCTTTGAATAGGTCAAGTGAAGATTTTGATCACCTTTCTCATACAACAAATTCTGAAAAACTTTCAGGACAACTTCAAGAACAACAAAGAAGTAATTTGCAAGAAAGCATACTAGATTCTGAATACCATTCCACTTTGGATACCTGAACTTTGTGTAAGATCCTTCCATTTTCGCAAAGAAAGAGTTAGTCCTCCAGTGGAGTCTCTACATTGAGTTGGAGTCACCAGGTGAATGATTTCAGCCTTCTTCTGTCTGATCGTTGTCCACCATCAACTATCGAATCTGAACTTGATACAAGTACTGGGGCAAGACAATCTACAAGTCAAGTGTCACGTTCACAAGCTAGACCGGAGATTGACTGAAGCAGTGTTTATCTACTTTCGCTAATGCAAAGCAAAAGCGTTTCGAAGGCTATCTGGCATAACTTCAGGCTCCGTCTGTAGCTTATAAAATAATTAACACCAACAAGAAAACCATTTTCTTCCCCAGTATGGTCGCCACTATGTTATTGCCCAAATCTACCTCAGGCTGAAAAGGCAGGATTCAGGGTAACATCAAACCACGCTCAGTCTGGTAGCTAGCCCTACTAGAACAGGGGAGGGCTCTCTCCGGGTCAAACCCAGTTAAAATAACCAATAGGGTCTGAGATGACTGAAATGAATGTTAATTTTAGGCTAGGTATATAAATGAAGGAGTTTGAAATGATTTTGTAGGTTTTTTGTCAGAAATAAAGGGAAAGGCAGTTTGGGTCCAGGGATAAGGCCCAGTTTTTGCAGAGTTCAAGTTGGGGCAAGGAAAGCAATGGATTTGATGTCTTAGATTGAATGAATGGATAGAAAATACTGCTGAGGAGCTGAAGAGGGCAAGAGGCTGCAAGGATCCTCTTCAAACATATGAAAACATGTAAAATCAGGCAAAATAAAAGGCAGAGCAGAGCAGGCTACTGAATTCTACCTTTAACACTGATTTGCTTAATTTTAGAAGCAAAGAGAAGGGAAATGGCATACATAAAACACTAATGAAACTTACAGATACATGGAGAAAAACATCATCAAAACTCAGAGCCATAAGGATCCCAACAAGTGCTGCAAAACCCTGGTCTTTCCTTAGCCAAAAATGCAGAAGTGATGTATAATGAGGTGCCAAACTATTCCCAAGAGTCCAACCCTGAAAATGTTTCAGAAAATACAATATATAGACCATCCTAACCCCTTCCCATGCCTCTAGGGGTCGAGCTCATCCTTCTAGGAGCTGTTTCAACCAATTCTAAACTAGGAACTGAAATCTAGGCAATCAAACAACTTGCCTCTATATGGAAGGAAACTGATTCATTCATTCAATTTTCACTTTTTAGTGAATGAATCCTCTAGAACAAGTAAATATGAGCCAAAATTACATCATAGTCATCAAATTACATCAAGATAGATCAATAATTACATTTAAAAGTGAAACTAGTCAAAACTGGGCGAATTTCTGAGCTGAAGAGTCAAAATGAGGCCAAATTTCTCTATGCGCCGCGCCCAAAAACTCAATGAGTCGCGCCACTTTGGGCCTATTTTTTAGGCACTTCTCAAAGTCCAAATTGAGCTCATGATAGCTCGTTGGAAAGCCCTGTCTGTCTACTATCCAACCCAAGTGGAATATTTCAATTTGGAGTTAAGTTTCCTTTCCAAAACTACAATCTCCCAAGACTGGTTCCTGCTGGTGCAAAAGGTGGCAGAAAGGCCATTTTTGGTGTGTTTTTGACCCTTAAGACCATCCAGAACTTGATGAAATCTCTCAGGAATTCCTAAGCATGCATAATTTATCATAAAAAACCCAAAAATATCAAGTTTTCCTCCAGAAGATGTCCCAATCATAAGCGCGCGCCAAGTGGCGCGACGCGTCGGGCGGAAAAATCTGTTTTGTGACCAAAAAATTCAAAATTGACAAAATTTTCTCCAAATTCCTTGAAATTTGGACTGAAGGTCCATCATCAAGTATCATGCTCAGCCAAAGAAGCTTTGGCCAATATTTGAAGTGGATCAGGCCTTTTCCGACGTTTCAGTGCCCTCCTGGTGCATGCAGTTTCAGTTGTAAAGTCACTGTCTTGTTCAGATGATGTGTCGGTGTCTGTCTCCATGGTGTTGCAAGGTGTATGTCAACTGTATGTTTGGTTTGTTGAAAAATTGGTGCCTTGTTTCAATTGCCAAAATATTCCCAAAGGGAAGGGACTGTGGGAGAAATATGGACAGTGGGAACAAGGGAGTCTTGTCAAGTGGTAGTTTGCCCTTTGAGAATTTGACAAACTTTGGGAGAGGGGAGAGCCGCTGAATGTTTGGGAAACTGAGGTTTTGGGAATTTTTACACATGAAATGGGAAAAGGAGAATGAGAGGAAATGAAATGACTTGGGAGAGGGAGATGGAGCTTAGGAGTAAGTGACTTTTAGAGATGTAGGGAGATGGGAATGAAATGGATATGAGTGACTTTAGGGATGCAGGGAATAGGGGATGCGCTGCTATGATAAGATAACAGTGAGGGGAAGGGACCATGAGTAGGGAATAGAATTAGTTTATTTGGCACCCAAAATTGTTTGTTTTCAAGACACCAATTTAAAACCCTAACGAGCAGTTTTGACCAAAATGATAGGGTTAATAACTTCACCACTCAAAATCTCCAACCAATCTTCAAATAACTTCAGACGCTGATCAAGGGTATTAGCAAAGTGTTTTGAACTTACATGGAGCAGAAAATTTGAGTCATTTCGGAAATTTGATGAAGAAATGGTGAAAAACTGCTTGGAGGCTCTGTGCGCCGCCCAGGCAGCCCAACGCGCCGCACACGCCATGTGCGCCATGCCTGTGTAAATTTACACTGCGGAAAATGGCCCTATGCGCCGCGCGCGCCCTGTGCGTCTCACCACTTAGCCAACACACCGCGCACCAAAATTTACACACAGTTTGCCTTCAATTTGATTGCGTTGCTCCTCCATGTTTTCACTTTGGCTCTTTGATGTATTTATTATGCAAATGAACTCTTGGAACATAAAAATGATATATATGCCAAGGATTTAACTCTTGATTTCAAAAGCCCATTTGTCATGTTGCAGACTTTGACACTTCACTTTGAAACTCTGTTTTGCTTCTTTGTTGCTCTTGGACTGAATGGTTTGATTTTCGCTTGTCTTGCAGGGATGAATGGCCTGGTGTAGTGATGAGATAACAGTGATGGGAGATGGAAAAAACAAGGTGGGGGGGGGTGGGATGATTGACACCAAAACAAGTTGCAAAACCCTAAGGAGGCACTTCTCAACAAGATAGTAGGGTTTAGTTTTGCACTCAAATATTCATAATCAAACTCATAATCAACACCAAGCACAAGTTATGAGCAATAGAGGAGTGGATTTGACTTACTCAAACCTGGAGAAACCAAGCAAATTTGATGTTGGAGAGGAATGGCAATTTTTTTTGTGTTTCAACTCAATGCGCCGCGCACCAAGCTCAATGCGTAGGGCACTTTTGTAGGAGGCTTTTGGAGGCCTTTCCGGTGCCCAAATCGGGCACATGATAGCTCACTAGAAATCTTATGGAGTCTACTTTCTAACCCAACTGGAATATTTCAGTTTGGAGTTCATTGACCTTGTCAAAAATCACATCTCCGAAAATTGGTCAAAATGAGCAGAATGAGGCTGCCTCAAGGCAGAGTGCTGTTGCAGTCAACGTTTTAAGGTCTTCCTCAACTCCAAATTGAGCTCATGATGTCTCATTCAAAATCTTGTTTTTTCTAGTGATCATTTGACTCATCAAGCAAGTCATTTGGCCAACCAAGCTAGGAGAAAGCTTGATTTTCCCAAGGTCACTTCAGAGGTGCATCAATTCTCCTGAGGCAACGATATTTTTGACATTTCTCTAAAACCATGATACCTGTGTAAAAAGTGAAGGATTTTTTTCTTCTTTGGCATTCTTTGGACAAAAACCTCTCTCAGTTTTCCAAAATTCATCTTTTATTGCTCAGAAACATCATTTTAATGAAACTTATCCCGATATGTGGAACAAGGGATTTGTTGAAATGAAGCGAAACGAAGGGGATAAGGGGCTTCTAAATTCTTGATAAAATTTTCGGAAGTAGGGAGGGATGTTAGAAAGCATGGGAAAGTGGAATTTCATAGATTGAGTAAGGGGAAGGGGTCCAAAAGGGAAAAACACAGGCCTAGCCTAGAAAATTGCCAAGTTGTAGCAAGAAACTAGGGTTTGTGCAAAAATGAGGAATTTGGGGGATCTCAGTGATGGGAAGTGTTTAATAAGGTACATTAAGGATAGGGAAAGGTGTATGAACATCAGGATACAATTTTTGCTGATGATTTGACCATCCAAGAGAAATTACCTTCAAAACCCTAGGAGAGGGAAATGAACCTTACCTAGGCACAACTGAAGCATGAAAAAGGTGTAAAATGACCCATTGGAACTTGACATGATGATGACAACCCTCTGAATGATGGTACACTCAGCTGAATTGTGACATGGACCGACATTTGGACAACTCTGAAAGGAATGAAAGAAAACCCTAGACCTAATACCTAGTGACCAAATTTTGCTTGAAGACTCACTGAAATGACAAAATTTGACCTTGACACCTTAAAATCACTTTGTAAGAGCATGTTTGATCACTGGAGGAAGGCTGCAAAGGCTGAAACTAACAGAGACAATAGATTGGTATTAAAGAAGAAAACACTAGATTTGTCATTGTTGATGAGAGTACCAGAGGCAACCATGAAATCCTTTGGAATGGAGAGAATAACCTTAGATTCTTTAAGAGTTTCTTGAAAAAAAAACATAATATCATCGAAAAACTGCTGGTGGGATAGGTTGAGGTCAGCACCCCATAGATTTAAGCCTTTAAGGTGACCTCCCTCTACCTTATTCTTTATGTATCTTCCTAGAACTTCCGGAACAATAATAAAGAGAAAGGGGGATAACGGGTCACCTTGTATGAGACCACGAGTGGCATTGAAAGGATCAGATGGAACTCCATTAGGCAGGATTGAGTAATGAGGAGAGGAAATAAAAGACATGATCCAATGTATCCATTGCAAATCAAAGCTAAAAGCCTCGAGAATATTTTAAATATATTTCCAGATAAGACGGTCATAAGATTTGGAAAGGTAAATTTTAATCATCATACCTTTGGATTGTAGGGTTCTTAGAGAGTCTGTAGCTTCCTGAGGTGTGATAATTCTGTCAAGGATTTCCCTACCCTTCACAAAGCCAGTCTGATCCAGGGATATTAGAGCTGGGAGAATTGGCTACAGGTGATTCACCATAATAGAGGACAAGATTTTATATATCACATTACATATAGCTATTCGACGAAATCCAGTTGGTTCATCAGAATTATCCTGCTTAGGGATTAGCGAAATGAAATTAGAGTTAAGGGATGGATATACCTTTCTGGTCTGACGTGATTCCTCCACTAATTCCATTATTTCATGACTGATGAATGGCCACGCTGCCTGGTAGAATTATGCTGTGAAACCATCTGGTCGAGGGGATTTATTTTTTGCTAGGCCTTTTACAACTTCTTCCACCTCTTCAAGTGTTATTTACCTTAAAAGAGCCAAATTATGTTCTCGATAGATTATCTGGGGTATGTCTTGTTGTATCCTTTCAATTTCTTCCATTCTATGTTGATCTGGTTCTGTCAAAATATCACTAAAATGTTTCACTAGCAATGCCTCCATATCGTGATGTTGAACCAACCTATTACCTCCTGGGTCTTTGAGGGAGAAAATACGGTTGTGCTGTCTTATTTGAATCATTTCCTTAAGAAAGAGTAACATTTCTATCTCCTTCTCTTAGCCATTGTATTCTAGTTTTTTGTTTCCATAGTATTTTCTCCTGCTTTCTTTGTTCTTCTAGTTTGCATAGTATATTTCCTTCCTCCATCACCAGAGTCTGTGATCTCCCATGTAATATAATTTGTTGCTGAATTTGTTTCATATGAGCCTGTATTTTTTCCTTATCCTGTTGTATGTTACCAAACTCTGTTTTGTTCCATTTATTTATTTTTTCCTTTAAATCTTTTAGTCGGAGTTGGAAGGAATGCATCCTGTTTCGTCCTTGGATTTTTTTTGATTCCCACCATCTGATCCGGATTTATGCAGGAATGAAACAGAATACACATATAACCATAAATATAAAAATTCAGTGGAAATAACACTTCATTTCATTAATATCAAAGAACTGAAATTTGTTTACAAACTGAATGGAAATAAACTAGCTAGGGCGTTGGTAGCTTATCTCTGAGAAGAGATGTGGTGGCTACATGCCTCTGAACTCTTTGTTACAATGAGGCTCGAAGGCCTATATATTATTGAGAAACAATGGAAAACCCTAAACATCCAAAAACCTAACCCTTGGAGATGAAACACCAGATTATGGGCCCCGTCGGGGTAAATTGGGTAAATTGGTACACCATTTTCCGGGGTCATAACTTTGACATACTATCTCCGTTTGACCCACATGATACATCATTAGAAAGATCTATCCGAGGACTAAAAATTATCACAAAAAAATTCAAGTTTGGAACATAATAGATTTTCCAGAGAAGCGATTCCCAAAAAACTTTGTTTAGGGCCTCAAAATGGCTCCGGAAGTTCAGGACCCGAAAACTGCTAAAAATAGTAAACTGTGCTATAATTAAGGAAATTGAAAAAATGAAAGAAGAAATGGTGGGGCCCCAAGTGGAATAGGTGGGTGGCCACCAATTTACACCTGGATCATTCCTCCCGCCTTTTGAATAAATGGTCCCCATTGCGTTGATTTCCTCCATGAGATGAGGAAATTTCTGTTGAACTTGGTCCCTAGTGAACCACTTGCCTTGGTGCGGGATTTGGCTAGATTTGACAACCCGATATAGTTGGATCTTTTATTGGTGAGTGTTCTTGATTTGCATGTCCATGAAACAACCTGTGGTGGCCTGGTCCATGCATTTTGGGTTTAACTCTGCTGGTGTGAGTTGTTCTGCAATGTCAGAGTTGTCCAGTAGAGGCGGGAAATAGGGCCGTGTTGTGACCAGCAACAACCCCCATTTTTATTTATTATTAGTAATAATACTAAATAAATGGGGACCCTTAGTTAAAAAAATCCAAAAAATCAATTAGGATTTGTTTGCCTTTCAAATAAAACTTTCTATCATAAACTTATAGAAATCCCTTAGAAAGAATATTTAGAAACACTTAAGTTTATGATAGATTGTAATAAAATTGCTCTTGAAACAAGATAGCGCATCCATAACAAAATAGTATATATAAAACACATTGATCGCAGATCGCATAGCACAGAAAACAGAAATGATTAATAAAAATCTTTTGCGCTCTTATCAATTCTGCGCTTTTGCGATTGTGCGCTTTTTGCGATATGCGCTTTTGTGATTTTTGCGATATGCGCTTTGCGCTATTGCGCAATTCCCGTTTTTGCGCTATTTTTATGACTGTGATGATTTCATTTTGTGATATTGCGACATTGCGATATTGCGATATTGCGCAGCAAATCGCAGATCGCAATGTCGCAGATTCATGTAGGCGCGCTATCCCAAGGCAATCTCCCCATATGTCAAATCCGTTATGCGCTTTAATGATTATATTAAATGATTGGATTGATTATTAATGTGAAAAGAGATTGTGTTTAGATTGAAAGTCGTTTCACAATTTAAATATTATATTTCATCAGCTTTCACATTCAAAACAGTCTTATCACCTTTCTTATATCATTACCCATATTTATTCATAAAACGTAGGCATGAAGGAGCAGACCACTATACAAAGCTTCCGCTAAACATTATGGGTAAGAAAGAGAAGAGCTCAAGTTCTGAGAACAAAGAAATGGCTTCGCTATACGCAGACACCGCCTGTAACAAAGACTCTGGTATATCTACTTGGGAGGGAATGTATAAATTGTTAGAAGATGAAAACCCTGTGGTGATAAAAGTTGCAGCTACAGCAGGTTCAAAGGATACGTCTGAAGCAACCATTAGAGACTTGGCTTGCTCATTTCTACATAGAATAGCAGCAATACCAAGGATTCTCCCATATACAGACATGGTGAGATGGGTGTTGGATAGCACAGATATTTCAGACAGACAATTCAGAACTCCATCGGAAGAGCTAATTGGGTCATTCACCATAGAAGATCTGAGATTAATGTATAAGCTGCCAGAACCTCAGGCAACTTTCAACAAGCAATTTATGGAAGAGTTTGCCAAAGAACACTCAAATTTGGCAGAATGCACAAAGGAGTGGACCAAAAGAAGTGAACCATTGAAGAAAAACAAACAAGGTATGTACATCACGGGTTCACTTACCTCTCCTTATTGTTTTACTGCTGCCATGTTATGCAGGCTTTTTGGAAAGCCTGACATAAATATGATCTTACCCGAATGGCTTCCTTTGTTGAATGCGGCTGTTAATTCTACAATTTTAGATTGGGCCAAAATCCTATCTGATAATCTCACCACTGCTATTTTTCACTACCGGTCTAAACGAAATGTTTCCCAGCGGGTTTATCCACCTTTTTATTTATCTGCTTATGTCATGGACGCCATCTGCTATGTCTCCAAATTCCCTGTGATGGGCTAGAAATGGACTATCCACGATCCCTTGCCCATTCATGTGTACCATAAATAACTATGGGAGTCTAAGTTTGTCCCCCATTTTTACCAAATTTGTCATGGAATAATGCTGCCATTGTACAGAACATTGTATAATAAGGATGCCCCGAGGTTATCCTCAGAAATAGAGGTTGATATTCTCCCCGTCGCAAGATGGTTTGGGGAGGAATTGTTCACCTATATTAGGGTTTTTGGAAGTTATGTTTCTCCCCATGTTTTACCCTTATATGTTCCAGATAGACTTGTAGCCCGGGAAATTGCTTATCAGACCTGTGGCCAGGGAGGTATGACAAAAGATTTAAAAGACAAGAAAAAGGGCATTTGGCCACAATTTCCCATAAAATGTGGAACATTTTCACTGTTGGATATTGGTCATGCATTTCATGAGATAGGTAACGTTACATGCCTACAGCTGTTCAAATTCTCAAGAAGGTTATTTGACCAAAATGATATTGTTAAGAATTTTACCAATGCAATCAAAGTAAGGGAATTTGTCGCGGAGCAAGATATTTTTGATGATATGTTCCAGGCAAGAAATTCATTTAAAGAGGTTTTGAATTCAGCTAGAAAGCAGCTATCCCCAGGGGATTTTCAAGAATTCAAGTTGTATAGAGAAAGGAGACTAATTCCTATTCCTTTGGATAATATACGCATAGAGCCTGCAAAGGAGCAAACTCCTAGTGTTAGTCTTAACAGCAGTTCAAGCACAGGTAAATCCAAATCAAAATCTGACAGAGATTCTGAATACTCCAATACATCCAAAGAAATGGAAGATAAAATGGAAGAATCCATCAAAGATTCTGCACAATCTAAAGAGCTCGCTCAACAGCAAATTTTGATTTCTCAACAAACAAATCCTCCTTCACCCAATGTACAGCAATAACCAGTCACCATGGAGTTAGATAAAGAATGGGAAACCTTTAATCAATTGATTAATGTAGAAGGACAGAATGTACAGACCCCTGTCCAAACAACCAAAGTTTTGAACGCAGGAACAAGCAGCACAGCCGCAGTAACAGAGCACATACCAATTACACCCTCCTCTGAAATTGTACTTAATGTAGAGGATATTCCTCCTTTGGATGTATTTTATAGCCCAAAATACAAAGCAGTAGTAAAGAGACAAAGGAAAAAGAGAAAAATAGAAAGTGCAATTGCTACCAAACCAGAACAAGTAGATGTTTTGTGGAAAGATCCTGCCACAGAGCCTACTCATAATCTCACTAAGTTATCTCAAATAACAGGAGCTTATGCTTCTACAACAATTGATAAAGCAATTGAGATACAACTTTTGTTGGATGAAAAAGAAGAACAGATAAAGGCTCTGCAACAGCAATTGCAACAGGTACAGGCCAATCAGGAAGCACAATTAAAACTTGAAGAGTTACAACAGCAACTTCAAGAAATCCAAGAACAGCATAAGGATGATCCTAAGTTTCCAGAATTCATTTTAGAAACCATCTCTTTGAACAATCAACTACTGCAACAAGAGGAAGTTTTCTGCCAAAAAATATTGCAATGGAATTCTTTGTGCCAAGAAAGCGATAAAATCACAAGTCATGTCGTAGATCTACGAAATGATTATGATTTGATTAATTAAAAGATCAATGATTATCTAGCATGGCAAAAGACAGAAGAAGGCAGAAAAGTTGGTGCACCCATCATTAATGAAAACCACAAAGAAATATTGTTCAGTAATTGGGATGCACAAATCAGAAGAGCAGAAAGGGCAACAGAGGAGGCATCTACAGCGGCAAACACTCTCACTGATTGTGTAAATGACAATTTACACAAAGCTAACTTGATTTCTGAAACTGTTCCAGGTTATCTCCCACAGGAAAATCAATTGCAAGCAAAATGGAGGCAAAAGGCAGAAGAAAGAGAAAAATCCATCCAAGGGCTAACAAGATTGAATTGGGACTCATACTGGATGTACTTGGTAAAGCCACACAGTCAGCACAGTGCACTCAATTGTATTATCAATGCTACAGAGAAGATTGCTCCTACGCTTGCCGACTCTGTCTTTTCAGGACAGCTGAATTCTGAAGTCGATCAACCGCATCTTCTCAAAAATATGCTAGATGCCTGCAAGAGCAAAGATCAATTTCATAGATAGATAGATTTAGTTTTAATTTCACTGTATTTTAGCCTAGAAAAAGGACGGTCATTGAACCGAATCCTTAATTTTTGTAATAAACTATTTTTAGAGTTAGTTAAGTAGTATTGAAACCCCTCTCATGCATTTAGAGAGGGGTCCTGGATCTTAATATTTTTGGGACTTGGAGATTGCATTTCTGTACTCCATTGTCTTATATATTTTTTGAAAAAGGATCACATCTGGTGATTTTCATGCGAAATTATCTTTGAAGTGTTGCATTTCTGTACCTTGGAATTTGGTTTTACATTATAGTTACGGGATAGAGTATCAGATTGCATTTGAAGTCATCAAGATGAGCATGGTATTTCTATTTGTTTACTGTTGATCTCTTTTGTTTTATGATATTCGTTTTAAAATTGCTATCATTTATATGTATATTGGTTTTCACAACGCTTCCTTTTATATATCATTTCTGAGTATAATTGAAACGTTATTTTTCATAGTTACATGTAAATGGTATACAATGATGAATGCAATATGTTTATATAATTCTGTTTAATTTCTTAAACAGAGTTATCTTTATTTGTTTCTACATATTTCAATTTAATTAATAATACATTTTCATGGTTATTGTTGAATTGGAACAATCTTAAGTTGTATTCACATATAGCTACTCGGGTTAGTATTAGAGTTTCTTTATTAGTATTTAGCTTAAATTAGATAGTTTTATTTCATTTAGTTTAGTCCCATTTCCACCCATCCAATCCAATCCATTTAGTTACAAGGAAACTGGTCCTTTAAATCCAGTCGGAGCCACCATACCAAACAGAAAAGGAGCTGCCTTAAGGTCCCGACTGGGTGGTTTTCCCCGATGTTTGAAGCAGAGATTTTCTAGGCTTCAACATTTTTGGCGCTAGAAGGAGGGCCTGAGCTATGAATGGAAAGTAAATCTTTATCCACAAGCCATTCTGAGAGCAAAACACCCTCATTAACTTCTTCAATTTCTTCCGAAATTCAGAATCAAAGAGAAGAAATTGCAGAAAATATTCAGACACCCACTACCAAAATCTTAAAACATTCAGACAAACAACATCCTGAGTCTCCTGAAGTTCAAGATCTAATTCATAAATTGAAAGGATTCTCCTTATCTTTAGAAGAGTCTGAAATATCTGAAGGTAGTGTAAGCTCAAAATTTATTCCTTCAAAACCTCTTACTAGGTTGCAAAGTGAAAAACTTGGTATTCTTCCGAAAGAATTTCCTTTACCTAGTAAGAGCAAAACAAAAAGAATTCAATCAGAAACAGAAAGTGATACAAGTTCATCATCTTATATTCAAATACCTATTTCCGAAATCCCTTCTCATCAAAATACGATTATTTCAATATCATCTCCACAAACATCTTCTACTCAATCCTCATCAATCTCAACATCATCTATTCCAACCACTTCAATTCAAATACCACCAGTTTCTGGTATTCCTCCTATAATCATCCCAATAATGGCACAGAGACCATGGTCTACTCCAGGAGCAGTCAACATGGCTGCACCTTTACATGATTTACCAGACAATCCTGGAAAATGGCTTCCAAAGTTTAGCGCAGATCTTAACATTCAAGCTGAAGAACATATCAATAAATTTATGCTGGCTATTAATTTGAATGGAGTTATACACAAAGATGTTGTAGTCAGATTATTCCCATATACTCTTCAGGGAGTAGCAGGATCATGGTACTTTTCGTTACCATCAGGATCTATAACGAGTTGGGACATTTTTGCAGATCATTTTCTGACCAAATTTGGAGATGACCGATCAATTGCAACTTTACTCAATGATCTCTCAAATTTGAAAATAGAACCCAAACAACCTATAAAAGAATTCAATGCTAGATTCAACAAACTTTTGAACAAAATTCATACAGATTCACAACCCAGTGAACAAGTCAGAATCGAATGGTATATAACTTCCTTACCCTCAAACATAGCAATTTTTGTAGACAGAGCTGCAAAGCCTACATTGGCTGAGAATATGAAAGAAGCTATTGCAGTGGAAAAACGTATCACTTATCTGGAAAAGAAAAATGCTCTTGAAGAAAGGAAGTCAAAGAAGGTCAGCTTCAGAGATGATTCAAAGAAAAAATCCAAAGATCCATATGACATGGAAGGTTTACAGAAAGTTCTTAAAACCATGTCAAATGAAATGGTTGAAATTAAAAAACAAGTGGTTGAAACTTCTACCAAGAAACCATTCCGAAATTTCAGAAGAAACCAAGTTGAATCTAAACCTCCTAATGTAATCTCTAATGCAGAATCAGAAGAAGAGGAAGAAGAAGAAGATACATCTATAGTATCAGATCAAGAAGACGAAAATGAAGAAATAGCTGAATTAAATGGAATGTGGGATTTTATTCTCCCTAATTCTGATAGTGAAGAAGCTATGCCTGTAAGTACTAGGAGTAAATCTACAGCAGAACCAGTGCAAACAGTTCCAAAAAAGAAAATTACGACTCCAAGTACCAAAGACAAACCCAATGTGAAGAAAACTTCTCCATCACCTACTCAGAATCAGCCATCTTCTTCTAATCCTCTCACATCAACAACGAAAACTTTAGTAATATCAGATCCTATGGAATACAATATTGTTGAAGACATGAAAAATATCAAAGCCAACATTTCTTTACATGAACTCAGCAAACTGAAACATCAGCAAAAGTTGCTATTAAAAGAATTAAACGCTACACCAATTGCTCCTTTACCAAGTGGTGTAGTTGCAAAAGCAGCAAGAGGAACTGGAAAGCTACCAGATAAGGTAGATGCTACTGATACTGTGCTCATTGGGGAAAAGTCAAATTCTCAAACTCCTCCTTTTCTTTTGACTTATGAGATGTACAATAAAAATCTGCACAATTGTTTGATTGATTCTGGAGCTTCCTCCAATATTATGCCTACTTCTGTCTGTGCTAAATTGAATATTGAACCACAGAAATCAGCATTTCATATCGTTCAGTTGGATTGCTCTAAAGTTCAAGTGGTAGGAGAAATCAATTCAGTTACTATCAGATTAGCCTCAGATCCTAGAATTTTCCAAAGAATTGATATTCTAATTGCTGATATCCCTGAATTTTATGGATTAATCTTGAGTAGGGACTGGTCTGCGAAACTTAACGGTTATATCTCGACTGATTATTCACACATGTGGCTTCCCTACAAAGGGAAACCAAATCAAATCAAAATTGAACGAGAAAAACATATGACGCACACTGTCACTGAATTTGAACAACCTAATGAACCCGTGGCATTCAACAATAATATTCTTGGAGGTTATTCTGCTGAATCATTTCTTGGAAATTTCAAAGCTCCTCAGTCACCTTTTTCTGTAAATACTTTTGTTTCTCAGATAGAAATTTTTTCACAATCTGATACTTCTAGAATTGTAAATATTTCAGATGTAATTGTAGATAAGTCTTTATTTTGGTCATTATATTTTGATGGATCGAAGTCTAGTGATGGAGCTGGAGCCGGATGCATCCTAATTGATCCAAATGGGGAGAAAACTATGTTGTCATGCAGATTAGAATTTGAGTGTACTAACAATACCGCAGAATATGAAGCCTTGGTTCAAGGACTTTATAAAGCTATAGGGGTAGATGTTAAATACTTGAAAGTTTTTGGTGATTCCGAAATTGTTATTAAACAAGTTAGGAATACTATTCATTGCCTTTCAGGACATCTTAAACACTATCAAACCCTAGTACAAGATCTCACCACTCATTTTTTAGCATTCAATATTTCTCCTATTCCTAGGAATCAAAATACATCAGCTGACTTGTTAGCTAATGTTGCATCTAAACTCTTACCTGCTGAAGATTGCAGTCCTGATAGATTTTCTGTAGAATTGATTTTTCGTCCATCTGTCCCGGATAATGTTACAAATTGGAGAGTCTTCTATCATGATCAAGATATTCTAAATTTCATGACTTCTGAGAAATCATATGATGAGCAAATTATTGACGAAGATGCTCATGATTTACAAATTGCTTTAAAAGGTAATGAAAACCCCATTCCAAAATCTGTTGTTAAGTTAGAGGATTTATATGACATTAGAGACAGATTCAAGAAAGTTGTTAATTCAAAACTTCAAAGTTCCACTTTGAAGTTTGAATTAGTAAATCTTGGTTCTGATTCTAAACCTCAAAACGTTAAGTTAGGACTCAACTTAACACCAGAGGAAAGGAATGCATTCATTAAACTGCTGAACAAGTATAAAACATTTTTGCTTGGAATTATGATGATCTAAAAACGTATGATACTTCAATTATTCAACACACGATTCCAATGCTTCCTGATGTTAAACCTGTTCAACAGAAGTTGAGAAAGATCCATCCAAATCTCGAAAGTCAAATCAAATCAGAACTCAATAAACTTTTGAAAGCCAAAATCATTTTTCCAATCAGGCACTCTAATTGGGTTTCTAATATGGTACCTGTAAGAAAGAAGAATGGTGATATAAGAATCTGTATTGATTTCAGAAATTTAAAAAAGGCATGTTTAAAAGACAATTTCCCATTGCCAACCATGGAACAGATACTTCAAAAGGTAGCTGGTTCTGAACTTATGTCTTTTCTCGATGGATTTTCAGGCTATAATCAAGTTTTAGTTCACCCAGATGACAGATTGAAAACAACTTTCAGGACAAAATGGGGAACTTATGCTTATCAGAAAATGCCTTTTGGTCTAATCAATGCAGGAGCAACTTTTCAAAGAGCCATGGACATAGCATTCAAAGGTCTGATCAATAAATCAGTTATTGTTTATCTTGATGACATAACAGTATTTTCAAAAAAGAGAACCAATCATCTACATATTTGAAAGATGTAGAAAGTTTGGTATCTCCTTAAATCCCAAGAAATCTTTCTTTGCTTTAGATGAAGGAAAACTCTTAGGATTTGTTGTGTCAAAAGATGGTATATATATTGATCCAGATAGAGTGAAAGAAATTTCTGATATTTCTTTACCACATAACAAAAAATCCATGCAATCTATTCTTGGACAGATCAATTTTGTTAAAAGATTTATTCCTGATTTTTCTTTAATTGTTTTACCTATGCAAAATATGATCAAGAAAAATTCAATATTCAAATGGACGCATAAAGAAAAAGAAGCTTTTGATTCAATCAAATAAGCGATCATTAATGCACCAGCATTGAATACTCCGGATTTTTCTAAAGATTTTACTTTGTATACTCTGGCCACTGAAACATCCTATGCAGTCGTTTTAACACAACTCAATGATCAAGAAATCGAAGCACCTATTTCTTTCTTTAGCTCAAATCTACAAGGAGCTGAGCTTAATTATTCCGATGTTGAAAAACAAGCCTTTGATGTGTTTAAATCAATAAAACATTTCATACCTTTTCTCTTGAAAACACATACAAAAATCATTGTCCCATTCTCTGCAGTGAGGCAATTATTAATTCAAAAAGAAGTAGGAGAAAAGAGAGCTAACTGGGTAACAGCCTTGCAAGAATATGATATTGATATTAAACCAGCTAAGATTTTTAGAGGACAAGGTTTTTGCAGATTATTGGTAGGAGCTCATAACATACCAGAAAATCAAGATTCAAATCAAGATATTCAAGTAAGTCAGATAAGTGTTACAGATTCCGAATCTCAGTATGCTGATCTTATCTATTACTTGAAAAATGGGTATGCTCCTTCTAATATTAGCTATAAGAGTAAACGCGCTTTAAGGTTAAAGGCTATTAAATACCAGATCATTGATAATGTGTTATTTAGAAAAAATTATGATTCAATTTTATTAAGATGTTTGGAAAAGACTGAAGCTGAAAAGGTTTTGCAGGAATTGCATGATGGACCAGCAGGAGGTCATTTTGGAGGTGATACTACGGCTCACAAAATAATTCGTGCTAGTTATTACTGGCCTACCCTTTTTAAGATACGCATGATTACATAAGAAAGTGCCAAATTTGTCAAACTGCAAGTGGAAGACAAAGGAAACCAGCTTTTCCTTTGCAACCAGTAACTATTGAGCAACCATTCAAACAATGGGGGCTTGACATTATTGGTGAGATAGTACCTCATTCTTCCAAACAGCACAAGTACATCCTTACTGCAACTGATTACTTTACAAAATGGGTAGAGGCAATCCCATTGAAGGTAGCCAATTTTGATGCAATTATTGATTTCATAGATCAATTCATCATAACCAAGTTTGGTGTACCTCAAGCTCTTGTCTTTGATAATGCATCTTACTTCTCTGGAAATAGTTTAATTGAATTTGCAGTCAAAAGAGGTTTTAAATTAAAATATTCAGCAAATTATTACCCACAAGGTAATGGTTTAGCTGAATCCACTAATAAAAACCTTATCAAAATCATTAAAAGGACCCTTGATCAAAATCAAAAGAATTGGCACAAATATTTAATCTTTGCGTTATGGGCTGATCGTATCACTGAAAAAGCTGCAATAGGGACTTCACCTTTCAATCTGGTTTATGGAAAAGAAGCTGTGATACCATCAAACTTAACACTTCCATCATTAGCCCTAGTGCAGTTTATTGAAGAAAATCCTTCATCATCCATTCAATTGAGATATGATCAAATCCTTAAATTAGAAGAAGATAGGGATAAAGCAAAAATTACTCATGAAAAAAATCAACAGCTTGTAAAATCTTCTTTTGATGCAAGTTCTACCGGCTCAAAAATTTTGTCAATTGGTGATCTCGTTTTGAAATGGGATAAAACACACGAAGAAAAAGGTAAACATACCAAATTTCAGAAAATGTCGCTTGGACCATTTCAAATCGTTGAGAAGATAAGCTCAAATACATTTATACTCCAAGATCTAAGAGGTAAGAGAGAGTCTCTTGCTGTAAATGGACTTATCTTGAAGAAATTATTTTCATAAGGAGGTAACCCCTTCTTAAACTGTATATATTTCTTTCTGCAAAGTTTTTGATTGTTTTTGTTTTTACAAATAAAGGTTGTTTATGAGTCTCTGATTGACTGTTTACTATTTGAAAAAATTTCTTCGGAAAAATATTATAAATATTTATTTTGTGTAAATAAGAATTTTTAAAATAATGATTACAATTTTTGAATAGTTTAAAATAAGATGTTAAACTTTAAAAAGATTATTTCAATTATTTACATGATCTTTTGAAAACTTGAGGAAAATGTAAATCATTATAAGGTTTATTAAGCAGAGAAAAGTTATCTATCAAAGTATAAGATTTTTCAAAGTTTTGGAATTCAAAAAACCTGAAAATTGTCATCCATTGATTCTTAAAGATAAAACTATTTCACCCCATCCATTTAAGTTGTGATTTTTTAGAATGTAATTCTAAGAAATTATACGAAAATTTTAAGAGATAAGAGGTCTCATTACGAGTCGACTTACCATGTTCATAAGGAGTAATAAAACTAACATTACCAATACTGCATACTAAAACAGGGTAATGGCTTATAAATATAAGACAAGGGGTCTCATCACGAGCCAGCTTGTTCAGTTTAATTATAACTAGTGAATGGCATTGTTAATAACTGGCTACCAAACCAGAACAATGACTCTTAAAATAAAAATAAATAAAAGACAAAAAACATGAGATAATAGGTCTTATGAATTTATCTTTTAAAAGATCATAATTTTAGTTGGATGGGACAATGAATGGTTAATGGTTTAAAGGTAACCCTGTCGAGAGTATGAACGTTTGCTGGCAGCAGAGGCAATACCTATGGCAATAGAGTATATTATAAAACCAAAACTTGGAGAAATCCTTTTACTTCATTATTAACACCAATCAAAGCTTGATAAAACCCAAAATGTTTTTATTTCTGAAGGAATTAGAAAGAAATTATGAAATGATTTTTATTTCTTTTTCATAGTTACTTTTTATTTGAATTATCATAAGATAGTTTTTATTATCTTTAAAAACCTTTACTTACTAAAGATAGAATGTTCATTTTATTTTTTTCAGAGATAATTGTTTCTTTCAGTGAATCGCCAATTGTTGTGACCAGCAACAACCCCCCTTTTTATTTATTATTAGTAATAATACTAAATAAATGGGGACCCTTAGTTTAAAAAATCTAAAAAATCAATTAGGATTTGTTTGCCTTTCAAATAAAACTTTCTATCATAAACTTATAGAAATCCCTTAGAAAGAATATTTAGAAACACTTAAGTTTATGATAGATTGTAATAAAATTGCTCTTGAAACAAGATAGCGCATCCATAACAAAATAGTATATATAAAAACACATTGATCGCAGATCGCATAGCGCAGAAAACAGAAATGATTAATGAATATCTTTTGCGCTCTTTTCAAATATGCGCTTTTGCGATTCTGCGCCATGCGCCCTTTTCAAATATGCGATCAAGCGCTTTTGCAATTGTGCGCTTTTTGCGATATGCGCTTTTGTGATTTTTGCGATATGCGCTTCGCGCTATTGCGAAATTCCCGTTTTTGCGTTGTTTTTATGACTGTGATGATTTCATTTTACGATATTGCGATATTGCGATATTGCGTAGCAAATCGCAGATCGAAATGTCGCAGATTCATGTAGGCGCACTATCCCAAGACAATCTTCCCACATGTCAAATCCGTTATGCGCGTTAATGATTATATTAAATGATTGGATTGATTATTAATATGAAAAGAGATTGTGTTTAGATTGAAAGTCGTTTCATAATTTAAATATTATATTTCATCCGCTTTCACATTCAAAACAGTCTCATCACCTTTCTTATGTCATTACTCTCATTTATTCGTAAAATGCAGGCACGAAGGAGCAGACCACTATACAAAGCTTCCGCTAAACATTATGGGTAAGAAGGAGAAGAGCTCAAGTTCTGAGAACAAATAAATGGCTTCGCTATACGCAGACACCGCCTGTAACAAGGACGCCGGTATATCCACTTGGGAGGGAATGTATAAACTGTTAGAAGATGAAAACCCTGTGGTGATAAAAGTTGCAGCTACAGCAGGTTCAAAGGATACGTCTGAAGCAACCCTTAGAGACTTGGCTTGCTCATTTCTACATAGAATAGCAGCAAGACCAAGGATTCTCCCATATACAGACATGGTGAGATGGGTGCTGGATAGCACAGATATTTCAAATAGACAATTCAGAACTCCATCGGAAGAGCTAATTGGGTCATTCACCATAGAAGATATAAGATTAATGTATAAGCTGCCAGAACCTCAGGCAACTTTCAACAGGCAATTTATGGAAGAGTTTGCAAAAGAACACTCAAATTTGGAAGAATGCACAAAGGAGTGGACCAAAAGAAGTGAACCATTGAAGAAGAACAAACAAGGTATGTACAGCACGGGTTCGCTCACCTCTCCTTACTGTTTTACTGCTGCCATGTTATGCAGGCTTTTTGGAAAGCCTGACATAAATATGATCTTACCCAAATGGCTTCCCTTGTTAAATGCGGCTGTTAATTCTACAATTGTAGATTGGGCCAAAATCCTATCTGATAATCTCACCACTGCTATATTTCATTACCGGTCTAAACGAAATGTTTCCCAGCGGGTTTATCCGCCTTTTTATTTATCTGCTTATGTCATGGACGCCATCTGCTTTGTCTCTAAATTCCCTGTGATGGGCTGGAAATGGACTATCCACGATCCTTTGCCCATTCATGTGTACCATAAAGAACTATGGGAGTCTGAGTTTATCCCCCATTTTTATCAAATTTGTCATGGAATAATGCTGCCATTGTACAGAACATTGTATAATAAGGATGCCCCGAGGTTATCCTCAGAAATAGAGGTTGATATTCTCCCCGTCGCAAGATGGTTTGGGGAGGAATTGTTCACCTATATTAGGGTTTTTGGAAGTTATGTTTCTCCCCATGTTTTACCCTTATATGTTCCAGATAGACTTGTAGCCCGGGAAATTGCTTATCAGACCTGTGGCCAGGGAGGTATGACAAAAGATTTAAAAGACAAGAAAAAGGGCATTTGGCCACAATTTCCCATAAAATGTGGAACATTTTCACTATTGGATATTGGTCATGCATTTCATGAGATAGGTAACGTTACATGCCTACAGCTGTTCAAATTCTCAAGAAGGTTATTTGACCAAAATGATATTGTTAAGAATTTTACCAATGCAATAAAAGTAAGGGAATTTGTCACGGAGCAAGATCTTTTTGATGATATGTTCCAGGCAAGAAATTCATTTAAAGAGGTTTTGAATTCAGCTAGAGAGCAGCTATCTCCAGGGGATTTTCAGGAATTCAAGTTGTACAGAGAAAGGAGACTAATTCCTATTCCTTTGGATAATCTACGCATAGAGCCTGCAAAGGAGCAAACTCCTAGTGTTAGTCTTAATAGCAGTTCAAGCACAGGTAAATCCAAATCAAAATCTGACAGAGATTCTGAACACTCCAATACATCCAAAGAAATGGAAGAATCCATCAAAAATTCTGCACAATCTAAAGAGCTTGCTCAACAACAAATTTTGATTTCTCAACAAACAAACCCTCCTTCACCTAATGTACAGCAACAGCCAGTCACTATGGAGTTAGATAAAGAATGGGAAACCTTTAATCAATTTATTAATGTAGAAGGACAGAATGTACAGACCCCTGTCCAAACTGTTAGCCACCTATAATATTTTGTTATACCAAAAGGTGGCTAAGATCTTTTTGAGCCTCCAAGGAACAAATTTTATCACTAAAAATTGTTGGCTCTTGAAGTCTCTTTAAGGCCTCATGCCTCTGCCCCAAATCCTCATTTGCTGTCCCATTTTTTATACTCAGGAATTTCTGTTGACTCCAACTGAAAGACTGCTGAAAGATCGCCATTTCTCCTCTTCTCAAAACCCTTCATCTGCTCCCCTTTTTCTCCATCAAAACTACCTTGTTTTCATAAGTCCTCTTCTTTCCATTTATGAAAATTTCCCCTTTCATAGTTAAAAAATCACTTTTTAACTATTTCGGAACCCCCAAATCCATTAAAATCCTTGAAAATTTCTCATAAAAATCAAAGTTTTATTACTATGGACCTAAGCCCCTTGGGCTAAGTCCTAAACCACTTCCCCCCACATGCCCATGTGTTAAAACCAAACGCCAAAGCTTTTCGGCGCTAATCGCATCGCAAATATCCAAGGGTGCATAACTTTGAACCATTACAAAGCTCCGATTGCGATTAGCCTTTCATATAAAACCCCCCGATCATATTATTTCCTCATATAACCATAGAGTCCGCAATCGGGCGCTAAACCATTGAAAAATCCCCCTCCTATCAATATTTTCCTTTGTAAACCCAAAAACCCACTTTCCGAAAGTTTTAAGTTAAAAACTTAAAACCACGTGATAAATATAAATGGGTTGATTGAAAAGAGCCGATCGCGCAATCGCGATCGGAAACAACACAAATGGGTTGATCGGAAAGACCAGGCTCAACGGCCCGATTGCGATTGGCCCTTGTCTGTATACGCCCCGGGCATATTACATTCCATATATCCGAAGGCCCCGCAGTCGGGCGCCTGTCTGCTTTATATATATATTCTTCCGCCCGATCCATAAAAACCTTTGATTATTCCAAAAGTTCGGGTTTCATAAAAATATACAAGGGTTTCTCCCTCGATCCATTCTCCACCGTTGATCTCGTTCTTAGATCGACGACCTGCGCTCAATCGCATGCGTTTTGTTTCGCCCCCGATCGCAACTCCCCGATTGGTTCTCCACCGTTGATCTTGTTCTTGAATCAACGGTTATCGCTCAATCGCATCGCAAACTTTCAATCGCATGCGTTTTTATTGACCCTCCCGATTTCCGATCCCCGATTAAATCCTGACCGTTGATCTTGTTCTCAGATCGACGGCCTGCGCTCAATCGCAAAGTTCCCTCCGATCGCAATCGCAGACCTTCCCGTCTCACCCCCGATTTCGGATCCCCGATTCAATCCCGACCATCCATCTGTTTCGCAATCCGACGGCCATCGCACACCCTTGCGATCCCTCCGATTACATCCTATCCGTTCATTTCCCGCTGATCCAACGGTCATCGCTTGATCGCACTGGTCGCCCGAACGCTAATCGCAAGCCCTTTCCACCGTCCTCCGATTTAATCCTAGCCGTCCATCCTCCCGAAGATCCGACAGTCCTTATTTCCTCCGATCACAAGTCTTGCCCCCATTTCGAAAACCCTCCGATTCACTTTCCGCCGTTGATCTGATCTGCAGATCAACGGCCAGCGCTTAATCGCATCGCTGCGTTTCAATCGCATCCCCTTTTCTGCCACCCCCGATTGAGATCCTCCGATTAGATCTGGACCGTCCACGTGTCCAAATCGGACGGTCCAAAACCACCCCGCCTCATTTCTTCTCCCCGCTCTCATCTTTCTGTTTTGCGCCGATCTCCACCGTTAGATGTTTTTATCCGACGGCTATGCTCCTCCCCCGCCATCTGAAGCAGTTTAAACCTATTTTCCGCAGGATTTCTTAATTGTTTTGTGTTTGATGCAGGTGTTCTAAATGGTTTTCCATTGTATAACGAAGAAATGCCAAGGGATGGGAATGAAGATTCTCATGCCCTCATTTCATTACGGAGAATCCATACACAGGGCTCTATTCCATGTTTCGTCAGCACTCTATGAGTATTGATGCCGTAAAGCCCAGTGCGGGTCTGCACATCGACAAGACACTGTTTTAATTCAAACACAGTTAAAGAGTATCAGTTTTGAAGACAGAGCACAGCAGATGAAGATTGAAGACAATTTTTATGGGGATTAAGGCTAAGACAGTTATCAAAAGCCTAATCCTCAATCTAAAACACAGTTTAAAGGAAAACCTAAAGTGTTTAATCAGACAAAAAGCCTCCACCGCCACATCTGAGGCAAATTGATTCCTCAGCTACCACCAAGCCACCTGTTGCCTCAAACCCTTCAAACAGAGGCCGAAGTTATTGATTCAAGAAATATCTACGTCCAGCGCTGCCAAGAAGTTAATTCTGCCAAAGGAGTGTAATAGAAAATAGCTGCAGAGTTGCTCCAGACAGAACATAGAGCCTCAAAGTCAAATAAAGCTCCCATCAAGCTTTGATATTAATTGTAAAACATTAATACAGTGATCCACCTGTACACTTCTCCATCGAACCCCTCAAGAGACCGAGAAGTCATTTAATCTGTATTAATGGTTCACGAGATATTTTTGTTAGTTCTCACCTCCTCATCTTCCTATAAGTACTTCTGCATAAGATGAGAAGGTTGGTTGCTGTTTGATCACAAGTCGTAATATCAAAACTCTCTGAAATAAATATACAAGTCTGTTGAAGCTGAAAATAATTTGGAGTCTTGGATGTCTTGATGATGCCGTTGCATGTCTGTTCCTAAGAAGGCTCTATCATTTGATCCATGAGCTTGGTTGTTGGTGAAGTGCTCTGAACTGTTAAATGTCTTTTCCTTGTTTTCATTATGTTCCATAATTTCTTACTACAGTAGGCTGAAAGTTTTAGGCTAAGAAATGACTCCTGGAAGCACCTTAGACCTGTTCACCCTTCACTGTTTTATGTTTTCTTCTGCTGAAGTATTTTAGAGGCTTTAAACTTTCTCTTTAGTCTTCATGCTCGTTTATTTCCTTGATAGCTCAAATAGTTGGTTTCAGCATGTTATGGTTCTCCCTGCTTGTCTGCCATCACTTGAAAGCCGTTATTGAAATCTCCCTTCGAAGTACCATTGTCTTGGGTTAACCAAAGAGGTCGGTTTTGATCTTACCCTTTGCCCCTGCTTAAATAGTTGTTTTGAAGGTATTTATAGTTGCAAACATACATGTTATTTAGGTGTTCCTCTTCTATGAATGCAACTATAAGTGAATCTTATGTTTTCTAAATCCTTTAAAATAAGATCTTTGAGGAAATAGGGTGTTCCCCGAATCTTAGATTTCATTTTAGAAGTTGTCTTGAAATCATTATTTGCTTAAAGAATGTTTGTAGAATTTATGGTTAGCCCTGTCTATCAAATATCTCTTTATCGATAAGTTATGTTTCTCAAGTTCCCTTTGTTGAGAATTAAATTTCTTTTTCCAAATCATTAATGTCCATCTCATTCCAAAACAAAGGATCCTGTGGCCAAGTTAGATTTGCCCTTTGATATCCCATATCCCTTGAAGAGTTTATCATAACCTTGTTTTGACTCCATTGCCCAATGAACCGGATATTTCCTCTTTCTGTCTATCTTTCCTAGACCTTTAATATTATGCTGTATCAACTCAACCCAACCAAACAAACATCTGCACGTAATAACTAGTTCTAAAATCCATAACCAAAGAAAACAAGATAAACCTTTGCAAACAAATATTTGAGAGATCCCTCTCTGAGAACAGGAGGACTAGATCCTGGAACTCTAAAGATTGGTTCTGATGTTGCCTTGTCTTTTGATTTTCCAGACTGTCAAAACACGGGATACCAACATAATGGCGATCACGGTGGGACCTGCTGAGAGTTAGAGGTTTGCGAAACCTTTCCTTCAGCTTTAGGTCCGGTATAACATAAGTAACTTTCTTCAAGCACTGCCTAACATAATGGCAATCATGATAGGACTCTTTGAATCAGTGACAAACTAAGTAACCCTTAGGATTCCTTTGAATCATTATCAAACCTTGAAGGAACCAGTTACCAAGCCATAAGAGCAACTCTGTTTGTTTGAACACCTTAGCTAAGTGCAAAATCAGACTTAGAACACTCTCTTAACCTATAAAAACAAAATAAACTCAGAAAAACCCAAAATATTTCAAGTTTGGCTTCATAATAAACATGGTGGTGGACCATAAAACCTTTTACCTCCTTAGGAGCTGAAAAGCTTCCACCTGGCGACTCCATAATCCTGAGCAAACCTTAAAAGACTCCACTGGAAAGAACCCTTACCATTATACAGTTTTCTAATCCAGTTAGAGGATTGTAAGATCAAAATTTGTGTAAACAGATCAGTTAACCTCTCAAAGATTGTCATACTTGGTTTAACTTTTCCTGTCATTCGGATCTCAAATTACGGCATAGTGGCTTCTAGGAAGATTTATACTAGAGCCCATCCTGACCCCGATCCACCTGAGATAGTTGATGACCCAGAAAGTATCCTTTGGAAGTCTCCTAAGGTTAAATTATCAACTGTTTTCAGATCACCCTTGAGAGCTAATTCAGTTCCTGAAAATCTTTTAGCTCTACAACAATCACAAGTTGACTTAGTAAACCCATTTAGAACTAGGTCATTTGATGATATAATTCAGATAGATCCTGAGTCTTCACTTTCATCCCCGGAAACAAGTGAATATCCTGATAGAGAATCGACACCTCCTGATCCACATTTTCTTTTTAACCTAGGTGTCTCTCATCCAAAATCAGCTCAGCAATCTGCTGCTGTTCCATCCACTTCTGTACACCATTCATCCACTGTTCAAACCACTCCACTCCAGCCAAATCCCCCTCTTTTTAATCCACCACTTGTTAATCCACCCCCACCACATATCATGGCAGCATGGTAAGCTCCCTTAGCCCTTAATATACCACTAGTCAATCTTCCACAGGACTATCAGTCCAAAATTCCATTATATGATGCTAATAATGCTACAACCGCATCACAACATGTGGATAAGATGAATGACTATTTTGATCGAAATGAAATCGATGATGATTCTATCAAACTTAGACTGTTTTCTCAGAGCTTAGGGGGAGAAGTAAGAAAATGGTTTAAAGGTTTAGCCCCCCGTAGTATAAATGACCTCCAAGGCTTCCATCAAACATTCTTAAACAAGTGGGAAGTAAGAAAAAATCCTCTCCAAGTCCTTGCTGATTATAACAATCTCCATAGGAACCCTGGGGAAAGTGTACAAGCTTATTGTACCAAATTTAACAGCATGTATAACGCACTTTCCCCTGAACTAAAACCTCCTCAGGGCTCAGCTTTAAACAAATTTCCTGAAGGGTTTGACCCAGACATGACATATTCACTCAGAGAAAGAGTTTTTGCAACTTTGGAAGATATGCAAAGAGGTGCCCTTTCCGTGGAAGTAAACTTAATAGAAAAGAGAGCAAGAATGAAAACTGAGAAGAGAGTATCTTTCACAGAGGAATCCCCTCCCTCTACTTCAGGCTCAAAAATAGAGAGAATGTTGGAAGAAATGATGAAAGAGATGAGCATAATTAAGAAAGCGCAAGCAAATCAAAACCAGACTGCACTTCAAAACAATCAAAACAGAAATAGAAATCAGAATTATAGAAAAGATAACAATCAGGATAAACAAAAAGAAAGTGACCAACAAATCAGACCTCCCTTTCAACAAAACTATGTAGATCAATATGAGGAAGACAGGGAGTTGGAAAGGTTGGAAGAATCACATGTAAACTTGATTGGATCAGACAGTGGGGATGAGGTTTTCCTCACCGAGGAAGAACAAGGTTGCTTCTCAAATGATCAGAATACAAACACTTATGAAGATTCTGATGACTATAGATTGGGTTTTGAAAATGCAATCATGGAAGTGCACAAACAGTATGATCTTAGGAGCAAGGGAAGTGTAGATAATTCAAAAGATAAGAGTACTAGCATTGCTGTCAAGAAGAACATGGAAAACCAGTCCAAAAAGATAGCAGAAAAAACAAACATTTCGGCCAAGAAAACAGACTCAAACAAAGACAAGGGAATCCAGCCAAATGTTGAAAAAAGTACCCCTAGCACTTCAGCTAGTAGTCCCAATAAAACCATCCCAATTACCATTCCAAACCAGGTTCAGCAAAGTAAAATTGCTGAAAGGAATTTAATTGAAAAAACAGATGTAAATATCAGCAAATCAATTATTCCTTTCAGCCTTGAGGGGGAGATTGCCAAGATTAAGATTACCATCCCCCTAGCTGAACTAGTAACCCAAGATGTGTACAAAAACCAAGTGTTAAAAGCTTTAAACTTAGGAAGTGATACTGACACCTTAAACTTGACAGACGACAAACCTGAGCTGTTGTTTGGCCCAGAAGTTGAAGGAAAATGTCAAGAAGGACCAGTCCCTCCCTTCTATGTCAGTTTGAGTATACACGATAAAATTCTACACAATGCCATGTTAGATTCCGGAGCTTCACACAATCTAATGCCCAAAGTAGTAATGGAAAGCTTAGGCTTAGAAATTACTAAACCGTACAAAGATTTGTATTCCTTTGACTCAAGTAGAGTCAAATGTTTGGGTTTAATCAAAGATTTATGTGTTAACTTAGCTCAGATCCCTGCCAAGAATCTAGTGATGGACATCGTGGTAGCTGAAATTCCCCCTAAGTATGGCATGCTTTTATCAAGATCATGGGGAGCCAAACTTCAGGGAAGCCTTCAAATGGACATGTCTTATGCCACCATCCCTGTTTTCAACCAAAATAGAAGATTATACGGAGAAACCCACATGAAGTATATGGTGAGTAACATGGACAAACCAAACAACACTCCGATCTATTCTATTCAATCAAGTTTAGATTCATTTATATTTTATAACGAAGATGAAATCACTCAACCATGTAAAGAAAATATAGACCCACCAAATTTCACCTCGAATAAACTTCAAAACGTGGATGATCAACAGCGACAAGAAAATGAGAATGAGTCAAATATACTTTGGACAATAAATTTCGATGGATCCTGTAATAAAACTAGTGCAGGGGCAGGTGTCTGGATTCAAAACACAAATCAGATTTTTTCATACAAATTAGACTTCCCATGCACTAACAATATTGCTGAGTATGAAGCACTTCTCCTAGGCTTACAACTGCTTAAAAAATTAGAAGCCCAAAGGATATCCATTTTAGGGGATTCGGAGCTTATCATCAAACAAATCAAAGGAGAATACTCAGCCAAGAATCCAAAGCTTAGGGAATATCGAAATGCTGCCCTTGACCTATTAAAAACTTTCGAAAAATATGAACTCATTTTTATCCCTAGAGCACAGAATCATCTAGCAAATGAACTTTCCTTCACCGCCAGTAATTGCCAAGTACCTGAGATAAATGAACAACTCAGTATAAAGGTGAAACACAGACCTGCCGTGCCTGATAACGAAGATCACTGGCAAGTATTCGAATCTGACAAACACATAGGTGATTTCTTAAAATCAGAAAATGATTTCAGCATACCAACACCAGAAGATGGCCATGAAGAAAACTGCTTGTATATTGAACAAATCCCAGAGGCTGAAATGACATATCCTACTGATATAAATCATTGCGAAAATCCTTTTGAAGCAGAAGTAGTGAACAATGAAGACCGAGAAGACTTGGAAGTCTTACAATGCAAAAAAGATAAAATTCCAAGAGGTCTCACACCTTTAGAACACCTGTTTGATCTCAACGATGTAGCTAAAGAACCCAGAATGGAGCCTGTGGAGACAAATGTAGAAGAACACAACATAGGCGGTCTCGCAGAACCCAAGATGATCAAGCTATCCAGCACTCTCCCAGCCCACATAAAATCACAGTACATAAAGCTTTTTAAAGAATTTAAGGATGTGTTTGCTTGGGAATACAAAGACTTGAAATCATATGATACCAACATCATCCAGCATAAAATTCCCTTGAAGGAAAATCAAAAGCCTTTTAAGCAAAAACTAAAGAGAATAAATCCCCTTTTATTACCTTCGGTTAAGGCAGAAATTGAGAAAATGTACAATGCTGGGATCATAGTACCCATTAGATTTTCGGAATGGGTATCAAACTTAGTTTCTGTTAGAAAGAAAACTGGGGAGATCAGGCTCTGTATTGACTTTAGAAATTTAAACAGAGCCTCTTTAAAAGACAACTACCCTTTACCTAAGATGGACCATATAATTCAAAGGGTAGTTGGATCAAGAAGAATATCCTTATTAGATGGGTTCTCGGGTTACAATCAGGTGTTAGTTTTCCCAAGCGATCAAATCAAAACTGCTTTTACCACACCTTGGGGAACTTTTATGTATGTCAAAATGCCTTTCGGACTAATGAACGCAGGGGCCACCTTCCAAAGGGCCATGGACATAGCCTTCTCTGAAGATATTGGCTATTTTATAATTATCTACCTTGATGACATAACTGTTTTCTCAAAAACTGATGAAGAACATTTGATTCACCTAAGGAAGGTTTTTGAGAAATGTAGGAAATTTGGCTTATCACTAAATCCCAAGAAGACCCTCTTTGGAATCCAAGAAGGGAAAATTCTTGGTCACATAATTTCAGAAGAGGGAATCAAAATAGACCCTACGAGGATAGATGGTATATTGCAAATCAGCCATCCTAGAAGCCTCAAAGAATTGCAATCTTTCATCAGAAAGATTAAATTTTTGAGAAGGTTTATTCCCAACCTTGCCGAGCTATTGAAAAACATCAAAAACATGATTAATAAGAATGTGGGTGTAAAATGGACTTTGCCAGCCAAACAATCATTCGAACTGGTCAAACAAGCTCTTACCCAAGCACCAGTACTGATTAGTCCTGATTTTACCAAAGACTTTTACATTTTTTCTTTTGCATCTGAACATAAATTAGCTACAGTTTTGCTTCAAAAGAATGATCTCGGACAAGAACAACCGATATCATTTTTTAGTAGGGCCCTAAGAGACGCTCCTCTCAATTATAACATTATGGAAAAACAAGCCTTAGCATTAGTAAAAGCATTAAAGGACTTTAGGGTTTATATTTTAAACTCTCACATAATTGCTTTTGTTCCTCATGCTATTGTCAAAGATATTCTAAGTCAAGACCCTGATGGTAAAAGGGGAAAATGGATTGCAACTATTCTTGAATATGACTTAGAAATTAGGCCCACCAAACTTGTTAAGGGGCAAGGATTAGCAAAACTTATGGCCGAGTCCAACTTCCAAGCACTAGACATAAATATGGTGGATGTGTTGGAAGAGATAGAAAAATATGATGCCCCTTTTATTGAGGAAACTTTCCTAAATTCCCCTTGGTATGCTGACATTGTTTATGTGCTTTTATATTTGAATACCCCTCCTTCTCTATCTAAAACTAAAGCTAGATTTTTGAAACAGAAAGCTTTGAGTTTTTGCATTTTAGACGGAGTGTTATATTGGAAAAACGCTGTTGGAATTTTGCTTAAATTTTTACTTGAAGATGATGCAGGGAAGATCATGCACGAACTACATGATGGTGAATGTGGAGGAAACCTCTACTGGAAGGCCACAACAAACAAAATTCTCAGATCAGGTTACTATTGGCCTACACTTTTCCCAGATACTCAGAAGCTCGTCATGTCTTGCCATAAGTGTCAAATCTTTGATGGCAAGAAAAAACTCCTTCCCTTACCCCTACATCCTATCAGAGTTGAGGCACCCTTTCAACAATGGGGGCTGGACTTCATTGGAGAAATTCATCCATCCTCCTCAGCTCAACATAAGTGGATCCTCACAGCCACTGACTTCTTCACCAAATGGATAGAAGCTATACCTACCAGGAATGCTAATGACTCCGTCATTATCAAGTTTCTTGAAACCCATATCCTATCCAGATTTGGTTGTCCCAGAAAAATCATAACAGACAATGCTGCTGCTTTCAAATCCAAAAATATGGTTGATTTCTGTCACAAATACCATATAACCTTGGGCCATTCCACTGCTTACTACCCCCAAGGAAATGGATTAGCTGAATCCTCCAACAAGAGTCTCATCAATATCATTAAAAAACTGTTGGAAGAAAATAAAAAATCATGGCACAGTAAGTTGGTTCATGCCTTATGGGCCGATAGACTAACTACAAAGAAATCAATAAATATGTCCTCCTATCAGTTAGTTTAAGGCATGGATGCAATTTTTCCTACCTCATTAGGAGTTCCAGTCATAAAACTCCTTCAAGAAGTACAGGTTGAGGAAAATGATATGCAGAGGAGGATCAACCAAACAATCCATTTGCAGCAGACTAGAGAAGAAGTTTATGAGAGAACATAGTTAGTCCAAGAAAATATGAAGAAGCAATTTGATAAAAGGACTAAGGCAAACAATTTCCAGGTTGGAAGTGTTGTTCTCAAGTGGGATTCACGGAGGGAAGAGAAGGGGAAACATGGCAAGTTTGAGAACTTGTGGAAAGGGCCATATATTATTCATGCTGGGAGGGGTCATAATACCTTTTTCTTGAAAGAATTAAATGGAGAAGACTTATATGGAGGTCCTGTCAATGGCAAGATGCTCAAGAATTACTTCTGCCAAGAGTCTTAAAGTTTCAAAGCATTTTTGTCTCCATTGTAAATATCATAGTCTAACTATTGCATTCAAAGTTATGAAAAATCAAAAAATACAAAAAACAAAGAAAGAAAGAAAAGAGGGCAGAAATGAAAAACAAGAAAGGCACAGCCCCATGCCAAAAAAGAGAAATAAATCTGAAAGTGTGCAAGCTTAAATGCCACTCCTACAAAACACACTTCTAGTTAGTCAAACTGTTTAATCTTGACTAATTAGTTTTCAATTTTCTGCTGATAGGGTAGTGAATTTGATTTTCCAAACTGTTTAATCTTGGCTTATCAGTAGATAGATTAGGATAGAAATTAAGGTTCAAACATGTTCAAAATCTGAACCAAAATTTCCAAAGAGAGATGACTCAAAACTGTTTTATTTTTCTGAGTCATAAAAGAGAAAAACTGGTTCTTATTTGCCCAAAATCTGAATCAGATATCAAAAAAGAGACAGCTCAAACAAAGTAAAAAACAGAGTTGTGAAGAAAGGGAAGGCAGTACTTAAACTTTCGGATCTTAAGCCTTCTATTTTTTATTTTCAATTTTCTGCAAATAATAATCTATGTGCAGCTTGTTCTTATGCCATAGATCATAGCAAGTCAAACAGCTCAGTCTTGACTTGACTATTTTTAAATTTCTGTTGTAGAATTTAGAGAATGAAAGTTTGTTGGACTGTTTAATCCCAACAAACAGTAGACTAGGTAGAGAAATATCTGAGCTCAACTGTTTAATCTGGGTTCAGGGAGAAATAAGGAGTAGAAGTATATTAGATTTCCTGCTTTCAAAAGAATAAAATGTTGTGAATAGAGTTTGCCAATCCAAGTGCACTCTGATGAAGAAAAAATGCTAGATCTGTAGGATTGGGTAGGTAGCAAGCTTGTTGATAAAGGTCCATTGTTTTCATGGCTGCCAAATATGTTTTTAGAGAATATTATTCAATCACAGGAGCACAGCCCAATGGATGAGGCAACTAATTAGCCTCCCAGAAATCAAGTCTGAATTCTTGATGCCTTCAAGAAGGCGCCATCCCCAAGTGGAGCCACTGTTAGCCACCTATAATATTTTGTTATACCAAAAGGTGGCTAAGATATTTTTGAGCCTCCAAGGAACAAATTTTATCACTAAAAATTGTTGGCTCTTGAAGTCTCTTTAAGGCCTCATGCCTCTGTCCCAAATCCTCATTTGTTGTCCCATTTTTTATACTCAGGAATTTCTGCTGACTCCAACTGAAAGATTGCTGAAAGATCGCCATTTCTCCTCTTCTCAAAACTCTTCATCTGCTCCCCTTTTTCTCCATCAAAAATACCTTGTTTTCATAAGTCCTCTTCTTTCCATTTATGAAAATTTCCCCTTTCGTAGTTAAAAACTCACTTTTTAACTATTTCGGAACCCCCAAATCCATTAAAATCCTTGAAAATTTCTCATAAAAAATCAAAGTTTTATTGCTATGGACCTAAGCCCCTTGGGCTAAGTCCTAAACCACTTCCCCCCACATGCCCATGTGTTAAAACCAAACGCCAAAGATTTTCGGCGCTAATCGCATCGCAAATATCCAAAGGGTGCATGACTTTGAACCATTACAAAGCTCCGATTGCGATTAGCCTTTCATATAAAATCCCTCTCCAATCAATATTTCCCTTTGTAAACCCAAAAGCCCACTTTCCGAAAGTTTTAAGTTAAAAACTTAAAACCACATGCTGAATATAAATGGGTTGATTGAAAAGAGTCGATTGCGCAATCGCAATCGGAAACAACACAAATGGGTTGATCGGAAAGACCAGGTTCAATGGCCCGATTGTGATTGGCCCTTGTCTCTATACTCCCGGGCATATTACATTCCATATATCCGAAGGCCTCGCAGTCGGGTGCCTGTCCGCTTTATATATATATTCTTCCGCCCGATCCATAAAAACCTTTGATTATACTAAAAGTTTGGATTTCATAAAAATATGCAAGGTTTTCTCCCCCGAATGGTTCTCCACCGTTGATCTCGTTCTTGAATCAACGGTTATCGCTAAATCGCATTGCAATGTTTCAATCGCAATCGCAATGTTTCGCCCCCCGACTGCCGATCCCCGATTAAATCCCAACCGTTGATCTTGTTCTCAGATCGACGGTCTGCGCTCAATCGCAAGTTCCCTCCGATCGCAATCGCAAGCCTTCCCGTCTCACTCCCGATTGCGATCCGCCGATTCCATCGCAGCCATCCATCTGTTTCGCAATCCGACGGCCATCGCACACCCTTGCGATCCCTCCGATTACATCCTATCCGTTCATTTCCCGCTGATCCAACGGTCATCGCTTGATCGCACTAGTCGCCCAAACGCTAATCGCAAGCCCGTTCCACAGTCCTTCGATTAAATCTGAGCCGTTCATCCTCTCGAGGATCCAACGGTCCTTATTCCCTCCGATCACAAGTCTTGCCCCGTTTCAAAAACCCTCCGATTCACCTTCCGCCGTCGATCTGATCTGCAGATCAACGGCCAGCGCTCAATCGCATTGGAAATTTACATCGCATGCACTTGCCTTCCACCCCCGATTGAGATCCTCCGATTAGATCAGGACCGTCCACGTGTCCAGATCGGACGGTCCAAAACCACCCCGCCTTATTTTTTCTCCCCGCTCTCATTTTTTCTGTTTTGCGCCGATCTCCACCGTTAGATATTTTTATCCAACGGCTACGCTCCTCCCCCGCCATCTGAAGCAGTTTAAACCTATTTTTCGCAGGATTTCTTAATTGTTTTGTGTTTGATGCAGGTGTTCTAAATGGTTTTCCATTGTATAACGAAGAAATGCCAAGGGTTGGGAATGACGATTCTCATGCCCTCGTTTCATTACAGAGAAGCCATCCACGGGGCTCTATTCCATGTTTCGTCAGTACTCTATGAGTATTGATGCCGTAAAGCCCAGTGCGGGTCTGCACATCAACAAGACACTGTTTTAATTCAAACACAGTTAAAGAGTATCAGTTTTGAAGACAGAGCACAGTAGATGAAGATTGAAGACAGTTTTTATGGGGATTAAGGCTAAGACAGTTATCAAAAGCCTAATCCTCAATCTAAAACACAGTTTAAAGGAAAACCTAAAGTGTTTAATCAGACAGAAAGCCTCCACCGCCACATCTGAGGCAAATTTATTCCTCAGCTACCACCAAGCCACCTGTTACCTCAAACCTTTCAAACAGAGGCCGAAGTTATTGATTCAGGAAATATCTGCCTCCAGCGCTGCCAAGAAGTTAATTCTACCAAAGGAGTGTAATAGAAAATAGCTGCAGAGTTGCTCCAGACAGAACATAGAGCCTCAAAGTCAAATAAAGCTCCCACCGAGCTTTGATATTAATTGTAAAACATTAATACAGTGATCCACCTGTACACTTCTCCATCGAACCCCTCAAGAGACCGAGAAGTCATTTAATCTGTATTAATGGTTCACGAGATATTTTTGTTAGTTCTCACCTCCTCATCTTCCTATAAGTACTTCTGCATAAGATGAGAAGGTTGGTTGTTGTTTGATCACAAGTTGTAATATCAAAACTCTCTGAAATAAATATACAAGTCTGTTGAAGTTGAAAATAATTTGGAGTCTTGGATGTCTTGATGATGCCGTTGCATGTATGTTCCTGAGAAGGCTCTATCATTTGATCCATGAGCTTGGCTGTTGGTGAAGTGCTCTGAACTGTTAAATGTCTTTTCCTTGTTTTCATTATGTTCCATAATTTCTTACTACAGTAGGCTGAAAGTTTTAGGCTAAGAAATGACTCCTGGAAGCACGTTAGACCTGTTCACCCTTCACTGTTTTATGTTTTCTTCTGCTGAAGTATTTTAGAGGCTTTAAAACTTCTCTTTAGTCTTCATGCTCGTTTATTTCCTTGATAGCTCAAATAGTTGGTTTCAGCATGTTATGGTTCTCCCTGCTTGTCTGCCATCACTTGAAAGCCGTTATTGAAGTCTCCCTTTGAAGTACCATTGTCTTAAGTTAACCAAAGAGGTCGATTTTGATCTTACCCTTTGCCCCTGCTTAAACAGTTGTTTTGAAGGTCTTTATAGTTGCAAACACAGATGTTATTTAGGTGTTCCCTCTTCTATGAATGCAACTATCAGTGAATCTTTTATGTTTTCTAAATCCTTTAAAATAAGATCTTTGAGGAAATAGGGTGTTCCCCGAATCTTAGATTTCATTTTAGAAGTTGTCTTGAAATCATTATCTGCTTAAAGAATGTTTGTAGAATTTATGGTTAGCCCTGTCTATCAAATATCTCTTTATTGATAAGTCATGTTTCTCAAGTTCTCTTTGTTGAGAATTAAATTTCTTTTTCCAAATCATTAATGTCCATCTCATTCCAAAACAAAGGATCTTGTGGCCAAGTTAGATTTGCCCTTTGATATCCCATATCCCTTGAAGAGTTTGTCATGATCTTATTTTGACTCCATTGCCCAATGAACCGGATATTTCCTCTTTCTGTCTATCTTTCCTAGACCTTTCATATTTTGTTGTATCAACTCAACCCAACCAAACAAACATCCGCACGTAATAACTAGTCTAAAATCCATAACCAAAGCAAACAAGATAAACCTTTGCAAACAAATATTTGAGAGATCCCTCTCTGAGAACAGGAGGACTAGATCCTGGAACTCTAAAGATTGGTTCTGATGTTGCCTTGTATTTTGATTTGCCAGACTGTCAAAACACGGGATACCAACACAAACAACCAAAGTTTTGAATGCAGGAACAAGCAGCACAGCCGCAGTAACAGAGCACATACCAATTACACCCTCCTCTGAAATTGTACTTAATGTAGAGGAAATTCCTCCTCTGGATGTATTTTATAGCCCAAAATACAAAGCAGTAGTAAAGAGACAAAGGAAAAAGAGAAAAATAGAAAGTGAAATTGCTACCGAACCAAAACAAGTAGATGTTTTGTGGAAAGATCCTGCCACAGAGCCTACTCATAATCTCACTAAATTATCTCAAATAACAGGAGCTTATGCTTCTGCAACAATTGATAAAGCAGTTGAGATACAACTTTTGTTCGATGAAAAAGAAGAACAGATAAAGGCTCTGCAACAGGTACAGGCCAATCAGGAAGCACAATTAAAACTTGAAGAGTTACAACAACAACTTCAAGAAATCCAAGAACAGCATAAGGATGATCCTAAGCTTCCAGAATTCATTTCAGAAACCATCTCTTTGAACAATCAACTACTGCAATAAGAGGAAGTTTTCTGCCAAAAAATATTACAATGGAATTCTTTGTGCCAAGAAAGCGATAAAATCACAAGTCCTGTCGTAGATCTACGAAATGATTATGATTTGATTAATGAAAAGATCAATGATTATCTAGCATGGAAAAAGACAGAAGAAGGCAGAAAAGCTGGTGCACCCATCATTAATGAAAACCACAAAGAAATACTGTTCAGTAATTGGGATGCACAAATCAGAAGTGCAGAAAGGGCAGCAGAGGAGGCATCTACAGCGGCAAACACTCTCACTGATTGTGTAAATGACAATTTACACAAAGCTAACTTGATTTCTGAAACTGTTCCAGGTTATCTCCCACAGGAAAATCAATTGCAAGCAAAATGGAGGCAAAAGGCAGAAGAAAGAGCAAAATCCATCCAAGGGCTGACAAGATTGAATTGGGACTCATACTGGATGTACTTGGTAAAGCCACACAGTCAGCACAGTGCACTCAATTGTATTATCAATGCTACAGAGAAGATTGCTCCTACTCTTGCCGACTCTGTCTTTTCAGGACAGCTGAATTCTGAAGTCGGTCAACCGCATCTTCTCAAAACTATGCTAGATGCCTGCAAGAGCAAAGATCAATTTCATAGATAGATAGATTTAGTTTTAATTTCACTGTATTTTAGCCTAGGAAAAGGACGGTCATTGAACCGAATCCTTAATTTTTGTAATAAACTATTTTTAGAGTTAGTTAAGTAGTATTTAAACCCCTCTCATGCATTTAGAGAGGGGTCCTAGATCTTAATATTTTTTGGACTTGGAGATTGCATTTCTGTACTCCATTGTCTTATATATTTTTTGAAAAAGGATCACATCTGGTGATTTTCATGCGAAATTATCTTTGAAGTGTTGCATTTCTGTACCTTGGAATTTGGTTTTGCATTATAATTACTGGATAGAGTATCAGATTGCATTTGAAGTCATCAAGATGAGCAAGGTATTTCTATCTGTTTACTGTTGATCTCTTTTTTTTTATGATATTCGTTTTAAAATTGCTATCATTTATATGTATATTGGTTTTCACAACGCTTCCTTTTATATATCATTTCTGAGTATAATTGAAACGTTATTTTTCATATTTACATGTAAATGGTATACAATGATGAATGCAATATGTTTATATAACTCTGTTTAATTTCTTAAACAGAGTTATCTTTATTTTTTTCTGCATATTTCAATTTAATTAATAATACATTTTCATGGTTATTGTTGAATTGAAACAATCTTAAGTTGTATTCACATATAGCTACCCGGGTTAGTATTAGAGTTTCTTTATTAGTATTTAGCTTAAATTAGATAGTTTTATTTCAGTTAGTTTAGTCCCATTTCCACCCATCCAATCCAATCCATTTAGTTACAAGGAAACTGTTCCTTTAAATCCATTCGGAGCCACCATACCAAACGGAAAAGGAGCTGCCTTAAGGTCCCGACTGGGTGGTTTTCCCCGATGTTTGAAGCAGAGATTTTCTAGGCTTCAACAGGCCGAAAGTGGTACACATTGAATACTGGGTGCAGAATAAGGAATGGTGGAATATTGAGCTCGAATACATTGTTCCATACAACCTTGGTGATGGTGTACGACCCATATCGGAGCGGGCAAAGCTTGCGGCGGGGTCTAGTGAGGCGCTCCTTTTGCAAATGTAGCCACACTTTGTCGCCCACCTGGAAGTGGTGTGGCACCCAATGTTGATCATCTCGTTGCTTGTACTTAACATTGGCTCTGTCCAATATGTCATGAGCCTGCTGGCGAATGTGTTGAATGTGCTCAATGAAGTTGTTCGCTTTGTCAGCTTCAGATTGGACATGATCCGAATTGGCCTGAGTAGCCACAAATGGCATGGCTACGTCAATGGGACATAATGGTTGGAACCCCAAGCCCACCTGAAAGGGGTTGTGGCCGGTTGAGCTATGGAGAGCTCAGTTATAACTGTGTTGTACATAGGGAAGGATCTTATCTCATGTGCATGGATGCTTTGAATTGTACATGTGCAGAATGTGTACAATCATCCTGTTGACTACCTCTGTCTAGCCATCAGTTTGGGGATGGAAAGTCGTGGACTTGGTGAGCTTGGTGTCCAACATTAACCACAGGTTGGACCAAAATGTGATGAGGAACCTGTTGTCCTGATCTGAGATGATAGATTGTGGGATCCCAAAGTGCACCCACACTCATTCAAAGAAGAGTTTAGCAGTGGCTTCTGGTGTGATATTCTTCTTGCAGGCCGACATAATGGCCATCTTCGAGAATCTGTCGATGACCACGAAAACACAGCCATTTCCATGCTTAGTAGAAGGAAGGCCTAACATGTAATCCATGGAGATGGATTCCCAAGGTTGACTAGGGGTAGGTAGCATAGTATAGAGGCCTTGCTCCTTAATGGTCGGTTTGGCAATGGAGCAAGTAGTGCAGGATCTGATGCACTTCCCAACATCTTGTCGAAGGTTTGGCCAAAAGAAATACTTTTGCAGTACATCCACTATTTTATTGACCCTGAAATTCCCGGCGACTCGACTATAGTGTGCTTCCGAAATCGTCTTGGCACGCTTGCTTGAAGGAACACAAAGTTATCCCAGGTGACATAGTAGTGCATCTTAGAGGTGAAAATTTGGAACTTGCGTACCCTCCAAGAGTGTCTTGTATGTGTGGCGGAATTCCGGATCACTCTTGTAGAGAAGCGGCCAATCAAAAGTCTCGTGCCCACAAGAGTTGAGAATGGTGGTTAGCTCCACAATCGGTGGTCGGCTGAGGCAGTCTGCAACATTATTGGTGCTGCCCTTCTTATACTTGATGTTAAAATGAAATTGTTGCAGATATGTGGACCACTTCTGATGGCAATCATTATGAAACTTCCCTTGTGTTTGTATGAACTGTAGGGGTCAGTGATCTGTTTGGATGACTTTTTCCTTCCCCAAAATGTAATGCTTCCATTGGCATCATGCCTGCATAATGGAATACATTTATTTTTCATAAGTGGGATACTTGCGGACTGTGTCGGACAATGTCTCACTGTGATATGCCACTAGATGCCCCTGTTGAGTAAGAACTGCCCTAATAGCATATTCAGAGGCATCTGTCTCAATCTCAAATGGTTGTTGCAAGTTTGGTAATGTGAGCACTGGGGTAGAGCAGAGACGATGTTTCAATTCTACGAACGACTTTTGTTGAGATTCTGACCAAAAGAATTTTTCTTTCGCTCCTCCCTTGGTGAGTTGACTTAAGGGCTGAGTGATATGAGAGAATCCAAACATGAACCTGCGGTAGAAATTAGCAAGACCCAGAAAGCTGCAAAGCTCTGTTAGAGTGGTTGGGACCATCCAATCCCAAATTACTTGGATCTTGGTTGGATCCACATGCACCCCCCGTTCAACAATAATGTATCCCAGATACTGAACTTGGGTCATGCCAAAAGTTAAATTCTCCAAATTGGCACACAAATTGTGTTGCTGCAGTGTTTGGAGGACCTGTCGGATGTGGTGGAGGTGCTCTTCGCAAGTCTGGCTGAAGATCATAATGTCATCCAAGTACACTACTACAAATGAGTTGGTGAATGGCCGCAAGATGTCGTCCATCAGCCTCATGAAGGTTGCAGGAACATTCGTCAACCCAAAAGGCATGACCAGCCATTCGAAAAGGCCCTCCTTGGATTTAAAGGTAGTCTTCCACACATCAGAAGATTTGATTGGTACCTAGTGATACCCAAAATTAAAGTAGATCTTACTGAAATATTTCACCCCTTTGCGTTGATCCAGAAGGTCATCAATCTGTGGGATCGGGTACCTATTCCAGACAGTGATCATGTTCAACGCCTGATAGTCAATATAGAGTCTCCAAGTCCCATCCTTCTTATGCACTAACACGATCGAGCTCCCACAGGGTGATGAACTCGACCGCATGTGACCTTTCTGCAACATCTCCTGAATCTGCCTCTTGATTTCATCGTTCTCCAGAATGGAGCACCGATAGATCGGTCCATTGGGCAGCGGTGCACTTGGGGTTAGATCAATGAGGTGCTTGACCTGATAGTGCAGAGGCACCCCTATGGGTGAGGTGAAGATGTCCCCGTACTCCTCCACGACCTTGTCCATTTGTTGTTGTCATGCGGAAGATCCCTGTCTGGAGGTCATGGCCACAATCTTCTTCTTTCCCTGGGGGCAGATCATCAGGAAAACAAATTTCCTGGTTTTGGAAATGAGCTTACAGCATTGTTTTGCAGTAACCAAACAAATAGCCGTAGGCAGTGGTACCTCTAGTATCCTATACAGCTTATTGCCCAAAGTAACAATAACAAATTGACGCCGAGACTCATACACAACTTGCGGCTTCCACAAGTATGGTTGGCCTAATAATACATCACAAACATCAAGAGGATAAATGTCACATAATACCTCATATGTGAAGGGCTTGATGCTGTAGGGAAGACGACACTGCTGGCTGACGCGAAGATCTCGTCCTTGGTAAAGCCACCCAATGGTGTACGATTGTGGGTGTGCTATGGTTGGCAAGCCCAAACGCTTCACTACCTCTGCTGAAATGAGGTTCTTTTGGCTCCCACCGTCGACAATGAACTGTAGTAGGGAACCCTTTACCCACATCTGAGAGTGAAAGAGGCACTCCTCCTCGTCTGGATATTCCGGCTCCTCCTTCTAGATCTTTGCAGTGGTAACAGTGCTGTTGGGCTCCACATCAATAATTTTCTTCCCTTTTTCATTCCCCTTTTCAGGTTCTAAATTAGAGTTTGAGCATGCATCTGATTTAGAAGCCCTCATCTTGGCCGCCAGTGACTGCTTGGCCCGACACTCACTTGTGTTTTGAGTGGATCTCTTATGGAACTCGCACCACTTTCTCATCTCCTTCTTCAGATTCATGGTGTTGTTATTTACTTGCAGATTTGGTAGGTTATCTTGGGCCGCCATGCCTTGGATTTTTCCTTTGTTCTGGGTTTGGGGGCACCTTTCCCTTTCTTTTGATTAGCAGATCCAAAGTCTCGCTTCTTCTGTTTGAATTTCTACTCAATCTTGGTAGCATACCAGTATGTCGTACCAAGCGAGGAGATGTCAAGGAACTCCATTTCCTCTTGAATGTATCTGTGCAGACAACTGCGGTAGTTCAACACCAAATGTTTCTTCGAATCTTTGACACCCAACTTTGTGTGCAGGGTATGGAACTGATTCGTCAGCTCATGTACATCTTGATCTCTTTTCTACCACATCGTAGTCCATTATATATACTTGTTCTCACAGCTCCCCACAGGATAATATTGTTCCTTGATGGCATCTCGAAAAGAATTCCAAGTGGGTATAGTCGAGAACAGAGAGGGTTCCCCCTCGTCCTTTTTCTCACAGTAGGTTTCCCACCAGTCCTTGACATGGGGGGTAGCTTTGAGGAGTGCAATAATAATCTTCTACGGGTCAGAAAAGTCTGAACTGAGAAATATCCTTCTAATAAATTCAACCATCTATCTACGGCATCTGCATCTACTTGGCCCTCAAATATGGGAATGTAAAAGTGTACCTGTACCTTAAAAGGAGTTACGTCTCCAGAGTGGCTGTTGGATGCAGATGCGCCGCTAGTGGGCAGTCGTTGAAGGATATGGGAAAAATTATTCATCGTCGTGTTCCTTTGTTTTTCGAGGGCCTCCTCAAGCAATATTTTGATAGTATCTCCTGCTCCCTCATATTTCTTTTCATCCCCCATGGGTGGCCGTCAGGGTTTGCGAGACTGATCTTGCAAGGGTTCAACTAGATCGAGCCCTAAATCCTTACCCTGACCTCGTTGGGGACATGCAAAGAAGGATCAAGAAAGAGAAGACCGCTCTGATACCACTGATCCGGATTTATGTAGGAACACAACAAAATATACATATAACTATAAATATAAAAATGCAGCGGAAATAACACTTCATTTCATTAATATCAAAGAACTGAAATTCGTTTACAGACATAATGGAAATAAACTAGCTAGGGCACTGGTATCTTATCTTTGAGAAGAGATGTGGTGGCTACAGGCCTTTGAACTCTTTGTTAAAATGAGAGCTCTAAGGCCTATATATTATTTAGAACCAATGGAAAACCATAAACATCCAAAAACCTAACCCTAGGAGATGAAACGCCAGAATATGGGCCCTGTTAGGGTAAATTGGTACATCAATTTCCCGGGGTCGTAGCTTTGGCATACTATCTCCATTTGACACACATGATACATCGTTAGAAATATCTATCTAAGGAATACAATTTTTGACAACTAATGTTCAGACCAGAACAAACTACAATCGTTGAAGAACCGATGCCCAAAAAGCGTCATTTAGGGCCTCAAAACGACTCCAAAAGTTCAGGACCCAAAAAAATGCTAAAAATAGTAAATTGTGCTATAATTAAAGAAACTGAAAAATTGAAAGAAAATAATGGTGGGGCCCCAAGTGGAATATTTGGGTGGACACCAATATCCACTTGGATCAACATCCCCTGGCTTTGTCAAGAAAGGTTGGATCCCTTAGCCAGAACCCCTCAAATCTGAACGGTCTTTTCTTATTATACTGCTTCATGTCTGCCTCTAGACATATCAACTAGTGATCTGATCCCCAAATAGGAAGGATTGAGGCCTCATAAAAAACATCACTACTTACAAAGGCTTCAGACGCTATGAAACTATCCATCCTTGACGCTACTTAATGTTGGCCCTGATCACATTTGGATCAAGGACCTAAGTGATAGCTCAAATTTTAAAGTGTTCAAAAGTGTGTCAAACCTGAGCGACCGGATATATCTCATCTTCTTGATTCTGGTGCCGTGAACGGTTTGAAAAACAAACACCGTATGAAGAAGTTATCGCGATTTGAAAAGTCTAGTAAACTACAAATTTTGGCTTTTGACCAGGTTTTTGGTAAGTAAAAAAAGAAGAAGAATATTACAAGGAATATTCCTATAATATTTCTCAAAATATTCCCTCCAGGCCAGTAGTTGGAGGACAAGTGTCAACATGTTATTCGACAGATGGACTGTACGTGGTCTTTTTCGGCCAATCAGAGGCCGCCACATGGCCCAAGAGTGGTCGTGTGGTCAGGGATAGGAGTTGACCCCGAGACCTCCTGCATAGCATGCCCGCGCCTTAACCGTCTACTCTACGTTTGGTTCTTAACCATTATGATTACGGGGTACATTTAAAGATTGTTGAAAACCACATTTGGGGGAGTGGAGGGGCTCACCCTTCGGGCTAGCCCCTCCCCATATTGCCTTAAGCCATGACCCAAGAGCTAACCCAATGGCTTAGTTAACGAACAGTCTCTGTCAGTAGTTTCATTTGTCACATGGCCACGTTCCGGCTTTTCATGCGATGGTTAATCAAACGGTTACATAAACTCCGCTCCAATGTTAACGGTCACCGCGAGGTTTTGGGACATGTGTCCAACCCCTAACCACCTATTTAATGCCACGGTTAGGCTAACTGAAAAATTGGAGCGCCAAAAAATTTATGCGTAATTCCAAATTAAACTCTAGCTAACTACAAATGCTCCATTTTTAGTGGAGTTGATTTAGGGGTTACCGGACAAAAAAATTGATTAGGCTCTATCTTGAGCTAGATTCGACCATTCTTGGAGTGTGAATATTCAATTTAGACTTTCTTGGACATTAAAGACTCATTGGTGAGGGTTTTAGAGCCATCAGAGGACTTCTGAGTGAGGTTTTTCTTCAGAGAAGTTCTAGGGGCCACTAGGGCCACCAGGAGTAAGTAGTAGAATGAGGCCTAGCCAGGGCAGCTAGAGGCTTTACTCAGGAAAAAAATAGTAATTTTTGAATGTTTCAGACATTATAGAATATTTGGTGAGGATTTCAGAGCCATTAGAGGACTTCTAAAGGCCGAGATGCTTCAGAGAAGTTCCAAGGGTCACCAAGTGCCAGCAGGAGAATGAGGCCTATCTAGAGTAGCCAGTATCCATTCTTAGAAAATCAGTAGTCTATTATGACTATTTTTAACCTTATGAATCCAATGGAGGGATTTTTAGAAGCTTTTTAAGGCTTTTGAAGGCCGAGATTCTTCAGTGAATTTTTCAGTGACCCTAGAGCCAGGGGGTGCCACTAGGTGTTGGAGGCGTAACTGGAGCATCCGGAGGCCAATTTCAGCAAGTGAATAGTCTATTGTGACTATTTTTGACATTATGTATCCAATGGAATTATTTTAAGATTCATTTGGAGACTTTTGAAGGTCAATAAGCCACAAGGAAGTTTCAGTCAGCCCAGCGCCAATAGGGGTTGGAGGCCTAGATTGGGAAGCCAGAGCTCATTTGGAGAAAATGATCAGTCTATTTTTGAGGTTTGATATATGTTGGAGATAGTGGATGAGGTTTTCAGGACATAAAATGACTTCTAGGGAGTTTGTGCCAAAGAGAAGCTCAGGGAAGCTTAAGGGCACCGACAGATGAGTTCAAGTCAAAGGAAGCCTAGTTCTATCTTCAGAGTGATGAAAACCATTCCAGGGGTATGATGATATTCTAAACCCAATGGTACAACCCAAATAACCATTGGAGTTAATTATTTACTTGTAAAAGAAAATTTTCATCATAATCCCAAAGAGCCAAGTCAATTTACAATGGCTAAAGGAGACGTAGCCCACGATATTCAGGTGAACTCCTTTATTAAATTTGTTTTTATGTGTTGATGATTATTTGATGCACTTTATGGTTGTTGCACATGCTTAATATCAACAAAAATAAATGTTCTTAAATCACTTAAAAAATTCAAAAACATACACTTGTTTCAAGTATTCATTTCCACACAGTCATGTATAAGCAAGATCTTTGATTTGTTTAATTGAGTGGGAGGTGCTTGTGCATAAGCATATCAAGTTATCCACCCATTTTAAGATTAGGCCCCCTCGTCTATTATTCCAGGTGTACTTACCATTAACAGTCAAAATGTCAACTAGACGCAAATCTGTTAGCAAATCCCTAAAAAACTCCATTTCAGGTTCTTCTCTTCGTATTCCTCATTTTTTTTTTTCCGCAAAAATTGTGATCATATTGAAATCACCTCCTATCAACCAATACTTCTCGCTATGAATATTCTTTAGCATTCCTATACTCTTAAGGAATGTTGCCTTTTTTACTGGAATATGAGGGCCATAGACAGATTATATTAGAATCCAATCATTTGTACCAATTTTCCTGAACCTTCCAGATAAAATGTGAGGTAGTCGATCCATCCTTCTACCATGATCTCTGATGGGTTCCACAGAATAGCTATGCCACCCGCATTGCCTCTCGAGTCTATGGCTACTTCTTCATAATGTGGTCTTAGAAACTTCATGATTTCCTTAAGTCTTTGCCCTGAGACTTTAGTTTCTTGAAGGAGTAGCACATGCGGCCTCTCCATCTTTAATATTTCTTTTAAATATCTCTTCTTACCCTTGCTGTTGAGGCCTCTCATATTCTAGGAGAGCACTATCATTGGGAAATTTTGTGTAATTGTTGAAATATCGCTTATAGTGGTATTGCCCTCCCCAAATTTACTAACATTTCCCCAACCATGTGAATAGATTCCTGCATATTATTTCTTCCTCTCTTATTTCCCCCTTTGGCTTGGGTGCTTGGTTCCTGAGATTTTCCTTTCTCTCAGCTACGAGTCTCTGCCATTTCCGTCTGTCTCTGGTCTTGGGAGGTCATGTGTTATTTGAAAGTTTATTTATACAACCTCTTTTTGTCTTATGGTATAAATCTATCATCTAAGTTTCTCCATTCTTGCAACAATTTTTTTAACACCACCTCTTCCGTACTTAACTCATCCTTGGTTGTGTCCACTTACATTGCCGATTGTTCCACCATTTGCGATTGATCTTCCTTTCCTGTTGGTTCAGATTGTGCCTTTCTTTTGGATTTCATAGCTTTCTAAGTGACATGAACCTGGCCTTCTTCATTAGTCCGTTCAACTTATTTCAAATTTTCTCCTATTTATTGCAGTATTTCATACTCGTTTTGATTATTCTTTTTCTTAGTTGGGCTACTGGTCTGATTTTCATGTAATTTGTTGTTCTTCCTCCTACTAGTTACCGTCTTGAATCCATCAACTTTCTCAATTGATCCTCCTCCTCCATCCGGTTGCTTCACCTCCATATGATCTGGATTATTTAGAGGGAAAGTGTTGAATAAATGGCCATATTCATGACATTGCTGACACCTAAACGGAATATGTTCATAATCAAGAAGTCATTGCCAAACTTTTCTTTCGTATTCCAGTTCTATCGATTCTGGTAAAGGCTTTGTTATATTCATATAAACACAGATGCAGGCAAACGAGGTGTACCTTCCACGATGAGTATTTTTTGCTATTTTAACAAATCTACCAAGGGATTTTCCAATTCCTTCAAGTATTTCTAGGTCCCAAAAATCAACTAGAAATGCAAAGAGTCTCACCCAAACAGGAGCTGCCAGGAATTGTTCTTGGTCAGGGTTATAGCATTCTTCTCATTGCCTCAGAAATAACCCTACATTATAGTAGAAATATGGGCCTCCCTAAAAAAAAATTTCTTTATCTATGAGGATTGTGAAAATCACTGTAAAAAAACCTCTTGGCCCAAATTTCAAATCTATATGGCCCTCAGGTTGCCATTTTAACTGAATCCATTTTAGTAAATCCTTCTCAGTTGGCCAGATTCCTATGAATTTACAGATTAAGGCATGGTCCTTCATGTAAATTCTATACTAGTCCAATTTGTTTGTCGGAATGACAAAGTGAGGCTTCTTTGTGGCTCTTGGCAAGCATTGGCCTCTGGTTTTTGCCTGCCATTGAGCTCCTAAAATAGGTCCAAGGTTAGGGCCAACCACTCCTTGGGATCCTGTCTTCTTTCCGCTATATTTCCCTGTCGTTACATTCCAATAGGATGGGATCTCACCCCCCTTGACGTTGTTTCCATACAGTCTCTCAACACTGTCTCCGATCTACCTGCCCCTTCCTCGAATCCAACACTATCAGATTGCTCAGTACTCACCAAACCCTAGTCGCCTCCCGAACCCTAACATTCTCAGTTTTTTCTAAAAAAACAATTTTGTTTATATTTTCATTCCTTTAACTATAATAATTCGATTTATTCATTAAAATTTATATTTTATAAATAAATTAAATTTCATAGAGTAGTTTATTTGTTTTATGTTTAGAGAATTTTTTAGTATATTTTTCAATTTAATTTGTCTAGAATTTTGTGTGGATTTTTTGGAATCATAAGTTTGAGTTGTAAACTCTCCACAATCCAAGTGCTCCATAGGTTTCTAAAGGTATTGAATCCATACATGTAATCAAAAACCTATTTTAAACAACAAAAAATAAAATTTAGCCAATTTTTTTTTTTACTAGATTCCATCCAAAAACTCCAAAACAATTACAACCCCAAAAAAATTCCTATAAAACAACCAAAACAATTTAAATTACTACATCATGAATTTCAAGTATTTATACATTTACAACACACTATGAGAGTGAAAAGATTCCTATAAAACAACCCAAACAATTTAAATTACAACATAGTGAGTGTTTCTTATAGAAAAAAAACCAAAAAAATTTAAATTACTTTCAAGTATAAGAGCGATGTATAATTTCTTCCATGATTAATATAAAGTGTCAATTAGCACATACAAAATAAAATAATTTTTTTTAATACAAATTAATTTCACCTAAACAAAAACAAAAATAATCATATAAAAAAAAAACTAAAAATCTATTAATACAACTACAATCCGTGATTGGATTAACTAAATTAGTTGTACTCGATTTTCAGTGTAAGAATGAATAAAACATATCAAACGAGGGTTGTACTACCATTTCTAGACCATTAAGCGTACAGGACCGTAAATTAGTTTCTATTGGCCATTGTCATTGGTTTTGATTATGAAGGGCAATGATCAAATCTATATATATATATATATATATATATATATATGGCAAAAATGTCTATAAGTGATCACGACAAACGTACCTTTTATCTGCAATCTCGACTCTGATATGTCTGGGACTTGCTTCCAAAGCCATACAGCACGCTATTTGCTTTTACTGGACTGTAAGTCAGAAAAGAATGTGGTTTTGTACAATTTCCACAAATATTCCAGGGAAGCATCAAGGATGATGCCTTCGGCAACCAGTTGAGGATACATCTAAGCATAAGCAACAATTTATTCACAGTTTTATAGACCTCTGGATGTTTACAGGTAAACTAGCATAGCTCCATTAAATTTGTTTTCAGTTTATACTTTTATTAAGATTATTTATGTGTTTTCTGTGCGACGCAAGTTAACAATATACAAATGCTTAATTAAAATGAATATATGTTGGTTGAGTTGAGGTTCCTTCTCTAACTTAGTGTTAGGGTGATATGTAAATTTGTTTATGTGTTAGTTTTAGTTAAAAACATTATAAAATATAGTAACATTGATGTGTTCACTTAGTTTGTGAATATTTTATTATTATATATATAATTAATTTTAATTATGGTGTAAAACTTTACTATTTGAAAACAACTCTCTTACCTACTAATCTGTTCATATTTGAGTCATTGGATCAAATGTTAGATGATTGAAATGTTTTAGGCCACTAAATCAAGTAAATAACAAAAATGTACTATCACCAGAGAAGGGAGTTATTACATTTATAATTTGTTTCCATTCTTGTCACTACACAATTTGAATGTTGTTTTTTATTTGATGGAAAAATAAATGATCTTTAAAAGGCACTAAAGTCTTGAATTATGATACTTAAAGAAGTAGCTAAATTCCCTGATTATGAGCTGGTTTTTTCTTCTTACTTTTGGGTTTTCATGATGTTTGTTATTCTGAGTGAGGTGAAAAGTTCCAAAGAAGTGGAATACTGGTCGTTCAAAGAGGAATTATGGAAATATGATTGTAGATAATTTATTAATATAAATTATGTGAAGTGAGATTAATTAATCATCTTCAAGGGTTAAAAAGGGCTCAAATGTCTCTTATCCATAAAATTGAGGATTAAGATAACTCTATGCTCTATGTTCAAATGACAAGTGAAGGTGGATTTACCATACTTAAGCTTCTTAGTAGTCTCTTATGAAGTACAACATGCGATAGTGATAAGTTTTTATTCCATTAAATAATTCTAGGTGTATAGCAGAGTCAGAGTTCTAGGAGTTGTATAAGAGGAATTCAACATTACGAATGTGATAGAAGCAAATAATTTCTTGGAAGAGTGAAATCTGCCCAACTTGGTTATAAAAACCAAATCCATCCTTCATGCAGAAAAAAAAATAAACAGAGGTATTGAGTATTTTGGCCAAAATGTCTCATCCATTATGAAAAAACACATCATACATGCAATTAATAACAAAGAAGTTGTTCCATATCAATTACTCAATATGAATATTTTGATTTGAGGTCTACTAAAAATAATTTTCCATGCCTTATTATGGAGGATCAGTTGGAGCCGAGAAAGTTCCTACTACCTCTTCTTTCTTATATACTATTCTTTTCTATACCACAACCTTACGACGTTTCCTTTGTAACATATGATACAATTGTTAATTAAAAATATTATAAAACATTAATAATAACATTCTCATGATGTTAAAAAACACTAAATAAATAATAAAAAAATCCCCATTGTGGAACATCATATGGAATACCACTAAGTACAGAAACGGTCACAGAATTTCGTAACAATGCAAAAGTAAAACCACGTTTACACTTTACGTCAAGAATAATTATTACTGTTTATTCTGCCCACCAGCTCAGTCATCACATTATTGCCACGAGCTCAACCCTCCTCCTTCTCCCTGAGTGGAACCAACGAAAATTATAAACCAGTCCTAAAATTATTAATGTATCCAGCCCAAAGTTATAAGTAATTTTAATCTTAACGTTTTAAGTCTTTAAAATACATGTAACCAGATATGAAAGACTTTGCTGAGTACATAAGCATAAAAATGCACTGTAAAGTCCGAAATTAATTTCCAGCATAGAGTTTTTAAAAGAATGGATCTTAATGTAAAATCCATTGGTAGGGTCATGGATCCATAAGTTCTTAATTGTGAGTAAATTAAACTAACAATTTAAATTTTATATATTACTTGACTACGTTAAGGACATGCATAAAAATGTACTGCTTAATTTCCATTCAAAAGAATATAAATTAAGGTATTGGCAAGATCATGGATCCATAAGTCATTAAACTGAGAATATGAATAAATGAAACAAACTAAGTTAAATTATATATATATATATATATATATATATATATATATATATATATATATATATAAATATAAAGTTATATTTAAAACATATATATAAATGATATTGAAATTCGTGAGTTTCAATATATAAATGATATTGAAATTTTTTTGGAAGATTTTTTTAATGCATTGAAAATAGATTATAAATTTATTCATTTTTAGAATTATAATTTTCATATTTAAATCGATAGTCTCAAATTATAGAGTAAAAAAAATGGAATTATAATTATAATTTCCAAAGATTTAATTCTTAATTTATTATATTTTTAATTAAATTTTTAGAATTATCATTTAAAAAAAATATATTTTGATATTGTTTTTTTAAGTGTGTTACATGATAATATTATGTTGAATATGGAAAGAATCACAGATGTATTTTATAGTGAATGTTATACCATTAAAATGTATAGAAAATAGTGATCTTATTTTTTAGTTAGTACATTAGTTTAAGTGTGATTGAATTAATTGATTGCATTGATTTTTAGTTAATGTTGTTGGATTGCATAAATTTCACTATATATTAATGGAGAGAGAGGGAAGGAAGAAGAAATATATAGAGAGAAAGATGGAGACAGAGAGGGAGTGACAAGGGAGAGATATAGAGAGAGAGTGATAAGAGAGGAGAGTGAGAAGGAGTTTGGAGAGAAGGGGAAGAGAGAGAGAGAGGAAGAGTGAGAGGGAGAGAAAGATAGATAGATAGATATGGAGAGAGTGTGTGTGTGTGTATCTTTAGGGGATGAGATATAGAGACAAAGAAGGGGGATATAGAGATATAGATGGAGGGGGGAGGAGGCGGGGGCTAAGGGGGAGGGGTAAGAAGAGAAAGACAGAGAGAGGGATGGAGGAAGATAAATATATATATATATATATATATATATATAGAGAGAGAGAGAGAGAGAGAGAGAGAGAGAGAGAGTATTTCGAGGGTGAGATAGAGAGACAAAAAAAGGAGAGACGGAAGGAGATATAGATATAGATGGCAGGAGGGAGAGAGGGATGAAGAGAGAGATAGAGAAAGGGAGAGGCAAAGAGAGAAGGAGAGAGGGAGAGATGGAGGAGGGAAAGATAGCGAAGAAGAAATATATCCATAGACACAAATCCATATATTATATAGTATTATATAATATTGAGCATTTTTTTTTATAAGCTTGGTAGGACTACAGCTTCATCATGTCCTTTTTATCACCCCGATTAGGGCAGGGAATTAAACCACTGACTTGACATTAAGGAGTGTCTTGACAAGGCACTTGATCACCATCTATCCAAGGCCCGTGGAAATAATATTGAACATTATAAGCCATAGAGAAAGTAAAGCTTTTTCAAAAGAAGTTTGATTTTAAAAAACTATGAATGTTTTGGCTTTTTACTAAATAGATGCAATATGTTGCAAATTCTTAATCCTATTTGATTGATTACACTGGAAGCATTAATTTCATTGTGGTTATTGATTTATAATGTTGTTTGATTGTCTGCACCAGATACATTGATTTCATTGTATATGTTGATTTCTAATTCTATTTGATTGATTGCACTATATGCATTGATTTTAATGAAGATTTTGATTTCTAATCCTATTTGATTTTTTGCACTAGAAACATTAATTTTAGTGGACATATTGATTTTTTATTTGATTTAATTAGATGTATGATGTGCATTAATTTCAAAGTAATTAGATTAATAATGTGCATTGATTTTAGTGTAAGAACAAAAAAATTATTGGCATTGATTTCTATGTTGCAGTAATTTAACCATAAATAAAATATTTGAATTTCATCTTAGATAAAATGTTCACTTACCTGAAATGTTTGCTTCTTGAAACTATAAACTATTTGTAATTGACTACATTCTTATTATTCTCATTTTCCATCATTCAACATTTGTAGTCACTTTGCATTCAAAAGAGGTAAATGAAAAATACTATTGAAACTTACTTAGGGTTTAATACTCCATAAGTCACAATGATTGACTTTGGAGAAAGCTACTATTAATATTAGAGAGCAAGAGAGACAAGTTATGATCTTTACAACAATAGCTCAAGTTAAATATTTGAGTAACCTATGATTTCAATTGCCCTTTTGATATGATCAATATGAATAGATGACAAAACTAATAGGTGTGAAAATAAGAACAATAGAAGAACATAATTTGAGATCGATCACAATGAAGACTATTTATAATTGACTACATTTTTATTATTTACATTTTCTATCATTCAACACTATTACATTGTCACTTTGCATTCAAAATTTTTTGTTCATCATTTTTCATCATTCAAGTTATTAACAATCTCTAACATCTCAACAAATTGAGGTAATGAGCAAATTTAAAATTAAAATGAGAAAATTAATGTTATACATATTTATCATATATAAAATGATCAGAATACTTAGATGTTCAACAATTTTTGTGTGATCGCACATAACTAAAGTCAACCTAGATCCATCTTAACTTCGAATCTATCAAGCACCAAGAGGGATCAAATATCTTGAGGTGCAAAACTTCCCTCAAGTTTTGCACTCAAAAAAGAGGTTTGCACCTCGAGGTGACCTCTAGAGATTTGATCCCTCTCGGTGCTTGATATATCCAAAGTTAAGATGAATCTAAGATAATATATATGTGTTACTGAAGATATTATTAAAATCATATACAATATCATAAAACTTGTCAAAAATGTATGGAAAAAGAAATCCATTTTATGAAGCACAACCATACAATTCAAAACATGTCTTTAATAAAGTCTATATTTAAATATACCATTTTATTTTAATAGATTTCCATAACATACTAAAAAAAACTCAAATCGGGTGAGTAAAATAAGTTTGGGTTCTTTTTTGGTTTTTTAATTAAATTATAAACATAAATGTATTTATTTAATTAATGAAATATATATTCAGATATATATTTATACATAATTATTATATTTTTAACTATTTTTTTTTATCATTAAATATATATTTATTTCCCTTGATCAGGGTGTTGAAAAACAAGCCTATAGAAGAGGGGAGGTTGGCCATCCTATTGCCTCTCATTGTATTAAAGAGGGGTGGTATGGTCATCCCACCCCATGCACTCGCACATGCCGACAATCTCAACAAAGTATCTTATTAAGAAGGAAGACTCGATGAGTCTTCACTGGGTGCTCATAGCTTCCTTGCTGTTGCCCCGAGTTTTTTTACTATGTAAGAAGAGACTCTAAATGCAAGTGGGATATTTTTCCTATGATGTTGGCTTTTTTGGTTTACTGATCACTGAAGGCCTTGGTCCTCCAGGCTTGGAACCTGATGGCATTTAAATTTTGATAGAGTCTCAAAGAGTTTAGAATCTCCATTGTAAAATTAAGAAGAATATCCATGGTTAAGAATCTTATTAATTTTTTTTAAATGTATGTATGTTTAACTCATATATTAATTTTTTTATAATTAATGATAATAATAATTTAAAATAAAATTATAATTTAGTTCTAGTTTTTATGTTTTTTTTTCAATCTTGGCAATGTGAAATGTATCATAAAGTAAGTATTTTGATGCATATCTATATTTCCTAACCATTATAAAATGATTTCCCCTTTTATTATATGAAAACATTTATGCATCAATACATTGTGCGTGTTGTTTGGTCTAATCTGCTAATGTAGATTAGACTTCAATTTCTTATCAATCTGAGTAGGTACACTTAGAGGTACTTATCTAAAATATATAGATCTAGAATGATTTAGTCTCCTAAATGAGGGTTTGGTGTAATAGGATTCAATACTCTTTTACAAGAGGTTGTTCCTTGTCTCCTTCCACACTTGAACACCTTTTTAAACAAAACAAATATAATCTCCTAAAAATAGAGTTCTATTATTTGTCCGAGATTCTCTAGTTATTTTAAAAGGACTCAACTCATAAAACATCTTCCAAGTCTTAAATCAACACACTTATCAATCACAATCATTCAAAATAGAAAACAGGGTAAATAATCTTGAAATCAACCAATAGCTAAGTCCTTTTACAAGGTTCAGTCATTAGACTACAAGTTGAGTTCTGCAATTACAACCATGATCATTAAGCAGAAATGATAAATGAAATAGTAAACACAACTTTCAATTCGAAGACTGATGTCAATTGAATCTTCTTACAAAGACCTTTCACAAAAGACACTGGCTTCTATTAACAATTCTGATTCATAAACTTGCAGCATAAGAATTAAATGGAAATGTCTATCAGATCTAATTATGCAAATGTAAACGAAAAACACAAGAAAGTGTACCAGCTCTGTAGTGGGGGCCCTCCACACATTGCAAGCACACCTTAAGATAACTCAGATGAGAAAAATTACTAACTGTAACAACATAGACAACTTAATCTCTGTATTAAAGTCTGAAAGAAAATTACATGAATCGAGTTTTTAAGTTTTTCACATAATGTCTCATGTCTAGCCTTCAATGTTTTTCTTCTAACTATTTATCGTCGAATTACATAACAAGAAGAGGCTATTTGTGTTCCTCAAAATCCTAACTAACTTCCCAAAGGATTTGAATTAGTTAAAATCCCTTTTTACAAGAAAAATATCAAATCTGTTCATTAATTGCTTAGGATTTTCTGTTGAAATGACTGAAGTTAACCAACGTTGACCAGCCACCTATGGACTTCGAATCTGGAAGTGAATAGATATTTCACCATCCTTGTACATTCAGGAATAGACCCTCAGTCCTCGATTTTGCCAACCTGTCATGCAACGTGTCAAAATGTGAAGCCATTATGGGAAGTTACGAAAACCTGTAATTTTCTGAAAAATCCTAATTTTAACACAAAAATTCCTAAAATTAATTTCAATATAGAAATAATAATAATGGCATTACATTAATCAGTCTCAAAGGAATATGAGAGACTTATGAAGGTTAAATGAGAAAATATAATCGATAAAATGAAGTTTTTAGGTGAAAGGATGAGTCATGAAATGGTACCAACATCTCCCCCAAACACAAGACTTTGCATGTCCTCATGCTAACATGTCAGACTTCTTTGCTTGCTGCTTCTGCTGCCTGCAGTAAAACATCCATGTTCATCTAAGTTTGATATTCAGTCTTCAATATTTGGTATTTGGCCTTGATAGCTTTCTTCTGCCTATACCATTTGCTAGCCCATCTATAGATTTCAATTTTGTTGGTTTTGAGTTTTTTTACTTTTCTTTTTAGTTTTTCATTTTCATCTTGAATTTTCTTACTTTGTATTCTCAATGCCTCATTTTCTCTTTTCACAACTCTTTCTAACATTTTTTATTCCATAAGCTCTTGTTTCAAATCTTGAATTTGCCTTACTAATTACTTCTTCTTTTTGTTTGAAAGTTTTTGCTCTTTTGGTTCTTCCTCCTTGATTTTGATTTTTAGTTCCTGTGTATTGTCATCCTAGGCTTGTTGTAGGTTATCATTGTCCTATATTGTCTTGCCTTTAGTCCTTCTAGATTTCCTTGTATAAGTGGTGAAAATTTTGTCCTTTTCAGCTTTCTTAGCTTCCTCCTTTCTCCTTTTTCTTGTTCTTATACTGCTGCTAGGTAGAGCAAAGGTGTTTGGTCTATACTCTGGAGTTTCATCATCTATATCAATTACATCAACCATCAATTCTGTATCTTGCTCTTTCTGTTCTTCTTCATTAATTTTAATTTCATTAGAGATCAAAAATCTCTTCCATGATATCCCTGTCTTCTGTAGTTCAAACTCAATCAAAATTTTCACCAATCCAAAATGATACAGGTTTCTATCCATATTACTTCTTTGTTTCTGTATGGTTTTAGAAATTTTAGTCAAACTTTGTAGAAGAAAATATGGAAGGCTTATAGTACATTCTCCCTTCAGATGCAACAACATTTTGATGTGATAAAGATATACTATGATATATCTTCCTTCACATGTAATAAAATTTTGAAGTACATAAACCATTTCATCCCAAGGATGAACAAGCCAACTTTTGGAAACCCCAATTTTTCAATTAATAGAGGACACTCTGGATCTAGATACAAACTATGTCCATGATTTCTCCCTGAATTGCTTAGTTTTAAAATATGTTTCACCTTTTGGAATGATGCCTATGGTTTGAGCAATGGTATCCTCTGAAACCTTGAATGAAAGGTTTCCTACTGTGGCTCTTTCTCCATTAAAGGAAGAAGAAAATTTCCTAGTAATTTCTTCATTATGTCCATTAAATTTCTCTAAAAATGTCAGCCACTGTTTATCTCTCAAAATTTTAACACATTCTGCATCTATTTTTGAACTATCAAACCTCTCTGGTTCTGTCCTATTCAACATAAAATTGCTCTGTTCTAATACCCTGTCTTCTTATGCTATGTTTAAAAAAAAAAAATTACCCAGGGTATTTAACAGTTACCTGTACTGTTGCGTTCCTCCTGGAGTCTTCTGAGCTGACTCCATGTGTTTGGATATGCACTGGTTACTTTTATTTTCTCCTCTGTCCGAGAAGGGTATCCCGGTAGCAAACTTGCATGTGGCTGTCTTCAACTAAATTCTCGGCAGAACCCTTTCTCCTTTGCAACAAACTGGAAACTCCTTTTGTTTTTTCAAAAAAAAGTTTAAATTACACCGACCCTTTTTGCATGAAAGACCAAAATCTGCGCCTATGTATTATGGAGTGATGTTGATATGGTTGTGGTTGCAGAGGACAGGACGAAATGATATGCTGCAGAGGACGAAATGGAATGATATGTTGCGGAGGACGGGATCATTACAATGGTGGTCTTTAGACAATTGTCTCAATTATAATGTCTGATAAGGCCGCAAAGAAGCCTTATAGACCGTTTTTACTGGCTGTCAGTGCATGCGGAGTAGGCTTATAGATTTGAAATTAAGGTTAAGGTTTTAAAAGGGTTTAAAGGAGTATAGAGATAGGTTATAGGTTTGAGGGTTTAGGAAGCTTTAGTTCATGCAGAATATATTTGAGGTTTAAAATGAAGTTGTAAGAGGGGTTAAGGAAGTATTAGATGTAGGCTATAGAATGTGGGCTATAGATATAGGCTATGATTTTTTTTAAGAGTAGTGGCATAGGTATAATGGTTAGGAGTATAGGTTATAGGTTGAGTGACAACGGAACCAAGATGTTGTTATAGGTATAATGGTTAAGAGTATAGGTTATAGGAGAATTTATGAAACTGATCTCAATAATTAACCATAAATTAATTATTTAAAACTGAAATTAACATAGAAATTTAAGTATTAAAACAAGAATTCTTACAGTCCTTTACTAGTTCTTCTTTTGTAATCTCCCTTTGACTGGTTGACTTTGTGCAGGTATGTGTAGTCTTCTAAACATATCCCTCTCTAGAAATGAGCATGCAACAGGTCCCTTTGATATTTCTTGTTGAAATCTAACTTGTTTAATCTTGCAGACATGTTGATGTAGCCTTTGACTTGCTTGGTTTTGTAGGCATGTTGATGCAGCTTTTGAACTAATGTGATCTTGCTTGAACAGGTCCCTCTGCCATTTCTTTATAGAAATTTGATAATATTTTGATGATGCACAGGTCCCTCTGTTGATTTTAATTAGAACATCTCCTTCTTTGAACAATCAATCAATTAAATAAAACAAATCCCTTGCTTATTGAAATTCTGGAAATGAGGAGATGAAAGAAAATATGAAAAATTCACTTTTTCCTTCTCCCCTACTTATTCATTGACTTGTCCTCAAGTCATTATTTAGAATTGGCAAGTGCAAATGACTTTGACAGAAATGAAAAAAATGAATTCTTACCGGCCAATTTCTTGGTTTTCCTGTAAGAATTCTAGTTTAGATTGTGCCAGAGTCTGGTTTTCACATCTAAACTTTTATTTTGTTTTGATTTTTTTATTGTTTTTTTAAAATTATTTTTTGTTTTTATTTTTAAATTTTGAAGAAAAAAATAGAAATGATTATGGTAAAGATATCACAGCTGATTAATGTACTATCTCAACCTCCTTCTGCTGTGTCACTGTTTGAATGAAATCTTCTTTTCTTATAGGCTTGTGATAAAGCTTCAACCTATGTCCATTTACTATAAATTTTCTTCCTTCTTGGTCAATGGTGCTAAGTTTTACTGATCCATTTTCAAAGACCTGAACAATTTCATAAGGGCCCATCCAGTGTGTTGTAAACTTGGCCTTATAATCTTTAAATTTGGAATCAAATAGTAAAGCCCATTCACCTTCTTGAAATTTTTTCTTCTTGATATGTGTGTCATGCCATTGCTTCCTTTGTTTTTGCATAAGTATTGTTCTTTCTAATGCCTGTTGTCTCATTTCATCCAACTGATTCAATTGCGTGATCCTTTCTTTTTTAGCCTCATTAAGATCAATGTCTAAATCTGCATCCAACTTGTAAGTGTGTATTTGAAATTCAATAGGTAGCATTACCTCTTTACCATACACCATATGATAAGGTGTAAATCCTGTTGTATCTTTCCATGTCATTCTATAAGCCCAGAGAGCATCCTTGAGCTTATCCTCCCAGTCCTTTTTATTCATTGCCACTTTTTTGGTGATGATTCCTTCCAGAGTTTTGTTTGTAGACTCCACCTGGCCATTGGCCTGTGGATGGTAAGGTGTGCTCCTTCTATGCTTGATTTTGTACTTTTCAGTGATGTCCTGAACCAATCTTGAAGTAAATTGGGTACCTTGGTCTGTTACTATTTCTCTAGGCACTCCATATCTGACAAATATTTCTTCAAAAAGGAAATTGACCACTGTTTTTTCAGTTTCCCTAACAAGTGCCTTTGCTTCAGCCCATTTAGTTACATAGTCAGTACATACTAAGATGTACTTTTTACCCTTACAAGGTGGATTAATGGGTCCAACAAAATCTAGAGCCCATTTTTCAAATGGCTCTAGATGTACTTGAGGTTGGAGTGGCATCTGATCTGAGGCAGTTGGTTTGCCCATGCGTTGGCAACTGTCACAAATTCTTACATATTTCTTTGAATCTTTGAAAATTGATGGCCAATAATAACCAAGACTGAGGATTTTGAATGTTGTTCTTTTAGCTGCAAAATGGCCACCACAAGGTTCATCATGGAAAGATTTTAATATATCAATAATTTCATCATCTCTTATGCATCTCCTAATAATCATATCATAACCAGGATTAAACCAGTCTCCATTAACCCATGAGTATCTGGCACTTTGCTTGATTAGTCTTTTCTTCTCCTTTGAACTGAAGGATGGAGGTATCTTTCCTATTGAGAGATAATTAGCTAAATCAGCATACCATGGATTCAATATTGAAATTGCAAATAAATGTTCATCAGGAAAATAATCTTCAACTGGAACAACTTCACCTGGATTCTGAAGTCTAGAAAAGAAGTCTGCCACCTAATTTTCTTTACCTGGTTTGTCCAACATTGTAACATTAAATTCCTGTAATAATAGTAACCATCTGGTAACTCTACCATTAGTTGGGTTTATTCATTAAGTACCTAATGGTAGAGTGATCAGTATGAATAAAGACTTCATAACCAATTATGTAATGATGGAATTTGTTCACAACATGTATAATTTCAAGCATTTCCTTCTCAGTTATTGTGTAGTTGAGTTCTGCAGGTGTCAGATTCTTACTGATGAAATAAATGGCATAACTTAAAGATTCTTCTTTTTTTCCTAATGAAGCACCTATTGCTGTATGAGATGCATTAGTGGTGATGTGGAAAGGTAGATTCCAATTAGTTCCTTTTAGAACTAGAGTAGTGGATAATTTCTCTTTAATTTTTTCAAAAGCTGTTTGAAAATTATCATTCCAATTGAAAGATACATCTTTTGCAAGAAGCTTAAACAAAGGCAAAGCTATCTTACTAAAGTGTTCTATAAATCTCTTGTAATAACTTGCATAACCAAGAAAGCTTCTCACATATTTTTGAGTTTTTGGTACTAGCAGATTAACAATAATTTGGATTTTTTATTGATCTACTTTGATTCCTTCTTAAGAAACATAATGACCCAATACTACCCCTTCATTTAACATCATATAACATTTTTCATTACTTAGGGATAGATTGGCTTCTATACATATTTTAAGAACTTTCTCAAGGTTTTGAAATGAATGATCAAAAGAGTTAACATATACTGAAAAATCATCCATATATAATTCAACACAATCATGAACTAGATCAACAAAAATAGCTAATACTGCTCTCTGAAATGTTGTTGGAGCATTACACAATCCGAATGGTAAAACATTGTAAGCATATGTGCCCCAGGGGCAAGTAAAAGTTGTTTTGTCCTGGTCCTCTAAGGCTATTCTGATCTGATTATAACCACTGAAACCATCAAGGAAGGAAAATGATGATTTCCCAGCTAATGTGTCCAAAACTTGGTCAATAAATGGCAATGGAAAATAGTCTTTAAGGGTTGCTTTATTGAGTTCTCTGTAATCAACACAGATTCTCCACTTACCATTTTTCTTGGGTACTATCACTAATGGAGATAACCATTGGCTATCAGAGATGGGGTGAATGAAATTGACCTTCAGTAACTTTTGCAATTCATCTCTTATAATTTCCTGAAGCATAGGGTTCATCCTTCTTTGTGGCTGCCTCATTGGTCTTATATTAGTGTCTGTGTAAATGTGGTGAGTGCAAGTTTCTGGGTGAATTACCTGCATATCAGTATAGTCCCAAGCAAATTATTTTTGGTATTTTGTCAATAATTCAATCAACTTTTGTTCTTGAGATGAGTCTAGGCGTGTTCCAATGTTTAGTGTTTTTCCTGGACTGATCTCTATGGTTTTTCTTTGTGTGTTTGTCATGGAATGAATAGGAAAAACGTCTTCAAACAATGTTTGTAGAGAATGGATGGTACAAATTTCCTGAAAACACTGTGCTAGTAGTTGATCTGTAGCACTATATTGTTCATTTCTCAATTCCTCTGAAATATCAGGTTGAGAAATAAACAATTCCACCAAATCTTCATTGCTATCTTCTTCAAAATCATAGATTTGGTTAATGCTCAAAATAGAGTGAACTTCTTCTTTGTCATTATATCTGTCATCAAGCCATAGGTTATGAGCTATTGCTAGAGATTGTGCTGATGGGTATAAGGTAAGTTGTGTTCTTTCTGTTCCTCTGGAAATGGTCATGTTGCCTGATCTACACCCAATAAATGCATCAACAGTTGCCAACCATGGCCTGCAAAGTATGATAGGATGTCCTCCTAAATTGGACTTTGGTTGAAGTACTAGAAAATCTACTGGATACTCCCAAGAGTCTACTGAGATAATTATGTCTTCCAATATCCCTTCAGGAATGACTTTGGATCTATCAGCTAATTCCAGGATAATGGGTGTTAATTGTAAGTCTGCGAACTGTAATGTTTTCATTGTTTCCAGTGTCATAACATTGATGGCAGCTCCAAGATCAATCAAGGTATTTGGAATGGAAATGTTGTTAATGATTGTGGTAACTCTAGGGATACCAGGGTCAACATACTTCTCCATTGAAATAACATTTGACATGAGGCCAGCTAAATTTCCAATGACATGAATAGTTTGTGAATCAAATCTTTTCTTTGCAGGCTTTTTAAGACATAATTCTTTAATAGCTTTGGTGTAAATTGGAATGTCTTGTATTGCCTGAAGTAATGGAATTTTCACATAGAAATTCCTTAATTCATCTAGAACATCAAATTGAGGCAAAGGCATTGGTAATTTTTCTTGGATTAATCTCTCAGGAAAAGGAGGTGGATGCATGGTTTGCATTTGTTTGTTTTGTATTTCATCATCTTGTTTTCTTGGAAGTTCATCATTCTTGTTTTATTTTTTTCTTTGTAGCTGCTGGAGGTTCTGTTTGGAGAGTTCAACCAGACCTAAGCTCAATGTTTTGCAGAGGTAGAATTGGGTAAGATGTTCCCTCATCTACACTATATGTTGGTCTGTCTACTCTATTATTTAGGTTAGCTATAGGTTGAGCAGGTATTTGAGTAGGTCTAGGAGGTTGGTTAGAAGGTAGTTGTAATGATGGTGAATTTATTGGTGGAGAAGCAGTTATTGTTTGTTGAGGATTTTGTGGTTGATAAACAACTGGCTTTTGAGGGTATTGCTGAGGGTATTGTTGAGGGTATTGCTGATATGGCTGGGGATATTGTGAAGGAATTTGTTGTTGAGGATACGAATATCCTCTCCATCCTTGTTGTGGATAAGATTGTTGCTGTTTATTAGATCAATTTTTCCAAGGCATAGGAATGTTCCAAGAATTCTGAATAAGCATTTGATAATGTGCAAAAAATTGTAAATTTGGAGTTTGAAACATACCTGGAGGTCTCATTTGCCATGGTCTTCTAGCTCCCATGAGATATAAGTTTTCCATTTCTGCATTTGCTTCCAAATTGTAATTCTGCAAAACCTTCATCTTATAACAATTAAAAATATCATGATTTTCTATACAAAATGCACAAACCTGAACACTTTCTAAAGGACATTCCTTTAAAGCATGTTTTTTTCTGCATTTTGGACAGAACACAACCATCAATTGGTCTTCTTCTTCTTGTTTCTTCTTTGTTTTTAGCATATCTATTTGATTTCCCAAGGTGTTTAATAGGTATATTTTAAATTCTTCAAATAGGTTGCCTATTTCAGCTCTTGTAACACTTGTTGTGGCAGATTTAGTGGCTTTAGATGTCATAGTTCTTTTTCCATTCCTTGCTTTACTTCTAGAATACTTTTTACACAAGTCTGCAATCTCATCAAAGGGTAAATGAGAGATATCACCTTTACCCATTAGGTTAATGTCATCTAAATATTCTTCTCGGATTCCTTTTATGAATATTGTTCGAATAATATCAATAGACATGGTTCTATGCTTTGATTTTTACAGATTATATACAAATATTTCCAAGCATTCTTCTAAGGTTTCATCTTCTTGTTGATTCATTCTAAAAATGTCATCTTTGGAATCTTTTGATTGACAGTAAGGTTGATACTTTTTCAAGAATATTTTCCTCATACCATCCCAATCAGTCACTACATATTCACTTAATCCCATAAACCACCTAAGTGCTGATGCTTTCAATGTGGCAGGAAAGAGTCTAAGTCTGTGTGCATCATCTGTATACCAATAGGTTCGACATACTATATCAAATTCAAATAAAAATGAATCAGGGTCTTCAAATGACATGCCATAAAAATTTGGTAATACAGATGGGGGTATATTTTTCATTTTAATTTCTTCATCATCGTGTTCTTCTTGAATGGGAAATTTAAATGTTGACTCCTCTTCCTCTCTTGGGTTTCTATTTTGATCATTTCTTTTTTTTTGTTCAATTTCTCTTTGTCTTCTCCTTTCTTCCTATTGTCTCTCATATTCCCTCATTTGTTTAGCAGTAGGTCCTCTTGCTGATTCTCCTCCTTCCTCAACCATTTTGGTATGCTTTTCTTCTAATTTCTCTTCCTCCTGAGGCTTTTCAGGGTCAATTTGTTCAAGGAGAGGTTGTTGGGTTCTTTTACCACTCTCTTTTACTATAGAAGATTCAGGTATATGTTTTATCTTTGCTTCATAAGCTAATAGGACTTGTCTTTCAATAAGAGTAAGTCTCTGTCCTGATTTTTGTTTTTCCTCAAGTTCTTCTATAGTAACTTTTCCAGTTAGTGTTGTAAATTCAACCTTCTCTGAAGTTTCTGCTCCCAATGGTGGGTTAGTTTTTGGATGGGGGGTTTTTAGAAATATGCCTTTTTCATCCGTAAGTCTAGATATAAGGAATCATGGCTTAACAAAATGAAGAATTGAAACTAAATCTATGTTTTTGTTTTTTTTTTAGATTTGTTTTTTTTTTTTTTTTAAGAAAAATCCTTCTAGTTGCACCTCCCCGGCAACGACGCCAAAATGTTTGGTCCAATATGCTAATGTAGATTAGGCTTCAATTTCTTATAAAATCGAGTAGGTACACTTAGAGTTACTTATCTAAAATATATAGATCTAGAATGATTTAGTCTCCTAAATGAGGGTTTGATGTAATAGGATTCAATGCTCTTTTACAAGAGGTTGTTCCTTGTCTCCTTCCACACTTGAACACCTTCTTAAACAAAACAAATATAATCTCCTAAAAACAGAGTTCTATTATTTGTCCGAGATTCTCTAGTTCTTTTACAAGGACTCAATTCCTAGAACCTCTTCCAAGTCTTAAATCAACACACTTATCAATGACAATCATTCAAAATAGAAAACAAGGTAAATAATCTTGAAATCAACCAATAGCTAAGTCCTATTACAAGGTTCAGTCATTAGACTACAAGTTGAGTTCTGCAATTACAACCATGATCATTGAGCAGAAATGATAAATGAAATAGTAAACACAAATTTCAATTCGAAGACTGATGTCAATTGAATCTTCTTACAAATACCTTTCACAAAAGACACTGGCTTCTATTAACAATTCTGATTCATAAACTTGCAGCATAAGAATTAAATGGAAATGTCTATCAGATCTAATTATGCAAATGTAAACGAAAAACACAAGAAAGTGTATCGGCTCTGTAGTGGGGGCCCTCCACACATTGCAAGCACACCTTTAGATAACTCAGATGAGAAAAATTACTGATTGTAACAACATAGACAACTGAATCTCTGTATTAAATTTTGAAAGCCAATTACATAAATCGAGTTTTTAAGGTTTTCACATAATGTCTCATGTCTAGCCTTCAATGTTTTTTTTCTAACTATTTATTATCGAATTACATAACAAGAAGAGGCTATTTGTGTTCCTCAAAATCATAACTAACTTCCCAAAGGAGTCGAATTAGTTCAGATCCCTTTTTACAAGCAAAATATCAAATCTGTTCATTAATTGCATAGGATTTTCTGCTGAAATAGCTGAAGTTGTCCAACGTTGAACAACCACCTATGGACTTCTAATCTGGAAGTGGATAGATATTTCACCATCCTTGCACATTCATGCATAGACCCTTAGTCCTCGATTTGGCCAACCTGTCATGCAACGTGTCAAAACATGAAGCCATTACAGGAAGTTACGAAAACCTGTAATTTTCTGAAAAATCCTAATTTTAACACAAAAATTCCTAAAATTAATTCCAATGTAAAAATAATAATAATGGAATTACATTAATCAATTTCAAAGGAATATGAGAGATTTATGAAGGTTAAATGAGAAAATATGATGGATAAAATGAAGTTTTTAGGTGAAAGGATGAGTCATGAAATGGTACCAACATGTGTGTAGATATTGTTGGGGCCTTTGTTTTGAAAAAGAAACAATTTTGAGTTGCGGAGAATAGGTGGCGGAGCGCAATCAAGGTAGATAGGGAGCTGTCATGGTTTCGGATAGCCAGAAGATAGGTGGCGCGCCAGTTGCAGATAACAACATAGATGGAAGATATGGGAGACAAGGACAATCAATAGAACTCCCAGTAATCAAGAAGAAGCGGCAAGCAGCGAAATAGGAAAAGAGGAAAGACAAACAGTCACATTGGCGGAAGAACAAATAGGCAATCAACCAGTGTAGATGAGTTAGTTAGTCAGTGCAGCAGAGGCCCGAGAGAGAGCAGAGACGTAGGAGAGCTCTATGAGATCTCTATTGTGCTGAATCACATTGTAATAGACTCCGTGGAGTGATGTATGCCATTTAATATTGATAATGAAATATGGTTATTGTTGTGTTTAATGTTCTGAGTTGAGTATTAATCAGTTGCTTACTATAAATGTATACCCTGTTTTTTATTTTAATTTAGCATCATAAATATGCTTGATAAGTAATAGCGTATACATAGTGGTGAGATCTGTTTTTTGTTTCAAGTTCCTTTAGTTATTCTTCATGGTTGTAATTGTATGGTACATGATATGTCTCCTAATCTTACTAAGGTCACGACATGCCTCGAGTGAGACGCTCTGCTCCTTGGAGTAGGGTGAAAATGCCGACGTTGTGCTAGACTACTGTGGAAACCTTGTTGGCCTCTATCCTGAACCTGGGTCTTGCTCAAAGACCTCCTTTTTCGCCAACAAATGGTTCCGTTGTCGGGAATTAAAAATTCATTTAGGAGTTATATCATGGTATCGTGGATCTACGAGAGAGAACTACAAAGCTGGTGGGATAACCACTTAGACTAGTTCATATTGCAACAAGCGGAGCTGCAATAGAAGAGGGAAAAGACTGTCAAGGACTGGGTCCTGTTTTCTGAATCTATAAGTGACCTGTACAAAATTTTCTAGGGAAAGTTTTTTGAAGAACTTTATAATTGGTTGCGAAGACTACAAGTCAAGTCACTTCCAAGAGGGTCACGTAGAGTTTGTCGGAAGTAGAAGAACACAGATCTAGTAGCACTCCATCGGTTAGATACTGATTTGACCCAAGCTGTAGATTTCTAGGTACAATTACCTTGGAAGGATACATTTTGGAATTCGCAGTGGAGTGTTATCAATCCTTTTCAAAAGCTGAGGACATATTCAGATCCAGATTGTGGGGAGAACTGTTGAAGGAAATCCCATTGTGGATCAAAAATTTAATGGTAGACGAGGGTTTGATGGCATTTCAAAAGTTTGATATGGAGACTTAAACCTCCAGTACTGGGGGAAGGAGCTGAGTGCTACAAGTAAGTAAGAAGGGGGAATAGGGATATGGATGCCGAAACCTCCAATAGAATGAGAGAGCGACGAGCACATCAAAGGGTGCAGATTGTTGAGAAGTGGCAGGAAGGGGTGATGAAGGAGTTTGAGAAGCAGGAAAGTAGTCGAAAAGGCAAGGAGAAGGCGCCACAGATGAAAAAGGAAATGGAAGGCCAGATGGGATTCCAAGGAATAGGAGGGACCACAAAAGAAGTTAAGCAAGTGTATAGGAGCCCAGCCTGAAAAGAAAAGGGAGAAAATCCCAATGTGGAGCTGCATGTTGCGATGGAGCAACTATTTCGAGAGAAGTCGGCACCCGTAATTCAAGGTAATCCTATTCCCCAAAGTTCAAGTAGCTCTAGTTCCAACCTTCCCCTGGTACTCTATCATCCACCAGATAAGATATTTGTTAAGCTATGGGAGTTTAGAAAGTTGAATAGTGTTAAGTCTACAGTACAGATATCTACTAGCTACAGTGCTAGTAATACAATCTCACAGCCAGGAAGTAGAGGTTTCATTTTAGTACCACCCATACAAAGAAATATGGCAGGATCGTTTACCCGATACCCATAATTCTCTGGGAGGGGAAACGATGATGTGGAGCAACACTGGTATCTCTGCGAAGCGATATGGAGGGCTCATAAGACACCAAAGGTAGTTAAGTTGATCGAGTTCCAGACTACTTTAAGAGAGAGAGCTCTTCGCTGGTTCATTAAATGGTCTGAAGCTCATCAAAACCAAGCAATAGACGATGTAAAGAGAGGAATTCATCAAAGAATTTAAATTACCTCAGACAGATCAACAAGGATTATTTTGATTTGTGGGATATTAACCAGTGAGAAGGTGAAACGAAGTGGGACCTGATGAGAAGGTTCAAGGCTGTGATTGGGAAACTGAGTTACCCAATCGATCCGAGCCACCAACGAGATTGGTTTATTAAAGCACTTCTTCCATTGAAAATAACTCCATTGACACAACAAAATATTGATACCTTACAAGATGCCCTGGAGCAAGCCATGAAGATAGAAGCTATGGCAGGATATCCACAAGAGTTCAGAGGAGGAGAAATAGCTCAAGACCCTTCCATATTGGGGCTACAACATCAGATATCCAATTTAACGAAGAAGTTGAAGGACATTCAGCTAATACGACCTACAAGGCACAATGTGTGGTGTACCCATTGTTTGATAGAGGGACATGTGGCCACAGAATGCCAGAGGTTGCAGGGAAAAATGCAGGAGCTTCAGAACTAGGGACACAGGGGGCTCCACCAGTTGGGGGAGTTGCGCAGATAAATACCCAGATATTATACCAATCACAACCCCACTTCCTAGGGTTCCCCGTGCAACAGAGTCAGACCGCAGCTAAATACTGTGAAATATGCAAAGGCATCGGTCATCCTCGGTGACTATGCCCAATTTTGCAGAAATATTCTGATGTTCCAAAAAATACATATTGTGAATTTTGTGCTTCTACAATGCATAATATGGGGCAGTGTAGAGCCCTTGATGCAGTGGCAAAACGATTGGACAGACCATTGTATAGAGTGAAGGAAGCTCCAAGGGGTCGAGGAGGAGGAATGAGAGGAGGTAGAACTGGAGGAAGAGAACCAGTAAGGTGCTACAACTATGACCAAGAAGGGCACGTAGCAAGGGAATGTCTGTTACCCAAAATACCATGGTGCTCTCACTGTAGAGTCAATACACACGCAACTGAAGACTGACTAGAATTAATTAAGAGGTGGGAGGAAAGAACCAGACAGAGGAGAGAGAATCTGGTGAATGAAGAACCAAGAATAGTATAAGCTCAACCCATGCAAAGTGTAGCCATAGTATCTTGGGGAGGAAAGAAAATAGGGGAGGATGCATAGAATATGGACCTGATAAAGTTGATCAAGCCAACATCTCCAAAAACCGCTTTCAGACCAGATAGACAGAAGAAATATTTTAAGGAGGCCGTGGAAAATTTTTCCAAAGGCATTGAGCTTCCACATCCGACCGGAGAAAAAGAGAACCAGGCCCATACAAGTACAATGATTGAGGAATGGTTCCGAATATTTTTGAAATTTGTAACCAATGCACCAATGCTGGAACAACTAAAGAAAAATCTATAATTGGTGGTACAAGAAAATGCGGAACCGGGAGATTCAAGAGATTCAACCAAAAAATACATAAGAAGGATAAAAAGAAATAAGAGAAGGATAGGAAAGGAATTTCGTGTGAATACTCAAGTCGCGGGATTTCAAATCAAAGACACCATGCTCGACCTAGGATCAAATGTCAACATTCTACCAAGGAAGACGTGGGAAGCACTGGGGAGGCCAAAGTTGACATACTCACCACTACAGCTCTGCATGGAAAATCAATAATGTATTGTGCCTATAGGAAGGCTAGAAGAGGTTAAGGTTGGTGTCGCGGGAGTAAAAACATATACAGATTTTGAGGCGATAGACATCATGGGGGACAAGGATCCGTATCCTGCTTTGTTAGGGATAGATCGGGCCTTTGAGAAATATGCAGTGATCGACTTGAAAAAAGAATTGATGATATTTGAAGATGGGGAAGTTAGGGTCACTCAGCCACTTGACCCATATCAAGAACCCCGATATACAGAAACTATTGGCAACAGAGAGGATGCTCAACTTATCTATCACCTTTACCAGATGATGGAAGGGAAGAGAGAAGACTATATCAATCCAACAACGGGAGGGCCTGTAAGCTGGAGAAGTGTTCAGAGTTCAGACTTGGGCTTGGAAATAGCTTGGGATGATTGGCAACAGGGAGGATATGAAATTAATACTATAATATGTGCTAGCATCAGAGGAGTCAACTGGATTGGAACTGAGGTAAGAGGATATCTGACTCTAGCAAATATGAATGTTGTAAATACATTTATTGCAAAAGTAGAAGAAAAGGTACCAATGGAACATAGCATCCCTCTTATGGATGTAGCACTGTAATCTACGTCAGCAAGGTGGTGGGTCAACCATCGCAAGTCACTTCCGAAGTGGGAAGATGTTGTAATAGCACTGAGAGCTAGATTCAAGGAAGATGAAGGACCACAATTCATTGAGAAGTAACAAGGGGATTCTGACTGTGAAAAGAATTTAGAAAATTGTGAGTACAACTGGAAAAAATTAGGGTATCCAGAATCTCTATGGATACACAATTTTATACACTCACTGGACAGAAATCCACAAGCTTGGTACTTGACCAAAGAAAGAAGAGAGGAACTGGCACCTGGCAAGTAGTTGCGGAAAAGTTTACGCAATGTTTTTATTTTAAAGGAGAAACAAAACTTGTTACAGAAGCACTATAAGCCATCAAAAGAGTACTATTTTTTCTAGAGATTCAAGAAGAAGAAGAGCAACCGCTCTCAGATTATATTATCAAACAATCAGTAGCATGCAAACCAATAGATAATGAGATGGATGACGACGATTTAGAGAATCTCCGACACTTATACTTTTAAGAGAGAGAAGGGGAGCGGGATATACAGGAGGAACCAACAACATAAGGACTGCACCTATTACCCTTGAAGACTAAGAAGCTGAACATTGGAACCGCGGAGAAACCCAAAATAGCGTCCATCGAAGACTATTGGGATACAAAAAACGACTAAGGAAATCTTCAACCTTTTATAGGAATATGAAGACTTATTCCCATCCTTAGTAGTGGAGCTAAAGGGGATAAAAGGGCACATGGGGGAAATTTGCATAGTCTTGAAGCTCGACGCAAGACTAGTGAAGCATAGGCCTTACCGCCTAAATCCAAGGGTAAAGGAGAAAGTCCAAGCGGAAATAGATAAAATGTTGAAAGCAGGGCTGATTTTTCCAGTGGTGGAAGCAGAGTGGGTCAGTCCCATTGTGATACAAAGAAAAAAGAGAAATATGAGATTATATTATGTGTGGATTACAAACCCTCAACAAAGCATGCATACATGATCCATTTCCCACTTTGTTTAGTGATGAGGTTCTTGAGAATGTGGTAGGAAACGAAGCCTATTCATTCACAGACGGTTTCTCAGGGTATCATCAAGTGAGAATAGCAGAAGAAGACAAGAAGAAGACCACTTTCACAACTAAATGAGGATCATTTTCATACCATGTCATGCCCTTTGGACTGAAGAATGCACCAACGGTTTTTTCACGAATAGTGATAGCAGCATTTCAGGATTATATCCATAAGTTCCTTGAGGTATACATGGATGATTGGATAGTTTACAGTTTACTAAAAAATCATGCCACTTTGTTGATAATAATGTTTTACAGATGCAGACAACTCCAAATTTCCCTCAACCTCAAGAAATGCACCTTTACAGTACCTTTCAGGACGCTGCTAGGACATGTTGTTTGTAAACAGGGTGTTTGTGTGGATCCAACAAAAGTGGCAGTCATTGTTAACACAAAAGCGCTAGAGACCGTGAAACAATTAAGATCACTACTCGGACATACCGGGTGCTAGAGAAGATTTATCTGCAACTATGCAAAGATAACAACACCATTGGAAACGCTGTTACGGAAGTCAGAGCATTTCACATGGAGTGAAGAATTCTCTAGTGCGCTCAATACATTGAAAGAAAAGTTAGCAAGTGCACCCATATTGGTTCATCCTAACTGGGACATACAGTTCCATGTCCATATTGATGCCTCTAGTAGTGCATTAGGAGCACTGTTAGCTCATCCAGGAGAAACTTTTGTTGATCGTCCAGTCTATTTTGCAAGCAGGAAGTTGTCTACTGCTGAAAGGAACTACACAACAACAGAACGACAAGCTCTTGCGATGGTGTATTCTCTTCAGAAGATTTGTAATTACCTACTGGGAGGTACATTCAAATTCTTCACAGACCACTCAGCATTGAAGTACCTAGTTAACAAGCCTGTGCTTGAAGGAATGATCTGTAGATGGTTCCTACTGTTCCAGGAATTCACCTTCGAAGTTATAGTGAAACCAGAAAGTTTAAATGTGGGTCCTGACCATTTATCAAGGCTGGAAAATGGAGAGAATGAGGATCCCTAGATGATCAGTTACCCGATCATGATCTCTTCATAGTAGAATCCATCCTAGATTATCTGGAGCATATAACAGTATATCTGGAAATAAGACCGTGCCCAACTGAATACACGACGACTCAGAGAAGAAATTTGGTAGTGAAAGCAGCTGAGTATCAACTGATGGCAGGACAACCGTATAAGATGGGGTTGGACTAGGTCTTGCAGAGATGTGTCATGGGCCATGAAATATAGGATATCTTGTGGGAGTGTCATTGCGGAGTTGGGGGGGGCAGCCATGGGCATAAAAACAACCATGGAAAAAATATTCATGCGGTTGTGATATTCGCAAAGAAACAAGGACATCCCATCTTGTAAAGATGAGTTGCCACTACAACCTGTAAAAAAACACTAGAAAACCATTTGAAAAAATGAATTCCAATTCGTGGAACCAGTGCACCAGAAAACAAGCAATACATTCACAAGAAAGGTACATAATAACCACAATAGATTATCTCACAAGATGGGAAGAGGCAGCACTGGTGAAATATTTCACAACAGACACAACATCCAGGTTCATTTTTGAAAATATCATTTGCAAATTTGGCTGCCCAAAAAGCCTAACCAGTGATCAAGGTACACACTTCATCAATACAACAATCAAGTATATGTTAGATAATTTTATGGTGCAACATCATAAGAGCAGCCCGTACCTCCCTCAAGCAAACGGAACTGTTGAAGCATTAAATAAGATCTTAGAAAAATTACTAACCAAGATATGCAATGGAAATCGAGATGAATGGGATGAGTGGATACCAACAACATTATGGGCATACAGGACAATTGTAAAAATATTGCACAATCAAACTCCTTTCCAGCTAGTGTATGGGAGAGAGGTGGTGGTACCTGTTGAATTTATCATACCGAGTTTATTAATTGCTTCAAAAATACATCTAACAAAGGAAGACTCAATCACTGAACACCTCAATGAGCTACAAGAGCTTGAAGAAGAAAAATTTCTGGTAGAATTCCATCAGACGGTTCAGAAGGAAAGACAGAAGGCTTCGCATGGCCATCACATCAAGCATAAGACGTTCACTATTAGAGGGAAAGTTCTATTGTACGACAACAAATTTCAAATTTTCCTAGGCAAACTCAGAATGCACCAGGTGGGATCATACCATGTCATTGAAATTAAAGATTCAGGCGCGGTTCGATTGGCGCAACTGGATGACCAAGTATTGCAAGGATGGGTGAATGGCGCATGCTTGAAGCCTTATCACGAGTAAGTTTCATCATGTATTTTTCAAATAACTCTCACAACTGAGAGGAGTCAGTAGGTTAGAATAGAAATAGATTGAGTCAATAACTCTCTCGCACCCGAGATGAAAAATAGGATAGGAATCCCGATAAAAAGGAAACACAATAAAGTAGAGAACAAATCCACCTATTGCGATGCGGAGACCACATCGCAACCGATTGTGGTCCGGGGGGGTTAGCGTATAACGTGTCATCTGTGTCAGAAAGCCAAGTGTGTCAAATATCATTCCATCATAATAACCCATCATACTGTTGTCAGTCCGTACGATCACCCAGATTTGAGAATTAACTGCCATAATTAGTAACAACCATATCGTAATAAATTTTCCATATTAAGCCAAAATCATTACCCATCACGTCTACCCAAATCCCGAAGACAGAGTCAGTAATGTTAGAATACACCTCACCATAGTAACTAATCGCACGATTATAGCCACAGGAGAGACATAAGAAATTAATTAGTTATGGGGTCTTATCAACCTCATTCGTGTCGGTTACATTACTTAACCTGCATGAAAGAAGAAAAGCATGAGAATGCCAGAAAATTTCGAGTTATAACAAGAAACAACCACAACAACAAGTGAAATTTAATCAGAGGAAGTTCAAAGAGATAGTCCAGTAGCAGGAATTCACAGAAAGAGATCAGAAATAGAACTCTAGGTATAAATAAGAAGAACAAAGATGACGAAGGTAGCACCAGCAGTCGTCGAGCCCGAGCTTGATGAGAGAGTTCAAAGAATAGAATCGCTAGTTGGCAAGTATGACAATGTGTCGCTAATCGATACAGATCTCACGGATTCCTATCAATTTCCAGTGATGAAGAGAAAGGTATACATAGAGAATTACGCTACAGAGGGAGGATGGGAAGTAACAAGAATGAATCTGGAGTTCAGAGGTATCCAAAAATCAACAATACTAAACCTCAGGAACCTCCCAATGTTTGGAACAATGGGAGCAACAATGCAGTGTAGGAAATTCCTGCTGAGTAGAGTCCAGAATGGATCATTGTGGCTGGGGCGAGAAATACCAATACATGTAGAGGATAATTACAGACAAGCCACAGGGTTCATTTATGGCTACCTTGTAATGTAATTTGTGATGTGGAAATGGACTCACCCGGGGGTAAGACAACTCGCAGAAATCACAAACGACCAGCCAATGGCGTTGAAGTTTACGCCCTGGAGAATCTTGAGAGATCCCAGCACCACGGAGGTAAATGAGGATGCTTTCTCATTTTGGTACAGGCAGATGGTGGATGTGGTGGTGAGACAACAAAGGGTTCCAAGGAACCTGTTGGACAGATATTCTTTGCAGATATGGTTTGGGGTCACCCACAAGCAGACATATATCAGACCTAGTTGCGTGGATGAAACCACATTCAAAATGAGATTGTTAACGTTTCAAATTGAAGAAAAAGAATTCCACACCAAAGTTTGTTCATGGCCAGGAGTTGGGATGGAGGTCAGAAGCGGAATGCCTCACTATTCGTTTGAGGGCATGCTGCCGAAAGCACTCATAGGGGAGACAACGGAGGAAAAAACAAGTAGAATTTCTCGATTGTAGCTAAATCCTTTACTAGACTAGCTGGAAACGAAGGTGAAGGAATTCAATCTGGTAATACAAAACCTCACAAGTGTTTCTACTGTGTTTCCTTATTTTTCTAATTTTTAGTCTTCAAATTCTACATCACCGTCCACATTCACACCTATCGTCACTGCCCTACCTTCCACCCTGTTCAATTCACCCCCGGTAACCATAGTCACTTCAATCCATAAGAGCAAGGCACCTAAACCCCCAGTAGCTACACCTAAGGCCAAGAAATCAAGAATTATGGTGCCTAGGAAAATAGTTGACCTCACCGAGGAAGATCAGACCCAACCCATGGATACAGGAGTACCAATTCAAGAAGAGCCAAAGGTTACCACCTAGGTCACCTCTGCGCTACCAGTGTTTGATCCGTTCTCGATTTTGAATATTCAGACATCATCCCCACCCCACACTCACACCTCTTCACCCCATACTTCATTTACTTCCAAAGACCAATCCACCCGCACTCCATCCACCTCAGCAACTATCTCAAACCCAGTAAGGCTAAGAAACAAGAAAAATGGGGACACCGAGGCAGAAGTTAAGTTGAGTATGGTTAGGGTACCTGAGGTTAACCAACCTCTGGTGGAGTAGGGAACTTTCCTAGAACTATTAGTTCAAGGAGGATCTTTTACTGCATATACAACACCCTCGCCAAAAGAGCTGAACCCATTTCATCAAGCCAACCTAATACTACAGCAGATTCAACCAACCACTAGCATGAATAACCCAGAACCTTAGTTGCCACAACAGAACCAACCCGCATCACTGCATGAGCACTCAGAGAAATCAATCACTAGCGGGAAACCCCTCAGAGAGAGACTGCCAGCCCAGGACATGTCAGGTGCTGAGAGCATGCAGAACTAGGGGATTGGAAAACTATACAACTTCATTCAATGAGTATTAGAATAGGCAGAAGGGCTGCACAACGACCTCCAATAGAGGTTCGAGCAGCAACAACAGAAAGTCATCGTACTTACTGAAGAGCACAATCAGTTAAAAGGGGAGAAGGAAAGTCTACAGGAGCAGTTGGAAAAGGTAACAAATATCTTCAAGGACCTATGGTCCACAATAATTGCCTAGGATAACAAGATGCCAAAGGACATATTAGCCTGCTCAAATAAGGAAATCTCAGCAAGGAAAACCAAGAGCTCAAAAAAACGCTAGCTGCCAGACCAACATTACCACACCCCGCCATGATATATGCTGAGAAAGTTTTCGAGAAACAGAAGCAGGTAACCGAAATGAAGGAAACCCTGGGTACGACAGTCAAAGAGGCCTACAACCTACTGAAACATTTACATGAATGCTCTAACTCATTAACCATGAAATCCCAACCTATCTCGGCACAACGGTAACAAATTTCACAAGAGATCAAAGAAGCCATTGATCCCGTCGGCATAACCCAACTCTACAACCAAGTGGAGGTACTGGAAAACAAAATACAGAAGATAGAGGAGCACTCTGCTGCCACAAAGTAGGTCCTCAGAGAGCTAAGGAAACCAGTCAAGTAGAAAGGAGAAGCTATACAGCAGAGGGCAGTCGAAGCCGGGCCAAAGGTTCAAGAGGTATTTAGCAAGCTGCCGCTAGTAGCAAATGAAACTTAGGCTGAAAGAGTCGCCACCAAATCCGAATAGCTAATTAGAGAATGGCAACAGGCAATAACCGAGTTCGCAGAACTGAAGTCTTCAACATTGAGCAAGGTTACAGAGTTGGGGCATTTTTTTGGACAGAGTGAAGGAACAGAGAAGATAGTGTCGGCCTCAGAAGCTGACAGACCGATGGAAGTCGCAACAATAGGAAAATATTGACTCGAGATGAATCAATAGTGTGTGGTCGAGGCCTGTTGGGCCTTTTTTTTTTTAAATAAACAGTTTTGAGTTACGGAGAACAAGTGGTGGAGTGCAATCAAGGTAGACCGGGAACTGTCACGGTTGCGGATAGCTGGAAGATAGGTGGCGCGACAGTTGCAGAGAATAGCACAGATGGCAGATATGGGAGACAAGAACAATCAACAGAACTCCTAGTAATCAAGAAGAATTGGCAAGCAACGGAGCAGGAAAAGAGGGAAGACTGACAGTCACGTTGGCGGAAGAACAAATAGGCAATCAACAAGCGTAGATGAGTTAGTTAGCTAGTGCGACATAGGCCCGAGAGAGAGAAAATCCATAGGAGAGCTCTATGAGATCTCTGTTGTACTGAATCACATTGTAATAGACTCTGCGGAGCGAAGTATGTCATTTGATACTCGTAATGAAATATGGTTATTGATGTGTTTAATGTTCTGAGTTGAGTATTAATCAGTTGCTTACTATAAATGTATGCTCTGTTTTAAATTTTAATTCAGCATCCTAAATATGCTTGATGAGTAATAGTGTATACATAGTAGTGAGATCTGTCTATTGTTTCAAGTTCCTTTAGTTGTTCTTCATGTTTGTAATCGTATGGTACATGAACTGTCTCCTAATCTTACTAAGGTCACGACATGCCTCGGGTGAGATGCTCTGCTCCTTGGAGTAGGGTGAAAATGCCGACGTTGTGCTAGACTACTGCGGAAACCTTGTTGGCCTTTATACTAAACCTGGGTCTTTCTCAGAGACCTCCTTTTTCGCCAACATATATCTTATTACTAACTATTACTTGGAAATAACACTTACATTAGTATACAGGTAGATTTGGTTTGTTGGTTGGTAGGGTTGTTGAGATATTTTCTCAACAAGCAATCTCCTTATTTGGAATTTGTTGGATCTCATAGACAATATAATTGTGGGATGTTTTTTGATCTTGAAGTGTAATATATAAATATTTTTGTGTGGAATATCTATGTTATATATTCTCCTCAAATTTCAATTTTGGTATCAGAGCAATTTGAGATTGTCGGAATCAATCTGAAGTGCATTGTGGGAAACCCTTAATCTGTATTGATGATGATGGCTCAACGACTGTTACGATATAATTCTGAAAGTCCAAAAGGGTGCGTTGAAGCTGTTGAATGGGATTTTAGGCTGATATATTGAAGGTATTCCACGACTACTGGTTCCATGAATGCCACATAGACAATGTCGATGGCTTAAATGATATGTTCCCTAAACTTCCTGGTGACAATAACGAATTTTCCGAACTCGAATTCTAGCTAGAAGAAATGATTCTTTAAGGCCTTCTTGAAATGGTTCTAAATTGGATGTAGAAACGATAGTGGGCATGAAGAACAATACTCATCCTTAGGAACCTCAAAGTTATAGCTAGTCTTTTAGATGAGGGTTTGATTCTATGTATATGAAGAACTGTAGATTTGTTCATTTCATTTGTCTACTCTACTCCAAGTAGAGAAATTGGGGTGTTGTTGTTGGTTCCTCAGTGTCGTTGGTTTTTCGTGAGTCATTATACTTTTATTGGTTACAGTTGTAGAACGTTTGTCAAATAACACAAGCAAATGGAAGTAAATGGGATGTACGCTCTTTGAAAGTGGTCATCATGACACGCACTCGCTCTAGAAGTCAATTCTTAGTGGCAATCGAAGGGCTTGAAGTGCAATAGTAATTGACATGATTATATTAAAAATAAATTCCAATTCGCGCTCTTTAGCTAGATTTAGAGTTGGAATAGAGATCATATCTCATTCAAATGGGAATGACAAAAAAGAAACATTAAATTATTTATAGATGCTTGCAGATCACATCTTAATGGAATTAGAAGGTCAACAACAACATTGAAATATGTATACGTATGTAATCCATAGTTATGTGCATGTTGGACATTTAAATTCATGCTCACATTATTTTATGGTAGTCTAAAAAAGCAATAAAGGGACGAGGTCACTTATCTGGCTCAAATTCAAATAAGTGAGATCGGTTAGAGTGCACCAATCATTGTGATATAAAAGAATGGCCACATGTTTTGTCTTAGTGTTGCTTGTATTTTGGCACTAGGTTGGTTTCATTAACGTTTTCCATTTTCTTTTAGTTATGTTTCTAAAAAGTGCGAAACCAATTAATGGACAGTGTTGCATGATTCAAATGAGTGGTTCTCGACGCTCAGAAACCCTTGAACACATCACTAGTTTGATTGTGTTTACACACTATTACGATTTGTTATTCTTGGCACTTGAAAACCCTTGAACAATGGCTACATGTTATAGTATGGAATCCTTGTGTATTAGACAGGTCAAGTTGTATGATCAACTTTGGAACACATTCAGTATCCAAACAGATAGCCGAAAGAGAAATATCCAACAAATGGTGGTAGGTCCATAGAGTGGTCCATTACTTGACAACTTTTACCGTGGAAGCCTCAATGAGCCAAGTATGGAAATACTGTTGATATTACAAGTATGCCAACGATGGTCAGAGACATATGTACCTTAAATTATTCAAGTGGGAAGTTCAAATATTGTGTTGGAGAAAGAGTGTGGTTCATGAGATTTCAGAGTGAGTAGAAATGCTAGTGAAGACCATATCAAGTAGATGTAACTTATATGTGAAATGTAATTTGTGATTCATGTAATGTGAATTTTGTAATGCAAGTATTAAAAAAAAACTTTGAAATAATACTTACATTAATATACAAATAGATTTGGTTAATTTGGTTTGTTGGTTAGTTGAGTTATTGAAATATTTTCTCAACAAACAAGCTCCTAATTTAAAATATATTACATCTCATAAATACCCTATATATGAAATTTCTTTTAATTTTAAAATATAATATATTAATAATTTTATGTGGCATGTACTATTTATCCTTTCAAATTTATATTTATATTATATTTCTATTCCATAGCGTAAACCATTGAATAAAATATACTTATCTAATATCATAAACAAAAATCTCAAAAATAACCCAACTTATAAATTTTAACTTTCTAAAACGGAATTCAAACTTTAAAGCAAAATCTAATAAAATATAAGTCCCTTCCTAAACATTTAAAACAAAATCTAATAAAATATAAGAAGTCCCTTCCTAAACATTTAAAACAAAATCCAACAAAAGTTTAAAAGCAAAGGTTCCGTTATAGAATTTAAATTAAAACGTAACAAAAGATTAAAACACAAAGTTTCACTATAAAAGTTTAGAACAAAAAGTAATAAAGGCTTAAAAGGCAAAGCTCCACCCTACGTTTGTGAGTGGAGCTTGTTTGTAAGTTATGATTGGTGGGCTCTGATAATACATACCCCATGGGCCTTCGAGCACAATGTTTTTAATAAAAGAGATACCAATATTTTAATAAATTCTTTTCGCAAAAAGGCTAAGAGAGCTTCTAAAAACACAATTCTTTTATATATATATATATATATATTTATTTTGTCATAAGCTCAGATAAAATGTTATCCTCTGACGTATTGTTTTTTAAAGCATTCCATGAACTTTATTTAAAAAAACTTTCATTATTTTTTATTAGGACTACAACATGTCTCTCAAGAGTTATAATAGTTTTCTCATGCATTTCTCCTTACATTCAAATAAAATTTAAATTTAGATAATATTTTAAATGTGTAATGTTGTTGTTTAATACTTATTTTTTATTAAAAAAAAATTAATAATTTTAAATAATAATAAAAAATTTATTGATAATTTTAAATTTGAAAAGCCAAACAAAATAAAAAATAAGAAATAATTATACTTTAAAATCTTTGTTTGTCAAAAAATTAATATTTAGAATTGAATGTGAGTGCGTCATTTTTCATTTATCAAAATGATATAATTATATTTAAAAATAAATAAATTAAATTATTGAATAAAAAATAAAAAATATATGAAATTTTCTAACCAATTAAAATTTTTATATAGTAATAAAGACAAAGTGATATTATTAATTGATTTTCATTTTAATGATTAAAAAAAAATGGTTCCATCTTATTTATATATATATATATATATATATATGTTAAATTAAGTGAGTGGGAAGAAAAAGGAAAGTATTTGACGAATAGAAAAAGAAAGTATTTACAAATCAAAATCATTATTGGTTTTAAAGGTCTAATGTTTAATATTTACTAGCAATTGCCTTTAAAAGTGCAAAAGTACATTGAAGGAATAGAAGATTTGGGAAGATTATCTTGGCACTCACTCGAATGCAAATAATGTTAATCATTTCTATGAGTGCAACAAAATTTCTTCTCGATAAGAATATATAGATGACAATATCTAAAGCCACTTAGAGAATTTAGAAAGGGACATACAAATTTTTGAAGAGGAATCCACCTGTTAGAATTTAACGACTGATGAGCAGAATTAGAATTCTTTTAGGATTGAAGAAGGAATTTTCGGTATTCAAAAAGATGTCATTCTCAGTTCCTTTAGTACAATCCAGTGTCATAGCAAGAGAAATGTGAATGACAATAAAGGAGGTGGAACTGGAGTAGAGTGGCGCTATTCCATAGGTGGAACACTCTTCCAGGGAAAACAATCTATTTTCGTTAATCATTTTCCTGTTAAGTTAATTTCTATGATAGTTTTGAACTTCTAGGTTCTATGTTTTGTAAATTTGGGAACCATGATAGTATAAAAGTCTTTTTAGAAGAAAAAAAAGGAATTTAAGCAAAATGGGTAACACATCTCACCTGTGGTGACTACAATTACATATTTTTTTTTGGAATAGGAGTTATCTTCTTAAGTAGACAATCTTGAATTCACCAACCAATTTCTAATTTGTGCATGTGAAATCCTAAGCGTGCACCCTCTATAATCTTAGGCTTGGGCTTGCGAATAAAACTATCAATCCTTGAATGCATCAAATCACCGTCCAAGTCCCCATAATTTTCCATTTTGGAGTAAGCAACACCAATGGCATTGAATTTGGCCAAATCTTTGATAGATTGCAGGCACATCCAATCCATCAGATTGATTAAAAGAAGACGACACAAAAGCGACATTACTCCATGATTAATCTACCAGAAATAAATATTTCCTTACGCTCTAGCTAAAGCTCCATCACATCTTTATGTAGTTCTTCACTATTGCTATATCTTTCTTTTACGATATCATAATATAGTATAACCATAATAAAATAATAAAAAAATACTTATATATTAATAATATATATTAAAATTTTGTATACTAAATATTAAATTTTGTATAATAAATTCTCACACATACACACATATATATTTTAAAACCCAATTAAACTTAATTTTATAATAAATTAACTTAGAAACCCATGAAAAATCAAAATATGTCAAGATTTAGAGATTAGAATATGTCTTTTTTTTCATTTAAGATGAGATTTATAAAATTTTAAATAAAAAATACTTATATATTATAATTTTGTATAATAAATATTAAATTTTTTTATTATAAATGGATTTTAAAACATATAAATATAAAAAATATAAAGTATTGTTATAATATTTTTATATATTTATTTTTCAAAACTCAAAAAAAATTAATTTTACGATAAATTAATTTAAAAACAAATGAAAAATCAAAATATCTTAAAATTGAGATTATAATTTTTTTTTTATCACTTAGGATGAGATTTAGAAAACTTTAAAGGAAGCACGCTTCCTAGCTAATCCATAATTGTTGAGTGCCACTTGTCAATTTTTTTTTGGAGGGAGGAGGACGAAAATAATCTTATTGGTCAAACCAATCATAGGAGATTTTTAAATTCATATTTTTAGTTTCTGTTAAATTTTGATTTTTTTATTATTTAAACTATGTTTTTATTGCATATATAGATGGATTCACTCAAAAACCTCGTGTGGAAAAATTCATAATTCAAACTTGTGATTCTAACAAATTTGAGAAAATTAAAATTAAAATTATGTTGGAAAACCTCTAACATATAGACTAAGTCATTCTAGTAAAATGAGTTCCACTACTTTGGTAGAGATTGTAGAAAATTTAAGATCAGTTGGCTAAACAAAGTTAGAAAAGATGGCTAGGTGGAAAAAAGAAAAGCTGACTAGGTGGAAAAAAGTGCCTTTTTTAACGAATGTGGACGGTTAATTGCTTTTATTTGTGATATGGAAAGATTTTTCATTTGTATCATTTGATTAGTGCAGTTTGCAAACGAGAGACAACATAGTTTGTTCATAGAAGCTAATTTTAATTATTTATTTCAAAGGTTTTTATGATGTTGATTTCATTAATAAAACTTAAATAAAAAAGTTTACCATATCTATATATAGTTTTTATAAAAAAGAAAAAAAAAACATATCTAGAAGGACTAGCCAAATCTATCTTTTTATACTTTAACGTGAAATTTAGCTTTGGATGCTCAAAAACATGGATGTTAGAAATTGTTTAAAGTCCATACTTGTGAAATTGTGCAGACATTAAGTGTCATAGATAAGTTTCCTAAATATCATATTAAACAATTTTTTAAATTAAATATCATAAGTGAGATTAATAAATGTTATATTAAACAATTTTTTAATCCTTAATCCAGTTTCGTGTAATTTCTCAATCTATTACCCAAAAAACTAAAATATCATAATCCTCGTTGTACCTTAATGAATTTATTATGACACCTATTTTGATTAAAAAAAACCTAAACTATCATAATCCTCGTTGTACCGTAATGAATTTATTATCGCACCTATTTTGATTATAGCACACTATTTCATTTAATTGAAGCATAGAAAGAAATTGGACAGGTAAAAGTTTTTCTGTGGTCAGATTTTTGTAATGGATAGCTGGTTTTTCTAAGGAAAGTGTTTGAAAATGAAATAAAATATAAAAAGTATTTAGTTATTGATTAATGGTGTCAGTTTTAAATTTTAATTAATTGTTGAGATATTTGGTAATAGTATGTAATTAAAAAAAAAATTATAAGTGTTTATTTTTTGAATAATTAGATTTAAATCCTATAAAATTTGTTATGTCTTGTACAATAGCCAATAGAAAAAGAAATTTAAATTTTAAAAATTTAAAATTTGATTTTTAATTTTCAAAAATTTGATTTAATATTATAATTTTCAAAAATTTTAATAAAAATTATAAGTTGTTTCAAAAATTTGAGAGGTCAATATTTATTTATCAAGCGGACTAGTCGGTTTTTAATTGTCTCTCTATCCTCCTTAAATCAATTGACCGTTTACATCATCAACATTACTAAATTTTAATTTTACAATGTCTTTAATTTGAATCACTTTAATTTTTAAATATATATTTATAAGTAACTCAAATAAGGTATATTCTATTTTTTTAATTATTTTTAATGTAAATGTTAAATATATTTGAAACTTTCATTTTTAAAAAGTTAAAATAATTTCAGCTTTGAGGGTTAGTTTTATTGGTCAAGTTCTCATTGCTAAAACACTTTGCTGATGGGATGTTATAGGGTCAATTCTCCTAGACACCCTTAGGATAGGCTCTACTAATAGGCTAGCAGGATGTGATCACTTTGGGTGGATTTGTTTGGATATTTCCTTGGAAAAAATTTTAGCCACAAGGGATAAATCAATTGGTCGAGTTCTTGTTGCTAAGTACCTCGCCTATTGGGAGGTCACGGGTTCAAATCTCCTCGACGCCCTCGGGGTTAGGCCTTGCTAGTTTGGCCTATGGATAGATCCCTTTGGGTTGATCTAACTAGATTTTCTTGTGGATATAGCGGCCACTCAATATCCGTAAACTACATTTATAATAATAATAAAAAAACAATCATATTAGCAATTTATCCAAAAGTGTTTAAAAATATATGTAAATTATCTAAATATATATTAGAATATTTGCATTACTCATAAATTCATAAATTCATCCAATTATGTGGTGGAAGATAATTGATGATGTGTACTAATACCAATTATTTAGGAAGATCAATTTATCAAAAAAATGTTTAAAAATATATGTAAATGATCTAAATAGATTGGAATGTATATTACAATGTTTGCCTTACTCATAAATTCATCCAATTATGCAGCGGAAGATAATTGAGGGTGTGTGCTAATACAAATTATTTAAGAAGGTCAATTATTTTTCTTATTTAGGAAGGTCAAATATAAAAGGGGAAAATGTTTGCTTGAGTAATAAATTCATTTATGTAATGGAAGATAATTGCTTGGTGTAATGGAAGATATATATTATTTAGGAGGTTTAATTAAAGATTTTTAAAAAATATGTAAAATGATTGTTCATTGTGTTTTTATATGAATTATTTAGTGATGTGATTTTTTATTTATGAAGATAGACGATATAAAGTTGGAATGCAGCTTTGTGAAAAAGTATTGACACCAAAGCCAATATGTTAGGTGTTGATATGCATCTCTTAGAAATTTGGTTTATAACGATGGAATTACATCGTGAGTAGATTTTAATATATAAATTGAAAGGCAATAATTTAAGGAGAGTTTTAATTATTATTGTGAAGTGTTAATATGGTTATGTATATTCGAAAGCATGGAATGTGGCTACGAACAAGGGAAAAGGAGGAATAGGGATATGGACGCCGAAACCTCCAGTAGGTTGAGAGAGTTGAGAGCACATTGGAGGGTGCAGATTGCTGAGAAGTGGCGGGAAAGTGAGATACGAGAGTTTGAGAAGCAAGAAAGGAATAAACAGAGGAAGGAAGAGGTGCCACAAATGAAAAAAGGAATAGAAGGACAAGTGGGACCCAAAGGAATGGATGGGTCTGTCAAAGAAGTTATGCAAGTTCAAAGGAGCCCATCCCGAAGAGAGAAGGAAAAAAAGTCCAGTGAAGAGGAGGACGCATGCCCTGAGGACGAGTCTGATGTGGAGATGCATGTTGTGATGGAGCAATTTTTCCGAGAGAGGCCAACAACCATAACGCAAGGTAATCCTATTCCCAAGATTCAAGTAGCACTATTCCTAACCTTCCCCTGGTACTTTACCATCCACCTAATAAGTTCATGATAAATTGCGAGAGTCTAGAAATTTGTCTAGTAAGCAGTCTACAGTACAGATAGCAGCTAGCAGTAGCACTAGCAGCAGGATCTCTCAGCCAGGAAGTATAGGTTTCATATTATTCCCACCAACGCAAGTAAATATGGCAGGATCATTTACCCGATACTCGGAATTTTTTGGAAAAGGTAATGATGATGTGGAGTAGTAATGGTATCTATGTGAAGTAATTTGGAGAGCTCAACACACACTAGATGTAGTTAAATTAATCGAATTTAAAACTACACTAAGGGAAAGAGCTTTACGTTGGTTCATCAAATGGTTAGAGGTACACTAGAACCCAACGATAGATGATGTAAAGATAGAGTTTGTTCAATAATTCAAGCTAGCCCAAACAAATCAGTAAGTATTATTCGAACTATGGGAAATTAAATAGAGGGAAGGAGAAACAGTCTAGGATCTGATGAGAAGGTTTAAAGATGCAATTGGGAAACAAAGTTACCCAATTGATCCAAACCACCAATGGGACTAGTTCATTAAATCACTTCTACCTTTGACAAGGACACCTCTGACCCAACAAAAGATTGATACCTTCAAGATGCATTGGAGCAAGCAATGAAAATAGAAGCAATGGCTGGATACCCGCAACAATTTAGAGGGGGAGTAGCCATGCAAGACCCATCCATACTGGGACTGCAACATCAAATAGCCTGTTTGATGGAGAAGCTAAAAGATATTCAGCTGATGCGACCCGCACGACCCAATGTGTGGTGTACACATTGTTTTTTGGAAGGACATGTAGTTACGGAATGCCCAAGGTTGCGGGGAGACAATTTTGGCACTTCGGTGGCCAAAGCAAAGGGGGCATCGCTGGTAGGAGGAGTTGTGAAAGTAAATACTCAAGGGATATACCAACTGCAACCCCATTTCCTAGGATTTCGTAACCAGCAGAATTAGACAGTAGCAGAATTTTGTGAAATATGCAAAGGTATTGGTCATCCTCCATGTTTGTATTCAAATGTTCCAAACAATGAATATTGTGATTTTTGCGCTTCAACAACTCATTATATAGAACAATGCAAAGCCCTGGATGCATTATCAGATCGACTGGATAGATTTTCCTACAAAGTAAATGAGACTCCAAGAGGAAGAGGAGGAGGAGGAATGCGAGGCAGCAGAAATGGAGGAAAAGGACCTGTAAGATGTTATAATTGTGATCAAGAAGGCCATGTAGCGAGGGAGTGTCCGCTACCAAGACGGTCATGGTGTTCCAATGCAGAGTAAATGCACATGCTACTGAGGACTATCTGGAGCTAATCAAGAGATGGGAATAAATAATCACGCAACGAGGAGCCAACCTGGTTAATGTAGAGCCAAGAGTAGTAGAGACACAACCTCTTCCAAGTGTAGCTATAATAACCCAAGGAGGGAAGAAAACAAGGGAGGATGAATGAGAAATGGACCCGGTAAAGTTAGTCAAACCTGCATCCCCAAAGAAGATTTTCAATCCAGAGCAACAAAAGAAATACTTTAAAGAAGCACTGGAAACATTCTCAAAGCTGGAGGGCCACAAGGGTATAGAGTTGATGCAACCATCCAATGAAGGAGAAAAGATGATTACCATAGGGGAACTTATAGAAGAATGGTTCTGAATGTTCATGAAGATTGTAAACAATGGACAAATGCTGGAGGAGTTGAAGAAAAATCTAAAAATGCTAGTCCAAGGAGGAACAGAGCATGAGAACTCTGGTAACACTCACCTCTCTAAAAATATATAAGAAAAGTAAAAAGTAAGAAGAGGAGAACAGGAAAACAATTTCACATAAATGCTCAAGTTGTGAGATTCCAGATAAGGGACACAATGTTAGATCCCGGATAAAATGTTAATATTCTACCTACAAAGACATGGGAAGCATTGGGGAATCCAAAGTTTTCATACTCACCCATACAGCTAAGAATGGAAAACCAATACTGCATTGTACCAGTAGAGAGGTTTTAAGAAGTTGAAGTTGATGTTTTAGGAGTAAAAGCTTATACGAATTTTGAAGTGATAGATATTATGGGAGACAAGGATCCCTATCCAGCCTTGTTGGGGATAGATTAGGCCTTTGGAAATTATGTAGTTATTGATTTGAAGAAGGAGCTTGTGATATTTGAATATGGTGAAGTCAGAGTGGTCCAACCACTGGATCCATATCAGGGACCCTGGTACACAGAAACTGTCGAGCACAGAGAAGACGCAAAAATTCTCGATCAACTCTACCAAATGATAGCAGGAAAAAGAGAAGATTACATTAATCCTACAACAGGAGGAACAGTAAGTTGGAGGAGTGTCCAGAGTTTCGATGTGGGATCAGAAGTTTCCTGGGACGACTGGCAGCAAGGAGAATACGAAATCAACACTAAAATATGTGCCACTATTCGCGGAGTTAACTGGATTAGCACAAAGGTAAGGGGTTACCCAACTCTTACAAATATGCAAAGTGTGAATACATTCATTAACAAAGTTGAAGATAAGGTGCCATAAGAGCATAAAATTCCTCTCATGGTTGTAGCATTACAATCCACTTCAGCAGTGATCCATGTGGATATTGGTGGCTACCCGCCTATTCCACTGGGGGCCCTACCATTGTCTCTTTCAATTTTTCAGTTTCGACACAACTTACTATTTTTAGTATTTTTTCGGGTCCTAAACTTCCAGAGCTGTTTTGAGCTCCTAAACGACATTTTTTGGGCATCGCTTTTCCATTGCATTAGATTTCATTCCAGAATCTACATTCACAGTCAGCAGTTTTATTCCTCAGATAGATATTTCTAACGATGTATCATGTGCGTCAAACGGAGATAGTATGCTAAAGTTACAACCCCGGGAAATTGATGTACCATTTTAACCCCACGGGGCCCATATTCAGGCATTTCATCTCCTAGGGTTAGGTTTTTGGATTTTTATGGTTTTCCATTGCTTCTCAATAATATATAGGCCTTTGAGCCTCATTGTAACATAGATTTCAGAGGCATGTAGCCACCACATCTCTTCTCAGAGATAAGCTACCAACGCCCTAGCTAGTTTGTTTCCATTCTGTCTGTAAGAAAATTTTAGTTCTTTGATATAAATGAAATGAAGTGTTATTTCCATTGCATCTTTGTATTTATTTTTATATGTGTATTCTATTGTGTTCCTACATAAATTTGGATCAGTGGTATCAGAGCGGTCTACTTTTTCTCGATCCTTCTTTGCTTGTCCCCAACAAGGTCGAGGTATAAGGAGTTAGGGCTCAATCTGGTTGAACCTTTGCAAGATCAGCCTCGCAAACCCCGATGGCTGCCCATGGGGGACGAAAAGAAATATGAGGGAGCAGGAGATCCTATAAAAATATTGCTTGAGGATGCCCTCGAAAAAAAATGAACGCGATGATGGATAAATTTGCCCAGATCCTTCAATGACTGCCCACCGGTGGCGCATCTGCATCCAGCAGCCACTCTGGAGGTGCGACTCCCTTTAAGGTACAAGTAAACTTTGAAATTTCCATATTTGATGGTCAAATAGATGCAGATGGCGTAGATAGATGGTTTAATCTATTAGAAGGATATTTCTCGGTTCATGATTTTTCCGACCGGGAGAAGATTATTTTTGCACTCCTCAAAGCTACCCCCCATGTCAAGAACTAGTGGGAAACCTACTGTGAGAAAAAGGACAAGACATAACCCTCTCTATTCTCAGTCATACCAACTTGGAATTCTTTCCGAGAGGCCATCAAGGAAAAATACTATCTCATGGGGACCTATGAGGACAAGTACATATAATGGACCACGATGCGACAACAAAGGTATCAAGATGTGCATGAGATGACGAATTTTTTCCATACCCTACACACAAAGTTGTGTATCAAATATTCAAAGAAACATTTGGTGCTAAAGTATCACAGTTGTCTACATAGATACATTCAAGAGGAAATTGAGTTCCTCAGCATCTCCTCGCTTGGTACGACATACCAGTATGCTACCAAGATTGAGTAGAAATTCAAACAGAAGAAGCGATACTTTGGATCTGTGAATCAAAAGCAAGGGAAAGGTTCCCCCAACCCACAGAAAAAAGGACAAAACCAAGGTATGGTGACCCAAGACAACCTGCCAAAGTTGCAAGCAAAGAACAACATCGCAAAGCCAAAAAAGGACACGAGAAAGTGGTGTGAGTTCCATAAGAGCTCCACTCACAATACAAGTGACTGTCGGGCCAAGAAATCGTTGGTGGCTGAGATGAGGGTTTCTGAATCAGATCCAATCTCCGAATCTGAATCAGAACCTAACAAGGGGAAAAACAAAGGGAACCATATTATTGATACGAAGCCCAATGCCACTGTTTCCACTGCGAAGATCCAGAGGAGGAATTGGAAGATCCAGAGGAGGAGGAGTGTCTCTTCCACTCCTGTATGTGCGTAAAGGGTTCCCTGCCAAGGAGGGCCTTTTCGAATGGCTAGTCATGCCTTTCGGGTTGATGAATGCTCCCGCAACCTTCATGAGGTTGATGGACAACATCTTGTGGCCATTCACCAACTCATTTTTAGTGGTGTACTTCAATGGCATTCTGATCTTCAGCCAGACTTGGGAAGAGCACCTCCACCACATCTGACAAGTCCTCCAAACACTGTGGCAACACAACTTGTGTGCCAATTTGGAGAAGTGCACTTTTGGCATAACCCAGGTTCAATATCTGTGATACATTATTGATGAAAGGGGGGTGCATGTGGATCCAACCAAGATCCAAGTCATTCGGGATTGGCCAACCCCAACCACTCTAAGATAGCTTCACAACTTTTTGGGTCTTGTTAATTTCTACCATAGGTTCATGTTGGGATTCTCTCATATCACTTGGCCCTTGAGTCAAGTCACCAACGAAGGAGAAAAATAAAAATTCTTTTGGTCAGAATCTCAACAAAAGGCATTCGTAGAATTGAAACATCGCCTCTATTCTTCCCTAGTGCTCACATTAACAGACTTTCAACAACCATTTGAGATCGATACGGATGCCTCTAACTATGCTATTGGGGCAGTTCTTACTCAATGGGAGCATCCAGTGGCATATCATAGTGAGACATTTTCCGACATAGTTTGCAAGTATCCCACTTATGACAAAGAAATGTATTCCATTTTGCAGGCTTTTATACAATGGAAGCATTGAATTTTGGGGAAGGAAACAATCATCCACACAGACCACCGACCCTTGCAGTTCAGACAAACACAAGGGAAGTTGCAGAACGATCACCATCAGAAGTGGTCCACATATCTGCAACAGTTTCATTTGAACATCAAGGAAAAGAAGGGTAGCACAAATAATGTTGAAAACTTCCTTAGTCGACCACTGATCGTGGCGCTAACCATTGTTCTCAACTCTTGTGGTCACGAGACTTCTAATTGGCCACTTCTCTACAAGAGCAATCCAAAATTCGGTCACACATACAAGGCACTCTTGTGGGGTATGCAAGTTCCAAATTTTCCCCTCCAAGATGCACTATTATGTCACCTGGGACACCTTTGTGTTCCTTCAAGTGAGTGTGCCAACATGATATGGGAATCACACTACAGTCGAGTTGCTGGGAATTTTGGTGTCGAGAAAACAGTGGCGGTATTGCAGAAGTATTTCTATTGGTCGAACCTTCGACAGGATGTCGAGAAGTACATCATATCCTGCACTGCTTGCGCCATTACCAAACCAACCATCAAGAAGCAAGGCCTCTATACTCTGCTACCTACCCCTAGTCGACCTTTGGAATCCATCTCCATGGATTACATGTCAGGCCTTCCTTATAATAAGCATGGAAATGACTGTGTTTTCGTGGTCGTCGACAGATTCTCGAAGGTGGCCATTATGGCGGCCTACAAGAAGAATATCACAACAAAACCCACTGCTAAACTCTTCTTTGAACGAGTGTGGGTGAAATTTGGAATCCCACAGTCTATCATCTCATATCAAGACAGCAAGTTCCTCAGTACATTTTGGTCCAGCCTCTGGTCAATGCTGGACACCAAGCTCACCAAGTCCACAGCTTTCCATCCCTAAACTGATGGCCAGACAGAGGTCATCAACATGATGATTGTACACATTTTGCACATGTACAATTCACAACATCCACGCACATGAGATTAGAGCCTCCCCTATGTATAACACAGTTATAACTGGGCTCTCCACAGCTCAACTGTCCACAGCCCCTTTCAGGTGGGCTTGGGATTCCAGCCACTATGTCCCATTGACGTAGCCATGCCATTTGTGGCTAATCAAGCCAATTCGATTCATGTCCAATCTGAAGCTGACAAAGCGAACAACTTCATCTAGCACAGTCAACACATTTTCCAATAGGTTCATGACATATTGGACACAGCTAATGCTAAGTACAAGCAACGACATGATCAACATCAGGTGCCACACAACTTCCAGGTGGGTGACAAATTTTGACTACATTTGCAGAAGGAGCGCTTCTCTGGACCCCACCACAAGCTTCACCCACTCCGATATGGGTTGTACACCATCACCAAGGCTGTAGGGAACAATTCCTTCGAGCTCAGTATTCCACCATTCCTTGGTCTGCACCCAGTATTCAATGTCGACCACCTTCGTCCTTACTTCCCACCTCTACTAGACACCTCTGAAATTGTACAACAACTCACACGAACGGATTTAAACCCAGACTACATGGAATAGGCCACCGCAGATTGTATCATGGACATGTAAATCAAGAAAAATTACCAACAAAAGATCCAACTATATCGGGTTGTTAAAGCTGGCCAACTCTTGCACCAAGGTAAGTGGTTCACCAGGGACCAAGTTCAACAGAAGTTTCCTCATCTTATGGAGGAAATCAATGCAATGGGAACCATTGCTTCCTAAGGAGGGAAGAATGATCCAGGTGGATATTGGTGGCCACCCACCTATTCCACTTAGGGCAACACCATTGTCTCTTTCAGTTTTTCAGTTTCGACACAACTTACTATTTTTAGCAATTTTTCGGGTCTTGAACTTCCAGAGCCGTTTTGAGGCCCTAAACGACATTTTTTGGGCATCACTTTTTTGGAGAATATGATTCTAATATAAAATATACATTCACAATTAGCAGTTGTATTCCTCGGATAGATCTTTCTAATGATGTATCATGTGAGTCAAACGGAGATAGTATGCCAAAGTTACGACCCTAGGAAATTGATGTACTAATTTACCCCCATGAGGCCCATATTCTGGTGTTTCATATCCTAGGGTTAGGTTTCTGGATGTTTATGGTTTTCCATTGTTTCTCAATAATATATAGGCCTTCGAGCCTCATTTTAACACAGAGTTCAGAGGCATGTAGCTGCCACATCTCTTCTCAGAGATAAGCTACCAGCACCCTAGCTAGTTTATTTACATTCTATCTGTAAGCAAATTTCAGTTCTTTGATATTAATGAAATGGAGTGTTATTTCCACTGCATCTTTGTATTTATGGTTATATGTGTATTCTATTGCGTTCCTTCAATCATATGTATCAAGAGAGATGGTGGGAAACACATCGAAACTCTCTCAATAGGTGGGAGGATGTCACTAAAGAATTAAAAACAAGATTTCAAGCGGCTTCAGGACAACAACTAGAGGGAAAGTACATAGGAGATTCAGATCCCCTAGTACACATAAATATTTGTGAATGTAAGTGGAAAAAATAAAAATACACGAAATCTTTGTAGGTACATAACTTCATACACTCATTAGACATCATTCTACAAACTTCGTACATGACAGAGGAAAAGAAGAGAGAGACAGACACTTGTGAAACAGTTGCAAAAAGATATATCCAGGATTTTTCCTTCAAGGGAGATACAGATAAGGTTATGGATACCCTAAAAGAAATCAAAATAACATTGTTTTTCCCAAAGCTTGAGGGAATTGAAGAGATGTTTATATCAGAGTAGAAGGCTAAGTCTAACTATCAAGAAGCAGTAACATGCAAAAATATATACTGGGAGATAGATGATGATGATATGGAAGATATTCAACATTTATCTTTTGAATATAAGGAAGGAGAATGAGAAATACAAGAGGAACCTACCACTGAAGGACTACACCTGTTACCCTTAAAGAAAAAGAAACATAACATTGGGAATGAAGAAAAGCCCGAGATCACATATATAGGAGATTATTGGGACACAGAATCCATAAAAGAAATTTTTGATCTGTTACAAGAATACGAATATCTATTCCCATCTTCAATAGCAGAATTAAAATGGATAAAAGGAGATTTGGGGGAGATGCGCATAGTACTGAAACCTTATGCCAAGCCAGTAAAACATAGACCTTACCGTTTGAACCCAAGAGTGAAAGAAAAGGTCAAAGTAGAAATAGACAAGATGTTGAATGTAGGATTGATCTTTCCAGTTGAGGAGGAAAAATGGGTCATCCCAATAGTAATATAGAGTAGAAAGGAGAAATCAGAAATCAGAGTGTGTGTAGTCTATAGGAGTATAAATATTTCTTGTATCCATGATCCTTTTCCAACACCATTTAGCTATGAAGTTTTGGATAATATGGTGGGAAATAAAGCATACTCAGTCACGGATAATTTCACGGGATATCACCAAGTACGAATAGCAGAACAAGATAAGAGAAAAACTACTTTCACAACGGAATGGGGATCATATGCTTACCACGTCATGCCCTTTGGGTTAAAGAATGCACCAAATTTATTTTCAAGAATAGTAATAGCAGTGTTCAAAGACTATAATCACAAATTTCTAGAAGTATACATGGACGATTCGACGGTGTATAGTTTTCTAAAAAATCATGCAAGTCTTTTAAGGATAATGTTTGACCGGTGCATACAGCTTCAAATTTCGTTGAATCAAAAAGTGTATATTTGCAATACCATTTGGAACACTATTGGGATATGTTGTTTGTAAACAGGGAGTATGTGTGGATCCCGCAAAGGTGGAGGTAATTGTAAATATGGATGCCCCAAAAAAATGTTGAGCAGTTGAGATCACTACTTGGACACACAAGATACTACAAGAGGTTTTCCGAAACTATACTAGGATCACAAAACCACTGGAGAAGTTGTTGCGGAAAACATAACAGTTCATATGGAAGGATGAATGCACCAAAGCATTGGACACACTTAAGGAGAAGTTAGCAAGTGCACCTATTTTAACTCATCCGAACTGGGATAAACAATTCCATGTACACATTGATGCTTCAAGTATTTCTTTGGGAGCAGTGCTAGCACAACCAGGAGAAACCACCATAGACCACCCAGTGTACTTCTCAAGCAAAAATTTATCAACGGCAGAAAATAACCACACCACAACAAAGAGAGAAGCCCTTGTGATGGTCTATTCTTTACAAAAATTTCACCACTACTTACAGGGAGGAACTTTCAAATTCTTCACAAATCACTTAGCACTAAATATTTGGTGAACAAACCTATTTTGGAGGGCAGGATCTACAGATGGCTTCTACTAATCCAAGAATTTACTTTCGAAGTCATAGTAAAGCATGGAAGGCTAAATGTTGGTCCCGACCATCTATCAAGGTTGGAAAATGGAGAAAACAGAGGACCACTTGATGATCAAATACCAGATGCCGATATTTTCCGAGTAGAATCCATCCCTAATTATCTGGAGAAAATAGCAATATACTTAGCTACAGGACAATGCCTAGAGGAATACACAACAACTCAAATAAGGCATTTAGTTGTTAAAGCAGCTGAGTACCAACTCATAACAGGACAGTTGTACAAAATGGGTATGGATCAAGTACTACGAATGTGTGTATTATATCACAAGAGATCATATATATTGTGGGAATGTCAAAATGGCATTGCAGGAGACCATGTGGCTAAAAAACCCACCGCAAGAAAAATACTGCAAGCAGTATTATGGTGGTCGACAATGCACAAAGATAGAAAAGAATATGTGAAGAAATGCGATGTTTGTCAAAGAACAGGGAGACCTTCACATCGCGACGAGCTACCCCTACAACCCATAAGGGATATACAAGAATTTGAAAAGTGGGTAGTCGAATTTGTGGGGCCTATTACACTGATTTTGTGACACTCACAAGAAATATATATCATAACTGCAACTGAGTACCTCACTAGGTGGGCAGAGGTAGCACCAGTAAAGGATTGTACAACAAACACAACAGCCAGATTTATCTTTGAAAACATTATTAGCAGGTTTGGTTGCCCAAGGAGCCTAACAAGTGATCAAGCCACACATTTTGTTAATGCCACAGTCAAATCACTACTGGAAAATTTCATGATACAACACCACAAGATTAGCCCGTACCACCTGTTGGGGTTCCCATGTTTTGGCAAGGTTGGCAATACCAAAAGATGAGACAACATCAAACCACTTTCAGACCCTAGGATCTAGCCCTCCTAGGTCCAGAGAGGGATCTCTCTATGATATGCCAAAGGTATATGTCTTTGAAGCTCAAATTTAAGGTGTTAGGCTAGTTATAAGGCTCGGAGTTTGTTTGTTTAATTGTATGTTTGGTTGCTGAGAATCAGGAAAGAAAGGTTCAATATAAGATAAGGATGTGCAAAGAGGATTTTAGGCAAAGGAGAGATATCTCAGGGAACATTCAAGACCATTGGGAAATGGAGTCAGGAAAGGGTTTACTTGATGTTCAATATGCAGGCTTTCAGTTGGGCTAGTCATCTAAAGCATTGGATCTTAAAGATGATAGTGTGGTAGGATAGGCAAGAGGGAAGGTGAGAGAAAGGAAACATTAAAGATTTAGAATACAAAGTTGTAAACCTGAGATCAGAGAGAGACTTTTAACTCTCAATGCTTCGGCCTCCAGCTTGAGGGATCTTAGAAAAGGTTCAATTGACTGAAAAGGATCCTAGTGAGATAAGGACAGAGTTCTAGACCTCCCAATGTTCCCAATTCATTCAATTAAGCCTCAACAAGAACATTCTGAAACACTGACCTCAATAATTCATACATCAGTTAGCAGGAAATAACATCCACTACACTGGTTAAATCAATTGAAGTCAATCCTCAGATACACATATAGCAGAAAAACATTAAAGGCAAGGAGAGCAGAAACATAGGGTACCTAGCAAGGGTAAATCCTATGCCAAATTTCTGATGCAAGCCAGCAGAAATGTGATGAAATGAAATAAACACAGAGATATAAAAACATCACCAGCTGCTTTAAATCAGGATCCAAATAAATGTGCTTGTCATATTAAAAGAAACACCAGTCAAATACAACATCGCCAACAGCTTGAAAGTTCAGTCTGAATACATCTTCCTCAGCCTATCTTACAACTTTACATAGAGAACATGTCTTTAAGGAAACAGCTTGAAATTATCTGATAATCGATCAACAACCTTTACAATAATTTTCTCATGAGTTTTACAGCAGAAAGATGAGCAGAGGAGGTAGGTGGAAACTAAATGCAGCATTAAACTCAGAACAGAAAGAAGGTCGAAGTCCATTCAATTTTAAACTATGTGCATTTATCTCTGGCATGCCTTGGACGAAAGAATGATCTTCTTCATGTTTCCATTTACTCCGGGTATGCCCCTAATGTACTCTAGCTGTAGTAATTTGTAGTACTTTTGGTGAATAAACAAAAAGGAAAATGAATGACCGTGAAGTGCACCACGCTTGTGAAACAAATGCTCTGGTAGCTTCGGACTGTGGTCAGGGCCAAAATTCCTTCAGGAACACGGTAAATTAAAGAAACAATATGGGCGCTTTGTCCTTCAGAACAATCTGCTGATGTGAAACCCTGATAGTTTTGATTTCTGTGCGCTGGGCCTTCTGTGTGATCCATGATGTCTTTGGTATAGTACCTTGCCTCTAAATCCCTGAAAAAGGCTCAAAACATTTTATTACGTGCCTTGAACTCTTTGCTGCTCCACTAATACTCTTTGTCGTTTCCACGCTTTGCCTCTGACTGCGAAATCTGAGCTTTTAATGGCTCTGGAGAAGATTGTACAGAGTTCAAACTCTGTTCCTTTAATGAAATTCTTGTCGGCATACCTTTCTAGGCCTTTCTCCATGATCTCGTTTCTGAAAATGGCCCTTCCCTGTGCTCTCTTTAACTGTAATAGAGGCTATAGATCATGGCGGTTTTCCCCCGCTTGTACCCTGGACAAACACACAACTATGTTATGAAATCCACGCATAGGGGCGGGTGGCTATGGAGGACGGGAGAATAATAGCGCGGTGGTGATAAACGGTGTTTTTAGACAAAACAATGGTGAATAATGCAGTGATATGGTGTAAAAAGTAACAAATAGGGCTTTGGTGGAGAAATTCTTGTGGGCCGTTCGATCATGATCTGGTGGTGGGATCGACGGCGGAGATTAATCCAAGGAATGGCTTATGAAAATGGGAGGAATGCATAGAAATGGATGAAAATGCAATGAAATGCGTGTGCGGTGGGACCCGGCATGGGCGGAGGGCGATTAGTTTTGGACCATCGATCTTAGATCCAATGGATGGTCGAGATGAAGTCGAAGGATCGCAATCGGGGGGAGGGGGGGGGGGCAGGCGTGACATATTCCAAAATTTTTGATTGCGATTGGGAGTGGGGACGCGATTGAGCATTTGTGCGATTGATTCAAGGCCGTTGGATCTTGGGACGGATGGACGACTGTGATTTGATCGAGAAAATCGCAATCGCAAAGGGCGGAAGGTGGTAGTGATTGGAATTTGTGATTGCGATTGGAAAGGGAGAGCGATGGCCGTTGGATCAACGGGGGGAATCAACGGCTAGGATGGGATCAGAAAATCGCGATCGCATAGGGCGAAGAGTGGGAGCGATCAGGCATTGCAATTGCGACGGAGCGATTAGCGCCGGGCCATTGGATCAACGGGAGGATATGGAAAGCCGTGATTTGGTCGGGAGATCGCAATCGCAAAGATCAGAGGGGTAGCACGGCGAGACTGGCGATTGCGATCGGGGCGGGGAATGCGATTGGCGCTCAACCGTCGGATCGGGATAGCGGATCGACGGTATATAATACATCGTGGGTCTTTGATAACAAAACCCAATCGCATCGAAATTTTTCGATGTTACAAAGGAAAACGCCTGCTCGACAGCTCTGATTGCGATGAGCGCCCAGGACTTAAACTCTTGGTCCTGGGTGCGAGTCACGTGGGGAAGTGGTTAGGGACTGGCGGAAAAGGGGCTAGGCCCTATTATAAAGTTAAAAAGTGGGTTTTTACCCCTTTTAATGCAATATTTGGGGTTATGAAGGAGAATGATAAAGGGAAAAAAGGGGAAATTGGCCAAACAAAGGGTAAGGGCAGAATTCAAAGGGGATTTTGGGGAGATTTAGGAGGACTAAGCGAGAAATTTTGGGATGGAAAGGGGACTTCGAAAAGAGGAAAAAAGGGGTGAAATGGGACAATCTGCAGGGATACAAGGGGCAAATAAAGGCCTTTTGGAGCACAATTTTTTATCATCAGTGAGGCTTATTTACTCAAGAACAGCAGAGGGGAACAGTCAAAGGGTAGGGAACATGAAAAGGCTTCAAGGATGATGTGTTTTCAAGGGAAATTCATTCCTTGAAGGCTCATAAAACTAATTAGCCCCCTTTCTTGCTTATCAAATAATTTATAAGGGGCTAACAGTGGCTCCACATGGGGATGGCTTCTTCTTGAAGGAGTCAAGAATTCAGAAAATAATCTTTGGTGTAGGCCAGATGCCTGCTGCTTGAGCCACCTTTCTTCTTTGATTTTCAGCTGCCACAATTGTGAAGACATCAATTAGCAGAAACATTATCCCAACAATCTACCTACCCATCCTAAAATCCTAGCATTTTTTCTTCTTCTAGGGTGCATTTGGACTAGCAGACCCTTTACATCATTTATTTTTATAAACATAAAATAAACCTATTCTAAATCTACCCTTATCACTCCATGAGGCCAGATTAGATTGTTGGTCTCATAGTTTCTCTACCTAAACTACTATCTGCTAGGATTAAACTGTAGCAGACTTCTTCTCTACATTCTAAGACAGAAATTGAAAACATTCAAGCTAGGATTAGACTGTCTGACTTGCTGGACTTTGCAGAAATTAAAACAAATAACTACATGCTCACAGGCTGAGCTTTATTGAGCTCTTCCTACCTACCCTACTCTAACTGTAATATTTACAAGTCTAGCTTACAAACATTGTCTTCCAATGTAACCAGTCCATCAAGTGATCCCATGACTGGTCCCTTCTGCTCAGCTCCTTGAGCAGGCTGGATAGGCAGGGCAACTCCCACTCTTTTTGTTCAAGAACAACAGCTTTGAAAATTTTTCTTTCTGTTTGCAACATGCTGCTCAAAAATACCTTTGATCCTTCTTCAAATGTATGCAGGAAATGTGCATAAGGATCATGAAAAGATACCTGGCTATGAATATTTGGTAGGCAGGCTTCAACCAGGATCTCTTCTTCTCCCACTAGATGGAGAAGAAAACTCTCTTGGAGTAGAGTGTCTCCTTCATCTTCTGAACTGGAGGACTCATCGTATATTGCAGCTGAGTCCACTTGGAGCTCTGATATATTCTGCTCTGATGTACTGAGCTCCGTGAAAATATCTATGCATTCTTGAGAAGTGGTTTGTTCCATTGCTTCCTCCCTTTCAAGAGAAGGCTCATTATTTTCATTTTGCTCAAGAATATCTTCTTTTCTCTCCTCCTCATCTTTTGAAAGGAAGGACTGTTGATCACTGATCTCATGACACTCATCACTGATGCTTTCATAACTTTCTCCATCAGTGTCATAGATAGGCTGGCCTGGTTCATTGCTTTTCTGGAGTTGCTGGCCCTGGCTTTCCTCCCATGGGTCTACTGATGATGGCTCTGTGAACTCAGCTTCTCTTTGGAAACAATCATCATCAAATAGATCATAACTAGGAAATTCATAATCGTAAGCAAGGTCACCAATCAAACCTGTCGGCTTCTCAGCAGGTCTTTCTTCGTCTCGATCCTCAGAGGAGTTTTCTGGATCCGAATCATCAAAATCAATAGACGAGTGAGCAAGGGAATCTGTTCTATAAAAGGCTTTGGAGGTGGATCGCTGATTTAATATCTGATCAATCTCTTCTTCTGTCAAAAGGGGGGTTACCCTTTCATCATGGACAGAAGCACAACAATCCTCTTTTTCTTGCATTAGCTGACTGGAAGGCGGGATGTTCTCTTGAGCCTCTTCTTCCACATCAGATTCTGCCTCTTCTATGTGGTCTCTTGTTTCCTCAAGGTAGTGTTCCCTATTAGCTTTTGCTATTAGGTCCTAATCTTCTCTAGTCAACGTAAAACAAGACATAGGTAAGCAGTCAGGTGGTTCCTGATCACTTTCCTCTTCGTCTTCTATAGACTCGTGAGCATCATACATATCTTGCTCATCTTCTTGGTCTCGAGTTTTTTCCTGCTCTGAAGAAGGCATGGGTTGTTCTAAATAACCATCACTTGCATTCAGATTAGCCATGTACATCTCCAGCACCTTACCAAATGTTTCTATTATTCCATCGAGTTGGTCATACAATGCGTCATACTTTGTATCCCTGTCCATGTCTGGATTGATGCTTTTGCAAAGAAGGCTACTGCTTCTTCTCAACCAGTTTAGAGTCCTCCACCAGTGGAGTCATCAGGTCTTGATAATAGGGAGTGTGGAGTCGCCAGGTGGATGAATTTGACTGTTTGGAGCAGGTTGTTGTCTACCATCAACAATTAAAAGCCAACATAAAGGCAAAGTGGTCTCTTCCCCAGTGGATTCGCCATTATGTTGGGGTTCCCATGTTTTGGCAAGGTTGGCAATACCAAAATATGAGACAACATCAAACCACTTTCAGACCCTAGGATCTAGCCCTCTTGGGTCCAGAGAGGGATATCTCTATGATATGCCAAAGGTATATGTCTTTGAAGCTCAAAGTTAAGGTGTTAGGCTAGTTATAAGGCTCGGAGTTTGTTTGTTTAATTGTATGTTTGGTTGCTGAGAATCAGGAAAGAAAGGTTCAATATAAGACAAGAATGTGCAAAGAGGATTTTAGGCAAAGGAGAGATATCTCAGGGAACATTCAAGACCATTGGGCAATGGAGTCAAGAAAGGGTTACTTGCTGTTCAATATGCAGGCTTTCAGTTGGGCTAGTCATCTAAATCATTAGATCTTAAAGATGATAGTGTGGTCGGATAGGCAAGAGGCAAGGTGAGAGCAAGGAAACATTAAAGATTCAGAATACAAAGTTGGAAACTTGAGATCAGAGAGAGAATTTGAACTCTCAATGCTTCGGCCTCCAGCTTGAGGGATCTTAGAAAAGGTTCAATTGACTGAAAAGGATCCTAGTGAGATAAGGACAGAGTTCTAGACCTCCCAGTGTTCCCAATTCATTCAATTAAGCCTCAACAAGAACATTCTGAAACACTGACCTTAATAATTCATACATCATTTAGCAGGCAATAACATCCACTACACTGGTTAAATCAATTGAAATCAGTCCTCAGATACACATATAGCAGAAAAAAATTAAAGGCAAGGAGAGCAGAAACATAGGGTACCTAGCAAGGGTAAATCTTATGCCAAATTTCTGATGCGAGCCAGCATAAATGTAATGAAATGAAATAAACACAGAGATAGAAAAACATCACTAGCTGCTTTAAATCAGGATCCAAAGAAATGTGCTTGTCATATTAAAAGCAACACCAGTCAAATACAACATTGCCAACAGCTTGAAAGTTCAGTCTGAATACATCTTCCTCAGCCTATCTTACAACTTTACACAGAGAACATATCTTAAAGGAAACAACTTGCAATTCTCTGATAATCGATCAACAACCTTTACAATAATTTTCTCATGAGTTTTATAGTAGAAAGATGAGCAGAGGAGGTAGGTGGAAACTAAATGCAACATTAAACTCAGAACAGAAAGAAGGCTGAAGCCCATTCAATTTTAAACTCTGCGCATTTATCTCTGGCATGCCTTGGACGAAAGAATGATTTTATTCATGTTTCCATTTACTCCGGGTATAACCCTGATGTACTCTGGCTGTAGTACTCTGTAGTACTTTTGGTGAATAAAAAAAAAGGAAAATGAATGACCGTGAAGTGCGCCATGCTTGTGAAACAAATGCTCTGGTAGCTTTGGACTGTGGTCAAGGCGGAAATTCCTTCAGGAACACGGTAAATTAAAGAAACAATATGGGCGCTTTTTCCTTTAGAAAAATCTGCTGATGTGAAACCCTGATAGTTTTTATTTCTGTGCGTCGAGCCTTCCGTGTGATCCATGATGTCTTTGGTATAGTACCTTGCCTCTAAATCCCTGAAAAAGGCTCAAAAACTTTTATTACGTGCCTTGAAATCTCTGCTGCTCCACTGATAATCTTTGCCACTTCCACACTTTGCCTTTGACAGCGAAATCTGAGCTTTTAATGGCTCTAGAGGAGATTGTACAGAGTTTAAACTCTGTTCCTTTAATGAAAGTCTTGTCGGCATACCTTTCTGGGCCTTTCTCCATGATCTCATTTCTGAAAATGGCCCTTTACTGTGCTCTCTGTAACTGTAACAGAGGCTATAGATCATGGAGGTTTTCCTCCACTTGTACCCTGCAACAAACACACAACTATGTTATGAAATCCACGCATAGGGGCAGGTGGCTATGGAGGACAGGAGAATAATAGCGCGGCGGTGATAAACGGTGTTTTTAGACAAAACAATGGTGAATAATGCAGTGATATGGTGTACAAAGCAACAAATAGGGCTTTGGTGGAGAAATTATTGTGGGCCGTTTGATCATGATCTGGTGGTGGGATTGACGACGGAGATTAATCCACGGAATGGCTTATGAAAATGGGCGGAATGCATAGAAATGGACGAAAATGCAATGAAATGTGTGTGCGGTGGGACCTGGCATGGGCAGAGGGCGATTAGTTTTGGACCGTCGATCTTAGATCCAACGGATGGTCGAGATGAAGTCGTAGGATTGCAATCGGGGGGGGGCAGGGGTGACATATTCCAAAAGTTCCGATTGAGATTCGGAGTGGGGACGCGATTGAGTGCTGGTGCGATTGAGTCAAGGCCGTTGGATCTTGGGATGGGTGGACGGCTGTGATTTGATCGGAAAAATCGCAATCGCAAAGGGCGGAAGGTGGTAGCGATTGGAATTTGTGATTGCGATTGGAAAGGGAGAGCGATGGTCGTTGGATCAATGGGGGGAATCAACGACCAGGATGGGATCGGAAAATCGCGATCGCATAGGGTGGAGAGTGGGAGCGATCAGGCATTGTGATTGCGACGGAGCAATTAGCGCCGGGCCGTTGGATCAACGGGAGGAGATGGACGGCCGTGATTTTGTCGGGAGAGCGCAATTGCAAAGATCAGAGGGGTAGCACAGCGAGACTGACGATTGCGATCGGGGCGGGGAGTGCGATTGGTGCTCAACTGTCGAATCGGGATAGCGGATTGACGATATATAATATATCACGGGTCTTTGATAACAAAACCCAATCGCATCGAAATTTTTCGATGTTACAAAGGAAAACGCCCGCTCGACAGCTCTGATTGCGATGAGCGCCTGGGACTTAAACGCTTGGTCCTGGGTGCGAGTCACGTGGGGAAGTGGTTAGGGACTGGCGGAAAAGGGGCTAGGCCCTATTATAAAGTTAAAAGGTGGGTTTTTACCCCTTTTAATGCAATATTTGGGGTTAGGAAGGGGAACGATAAAGGGAAAAAAGGGAAAATTGGCCAAACAAAGGGTAAGGGCAGAATTCAAAGGGGATTTTGGGGATATTTAGGAGGACTAAGGGAGAAATTTTGGGATGGAAAGGGGACTTCGAAAAGAGGAAAAAAGGGGTGAAATGGGACAATCTGCAGGGATACAAGGGGCAAATAAAGGCCTTTTGGAGCACAATTGTTTATCATCAGTGAGGCTTATTTACTCAAGAACAACAGAGGGGAACAGTCAAAGGGCAGGGAACATGAAAAGGCTTCAAGGATGATGTGTTTTCAAGGGAAATGCATTCCTTGAAGGCTCATAAAACTAATTAGCCCCCTTGCTTGCTTGTCAAGGAATTTATAAGGGGCTAACACCACCCACAAGCGAACGGAACTATTGAAGCCTTCAACAAAATATTGGAGAAAGGGTTAACTAAGATATGTAATGCTATCTGTGACGATTGGGACAAAAGAATACTAGCCACATTGTGGGCATACAAGACTACCATAAAGAGTTTACATAAACAGACTCTATTTCAATTGGTTTACGGAAAGGCAGCAGTGGTACAAGCCGAGTTTATTATCCCAAGTCTCTTAATTGCTACAAAAATGCAAATGACGGAAGAAGAATCCATATATGCACATCTTAATGAATTGCAGGAACTGGAAGAAGATATATTTATGGCGGATTTACATCAACCAATGCAGAAACAAAGACATAAGGCTTGGAATTACTGCCACATCAAGCGAAAAACATTTAACATTGTCGGAAAAGTACTACTCTATGACAGCAAAATCCAGAAATTTCCCAGAAAACTAAGGATGCACTGGATGGGCCCATACTATGTCGTAGAGATCAACGACTCAGGAGAACTCAAGCTAGCACAACTGGATGGAGAGATACTCCAAGGATGGGTTAACGGCACATGCATGAAGCCCTATCGTGAGTAAGAAACAAAATATTTTATTTCCAAAAACTCTCGCACCCCATAGGAGTTAGTAGATTAGAGTCAATAACTCTCTTGCAACTGAGATGAGTCGTATAATATCTTATGTTTAGTTCATAAAATAATTCATCCCAAATCAATAGAGTAGAACCCTGAATATCATAAGTCACAGGTTGCACAAGGTCAACCTTCACCCTGTTGCGATAGGGGGACCATATCGCAACCAATTGTGGTCACGTGGGGGGGGGGGGGTGGGGGGTTTACAATGTTACAGTGACCATATGACCAAGCATGTCAGCCATCATTAAGTCATAATGAGCCATCATATAGATTTCAATCCATAGGATCAGCCAAAATTTGGAAAACAATTCCCATAATTAGTAACCCCATGTCGTAATAAAGTTTTCACATTAATCAGTAATTATTGGCCTTCACATCCACCCCACTTTTTAAGCCACCGTCAGCAGTGTCAGAGTCCACCTCACCCGAGTAACTAATCACACAATTATAGCCACGGGGGGAGATAGGAAAAATTAATTAGGTATGGCGTCGCATCAACATCCTTTGTGCCAACAGTCCTACTTAATATGCATGGAGGAGGGAAACAACAAAGTACTGGAGAATTCTGAATTACAAGAGAAAGAAACTACTATAACGGTTAGCCCGACTTAAACATCAAGAGCTCATAATAGTAGACTAGCAGCATCACTGGTATACTGCAAGAGAAGGAATATGATGAAGATGATTGTTTTAGTGGTCAAACCATAGCTCGACGAAATAATACAAAGGTTAGAACCGTTGATCAGAAAATATGATAATGAAACCCTCTTAGATACGGACTTCACTGATTCGTTCCAATTCCTAGCGTTAAAGAGACAAGTTTATATCGAGAATCATGTGAAGGAAGGGGTCAACGAAGTAGCGAGAGTGAATCCAAAATTTAAAGGCATCCAAAGGTCCACAATTCTGCATCTGCGAAGCTTACCAGTGTTTAGAACGACAAGAGAAATGATGCAGTGTACAAAATTTCTCATCAGCATGATTCAGAATGGGTCAATGTGGCTTGGGAGAGAGATTCCAATCCATGTAGAAGATATACATAGGCTTACTGGACTATTGGCAGCAGGAAAGGATGTGTCAACAACTTTCCAAAATACATCCAAGAGAGAAAAGAAGGTGGGAGACTGCGATTATTACTAGAAACACGAAATGAGAAGAGGGGAAAAGGGGGCCAATATTGATCCTATCAATGTCCCCTCAGTGAAATTTTCATGCTATCTGATCGTAGGCAAGACAGTGAGGCATTATACCAAAGGAGAATGTACCCTCGATACAATATCAGTTGCGGAGCACTGTACACAAGGAGCATAGTTAAATTAGTGTGCTTTCCTGTTACAAGATATCTTCGAGGCATGTGAAGATAAATTTAGGAGGGCTATAGGATTCATATATGGATATTTAATTATGGCTCTGGAGATGTGGAAGTGGACTCCACCAGGAAGGTGACAGCTTGCGGAGATCACTGAAGAGAAACAATGGCCCTAAGGTTCACCCCATGGAGAGTATCTGGTGATCCAAGTAGCAAGGAAATAAATGAAGAAGCCTTCACATAATGGTATCAAAAAATGGTAGACATGGTTAAAACACAACAAAGGGTCCCCAGAAATCTGTTGGACAATTATTTCCCTCAGGTATGGTTTGAAGTATTTTGCAACCATACCTGGATTTTCCCTGAATGTGTTGTGAGCTATTTCAAATAACAGAGGAATCATTCCACGCAGAGGTCTCTTCATGGCCAGGAGCAGCTATAGAAATCAGAAATGGAGAGCTTGTGTATTCTTTTTATGCTATGCTTCCCCACCCACTACCGAGAGAAACGTCGGTCAAGACAACCCAGAGGGTTTCACAATTACAACTACATCCATTGCTAGACCATCTGGACACCTGAGTGGAGGCTTTTAATAAGGTAATGAGAACTCTTGGAACAAAAATTACTATATTTTCATCATTTTGTGAGTTTCAAACACTTAATTTTTCATCTCCATCGACAACAACCCCTGTCCTCACCGCATTACCCTCCACCACATTCGACTCACATCCACTGCTAACCATCATTCCATTCCGTAAAAAAAATCCAACCAAGCCTCCAATCCTATCACCGTAATGGAAAAGAGCCCGAACCATGAAATCTGATCAAGTAATGGACCTCACAAGTGAGGATCAGGCACAACCATTAGTCACTGGAATCCTAATTCAAGAAGAACCAGAGGTAGGCACTCATACCACCTCTATATTATCGCAATTCAACCCATCGTCATCACACAATGTACTAGTTTTGTCACCACCCAACGAACATAATTCATCACCACATACCTCGTTTTCATCCAAAGACCATTCAACACATACTCCATCCACTTCTGTGACCATCTCCGATGCAATACCAGCAGGCACCTTAATGGCCATTGACATTGAGGCGGAGGTTAACTCAGGTACAACATAAGTAACCGATGTCAACTCAACCACATTAGGGAAGGGTACCTTTTTAGATCTATTAATCCATACGTGGCCACTCAATTTTGATACATCACTCATTAAGGCCTCACTTGACCTGTTTCAACAGTCCATGCTATTGCTACAACCATTCGTAATCAAACCATCATCCACAAGTCATAACATTCCAGACTCACAAGCCATCCCATCAAATTAGCCCACATCCCCCCAAGGCCACTCATAATGTTATATTTATAGTGTAAAACCACTTAGGGAGCAGAATCCAAGCCCAGAAATGACAAGCAGTGGCGATATGCAAAATTGGGGAATCGGGCAACTCTTCAATTTTATACAAACAACAACATGACATGCATAGAATCTACACAATGATCTTCTACAGAGGTATGAGAAACAACAGAGACAAGTCATCATGCTTACTAATGAGCGCAATCAACTTCAACACAAGAGAGATACCCTTCAACAACAGCTTTATCAAGTTACAGATAATTACAAGGAGCTATGGCCAACAATGACCAGTGTAGAAAAGAGCGCACCAACAAACATTTCAGCATTCTCGGTGGTTGAGCGTTCCCTACATACAAGGGTAGAATGCACCAACTTGGGCAATGAGAATTAGGAATTAAGAGAAGTAGCTACCAGACCCTTATACGGTATATGTAAAAAAGGTATCTCAGAGGAAAAAGTAGATGCATGACATGAAGGAAACGCTAGGAACGACTGTCAACAGGCATACAACCTACTGGAGCAACTCCACGAGTGCTCCAATTCACTTACAATGAAAGCGCAACCCGTCTTCGAACAACTGCAATAGATTTTTCTCGAGATCAGGGGAGCAACAGACCCAATCAGCCGCACTCAACTCCATGATCAAGCTGACGCACTTCAACTACATATTCAAGCAATCGAAGAGCGCTAAGCAAGAACAAAAAAGCTCCCCAGGGACCTCAGACAACTAGTAAAACAAAAAGCAGAAACCATTCAGTAGCTATCATCCGAAGTGGACCCCAAATTCAAAGAGGTGTTTACAATCTACCACAATTAATGGATGCAACTCAAGCTGACAAGGTGGTCACCGAGACAAACACCGTGATGAAATCATGACAAGAGGCAATCATTGAACGCACACAGCTTAGGACAAAGGAGATGAGCAAATTTCTGGAGTTGGGGCCTTTGTTAAAGGAGGGGAAATCAAAACAGGAGAAGCCGGAAAGGGAAACCAAGGAGGAAAATCAGTCATTAGTATAATTTGATGGTCAACCAGGGACTGCGACAAGGGAAAATTTTGACACGGATTGAGTCAAAAGCATGTGGTCGGGGCCTATTGGGGCCTTTGTTTTGAACACCACAATTTTGAGTTGTGGAAGGCTAGGAGCGAAAAGAATAGGTGGCAGAGCGTAATCAAGGAAGGAAAGGATCCGTTGCGGTTGCGGAAAACCTGCAAAGAGATGGTGGAGTAGAAGCAGGTGACAACACAGATGGCAGGAACAGGAGACAATGAATAGACAGAAGGACTCCTAGAAGCAGATTCAATGGCGGAAAAGAGACGGGAAGCAGTGGAGCGCAAGGGAACAACTGAGCGAAGAAGGGGCGAAGACTGACAATGTCAGTTGGCAGCAGTAGATAAGAAAGGAAAGAGGGAGTCTGAGGGTCTCAGTTGGGGGTATTGAGGGAGCTCTGCGTAGCCTGTATGTACAGTGTTGTGTTATCCTAAACTCTGCGGAGTATGTTATGTAATTTTTGGATGAATTAATATAAATAGACTAATGTTGTGTTGTGAGACATGAGATGTATGACAGTAGTTAATAGATGTGTGTTCAACTATTTAAATCTTTTTTATGTTTGTATTGTTTACGGCTAAATGAAAACTAGCTTCCAATCTCAGTAAGGTAACGACACGCCTTGGGTGAGACTCCTTGCTCTCTTGGGAAAGGTGAAAATTTAGGCATTGTCCTAGACTACAACAGAATATTGTTGGCTCTGAGCCTGAACTTGGGTATTGCCCAGAGACCTTCTTTTTCGCCAACAATAAAAACTGATCATGATAGTCTTAAATATTTTTTGGAACAAATACTATCTTCATAAGAGCAGCAAAAATTGGTCACAAAGATGTTGGGTTATGACTTTTAAATCATCTACAAAAAAAGGAAGTTAAATGTTGTTGCAGATGCACTCTCAAGAAAGGATGAAGAGGTGGAAGAATTGCTTTGTGTCATTTCTATTATCCAACCATATTGGATAACTGAAGGAAGGGATGGATGGAAAAAGGACGAAGAAGTTTGGACACTCATTCAAAATTTGCAGCAAGATCCTAGTACATCTCATACATTTAGTTGGAAAAATTATTCCTTATGGTACAAATATCACTTATATGTTTGTAATAATTCCCAATTAAAACAAAATATTGTTTTGGAATTGCACACTTCTCCCTTAGGAGGACACTCAGGAATTTAAAAAACTTACCACAGGGTGAAGAAAGATTTTTTTTGGGATGGACTTAAATCTGATATTCAAAATTTTGTGGCTGAATGTTTGGTTTTACAGCAAAATAAAGTGGAGACAATTAAGACCCTGGGTCTTCCACAACCTTTATCCATTCCAATTCAACATTGGGAGGAGATGTCAATGGCTTTTATCACAGGTTTACCTAAGTATGAAGGAAAGAGTGTCATCATGGTGGTAGTTGATAGACTTACCAATTATGCACACTTTTGTGCATTATCTCATCCATTTAAAGCAAGTACAGTTTCTACTGTATTTATAGAAACAATTCAAAAGCTACATGGAAACCCAAAGATTATTGTAAGCGACAGAGATCCCATTTTTACTGGAAATTTTTTGACGGAATTATTTTCTTGTTTGGGTACTCAAATAGATCATAACTCATCTTATCATCCTCAATCCAATGGGAAAATTGAGATAGTGAACAAATGTTTGGAAGGATATCTTCGTTGTTTTGTATATGATAAACAAACACAATGGGTCAAGTGGCTACCTATGGCTGAAGGGTGGTATGACACTTCCTTCCATACTGTAGAAAAAATTACCCCATTTATGGCACTTCATGGATATCATCCACCATCCATCACATCATCTTTAAGATAAAATTCTAAGGTTCAAGCAGTAGAAGATCAAATCGAGCATCAACAAAAATTTCTCCAACTTTGAAATGATAACCTAAATTTGGCACAAAGTAAAATGAAGAGAAGTTTTGATGTGGGAGACTGGGTATTTTTATGACTACAACCATATAAACAAATGTCCCTCAAGCAAACTGAGAAGGATAATAAATTATTGCCAAATTACTATGGTCCTTACAAGGTGTTGCAAAATATTGTTACTATGGCATACAAATTGGAGCTTCCTGCTTCTTGAGTGCATCCAATTTTCCATTTTTTGTTCTTAAAGAAGGTCATAAGTGACAAACTTCCAGTTCAAACAATATTGCCAAAACCTGATGAGGAAGGAAAAATCGTATTGGAACCTAAAGCAGTCACATAAACAAGAACTCAACAACTATGAAATTGATCAATTTCAGAGTATCTAATCAAGTGGAATAATTTACCCACTGAAGATTCTACATCGGAGGATAAGAATTTTATACAGAAGCATCTAGATCCACTCAAGTGTTGAGGAAAACACATTTTTTGAAGGAGAGGGGCATGTTAGGTCCCTATATTACTATTGTAGTCCCTTATTGTTGTTAGTGTAGCCCCCTTATAGTTATTTTTGTGCCCTTGTAACCCCCATATTGTTATTATTGTGCCCTTACGTTATTATTGTTAGGTTGGGTAAGATTATATTGTGACCCCATGGACTCCTATATATAGAAATGAGGTTTTGTCATTTGTATCATCCAAGAATTGTTCATTTATGTAATGTAAAGGAGGTTTTCCCCTCGAAATTGCTAAATTATGAGACATTGATCTCTCTTTTCTTCTATTTTTGGAGCTGGTTTCATAACATCTAAGCTCTCAAATATTCAAGTAACATGAAATTCAAGATAAATATAAAATATAACCAAATAGTACTCCATATGAATACAACTATATGTTGGATCATTTAATAGTGGATGAATCGACTAAAGGCCTACGAGAATACATAATCTGAAATTCAGAGGTTTTGAGGTGGAAAGAGGAAAAAAGAAAAACTCGGAAAGAAATATAAATTAATTTATGATAACAGCTTGATATTCTGAGGTTCTGAGGTTCTAATATAATCAAAACAAATTAAATGTGAATCTTTTATTCTTTCGAGACCCGTAAAATCACATTTAAATCCATTAAGTGAAATTATGGGAAGCCATGGGAATATTGCCACATCAGATTTCGGTACGGAAGTATCGAAGAGTAATTTCAAATGAAATTACGATATTTCAATCCTCTGACATGGAAAGATACAAAGTATGATGTGTCAAATATAAGAGATTCGGTAAACAAGCCTTCTGAAATAAAAATTCCCTCATTGACAAAACCCTGATAAAGAAAGGCTTTGTTATTAAAACGTTTTTGGTGGAATTATTTTTTGGAGGTTTAATTAAATATCACTTATGATATTGGAAGTCCCAATATGTAGGGAAAGCATCAGGAAGCAAGACCTCGAGACAAAAAAAATTCGTAACTTCATAAATAAAAATTACGATATAAAAAATGTTTGATAGCAAAGGATTTTAATGTATCACATGGGAATGTTACCTTTTCGGTACATTAGGCATTCAAATATCTGAGATAAAAAATTTCGTAATATTTTATAAAATAGCTCTGATATAATATGGACCTGAGAGTCCGAGAGGCTTGAAAGTTCAAAGTCACGAAGAAAATATCTCGGAAAGGTTATTCTCTTAAAAATGAAACAAAAATCATAGGATTGGGATTCCTAAGATCTATAAGATAGAGGCCCCAAATCATATCAAAAGAATAAAATGTGACTAAAGTGGATGCAAGATGAATGAGTGTAATGCAAAGGTGCGACTCAACTTGGAAAATGTAAGACTCAGAAAGAGCAAAGGTAGAATCATGGACAAGAGTATTTGTTGCAATATTTTGCAATTTTCCTTTGCTTGTAGGCTCTTTGATTATTTATTTGAAATGTAAGAAGCTACAGGCTCATAAAAAAATTTAACAAGAAGAAGCCAAGAATTCAATTTCAACTGAATCAACAAAAAGCAGAACAGGGAAAATTTGAAGGATGAAAAATTATATTGAAGTTTAAAAACATTCGTGAATATCAATAGTCCCTAATATGCAAACTATAAAATCTTTATTGATGTATTTGTAAAATCATTCAAAATTATAATGATTTTATATATACTCTTTGTATAATGTTTGCGATTTTTAAGGTAAAATAATTTTATATTGTAAAATTTGGTGAATTATTTTTATAAAATAATGGAAATTGGCAAATCTTTTTTTTGGAAAAATCAAATAAAAAGAGCCCACCTACGAATACTAGCCCCTAAAATTTTCCATGAAGCAGAGTATGATTATTGACTAATTTCACAAATTTGCAAGGGAAAGAAATATGAACAGAAGCACAAATACAAAATACCAAAACTCTGATGAGAAAGCAAAATCTTCCTTGAACATGTTAATGGTCTAGAAAGGGTTGATTGCTTGCTTTATTCTAAAGCTAATTAAATTTCCTTGTAAAAATCAAATCTCGAAATCAAGCTAATAAAGACTTGCAAAAAGAAGAAAAACAGAAATAAGAAGTAAATTATGAAAAAGAAAAAATTAAAAATAGATGAAGATGAACATGTCTATGCATACCTGGAAGAGTCTAATTGTAATCTTACCTTATAGATCTCAACATTCCCCTTGTGTATTATCTTGGATTTTGCATATGTTCAAAATCATCACATTATTCAATCTAAATTAACTGCTAAGTAATGAACTATTGGTTTATATCCACTTCATATTGCAACACAAGAGTGGTGCATGAGATCACTTAGCCATGCTTGAGAAATTATTATTTCAAAAGTGTCTACATGTAAATGAGCAAGATAAGCAAGTGCAGCATAAGCATGAAAAATGATATGAAAATAAAAGATGGTAAATATTCTTTAAGCCACTCTTTACTAAAAATCAAGTGAATATTAAGGTAAATGTTTTCACTTCATTATTTGTTTATTAAAAATCTGCAATTTAAATGAGAAGATAAAATAAAGGTGAACTAACTAACAAAATTAATCATACTCCTATTCTTATTGACTGAGAGAGTATATGATTAAGCATATTCATAGTTCCATTGTAATCATTCTCTTAGTTTTATTTTTGCACATATAAAAATGTCAAAAATTAAAAACATAAACAAAATTGCAACAATATTATCAAAAGAAAATTTCAGACTACTATGTACATCAAGCAAGTTTAGCAAAATAAATTTATTTAAAAAATTCTTACCTTGAAATTCTTCCAAAACTCTACCTATGAGATCATAAAAATCAGGATGTATTTCAGTGAATGATTGGAAGATGTTCAAAGGAAGAGGAAACATCAGGTCGAGATTGAATGATATATTTTCAAATATTGAATCATGTTGAAAACTGGCAATATCAGAAATCTTCTTGAGAACATATATTTCCACAAGAATCAATAAAGTATGAATGGACATTTAGAAAATTTCTAGAGGTGTTACATTTCTTTCCATAATGTTGTGATGCACTCTCAAGTGCCAGAATGTGTGATGAACTTATTTGAAAATAATACATGAATTGACCAAACATGAACAAATAAAATTTCAAAATAAGAAGTAGTCGATGTTCATGCTTGAAATTTTGGAATTTATTTTCATATAATCTTACTAATGTAATTGATGAGTGCCTAGAGTTTGAATGTTCAAAGTGCCAGTACAATGTGCTCATAAATTTAAAAATGAAATTTGAAAGAAACAATAATTCAAACCGAGAAAAATGAAAATGAAGTAAATTCAAATTTACATTAATGGTACAACACGGCTCAGATTTGTTTGCAAAATTTTCCTTCCCACAAGTGTCAACATAAATTATGAAGTTAAAATCATTCTTCACATTCACTTGTGGGGATGAGAAAATTTCAAGATTATGATTTAAAAAGACTACCTCATCATTGTATCAATCATAAATTGGAATGGAGTCATGACTATTGAAATCACTATAATGATTTTGAGAATGATAATGGACCGAAATTATTTCTTGGTTAGTGTTCTTTTGATCTTCATAAATATATTTTCTTAAGGAATTGGGAAAATGGGAGTCAATTAAAACCATTTCTGAAGAGAAAAGAGGCTTAACATTTTCAGTCTTTAAGCCTTCATTATAAATGACTTCATTAGTGTTTTGTTCCCTTTGAATGGAATAAATCAGAACTAGGCAGAAGATCACATGCAAGATAAAAGAATCTCCATGATCATTCTAAATATTGTTGTGTAAATTTTCTCTATCAAAATCATAATTAGATAATGATTCAATGTTAAATAAATTAGTAACAAATCCTTTGTTTTTTAAAATTAAATTTTTGTATAGGGAGATAGTTAATTGATTAATAATTAAATCATCATTATAGAAAAGATTAGGATAGAGACAAAAATAAGAGGTTAAATATAGATACCTAAAAGTTTCTCTATTTCCACACGATTGTTCATTTCCATATTCTTCTATATTTGAATCATTGAAAACTTCAAACTGCTGATCATTTTCTTCATAAAAACCATACTTTTTGGGCATTTGATCGAGTTGCAAATTTTTTCTAAGTTGCTCCATAACTTGAAATTTATTATCAATAGAAGAAAATTGTGCTTTAAAGGCAACAAAGTGTGTGTTGTTGACATTCTCTGGTTGATTTAATTGTTGTTAATTTATTTGATGATGATTGATGCTAATGATCTATACATCTTATCTAATTTCTACTTCATCAGTATTATGTAAATTTGGAGCAATTCTGGCATATGCATAAGTTATTTGAGCAACAATAATTTCTATTTGTTGACTAACAATATTTGCAATTTCAATTTGTGAAGGATCAGTGTTATCGTTTTGACCAATTTCTCCTTTATTAGAAATGGATATGCTTTCTGGTTCTTCATAATTATCACAGGAAAAAAACATTAATTGTCTTAACCATCCAATTAATTGGAATTGAGGTGGAAATTATTTGGACCAAAATTGCGTTAAAATTAATATAAATCTAATGTAAAATTTATCCAAAGTCTCACCTTTCATCCTACACAATTCTTATAATTGATCACACACCTTTTCCTAATCATGTTCCTAAAAATCATGAAGGAAAAGGTTCAAAAATTCATCCCAACTATGTATGGAGGCAACTGGAAGAGATAAGCACCAGTCTTTGGCTTTGACTGTCAAAGTAAGTGTAAAAATCCTGCAAATAATATCTTCATCAATATTGAATTTGTTGCAACTTAGAATAAATTGAAGGAGATCATTAAAAGTTGATTGTGTACCATTAAAATTTACCTTAGACATGATTTGGACTGCCTTTATCGGAGTAGTAGTCGAGCGAGGTACAATAAAGAAAATCCAATGAGGTCTTTTAAGTGGATCCATAGTGATAAGATAAAATTTTAAAGCACAAAATATTCAAAGAAATCAATTTACCGTAGCCCTCCTTCTAGCGCCAAAAATGTTGATGGTTAAAAATGACCTTATCAACATGTAAGGGAGACCACCTGGTCAAAGCACCAATTAAGATCGTATCTATTTAATGTAGTGGTTCCAACTGGTTCAATTGGGTCCAGTTACCCTCTCTCTTTCTTTGTTGGCTTATAGTATGTCTATTACTTTCCAATAGATAAGAGAAATCAGATCTGCCCTCTTGCAGAATTGTTGCAAGAAAGCGATCCTTAAGCTAACTCTATGGCTCAACCAAACCACTCTAAATTTTACCCCTATGTGAGAGGACTTCTAGAATGCAATAATTAAAACTAAATGCAGATATACTCTAATATGCAAGAACAAAAATTAAATCCTAAATATATCTCGATTGAAAGAATTATTAGTCCCCCTCTCAACTAAGAGAAAGGTAAAAGGAGATTTGGACCGACTTTGAATTTGGAATAAAAATGAAGTCAATAAGCCAAGGAAATAGTTCCAAGACTTATTACTAGTTCAAGCAATTGTATGCGTTCATCTATCTGATGAATAGTCATAAGATATCTTGTGCACATACATCCAAATTCAAATAAAATGAATTCAAACTAAATAAATATGAATTCATTAAGGAAATAGTTCTCATAAAATAATCATTATTAAAACCAAGATAAACTTGACACGAATTTTCTAAATAGTTAACAAGAATGTCGTGTTTATGTATTCAAATTCGTTATTTAACTTGATAGAAATTAAATCTTTCATTATAAGATAGATTTCAAATTATTTAAACAAACATATAATTAAATGAATTTACAATAGTGCAAAACTTACAAAAAGAACACATACTTATTTGGATCAATAATTGCATCAAATTTTATTAAATGTGGGTCATCAATCAACCTCTATCTCTGACAAAAGTTTACAAGAATTAAAGATCTAATCAAATCCTTTGAGCACGTGAAATTCTTAGAAAATATCATCATAACATGAAATTTTTATAGGGGAAATGCATTTCTTTTAATCTCCACAAATCTAGTCCAAACTAGCTAATTCTATACCAAAAAAATTCTCCCTACAGTAGTGCAAAAATCCCCCTCTTTACAGAGAATTTCCTCCCCAAGTTTCAGATCTGGAACCCTCTTATTCATTCTCAAAACTAAAAATGGAGAATTTTTGAAGTTGTTGCTACAAATTCTACATATTCTTCCTTGTTGGTCCCTTCTCATTTCTCCAAATATGTTGTGCTTAATCTCCTCAATTTTTATCCTGCCAAAAAAAAAAAAAAAAAAACTGCAAATAAAAAATCAGAATTGTAAAATCTCGGAACACTACAAGGAAAATACCCTCTAGCAGAGGTTATAAAGGAGGTTTTTAGTGTTATAAAATTGGCACCAAAATTGTCAAAAAAACATTTTCTACAACATCTGTTTTTGGTAATGGAGGTTTTGACGGAGTTTCTAATAGAACTTCAACACAACTAAAAAAATAGGGCGGCGGAGGTTTTTACAAATGTATTTCTTATCAGTGCGTGATTCATGTGTGAATGCACCAGTGCGTTTTAATATTTATGCACCAGTACTGCAAACATACCAAGGACCAGGATGGAAAAAAAAAATCGGAAGCCCCGAAGCATTTAGAAACGTCCTGGTGCGTGACACCAACAAATACTCACCGCACCGATAGAAGGTGCATGCACCGGTGTATTCGGTTTATAGTTGTAAAGAACTGAGGCATTTAATGCAAATAATATCAGTGCGTTACAAATATGAATACACTGGTGCATTCACCTTCTATCTGCCCAGTGCGTATGGGTTGTGTATACGCCTTAGGCCGTTAAGGTGTAAAAATGCACCGGTGGGTTAAAGCTAAACCATATCGGTGCATTCAACGCCTATCCTCCCTGGTCGTAGTCGTCAATAAAGCGCATCGAGCTTTATAATTGGTATTTATATTTGGTGCAGTGCTCATAGGTCATAGAAATGCACCGGTGCGTAGTATCATACACATGCACAAGTGTTCATTTTCTATTTTTTAGAAACATCAACCTATGACAATGCAATTATTCTGATTTTTAAAAATTCATTATTCATCAAAAGTCGAAACATATTTTATAATAGTATTCATATTAATTAAATTCTTATTAGTGAATTTGAATGTGATGTTTGGATGAATTTTTTATATCATCAGATTTCACATCTCTTCATTATAATATTTAATCATCCATATATTTAATCAACGGTGTAACATTTCATAGCGACAATGGAGAATGCAATAGAATAAATTAAAACATATTTTATTATATGTGTGTGTGTGTGTGTGTGTGTGTGTGTAAGACACTCTTTGTCATACAAAATGGGACAGTTATTGGTATTTGTCTTTCAATTGGGACACTATGTCCATTACATTAAACAAAATGTTTGATTTCATAGACAAATATTTCAAAAAATACAACACCTTACTTTGATATCCAAACATATTGATCATCATTCTTCGTTGGAACCGTTGTCACTACTCAAGGCACTTCCATGACTTAGCTTATTTGGAGGAATGTTTTGTTCATTGTGTTGATTGTTTTCTTCTTCTTCAAGTTCCATATACAAACATAAATATAAAATGTAATGAGTGTATCTACATTGGTGATAATAATGAAAATTGCAATATTAAATAATATACATCAATGAAAATAAAAAATAAATGTACCATAGCAAGAATTGACTCGTGAACTATAAACATTCGTTCAAAACCAAATTTCATGCCTTCTTTCAACAATTCATTTATTGGCACAATTCCATATTTTGTTTCCTGCAAGTTTTATACCCCATAAAAAATCATAGATTTAATATAAAATAATTTTTTGTTCTATTAATTATAGACGGAGCTAAGTAAAACAGGATAGATACTTACAAATTCCACAATTAATTTATGATATGCCAACATATACTGACAACCCATATTTAACCCAATGTCAATCAATTCTTCTGATGATTATTCTTTGTATGTTAGCATATGTTTAAAGACATTCGATGATGATTGTTGTAAAACAACTTAAAATATACAAAAATGAAATCTAGTTAAGTTGTTATAAGGAAGTAACAATTACTCACAAACTTAGATATCAACCATTTTCTTCCATGTCGTCTTATTTTATGTGTTGAATGGGTTCCATTTTCTTTTCTTTTTTGCGAGAAACTACTTGAAAATTAATATTTAATGCAAAATTATTTATTTATTGTACCTAATCAAAAAATTAAATGATTACATATTACATTTGAAGCACGTTGTTGTTGATATGGCTCTTCATGTGATGCAATTATGTCCATTTCTTTGACCATATCCTTGTACACATTTTTGGACATTACTACTAGCATATTTCTGATATCATATCTTTCACCCTTTGATATTTTCATTATCTTCCTGAAAAAGTAACATGACAATAAACTATTTAATTTTTATATTGATATATGAAAACTAAATATAACAAAAGTGACATTTTTAAATGATTTCTTTATAGTAATATATACATATAATTCTAGAAAAAACATTTAAAAAAATATTACTTTTTCGATCCTTCTTTTTTGTTGTTGTATGTTTGCTATTAAAAGCTTGACATGTCTCATTGACTAATTCTCTGGAAACTCATTCTGTAGTTTAAATAAAATTTAACTCTTGGAATCATTGAATTTATTTTTATATTGTAAGTGGAAAGAACATCTATACATTCATTTCACTAGATCCCTCAAATTTTTGTAAAAGTTTTCCCCCCTTTCATTAACCTCTAGCACCACTCCAGATGAGCTAAGGAGAAATTCATTTTCATTTGCATGTTCTATTTTTTTTTCTTTACATCAACATTCTTTTTCTTCGTTGTTGGTCCCTGTAGAACATTAAAAATATCTGAATTAATAGATTGTTTGAAACATGTTATTTAATATTTTTAATTATATTATTAATGAAAATTCAAAAAAGAAACTCATATTGGATCGATAGTATTTTTTCATTCACCTGATTCATCCTTCTGCAATTTTTTCATCAATCTTTTACGCTCTTCTGGTCTTAGATCAGAAAGAATCTTATCGAGCTTCGTCATTTTGTGGTTCTGCATGATACACACTAAATAATACATGTTAGTTATACTTACATATAGTTCAAAAATAATAATTTTTGTAAAGAATTTACAAAGAACTTGCCTTTTTTTTCTTTTAGGGATGTACTATCAGTATTTTTGTTACTTGAACTCTTGTCAACCATTTCTTTATCAATATAAAACTTGTACCATTCATTAATATATTTTATAAATAAATCACATACTTTTTAGTTAAAAAAAATAAATCAAGAAAATGTTGCATCTATCTAAATTAAATGCCCGGTGCCACATTCGCAACGTAAGCACTGTTAATGGTGCAATATGTTCTTATAAATGCACCGCCACTACAGTAGAAACAATGTATGGTGCTCTTTTTCAATAGGAGACCCAATGCATTATATTAATACTCAAGCACCGATTAACATAAACACAAATGAATGAAAAATTGTCTTTATCAAACACTGTTTTTTGTCAATACGCGCCCAATGCGTTATACTAAAGCGCGCATCGGTGCGCTATATTAAACAATGTGCACTGATTAATAAAAGTTTTTTTTTTTTTAAATCGTGCAAGGGTCGTCATGGCTTAGGATCTAACTCTACAAGAGATCCCATGAGTTAGATGTCATACACCTATATATATAGTAATAAAAACCCTATAAATCTAAAATTAAAAGCCCTAATTGTGAATTTTTGCAGTCACATAAACAAAAAGTAAGTGTTTAACGTAAGAATGGATTTTTTTGTTTTTTTTTCTAAATTTTAATTAAATCTAAATAGGAATAGAGATTGTAAATGATTTTATTAGTAAAATGCATAGCAAAATTTAATTTTTTTATCATGCATGTATTAAATCTAATAGAAACTGTTAAAAAAAATTATTATAGTAAAATTTAACATTTTTACTATATTACAGGGTTTTTATGTGAATCACCTGATGTTTCAATTTTTTATTCTTTGAATAGTGCTGTTGTTCGAAAGTATTTTGTTGCTCCACAATGCTCTCTTGCTCTAGGTATGTCTCTCGTGCAAATCCCTCCCTGAATTTTTTTTCAAAAATAATGAAATAATGAATAGCTTTTACTATTTAAAGAAATTTTTATGAAATTAAATTTTCGAAAATCATTTGCTGCTCATTTTTCAGTTTACTGCTTTTTTTTTCACTTCAAAAAAGTAAAGTTGCACTTTTTTTTCCTGATATTTGGTGTGTTTATTAACTAACAGCACATGTGCGTCTGGTAATAAAACTTCACCGATGCGGTTAACAATACATTAGCACCGAGAACAATAACTCTTTTTTTAAGGCGCTAGAATTACTTTTAGGTATGTACACCAAAATTTATTGTTGTTTTTTCTCAAATGCAGGGAGAAAATATCATAATTATATCAAATGGAAAATTCTTCAAAATCTAACTCGTTCTATACTATTTATCAAATTCCATCGCAGAGTTCTCCCTATCCATCTCCAGACATAATTACTTCAGATTTTATTTATATTTTCATTATCTAATTGAATTTATTTTTTTTATCCATGTCAATCAGCTGAATAAAATTAATGTATACAAATTTTCAGGTTTATGCAGATTTAGAATCGAGTTTAGATGCAAAAAATATTCAAACAGTTGCAAAACATCGAAAGCTCTTATTAGGAGCAGAATGTTGCAAGGCGCAGTTGGTAGATGAAAATGGACAGTCACTTTACCCTGCCAATTGTAACATGCCATCTTCTAGCCACAATCCTGGGACAATGATGGTAATAATTTTTTGGTATAATGTAAGTATTTCAATGTCAAACCAATTAATCGTACATTTACGTGCTTACTAATTGATATCATCGATATTGTACTAATCATGTTCAAATATATTTTTTGAAATTATTAGAATTCTAGTGATGATCAGTGGCCTACCTACCATCTTCCGTTGCACCCCACGAAAATGTCAAATCGAGAGAAGGTTGAATTAAGAGAAAAACTCGGAGGTGAATGATACCAACAATGGTTGAATCAACCACCTATTCAATTCCCACTACGTCCAGATTCACCAATTAGGAATGACTACAACAATACTATTTCTTCACAAGATGGCATTGGAGGCAATCAAATAGAGGTTGGTATGGATGATTACTTAAGGGATACAATTGTCATGGAGACAATGTTGTTAGATGCATTCCAGAACGATGATCATCTAGGGGATGATGCGCATATCAGTGATACCTTTTTCGAAATCCTTAAATTTTCTTCCACCACCCCTCTCTTTGGACCTGGAGGTTAGTCAAATTCTACCCAGTTCAGGACAACAACATTACTATACAACTTGAAAGAAAAATTTTCCTTTTCAAATGCATGTTTCTCGAAAATTTTGAGGTAATTTACCATCAAGTCCCTTATATTTTGGGAAATCTCGTCACACAATCAACATAACAAATGGTCAATTTTATGAATGTTAATAATTATTAGCATTGTAAATTTAGTATTCTCCACCAACTACAGGTTATTCAAAGATAAGGTTATTTTGAGTGATAATGTCTTGCTCGGTAGTTGCGAAGAGGTAAAGAAATTGTTGAAAATGTTGGGTGGTGACTACATATCATATCATGCATGTCCAAATGATTGTATTCTATATAGAGGAGAATATGCAGAAAAAGAGATATGTTTGAAATGTGGGCATGATAGGTATGATAAATTAAAAAAGAAGGGTAAATCACGTGGTCCTCCTTTTAATATATTGAGGCACATGCCTATAATCCCAAGGATTCAAATTCTCTTTCGTTGCAAAGAATTAGCTATGTTGTAGGGATGGCATGCCTCACACAAAAATGAGTTGGGAGTTATGTGAATCCCAACAGATTTAATATCCATGAAGCATATACAAGATACATGGCCCGAAAAATTCAAAAAATGAAGTACGAAGTCTACAACTCGGCATAGCCATGGATGGCGTCAACCCATATTCCCTCAAGAGCACCAACTATTATTTTTGGCATGTAGTAGTGATCAATAACAATATCCCCCCATGGTTGTCCGTGAAGAAAAATCTTATGTTGGCTCTCATAGTCCCTGGTAGAAGACAAGTGAAGAATATGGATGTCCACTTACAACCACTGGTAGATGAATTGAAGGAATTATGGGATGGGATAAATGTATACGATGTATCAAGACCCATCGAAGAAGAGAGTAATTTTACATTGTATGGCATATGTGCTTACATGACACATGATTATCTAGGTTTAGGAGTTTGCTCTGGTAAATTACTTGTTTATTGATTTGTTTATATACATAACAATATTTTTTCACATATTAATTTAATTTGTTGTAATTTTTATGATCTTCATGATATTCTTTAACGTTCCATGCATATTGTATGCAATATTTTCGCAAATCTTGTAACAAAAGGGTATTATGGATGTAAATGTTGTGGACCTTCTCTGAAAGCTAGATGGTCCAATGACCTATGAAAGCCAATGTATAACTACTCCAAGGTATTCCTCCCAGAAGAACACCATTACAGAAGAGAAACATCCGCTTTCAATTGTAAATGAGAGAGAACCCAAAGGTCTACAATAATGACACCAGTGGAATGGCTTAGAGCATATGAGAGAGAGAAGGAGAAAGTGTTCATAGAAATGTTCGATTCAAATGGAGAGCCTATGTTCGATGATCCAAAATTCTTCAACACCTATGTTGATAAATTTCCCATTGGGATGAAAAGGAAATCTATCTTTTATAACCTCCCATATTGGGAGCATATATTTAAAAATGTTTCATCTTATTTATGGAGGCACATATCATCAAAACAAAGTGCAACATTGGTTGTTAGGAAAGATATTATTACTTCAAAAACTAAAAAGAAACATTGGCCAAGGCAATTGGAAAGTGCATGAGAGGTTGGTCCCTCTAATTGGTATTTCAAAGAAGGTGATGTACCATGGATTTTTAAAAAATATGATCTTTCTTTGGCAAAGGAAGTTATAATGGGTGTGAGGGTGCCATATTCATATGGGTCTTCACTACAGCACTACTTCATCGTGGAAGACCATTTGTCAGGGTTGAAATCGCATGGCCATTTGAATATTCTAAGAGTACGTATAATGTCAAAGGCATGATTTCATTATTTTTTATATTAATAATTTTTATCCCATGGGATAATAAAACATAACTAATTTTGTATGCATGTGTTTATAACTTTGCAGTGTCATTATCCTTTGTTTGTAAGTGGGTGTGTGAAACATGACTTCCCTCAAGACCTAGGACATGCCATATCTAAATTATCTACATTTGTATGTTGGATCACGTCAAAGGAGATTCATGTGGCTAGCAATCCACGGTGGCGTCAAGAGATAGTTGACATTGTTTGTATGTTTGAGAAGGAACTACCGACTAGTTTCACAGACTTGCAAGTTCATCTTCTAATCCACCTAGTAGATGAGGTTGAATTAGTTGGGGTGGTTTATTGTCATTTGTATGTTATTCTTAGAGAGGTACATGAAGAAATTGAAAGGTTTTTTTGGACAAAGGGAAAAACTCGAGGGGTCTATGGCAAAGTGGTACATATCGTATGATTCTTTCTATGATGCTAGTGAGTAGATCAAGCAGATCGACAACACACCAGGTGCGCTAATTTGGGACAATGAAAGGGATGAAGACAAATGAGAATGGGAGCTCCTCCAAACGAATGGAAAAAGGCGCTTGATAAAGAGTAAGCGACTTATAATTTGTCAAATTTACATAAAGTAAATATTCACATTCAACTTCGATATAATGTATATTTTGATCTCATATATACTATATGTCGGTTTGATTTCATCATTGATTGCAGAAATTGAAGCAATCAATAAATTTTTTCTTTAAAATTCCAAAGTGACACAACCATGGGTCACATTGTACGAACAAAAGAGGATGAAATGCGATAGTGACAGGAAATAATTTAGATGTTTGAATGGTAGAAGCATGCCTTATCCTGATCATTTCAAATAAATTATGCCAATTATATACCCCAACAGTTGGGTTGTTGGCCAAGTCAGAGAGAAATACAGTGGAACCGATCGTTACCCGCGTGCTGAAGAGGATGTGCTAAATGTAGGGATTGGGTGCAAAAACTCAGTAATAATATATTTATGTACATTTTAAAATTAATAATGCACCTTTGAGATGTAACATATATATTTTATATATTTTAACAGTTAGGTTATCAAGCACATGACACTATGATTTTTTAAATTTTGTATAGGTGCATTTGTTCCCATCTATGTGGGCATATGGACACCATTTTCGCATAGAAAATGTCGATGATGGACACATGAGACAATATTGTGGAGTGGAAGTCAAGTTCGATCAATCTAGTCAAGCTAGCCACCATGATAAAAACCTAGTACGAGGGACGTTAGGTTACGTTGGAAAGATACAAGAGATCATTGAAGTGGACTTCTCTTCTTTCCAATGTGTTATTTTTAGGTGAAAGTGGTGGGCCACCTTTGATCGGAATAATGTAAAGGAAGATCAGGATAGTAGGTTGATATGTATTGACTCTAGAAAGATGTGGGATGAAGCTAAAGAGCCTTATATTTTCCCCAAACACTGCAGCCGGGTGTTTTTTTACCTAGATGTGTTGGATAGGGACTGGTGGTTCGTATTGAGAAATGACCTTAGATTAAAACATGTTTTTGAGAACAATAGTGTTATCACGCCAAGTGAGAGGGAATACAATGAGGGTGATGAGAACAGAGAGTGATATGGTACATGTGTTATTTCAACATTTATACTATTTAAGATGGGTTTTTATAAAGAATAGGACTTAACCTTATAACTAAGACTCTTTTTTTCCAAACATTATATTATGTATTTTGAATTAGTTTGTTTGCATTGCGTTAATGTTAAAATCATTTCACTTGATAATTTTCAATTATGTTGATCTCGAAAGCAATGCACTTTAAATGGTTTTTCACAATATCATACTTAAATAAATGCTCTCTCTCTCTCTCTCTCTCTCTCTCTATATATATATATATATATATATATATATATATATTATCTTCAAAATTTATATTGATGTATTAATGTATACTGTTATTTTTGGTATGTAAGATCATAATAAAATAATGATAATTCTAAACATGAATTTATTTGCATTATTTTCTAAACTTTATTATGTTACCAAAAATCATATTATTCTATATTTATTATTTTACAATTATTTATATTCTTACAATTTTATAATTATGGTAATTTAAAAATATGTATAGTATACATTTTACAATTTTACAATGATTCAATTTTACGGTAGTTATGGTTCAAATTTGACAATTAATTTAAAATTTTTCAATTTTAATAAAATTGAATCATGACAATACATACAATTACAATTTTACAATTTCACAATACAATTACAATTACAATTATAATTTTATAGTTTTACATACAATTACAATTACGATTTTACAATTTTACATATAATTAAAAATAAAATTACAATTACAATTTTACAATTTTACATAGAATTACAATTAAAATTACAATTACAATCATGATACATACAATTAAAATTACAATTTTACAAATACGAATACATAATATTTAAAAAATATCATGATTTAATATTAAAAATAAACATCATGATCATGATAACCATCGTACAAACATCATATTCTAAAATACACATTCAAATTCGCAAACATCATCTAATCATCATGATCATGCTCATATAACAAAACACAATCATTGTATAACAGCATCACAATACAAACATCAAATATACATCTCATGTCAAATAATTTTTATAACATACACATCTATCTGCAAACACATTAAATGAACATATCTAACATGACCTAACAATATACACATCATGATGAACACCAACATGTAAATTAAGTACATCAACATGAACATAAAATACATGCACTATATATATATATAATGCCAAAAATATACTACTGTAATAGAACTACATATAAATGTCAAATATCTGGTGGTACATCAACACTATAACTAGTGGAGACTTGCTCAGTCGATGGTGCCTGCTCAGATGGACGTGCCTGCTCAGATGGAGGTGTCTGCTCATATGGTGTCTACTCAGGAGGTTCCTACTGAGATGGTGCCTGCTCAGAAGATGCATGCTCAAGACTCGATGATGGTTGCTCATCTCCACGAGGTGAAGGAGGAGGAGGTGGAGTATTAGAATGATCACTCCCCTCATAATCATGATCATCCAATGAGTTGTCATGTCGCGCATCTCCATGGCGCCTATCCCTCCAAGTCACCAGTAGCCTGGAAGCTCCAAAGATATGATGCATAAGGCTCATCATATCGCGGGGCATGTACCTTCAGAGCTCTGTGATCATATGATCAGCCTAGATCTGTTTGATCGTCATAGGGAAAACTCCCTCATCAACCAGGAGTCTACATAGTTTGTCGCCCAACTTCATCCTGAATCGAATGTCTGCCCTACGCCGCATGCCTGCGGGTATCTATGCCCGAGGAGGTCTCTCACCCTCTGCAACCTCTACCATCTCCTTGTCATCTACAGGATCATCCGGTGGGGGTGGATGCATGTCCTCAACGAACATGCCAATATCTACAAAACATATAGTACACAACAATAATTAGACTATTTCATTAAACAATTTCATAAAACAAGTTAAAGAACGTGTTAGAATAAATTTTATTCTCAATAATTAAGATAATAAAATGAAACTATATTAATTTAAAGAAAACACTAATATTACCTCTAGCATCTGGTGGCTCAACCTGTGTGAAGAGGATGTTGGTACACCCTTGCCAATCCAAACCTGTGTAAGGACACAACACCATCACAAACATGTGATCATCCACACTGGCTAGAAGCTCCAATGCATCACTAGAAATCCTGGTTGGATACTCAGACAGGCCCCTTTTGGGCATCATCTCACCCCACATGTGAATTTGTACCTGTATCATCAGCCTATGAGGCTGACGCAAAAAATTAGGCCTCATCTTCAGCAACCTCTCAAAAAATAAACAAAAAAACTCTGAAGAAAAAGGGAAGGTCAACCTCCCACATGCCTGAGAATGACATCTATCTAAGGCTATGAAAAATTGCCGCAAAAAAATGGCAGACCATCTAACAAGTCATGGCCTCTAGAATAAAGAATCAACATAAAATAAAATATGGAAACTAATACGTTTCCTATCACTGGTATAATGTGCAAGGGTCACCAGTAATAGTGAGCAGCCATTGACCTCCTCTGGACCAAAAGAAGCAATCCGTAGTTGTCCACCAGAAACCTGAAAATATGCAGTAGAAAGTATATCATCCCTAATGTATCTCTGGGAGCACACCAACTGACTCTTTGTTGCATAGTCGATGGGGACATCAAGGAATTGGGGCAAATCCCCCCCTCTCCGAGATATGCTAGTAATAAAATAAATTTCCTCCTCAGTGGGCTGGTACCACTGGTCAGGACCGACACTGAATGCCTCTCAGTGGGCATCCCACCTGTAGATCAATTGTCCTAATAACCCACTGTGCCCCTTCAGGGATGTAGCCTCCTCATATAACTTAAGGAGGCCTACCTCCCTTAAGATAAACTGGGTGGGTAGTGTAATACGGCGAGGGTATAAAAGTCTCTCCCTCTCCTTTGCCTCCCACTGTTGTATCATGTTATAATTGTCATCCCTATGCTCTTTTTGTTGTCTTTCATCTCTCCATTGACATCGCTGAATGATTCACATATTAAATACATTAGCCTCCCTCATACATAAAACCTAAATTTTTTTATTAAATAAAAAATGTATTTACAAATATATAAATATAAATTTTTATCGAAAAAACAAAAAAAAACGTTTGGTGCACCACAAAAAATAGTAACACACCGCCAACGGTGTGTACATTTATATCACACACCATCCACGGCACGCATTAAAAAACCTCACGCACCACAACAAAACATATCCACCCCGAGGCATTTTTTTATAGCGCAACACACTGCCAGTTTGCAACATTTTACCACTAGCGGTGTGGTACCAAACACAGAGTACCCTAATGCGGTATTTTTGACCAATGCACCGCCATAAATAAAATACAACGGTGCATCCCAGTAAACTAATGCACTATCGTAAATAAATTGTTAATTTAAAAAAAAAATTAAAATATCGGTGCGGCGATAAACCGACACGCACCACAGTATTTTATTTTTATTGCGGAGTGCTTTATCTCGGTACCGCACCAGGCTCTCACATTAACCACCTGGTGCGGTTTTCGTTAACATCATTCATGAAGCAGCCTATACATTTATAGGGAGCACCAGGAACAGTGCAAGCCAAATGGCTTGAACGCACTGCGTAGGAAAAATAAAATAAAATAAAATGGTGAATTTTAGCTCAATTTTAAAAATTAATCCACTAAAATCTTAATTTGGTGAGAAACAAGTATATTACCTATGCATTTGCGCGTCGAGGAGCCATATTTGCAACATAATCTTAAAAACCAAAATTTTCCACCATTTTGAAAAATTTGAAGTCCATACAGTGAGCAATGGACGAAATCAATGTGGGCAATGAGAGCATCGATGGCAAGGTGTCTCACAGAAGGAAAATTCACACTGGTGCTTGAGATATCTATAGCATTGTAACAAGAAAAAATGAAATTTTTGCTGCCGGTAATTTTTTTTAAATTAATACTTTTTTAGTGCGCTCGATTATGAGATGCACTAAGCGGTTGTATCAATGGTGCACCACACTTCTTTACAATGCATTGGATTACTGAGACACATTGGGCCGATTTTTATGAAGTGCACAGTGCTTCCTTTGAATGAAAATTTTATGTCGATGCCTCGTTGTACATAAACGGCATCGAGTCATCGTCGTTACTAAATAGAACCGAAATGCTAAGTGTCTCGGTGTCCCATTTGAAGTATGCATTGGTGCACTTTATATAAAATGCACTGGTGCATTGTATGTATGAAGTGGATCGTCATTTTTGTAGTAATTAAAAATAACTCTGTAACGCTTTCTTAGCCTCTACTATGCACCGGTTCATCACATATATATCAAGCACACCGATGCGTGTTAGGATTATAAACACACCACAAAAAAAACATCAGCAAAAATATCCACCTGCTAACCTCCTCCAGTGACCTCCGCTACAAATGGATATCTGGGCTATTTTTATAAGGGCTTCCTCAAAAAAATCTGCTAGAGGGTCTTTTCCTTTTAGTGGAAAACAAACTTCTCCAATCAAAATTTAATTAAATAAATAAATAAAAAGAAATTGAAGCTTCCCATTGATCCGTGTAAATATCTTGTTGGTCAAAGATGGCAGAATCGAACGGATCTGCGATCAACAAAATATTTGGACAAATGAAAATGAAAATAATGTAAATAGAAAAAAGTAGAGATAGAATTTGAAGAGGCACTGGGAGATGAATCCCAAGAGTCTCCCCCTCCATGTGTATATTTTTGTTCACCCTTAATGCAAAATACAATTCATCTTGTGGAGTTACCTCTTGACTTGACATGGTATCAGAGCCAGCTCTATTTCAAGATTTATCTCCATGGTTATGTAACTCCCTTCTTCAATATTCTTCCAGCTCTACCATTCTTTCCATTTCTCTATGTACTATTTCGTTACCTCTCTGCCTGCCCGGTGTGGTAGCTCCAAGATGGACCATCGACAACAGGGTTGATATTGTGTTTTTTTTACACTGTGCACCCCTCCTCACACTGGTACTACCAGGCTCATTTATGTTTTTTTGGTATCGGGTGTCCATATCCATAGTCGACAGTCAAGCAAAGATACCCATGACATCATGTCTCTCCACAACATTGGCAACTATCCTCCTCACAACACCGTCGTCCTATACTTCTCCCTCGACACCCACATCGAGTCTACTTCCTTGGGTGCTCTGCCATACCATTGTCATGGCTCTAGTGCCATTTTCGACCTTGGCACCATGATTCCTCGACCGTGCATGTCCGCCTCCCTCCAGTGCCAGTCTCCTCACAGTCACCGACAAGCTACACTCACCCTGCATTATTCTCCTCCATAAACGCTCCTCACCCTCAACGCTCTCCATACAGTCGACAACACTGACCTCAGGACAGTCATACAACGATACGACACTCCCTTTGAATCCTCGATTGTTATTCTTCCATAGTACCGGTCCTCCATCCCTTCATACATTAACCTTTCCATATGTGCCCTCCCCCATATATTGTCTTCCCAAAATATACCTCTGTTATATAAAACACTGAATTTTTTTTAAAACAAATTATCATGAGAATTGCATTTTTACAGTATTAGTTGCAGAGTATAATATTTTTTTACATAATACATATATTTCAATAATGCATTCACTCATATATGTTGTGGGAGTGGTTCTCACTATAAAGGAGAACTATCCTGAGTGGTCTCCGAAGATTGAAAACACTCTAATCTTTAATGAGTTTTGGAGAGGAATTTGTGAAGGAGAAGTAGTCAATGGACCTGCAAAGCCTACCTCAGACAAGGAGATTGCCATTTAGGAAAACAAGAACAGAAATGCCTACTCCTTGATTGCAACATATTTAAATTAAGAGGCGAGTCTCCATATTACACCATTCTCAAATTCCTTTATGCCTTGACGAATTTGAAAGAATTTTATGACTCACACTCTTAACTTGAAGTTGTCCAATTGATGATTAAATTGTCTAGTATTGAATTGAAAAATGATGACCCTCTTGCTTTAGCATCAGAAGTAAGATCTAGTATGCATGATATTAAAAACATTGGTGTTGAAATAGATATTCCTCTCATAGGTTATTTCAAGGCACTATACCCCACTTACTCACATTATCTTGATTCATTTCAAGAAAGTGGAAATCTCAAGGAGATTACCTTTGATTCTCTTGAGAAGAAGTTTTCTGAGAGAGAAAAGGATTTTGGGAAGAAGAAAACTCCTCAGTATTTTGAAGAATTTGTGTTTCTTGCTCATAGAGAGAAGAATCATGCTCAAGATTATTCTAGAGGAAGAGGTGGTCGAAGAGGAAGAGGAAGAATAAATTTCATTAGGGGGGGTAGACAATTTCAAGGAGAAAAGTTTGATCTTCATTGCACACATTGCAACAGAGATGGGCATGATGCATCCACATGTAAGCTGCTTTGGGACAGAATTAAGCATGAAATAAATGAAGCCAAAGGTAAAAATCATGACAAAGAGAAAGGTAAAGCACTTGAATCCTCTCACTATGTCGTGGCACACTATAATATTGGATTAACTGAAGACTTGTTTAATGCTTCACTTTCTTATTGGAAAAATGATTGGTTGCTTGATTCAGGAGCAAAATGCCACATGGATTTTACAAGATATTTTTTTAAGAATTTACTAATAATGTTTATGGATCAATATACTTTACAGACAAATCAAAACTCAATCCATCATGGCTTGGCACAATCATACTCAAACTTCCTGGTCTTCTAGACTTTCTTCTACATGAGGTTCTATACCTCCTGGAGTTGAGGAGAAACTTGTTTTCTTTGGTACACATATTCCAACAAGGACACTCTATTCATATGTTTGATGGCAAGGTTGAGGTCATAAAATAATCATATCTCTCACCTTTCATGACGGGGATAGAAGAAGAAAGACTTCTATAGCTACAAGGTACCTTTGCTCGTGCACAAAACTTTGCATACATTTCTCACTATGATGAAGGTACATTTCCATCAAGTATTTTATGCCATGCTAGATTTGGACACTTGAACTATGAAAGCCTTTGATTGTTGAAGAAAATTGGTGTTACTGGTTTGCCTACAATTTCTAGGAAACTTAAGCAATGTGATTCTTGTATTCTAGGAAAGCATAGCAAATAGTATGTTCATGATTCACATTCTAGAGAACATACAAAACTTGCACTCATCCATTCAAATTTATGTGGCTCAATGCATGTTCCTTCTAAAAATGGAAATAAATATATGATGACATTTATTGATGACTACACCAAAACGTATTGGGTTTATTCATTGAAGAACAAATTTGATGCTTTTTAAACATTCAAGAACGTTCATGTCTGGATTGAAAATGATGCACAAACTCATATTGGCTCTATTGGCACTGATAATGGAAAAGAATACACTTCAAATGAATTTTAAAACTAATTTCTCCAACATGGCATCAAACATCAAACAACCATGCCTTATAATCCCCAACAGAACGAAGAAGCTGAAGAATGAACAAGACAATTTTAAATATGGTACGTTCCATGATGTTTTTCATGAATGTAAAATTGATGTTTTGGGTTGATGTAGTTCTATGTGCTATGTATATAAATAATAGGTGTCCTTCTAATGCAATTAGAAACAAGACTCCTTATGAAATTTGGCATGGCCATATTCCTTTGGTAAAGCATCTTAGGGTCCTTGGTTCCACCTATTATGGCTTGATACCTAAGGAACAAATAAACAAACTTGGTACAAGGAGTCGAAAGTGTATCTTCCTGTGGTATTCAAATGCCTCCAAATCATATCGTCTCTATGATGAAGTTAATAAGAATTTTGTAGTATCTAGAGATGTTCTTTTTTTCTAATCTTCCAAGGATGACAATGTTGTTGAGCAGTAACTTTATTGCTTGGATAGATTCGGGCATGCAAATTCATTTCAAGAATTTTATAATCAAATTCCACATATTGAAGGGGGGATGCCTACACTGGATCAATCTGTGGAATCTTCTTCTGAAGCACTCTCTCCCCCACATGAACCTCCAACTACAGATGACACTTTGAGTAATGTGATTGACAGAATTGGGAGACTGAATCTTAATTCAGCCCCAACTTAGTCAACTGAGTAGTCTGGGCCATCTTAGAAATGTACTCCAAAATTGTTAACAAAGACACTTGAAAATGTTCATCCTTATCAGTTTGGAAAGAAAGGAACAAGAAGTTCCACCAGAAAAAATGGAGGTGATGTATATGATTCTGATTCACCTATTTATATGGATGTTTATTATAATTGTAAACTGAATTTTTCTACATATCTTTAACAAACTTCCTTAAAATAATTCTCTTCTCATGATGAGTGGAAAGAAGTGATGCAGAAGGAATATGATTCCTTGATAAAGAATGGCACCAGCAAGTTGTTTGATCCTCCATTGGGAACCAAACCAATTAGTTGCAAGTGGGTCTACAAGAACAAGTATAAAGTTGATGGCTCATTTGACAAGCACAAAGCCAAGCTTGTGGCAAAAGGGTTTGCACATAAATAAGGGGTTGATTATGAGGATACATTTTCCCCCACAGCAAAATGGTCTACCATCTGGACACTCTTTGCCTTAGCAGCTCGAAATGGTTGGAAATTCCATCAAATGGATGTAAAAATTTCTTTCTTGAATGGATATTTGAAAGAAAATGTTTCTATGTCCCACCCAGAAGGATTTGTTCTGAAGGGACAAGAACACAAAGTATGCAAACTTGTAAAATCCTTGTATGCCCTCAATCAAGCATCGAACTTGGTATGAGAAGTTAACTAACATATTCTAGAATTCAACTTCAAACATTATGATCTTGATGATGCAACTCTGTTTGTCAATAAAGTTGGAAAAAAATTTGTATATCTTGTGGTGTGTGTAGATGATCTTTTGATGACATGGAACAATAAGAGCTACATTGCATCCATAAAGAAGGAATTGAGGAAAGGTTTTGAAATGAATGACTTGGGTTATGTTCACTACTATCTTGGTATTGAAGTAACTCAACATCCTAAGTTTATATTCCTCTCTCAGAAGAATTACATTGGATATCTATTTAACGAGTTTGGCATGGATGAGTGAAATCCTTTGACTACTCTAATGGAACAAAATTTGAAGCTCACATCCATTAAAGGAAAATAATTTGAGGATGCAACAAAGTATAGACAGCTTGTATGAAGTCTCAACTACTTGACTACTACTAGACCGAACATTTCATTTGTTGTTGGAATCATATCCAGGTTTATGCAAAATCCTTGTAAGGGACATTGGTCTGCTACAAAATTTATTCTAAATTACTTGAAGGGGACTCAAGACTTTAGACTCAAGTATACATAGGTGGGCGAATTTAGCTTGATTGGATACTCTGATTCAGACTTCGATGGAAACAAAGAAACTGGGGTATCTACTTCAGGTTATACTATGAGTCTTAGATCAGGAGTTGTCGCCTGGAGATCACACAAACAATCTATTCCAGCAGATTCCACAACTAAGGTAGAACATGTGGCAACAATTGAAGAAACAAAGGAAATTGTGGGCCTGAGGAAAATTAGGGAAGCTTTGCATGAGAAACAAGTGCATTAACCTCCACTCATGATTGAAAAAAAATCTACGATAAATTTGGCTAATAACCCAGAGTTCCATGATCAAATGAAGCACATCAATACAAAATACCATTTGATTCGACATCATGTTGAAGCCAAGAAAATCCATCTATGTCATTGCTCCACAAATGAGAATATTGTAGACATATTCACCAAAGCGCTTGGAAGATAAAAGTTTGAAATATTTAGAACAATGTTTGGACTCACCAACATCCCTTTCGATTAAGGGCGGGAATGTTGACACCTAATCCTTGGAATTGGGTGAAAATGTAAAATAATGTAAATAGAAAATAAGGAGAGCTGGAATATGAAGATACATTGGGATATGAATCACAAGAGTCTATCCCTCCATGTCTATATTTGTGTTCACCCCGAATGCAAAAATGTAATTCATCTTGTGGAGTTACCTCCTAGCCTGACAAAACAAAACTCAGAAAATTAGTTTTGATTGCAAATTCATAGATTAATTTTATGCTAATTTTTTGGCTCATTTAATGACTAAATCTGGTCATGAAACCACTTTATAAATATTCTCCGTGATTTTACCTTTCTAACGAGAAGTCCTAGGCTTCATTTGGCCAAGTAAAACTCAACTTATGAGCCTCCAAAGTTGAAGTGTCAAAACTGTTTAATTTCTGGAAAAACGCATGCATAGGCCAAAATTTGGAAACTTTAATTAAAAACCCTAATCCTAATTAATTGTATAATTAAATTTAAATTAATTACTCTTATTTTATTAATTAAATATATACAATTTAATTACAATTATTATATTAATTAATTATAATTATAAATTATAAAAATTAAACTAATTTAAATTATTAGAAATATAAATTAAATTAAATTAAAATCGTATTAAAAACAACATGATGCAACATGTCAATTATTAAGTGGCTCTTGGCTCCATTTCAATGGGACATAGTGAATCACAAAGGGAGAAATAAGGAGCGTTTTATAGGTATGGAGTGGAGAGGGGAGTCATAAGGTTGAAAGTTGGAGAGATAAGGGGATTTCAGAGTTAACAATTTCGGAGGTGTATTAGAAATGAATTTATGAAAAAGAGATTCCCGAAATGGAAGAAGGAGACAAGGAAGTGAATAATTTTGGGATTCAGAGAAAAAGGAGTTTCAGAGGTATTAAGAAATATGTAATGAAATTTAAATGTTACGAAATTTCGAGGTGTGAGGAGTAAGGTTTCGGAGTAATGGATTTTGGGAGGTTAGTAAAAAGGGACTTGCGAAATAGATAAGCTCCGAAATGAGAAGAGAGAGGAGAGATAATGGAGTAGGTTATGATGTTTCAGAGTTATAAGGGATATCATATCTTGAGATTTTGGCAGTGATAATAAATAAAAGTTATGAAAACATGAAGCGTTGAGGTCTCATGGAAGTGAGGAAAAGATTTCGGGAGTGAATATACAAAAATAAACCGGCGTAGATCCATCTTAACCGGAGCTATCAAGCGCCGAGAGGGATCAAATCTCTCTAGGTGAAAACCTCTTTTTTTAAGTGCAAAACTTGAGGAAAGGTTTTCACCTCGAGAGATTTGATCCCTCTCAGCGCTTGATAGATCCGGAGTTAAGATGGATCTAGGCTGGTTTCAGTCGTGTGCGACCAAGGAAGATCTATCGATAATATGAGGAACATATGCTTAATTTTGTCAATAATATGTAAATACATCTAATATTAACATAACCATTTTAAATATGTTAAATATGTCTCAAATTTATTAGTCATTTTAATTTAAAATTTGATTAGTTACCTCAGTTTGTTGAGATGATAAATATTGTAAAATAATTTTAATGATGAAATAAAATTTTGAATGCAAAGTGAAAATGTAATAATATTGAATGATAGAAATTGTGAATAATAATAATGTAGTCAATTATGAATAGTCTTCATTGTGATCGATTTCAAACTATTTTCTTCTACTATTCTTATTTTCACCCATGTTAGTTTTGTCATATTTTCATATTGGTTATTTGAAAAGGACAGTTGGAATCGTAAACCATTTAAATATTTAGCTCGAGCTATTGTAGTAAACATCATACATTGTCTCTCTTTCTCTCCAATATTAATAGGTTGAATTACTATAACACAAAAATCAATGTACATTGTCAATAATTTTTTGTGCTTACACTGAAATCATTGCACACACACTATTAATCCAATGACTTTAAAATTAATGTATCATCATACATCCAATTACATCAAATTAGAAATCAACATATACACTGAAATCAATGCAACTAATGCAAGAAATCAAATAATAATAGAAAACAACATCTACACTAAAATCAATGCATCTAATGCAAGTAATCAAATATGATTAGAAATCAACATCTACACTCAAATAAATGAGTCTAGTGCAAGTAGGAAAATAGGATTTAAAGCCAACATCTACACTGAAATCAATGCATCTACTGCAAGCAATCAAATATGATTAGAAATCACCATCTACACATATAGTGCAAGCAATCAAATAGGAATAGAAATACTTCATCTACACATCTAGTGCAAGCAATCAAATAGGAATAGAAATCACCATCTACAATGAAAGAAATGCATTTAGTGCAAGGAATCAAATAGTATTATAAATCATCTACACTTAAATCAATGCATTTAGTTGAATCACCTACATTTAAATCAATGAATTTAGTGCAAGCAATCAAATATAGTTATAAATCAACATCTACATTGAAATTAATGCATCTATTGCAAGCAATCAAATAAGATTAGAAATCACCATCTACACTGAAATCAAGGAATTTAGTGAAAGAAATCAAATAGGATTAGAAATCACCATCTACATTGAAATCAATCCATTCAGTGCAAGAAATCAAATAGGATTAAAAATAATCTACATTGAAATCAATTCATCTAGTGAAAGAAATCAAATATAACCAAAAATCAAAATCTACATTAAAATTAATGCATCTAATGAAATCAATCAAATAGGATTAGAAATCATCATCTACACTGAAATTAATGCATTTAGTGCAAGCAATCAAATAGGATTAGAAATCATCTACATTAAAATCAATCCATCTAGTATAAGTAATCAAATATCATTAGAAATCAACATCTACACCAAAATCAATTCATCTAGTGCAAGAAATCAAATAGGATTAGAAATCACCATCTACACTGAAATAAATGTATCTACTGCAAGAAACCTTCTTCCCTATCTCCCCCATATATATCTATATATTCATCCATATCTCCTTCTTTTTCTCTTTATATCACCCCACCATACACACACTCTCTCTCACTACATATCTATCAGTTTCCTTGTCCCTCCCTCCTCCTCTCCATCTATCTTTTTTTCTCTTCACCTTACATCTATATCTATATCTCACTCTATCTCTCTATATCAACTCCAAAACATAAACTCTCTTTCTCCAATCTATCTATCTATCTATCACTCCCTCCTCCTCTCTCTCTCTCTCTCTCTCTCTCTCTCTCTTTCTCTCTCTCTCGCTTCTATCTCTCTTCCTTCCTGCTACCCTTTCTCCCTCTCTCTCCATCTTCTTTATCACTCCCTCTCTCTATCGCTCCACCTTTCACCCTCTATGTCTTTATTCTTACGTCCCCCTCTCTCCCTCTCCATCTTCATATCTCTTTCCCTACCTCTCTTCACTCTCTCTCTTCCTTTCTCTCCCCCCGCCCTCTCTCTCTCTATCTTCACCTTCCAACTTTGTTACCATATTCCTCTCTCTCTCCTTCTCTCCACCCTTCTCTCCATATCTCCTTATTTGTCTCTTTATCTCACCCCAAAACATACACACTCCCTCTTCATCTCTCCCTTGTCACTCCCCCTCTCTGTCCACTACTCACTCTCTATGTATTTATTCTTCCCTCCCTCTCTCCTCATCCAGCTCCATCTCTCAATCCCTCCCTCTCTCCCCCTCCAAATCCATATTTCTATCCCTCCCTCTCTCCTCCCCTCTCTCCTCCTCTCTTTCAAGTCCCCTCTCCTTTCCTTCCTCTCTCTGCCTTTCTCTCCTAGCTCCCTTTCTCTTCCCCCATCTCTCTCTCTCTCCATATCTCAATCCCTCCCTCTCTCCCCCTCCAAATCCATATTTCTATCCCTCCTTCTCTCCTCTCTTTCAAGTCCCCTCTCTTTTCCTTCCTCTCTCTCCCTTTATCTCCTACCTCCCTTTCTCTTCCCCCATCTCTATCTCTCTCTCTCTCTCTCCTACAATCCTCTCTTCCCCCATCACTCTCTTCCTCTCTCTCATCATTCCTCTCTTGCCTCCTTCTATTTGACCCCCCAGCTCTCTCTCTCTCTCTCTCTCTCTGTCCTCCAATCCTCTCTCTTCTCCCATCACTCTATCTCACTCTCCAACTATCTTACTGTTTCTCCCTTTATCCTTCTCTCCCCCCTTGTCTCCATCACTCCCCCTTTCTCCTTCTCTCCCCCCTTGTCTCCATCACTCCTATGTATCTTTATCTCACCCATAAGCATACACACTCTCTCTCCATCTCTCCCTTGTCACTCCCTCTCTATGTATTTCTTCTTCCTTTCCTCGCTCTGCCTCCAGCTCCATCTCTCTATCCCTCCTTCTCTCCTCCTCCTCTCATCCTTTCTCTCTCTCCCTTTCTCTCCTACCTCCCTCTCCCTTCCCCCTTCTTTCTCTCTCTCTCACTCTCTACCCTCCAATCCTCTCTCCTTCTCCCTCCCTCTCTCCTTATCTCTCTCCCACCTCCATATTTATATCTCCCTCTCCCTCTCTTACCCTTCTCTAACTCTCTCACTCTTCTCCCTCTCCCTCTCTTACCCTTCTCTAACTCTATCACTCTTCTCCCTCTCTCTCTCTTCATTCCTCTTCTCCCCTCTCCTTCAATTTATCTCCATATCTCCCTTTTCACTCCCCCTATTTCTCCACCTCTATCATATATCATGATATATTAATATATATTACAATATAATAAATTTAATATTGTATTAATCTAAACATATTAAATTTAATAATACTAATATTTTAATATTAATGTTAGGGTTAGTAATGTTTTTTTGGCATGGTATTAATAATAATTTGGTCCATGGTATTTGATCCTTATACTTCATATATAATTAGATCTTGATTTCTAATCGTATTTGATATATTTTTATTTATTTACCTTACCTCTTTATACCTCTTTTATATTTATTTATTTACCATACCTCTTTTATAAATATATTATTTGGCCCATGGTATTATTAATAATTTGTTCCATGGTATTTGGCCCATGGTATTAATAATAATTTGTCCCATAGGCTTCACCTAAATAAAACCTCTTTTTGAGTTTTTGTAAATATAAAGTGGTTTATTGAGTAAATATAAAAATTGGTTTTATTTATTTACCATACCTCTAGTTTATTTATATTTTTATTTATTTACCATACCTCCCGAGTAATATAAAAAGAGGTTTTATTTATTTACCATACCTATGGTTTATTTATATTTTTACGTATTTACCATATCTCTTTTTTGAGTGTTAGTAAACTCTTCATATTTTAATTTTATATCGTTTAAATTTATTTTTAATAAATTTTTAATTGTTCATTTATATGTTTATGTAAGTTATTGTTCAAGCCGACATTTTTTTGGCTTCCGACATACTTACACATCGGGGTCATACTGGGCTGTAGAATGCGCCTCTCGGCGCAATAAAGTTGTGTGGAAACATGAAGTGTCGAGTTCTCATGGAAGTGAGGAAAGATAAGTGAGGTGAGGAGAGGAGGGCCACATCGAGTGGGTCTCTTTCTCTCTATAAATTACAATCACTTTTAAATAAGTTTCAATCACATGAAAACAATTATAATTAATTGAGTTTTCGTGATTTTGAATCTCAAAACTTTTATTAAAGTTGAAATTAAAAAGGTTTTCCGAAATTGGAATTTTGATAAGATATAACATTAATTTTTTTAAATTTTGGTTGCAGTGATCATTTTCAAAAATTAAAATGATATATATTTTGTATATTTTTTAGTCATGGTGGTAAAAATCATTAAACTTTGGATGAGCACCATTTATAAATCGTGAGTCCAAATGAGATGAATCAAGAACCGATGGAAAGCTAGAGAAACTTCGAATGCAATGAAGCAATCATAATAGAAATTTGAAGAAAATGAAAATATCCCAAAATTGTTAGACACTTAACCAAAATAAAATATTAAAGGGCGATTTAGCCAAAACTTACGAAAAGGGTCCCCATTATTATTATGAAATCAAAAGTTAAAAATTAGGGTTTTGTGATTTCACCACAACACGCACCTACAACTGAACACTCACCGGGAACACTCAATTTTTTTTTCAAAGTCACATATGTGTTCCTCTCTCTTGTTAACAATTAGAGCCAAGGAAAATCTTTAAGAAAACGGTAATCGGGTTGCATTCCGGATGGGGCTCCTATCCCAAACAGTGTGAAGTCTAATTGGGACCACATATTGGGGATACCCTTGAATATTGGTAGATCCAGCGATGTCAACAAGAAGGAATAAGGCAACCAAAGGCACAAGTTGTGCTTTATGAACATGGGAATTGGCAAGAAAGAAGTACCTACACTTGTTGAAAAAAGTCCCTCAAACTTTCTTGAGGGAAAGTTTGGCAAAGTAGCTTGGGTTGAAAATAACAATGAGTAGGACAATAATGAAATTAGTCTACTCTAAGGTTAATAAAATGACAATATTGTAGTATATGTTCCAATTCAAAGTGATGATTGGAAGGGAATTTTGGATTTCATAGTAATTTTGATGGATAATTTTGAGGTGATATTGATACAAGATTTCCTTAGAGGAATTCATGTGGTTTTGATATCATGGATGGACCAACTCAATATCTTGGATGATAGTAAGATATGGGTTTTGTGCACAACTGATCGATATTAGTGGAAGGAGAGTGTGCATCTTTTGTCTGCATTTACCATGAAGAGAGAATCGCACAAGCCATATGCCCATATATATGCAACAATGATCAAGTAGGAGATGATGGAGTGAGGATGCATATTCCACCATAACTTTTTGAGTTACTAGAGACATATGCAAATAGAATTTTGGATGAGTTATCGAAAGTGCTCCCATATTTAAGAAGATCAGTGGACCATTACATTGAGCTTGGACCTGGTGCTCCACCAACAACACAATATCATTACAAGTTGCTAGGACCAAATTTGGATGAATTGAGGAGGAAGTTGACAGATTTGGTTGATGGTGTTCCTATATTGTTCAAGAAGAAGAGCCAAGGATTTGTATTAACCACTTCTATTTGGATAAGAAAACCCTGAAGAACCAATCCCCCCTTCCACTAGCAGTCGATTTCTTTAACAAGTCAACAAAATCCAAAGTGTTTAGGAAATTGTATTTGAGACAGGGTTACTATCAAGTCTGAATTGTAGAGGGATATGAAGTAAGACAACCATGGTAATGAGGTATGGAAGTTATGAATTCCTAGTTATGCCTTTTGGTTTTTGTAATGCTCCTGCTATGTTTTCAAACTTGATGAATGATTTATTTATCCATTCTTGGATAAGTATTTTGTGGTATACTTTGATGGTGTTACAATGTTCAATGATGATTTGGAAGAGCATAAGAGATATTTTTCACGAGTCTTTGAGGCACTGAGGTGGCATCTATTATACTTAAATAATACCAAATGTATGTTCACCCAAAAGGATACACCATTTCTAGGTCATTGGGTTGGCCATGGATGTATTCACATGGACCCTTAGAAGATAAAGGCGATAGTAGAATGGGAGGAGCCTCACAACGTGCATGATGTGAGAGTATTCACTAGGATGGAAAATTACTATTGGAAGTTCATGGAGGGTTATTCGAAGATAGTCTCCCCATTGATAAACTTGTTAAAGAAGGACAAGCCATGGAAATGGACAAAAAAAATTATACTTGCGTTTAAAGAGATCAAACATAGGATTGCGACAATTCCCATGTTGAAACTAATAGATTTGAGCGGATCATTTGAGGTGCAAACATATGCATATGATTTCACCACTAGAGGATTTTTGATGTAGGATGATCACCTTGTATCTTTTGAGCATAGGAATTTACAAGATCAATAAATAGGTATCTTTTTCATGAGAAAGAAATGAAAAAACTAGTACATTGTATTCAATCATGGAGACATTATTAGTTGGGGAAGTTGTTTGTGGTGAAGACAAACAACATTGCAACAAGATAATTTACTACCCAACCTAAATTTTACAAAGTAGGCTCGATGGTAAGACATTTTGGTTGAGTTTGACATGCTAACTGAGTATACGAAAATGAAACTCAATGCAATTTTAGATTCCTTGAACGGGCAGGAATAATTGGAAACAGTTGAGGAAGAAGAGGTGAAACTTCCTATTCTAGGTGAAATTCAGATTCAGTGTGTTGAAGAGATACAAAGAATAATTTGTGATGGGTTGTAGGGAGACACCACAATGAAGAACATAATGAAGAAGGTAAAGGAAGGGAATATGAGGAACTTCCTATTGCAGGATGATCTCTTGTTCCATGGATCCTGCATCTATGTGCTGAGAGAAGTTGGACTCGGGAGGGAACTCTTGAAGGAGCGTCATGACTCACCTTGGGCCATACACCCAAGATTGCATAGCACTGGAATTATTATATAGAGGATAATTTTGGGAAATCATTAGGTGTAACATGGCGGAGTATGTGCATACTTGCATCATATGTCAGCAGGATAAGATTGACACCAAAGGATGGGAAGGAATGTTGCGCCCTTTACCAATTCCAAATAGGCCTTGGGAAAGTGTCTCAATGAATTTCATCTCATAATTTCCATTGGTGCAAAGGTATATTGGATTGACTCTCTAAGTATGCCATCTTCTTACCTATTAAGGTACCATGCAATGCAAGGGAGATAGTAGAGAAGTTCTTTCGGAACATTTTGAAATATTTGGGTCTACATTATCCATTATGACAGATAGAGATACGATATTCATGGAGAAGTTTTAGAACTCATTGTTCAAACTTGTGGGGACACAACTTCTACATAGTTCTAGCTTTCATCAACAAACTGATGGACATATGGAGTGTATCAAATCCCTACTAGAAGACTACTTCGGGAATTACATGAGGTATAATTAGGAAAATTGGTCAAGTTTGTTGGATGTGGCTCAGTTTAGTTACACCATGTATAAGAGTTCTTCTATTGGATATATTCCATTCGATTTGGTTAATGGATAGATGTCTATTACTCTATATATGGTCATGTAGGGATACTACAGGAGGAGCGCTTTAGCTATGAATTTCATGAAACATTAGCAGGAGATTTTGGAGATGGATCGAGTGCACTTGGAAGATTTAGTATAAAGGATGAAGAAGTGGCCAGAAAGGAACAAGAGGGATGCATAATTTAGTGTGGGTGATATGGTCCTCAACAACATGACCAAGGAGTAATTCCCACTATGTAGTAGGATGTCTAGATCATTGGTGAGGAGGTTCAAGGGGCCATTTTGAGTCTTAGAGAGGATTGGTGATGTTGCCTATAAGCTAGATATTCCATTCAGTTTGATAGCCCGCCTTCCAAGATTCCATATCAGTCATTTGAAGAAAGGCAGGGTGCATATAGAATATCCGAGAAAAGTGGAGCCACCACGTGCCCCAAATTTTATTGTTGATCATTCAAAGTTACAACTTGAGGAAATCACAGGCTATTAGACTTCGGGCATTAGCGACAACAGGAAGAGAGAGTAATTCATCAAATGGAAGGATGATCTAGAAGAGAATTTATGGGAGACTTGTGAGTCCTTGTGGAGATGGGAGATGGAGTTGAGAGCTTTTTAGAGGAAGCATCAATTGGAAGTGCTAGGGTTGTCTGGGATGGAAACGACTCAGGGTGGGGGAGGATATCAAACCCCAGGGAAGAAATGCATACCCTTGTCTCATCTGTGTGCCAAGATGCACCCCTAGAAGCCTTGGCGGGATGAGGTGACTTGGGAAACATCGCCGTCGTAAGAAATATGACAAACATATGACATGGTTTCTGACATTATAGAGGAGGTGTCGAAAATTAAAAGGTAAGATGAGCAGGTCAACTTAGTGGCATGATGGGCTAAGCAATGAGTGAATTTTGGAATGAGAAACTAAACAACCAATTGCCTTCATGTCAACCAAATGGAATGGAACAACATGGTGGGATGAGCAAGAACATCATGTGGGTGATGTGGGAAATTGGATGGAACAATGAGTCAACTTGACCCAAAGAATTTGGCCTGAAAGGGAGAGTTGACTTGAAACTCATGGTAGAGAATTGCATAGAAGTGGTGGCGAACCATATATATGGAGACAAACTAATGATGGAAGGAGGGACATCGAACTCAAATCAATCGAAGTCGTATGGCACTTGGAATATGTGCGAGAGATGAAGGGGAATGTGAGGGATCCATGAAAAGTGAACTCGGGCCTGCAGTCATGCAGGACTCGAGGAAGCCTTATGAAATGAACCAAACTAGCTTGATAGGGTAGTAGCAACATGCATTCACGTGATGTTTTTAGCTATTTAAACCGGCATCCTGAGTCTTTAACGCAATGAAATCTTTTGTATTTGTGAACTTTAATAAAATCAGAAGGTTGAAGGGTCATTCCTTATGAAATAGTGGATGTGTATGATGATGTTAATGTTCTTTAATGTCTTGCATATAGTGCCTATGTTTTTTTAATGAATGAAGATAACTGGAAGTAGAAGTGATAGTATTATTATTTCTCTATATTGATGATAATTATGCACTTAATATAATATAGATATTAACACAGGTAATATATATTGTGAAGCATAGTCTATGTGAAGTACATTGTGCTACACTAGGCAGCTGTGAAACATGTCAGTGCCACACACTTGAGAGATTGTGGTGTACCCACAAGGCACCTCATAACTATACGAGGCCCTAGGATCATAACTCAAAGGATGGCATGGTAATCGTGCCCAAAAGAGAACAAATCATTGTTAACAAACTTGACTCAGAGAATGGATCAACAATGGCTTGGACTTAAACAATAATTTCAAAAAATAAAAACTAGACATTTTTCATTATTATCTTTCTATTTTCAATAATAAATTAGTTCTTATGACATAAAGGTACCACATAAAACAAAAATCCAAATTGCTAAATATGGTGGTTTCCATGTCCCTTGAAAGTATATTGGTTGTCTCCTTTGAAATGGGATGGTAAAATTGGAAATCACTTCTAGCAAAATTGTTTGAATGTCTCATGTGAAAAATGAGGCCAAGCTAGAGGTGGTTTCCTCACAATTCTGTTTGATTATCTCCTATGAAATGGGGATGAGTTAGAGTTGGTTCCTTACAACATAGAGCCAGAGTATCAAACTCAGACTCATAAGAAAACATTTATAACAAAAAGCACCAAATGGGAATTTAACTCTCAAAGGTACAACATAACTATTTGGTTGTATTTGACAATTTAATATCATTCACTTATTGCATGAATTTGCTTCAAATTACCAAAGGATAGCTTCTTTACATCATTGGTAGTCAAATTGAATGTTGATCACACCCATATATTGTTAAACTTATACAATAATCACCTTTTAACTAAATGAGAAAAACATAGGTTTCAGTGTATATCCATTGTCCCCTAAGTTGGTCAATGTATATCCAGAGTATATGTAATGAATATTGAATTTTGTCAGTTGAGGCATTGTAATCAATGTGAATTTTCCATCACTTATCTATGTTTGATTTTTGGAAGGAGGATGCATTTGGCATCCGAAATTGGAAATCCTTACAATGATATATTGTATAATTTGTTTTAGAAGAAACATTATTCATCAACTCTAAATTTTGAGCCTTGCGTGTAGTTTGATTAATAGATGTTATGATTTTTTTTATTCAATCATGTGATACAATTTTGGGTGAGATTGCGAATTTTTGTTTGTTTAAAATGTGTTTTTTAATGCATAAATGGATTCAATGCCTTGAAAAACCCTTAGGGAATTAGGATTTTATATTTTATACAATTCAAACTTATGATGCAAACAATATCTACTAGATTTTAAGCCAAATTATATGTGTGTGTGTGTTTGTGTGTGGAAAATGCGTAAAACATCTATTAGTTAGACTGCACTCTTTAAGCACGGTTGCTTAAAATGTATTTTTGAATGCATAAATGGATTTAGTGACCTGAAAAACCATTGGAGCACTATGATTATGCGAATTACATTACTCAAAATTAGTATTCAAAAAATCTCTACCAAGCAAAATTGACTAGAAAAATACCCTAAAAATGGAAGAAAAAAAAAGTCTATTAGTCATACTATATTCTTTAGGTGGATTCTAAGAGTCTAACAAATAGATGTTTTAACATTTTTCATGGGTATCTGCTTTTTTAACATGGGATTTTAACATCTTGAAAAACCCCAGGGCATTAGGATTCTACAGATTGCAAAACACAAACTTATGATTCAAAAAATATCTACTAGATTTCAAACAAAATTGACTCATAGTCAAAACTCTATTAGTTAAATGACGCTCTTTAGGTGCTCTTTAGGTGCAATCTAACTAAAAAAGGTTTTGGTCTTTTTTGCTGAAATCATATGATACAATTTTGAGTAAGAATGTGATTTCTTGTTGTTTAAAATGTGTTTTTGAATACATAAATGGAAAAACTCTCAACAAAATCTCTAGAACACTTAAATTGTATAGATTATACAAATCAAACTTATAATTCAAAAAAATTCTATTAAATTTAAAATAAAATTAACCCAAAACAAAAAAACCAAAAACCTTTGTTAGTAAAGCTATACTCACAAAAAAAAAATTAAATGTCTATTTAAAAATACCAACTCTAAATATAATTTGAAATACTTACATATTGTTAGTATAATGAAAACCCAAACATCGATCAAACTTTTAGATTCTTGAATTTCATTAATAATATAATACTAAATCCCAAACAAAAATCAAACTTTGAGATTCTTGCATTTCATTATTAACATAATACTAAATCCATCCTATTATTGTTTTGCAGTTACCACAATGCATTACCAGTATTGTTTTGTTTTTTATGCAATGCAAGGCAGTTATATTTTCTCATTTCAATGTTCCATTAACATGATACTGAACCAATTTTAAAAACAACACTGAAATTAATGTTGTAACCCAATGATGAAGGCTTGAAACATGAGGTAGTTTTTCATTAAAATACTCTCCTTACAAAGCGAAATTGCCATTTTTATTTTTCAGTGTCAACCTTTACATAAATAACAAAAACCTTTTAGACAACCTCTGCAACCATTGTACATTATTATAATGTACAACCATTGTACATTATTATAGTATTTTTGCCCACCATTAAAGTTGGGATTCTTTAAAGTAAATGGTGAGATGCTTCATGTACTGCAAAAGTCACTCTGCAGTACAGCCACTGCACATTATTATAAAAAATTTGTCCATTATGAGATGCTTTTAAGTACTGCAAAATACACTGTTGTCCAACATGCACAGGATGTAAATCAGATTTTGAACACTTTTTTAATAAGGTGGGAGCCTGTCCATGCTAACCGGGAACTTAGTTGTCCCACATGCGCTAGATGAAAATTAACATTTTTTGAACTAGTTGTGGGCATAATTTTGTTTGGTTATTTTTAGTTGGTTATTTTTTTTTATTTTTTATTTTTAAATTAGATTGTTAGATTGAATCATTTTATTTAATGTTTGAAATAGATTTAATGTTATCTCTAATTTTTTTAGATATCCAAAATTCTAACGTTTAATAGTTGTAATTAAAATTTCTAAAATCAACATAGATTTATTTAAAGTATAAATTTAATATGAGTTGAGAGAGATCAAATTTTTTTGTTACAAATTTATTTTAAAGTGCAAAAAATAATGTGTAATTTTTAATTATTTAAATTGCATTTTTGAATGTTATAAAGATTACATAACATGTGTATTGAGCGATTTTATATTGATTAATGTTAAAATATTTTACTCATGACTCACATTATATCTATGTATTTTATTACATGAAAAGTGAAAGTGAAATATCAACAACTGAGTTAATTATTTTTTTAATAGATTTTTAATTGTTTATTTATATGGTTATTTAATTTTTATTTTATTATTTTTTAGGACATGACATACTTACACATGTCCTTCATACTGGATTGTAGAATGAGCCTGTAAGTTCAATGAATCTCTCGACTCAAAATTTTCACCAATATGTGGTTTAATAAAGGTGAAACCAACAATATCAAAGTTCAAATCCCATTAAATATATAACCTATTATGGATTCACCATAAATAATAAAATAAAAAATAAAATTAAATAAAAATTAAATTCACCATTACCAAAACATCCATTACTGTGTAGGCCGAAACATCACCTCGAGTTATCTACCTATGCAAGGTCAAAGTTACCTAAATCTTTAGTAAACAACCTTAGCCCTTGGCAGAACAAGGAAGATCAAGACTTTCCTATTAAGGTGATTCATTGAAATTAGGCTGAAACTTTAACGGGATAACAAGTGCGTGGTTTGGTGAAACGGTGAACTCTGTGAAGATGTAGGTCAAAATTATGGTTAAGGTAGATATTTGTTAATATTTCTGTAAAGCAATTGTTATTCTTAAAATTTACAGATAATTCAAACATAAAATCTACAAATAATTTTAAAATAATCAAATAGTTTGAAGACAAAATTTGCTGGTCCAAATTTCTATCGTCAAATTGGTTAAAGATTAAAATAAAATTTTATATACTGGCAAGTAATGATTTATGAGTGCTACAAATCATGTGTTATCAATTTATCAACTAGGGAATAAGTCTTGATGATAGGTGGAGTGGAGTGGCCGGACACGACTTTCACCCAATGACAATCTATAGAAACAAACGACTAAGGAATTAATTATTGTGACGCAAAAAATTATTTTAGAAATTATTTTGTTATTAAATATTTATTTATTTTTTAAATAAATCATTTTAGGCTAAATAATTGTATAATGATATTGTTTTTAAATTAATAAATAGATAAATTGATTTTATATAGAACAACCATTTTCATTTTAATTGTGCAATATTAATATTTAATAATATATATAATTCAAAAATGACTTTTATCTTATTTCTAATTAAAAATATTAATTGTTTATATTAAAATATTTAGATTATAATTGTTGATTCAATTGGGCTGATTGCTAATTCAATTTGGTGAATGGGATAGCAAATATTATTTGAAAATTCAAAGTGATATTATTTGAACCATTAGATTAAAATTCAAATCTTTTTGGATCAAACCAAGAGAAAAATATATATTAATAGTTAATTTATAATATTTTATTATTCATATAAATGATAATAAAACAATAAATAAATGTTGAGGGTCTATATATATATATATTTTTTTTTTGATTATTCATTTAAATAAATAAAAAAAAGTAATTTGAAAAGTCACTTGTAACTTCTCTTCAAAGTTGTTATTATTAATATTATTTTTAAAAGTAAAAATAATAAATTATTTGTGTAATTGTAGGGGTAGCAAACATAGGGGTTATCTTTTCCCCCGGAGAAAATGTAGAAAATTTCATATTTATGGATCTAAGATCAATTTCCAATAATCAAGTAGAAACTTATGTATTGTTTCAAGGATTTATCTAGCAAATGCCCACAAGTTATCTTCTCTAATAATCATTGGACACTCCAAGCCTCTCATATACCATTTGGTTGTTGGTTCCCTCCCTCATGGTTGCAAGTTGAAGAATACTTTGAAAAGGTCAAAATTATGGTACACCTATTCCAATCCATCAAGTTATGTCATGTTTTGTTATTATTAATAATCAAGAAACTTATGACATGGCCAACAAAGAGTTAGCTTAGAACCAAGTAAGTTAGATGTAGAGAAGTCTCTGCTATTCCCAATTCCATGACATTAATCAAATGCATTTGTGTAAAGAAAAGGCCCTTATCAATATGGACCCTTCCCACAAAGGCCTCTCGAAAGGTGACACAACTATCGAAAATATATCATACAATCACATATTTTAATGGTACGCTTGTTGAATTGATGGTTAGTTATTTCCTCACCTCATTTGGGTTTGGTACGATGTATTGGTTCTGGCAAGTTGTAATCAAGGTGGGCTCAAATGGTGAAATGACAGTTAGTTATCTCCCTGCCTTATATGGGTCGAGTACATTTTATTTTTCTAGCCTATTATGGAGATGGGTAGCATGTGGAGGGAGGATGGAGGATAATCATTCTCTTCCCTGTATCTTCAATCATGCATTGGATCATCCACATTGGAAAAATACTTGGTTGAAAAGGATTTTATAATGTTTCAATCTTGGGTAATCTCACAATAGATGAAACAATGTGTAATTGGGAATCATGAGAATTATTAGACCCATTTTGGTGGCCTCATTTTGATTGTCAAGAGTGCTAAGGCAGGATAAGCGAGAGATTATTAAAAGTGGCTCTCCCATGCACTCATGAGAAACAAATTTTGTGGTCCCTGCTGTGTTGGCCCTATAAAAAGGAGATACTAGTATCTCTAAATTTGATAACGAAATATCTCAACATGGTTTTATTACGTCATATTGCTTGCCATTTTGCTTGTTAAATATGGGTACCCTCAAGAATTGATGGATTAGGGCCAATTTATACCTTCCTATGGAAATAATTAGAAGAAATGGGGAGATATCACGTATGCAATGGAGGAAAGTTTTATATATTAAGGGAAACTCAAGCCCAATGTGGAAATCCTTAGATTTGTTCTGATACATTGCTAATTATGTGTATGGGTGCTTTGTTTGTTCTAGGAAAGGTAGTACAATCTTTGAGGATATGGGGTTTTTCATGCCCTCATGTTGATGCCTCTTTTGTTGAGTTCAAATTTTAATATTTGTAGTATTATTAATGTTTGTCTGTGTGGTAGTTCGAGTTGTTTTCTACCTTGTTAATTCACAAGTTATCCTCTTACTAGTTGTGTAATAGATGATTTGTTTTGTTGAAATTGGGTTCTAGTTGTGTAATAGAAGATTTGTTTTGTTGGAATTGGGTCTGAGGTATTGGGAACAAAATTTGGTACACCAATGGAGTTTGGTGATTCAGAATAACTTGTCTTGTAGTAAATTTCAAGTCATTCATATTTTAGGAATTACCACTAGAGATTAGCAGCATCAATTGCTTGATTAGATGCAAAAGATGAAAAATGATATCCATGTTCTCCAACTAAATCATAATCAATTAGTTTGTAGCATAAAAAAAAACACCATGGATATTCCTATTGATCATCATGGCTTACTTCAAAAATAAAAGATAATCTCTCAAGCTTGTACCAATAATTGGAAAAACTATAGATTTCTATTAGTCAAAGATCAAGCAACTCCATTAGTTTTATTAAGTTTTATGACTTGAATCTCAATGAACCAATCCTTGGCCCATAGTGATTATGCCCTTCCTCAATTGCCCAAGTAGCTTGGTTGTTAAGTACATAAAATTTTTGGTTTATTGGAAAGTATTTACTTTTCGATATCCTAGTTTTGATGTAGTGTTAGGCTACCATTTTGGGATACAGATAGTCTAGAAGATCTTTTTTGTTTGAACATTCCAACAAGAATTTACTCTATCTTGATCTAATAACTACACTCCAAATACAAATTTTCAATTAATACAAATTATTGTAACAATTTAAAAAAAAAAAATGTAATCCTAAAAACAAGTGAGGCAAAAAGATCTCATGGAAAACAATCGAAGATTGCACTTGTGTGCTCTTTTTATATCACAAAGGATATTTTGATGCAAAATTGTAAATGAAATATTCAAAGAAAATATTTATTTTTATATTTGGAAGCAATGATCAAAATTGAACCCTTCCTAGTCCTTCCAAGGGGTTTCAAACTCATCCTAAAAGGATAAGTCAAAAATTACCCTTGAAAAAGTACATTTTTTGAAATTGCTTGTCATTTATGAAGGACAATAAATATCATAAATGTCAAAAGAAAGGTCAATTTTTTAATAACATGTCAATATCCTTAATTTCAATGCTTGTTTGGTCAATGAGCATTTGTTCATCACAAAATACTTCATTTAGTATTATAAAATGAAAAAAGTTAGTTTTTATTTATCCCCTAATATAGTGTACTATTCCATTCCATGGTGTACCCTTTCATAACATTAAATCCATCACAAATCTAACACCTACATAAATATCCTACCACAATATTGTTGTATGCATTATTTCAGGGAAAACATTTAGTGGCTAAATTTCATAGAAGGAATAGTTTTCCATGCACTTTCTAGTAAAAAAAAAATATTGTCAACTTCCATTTTTTGCTAAAAGCGATTCACTCAAATTTTATAGGATAAAAATATTATACCTTACAAATCGCGAAAATTTTATAAAAAACTATATAAAATCGTTAGAAATTTAAATTTTTTATAAAAATATCACCAAACATTTTACAGTTTGCAAATTGGAGAGTAATAATATTCGCCAAGTTTTTACACTTTAAAAACTTCCAATTAATAAAAAAAATTTCAAAGATGCTTATACAATTTGTCTTTATGATTCCCCAAGTTTATAGAGACTATATAAAATCATTAGAAATTTGAATATTGATCCAGGTGGATATTGGTGGCCACCCACCTATTCCACCTAGACCTCCAGTCAGTTTCATCAGTTTCCTTTTTTTATAGCATCATTTACTATTTTTAGCAATTTTTCGGGTCCTGAACTTCCAAAGAAATTTTGACCACCTAAACGGTGTTTTTTGAGGTATGCAACATACCCATAGCCATATGGGTGGGCTTGTTGAAACACCTATATTACTCAAAGATATATTTCCAATGATATATCGTACATGCCAAACAGAGATAATATGACCAAGTTACAACCCTGGGAAGTTGGTTGCCCAGCTAACCACAACAGAGCCCACAAACTCTTGGTGTTTCATCTCCTGGGGTTATGATTTTGGTTGTTTAGGGTTTTCCTATGTTGTTCAATAATAAAAATACCCTTGAGCCTCATTGTAATATAGTTCAGAGGCTTGTAGACACCACATCTCTTCTCAGAGATAAGCTACCAACGCCCTAGCTAGTTTATTTCCATTATGTTTGTAAGCATATTTCAATTATTTGATATTAATGAAATGAAGTTTTATTTCTGCAAAATCTCTGTGTTTATGTGTATTTTTGTATTTTATTGCGTTCCTGCTAATTCTAGATTAGTGGTATCATATTGGTCTGCTCTTTCTCGATCCTTCTTTGCATGTCCCTAACGAGGTCGGGGTATAAGGAGTTAGGGCTCAATATAGTGGAATCTTTGCAAGATAAGCCTCGCAAACCTCGATGGCTGCCCATGGGGGGAAGAAAAAAAGATGAGGGAGCAGGATATCCTATAAAAATATTTCTCGAGGAGGCTCTCGAGAAACAAAGGAACACGATGATAGATAACTTTTCCGAGATCCTTCAACGGTTGCCCACCAACGGTGCATCTACATCCAACAACCACTCTGGAGGTGCCACTCCTTTTAAGGTACAAGTAAACTTTGACATTCCCATATTTGAGGGCCAAATAGATGTAGACATCATAGATAGATGGTTGAATCTATTAGAAGGATATTTATTGGTTCATGACTTTTCCAACCGGGAAAATATTACTTTTGCACTCCTCAAAGCCGCCCCCGCTGTCAAGGACTGTTGGGAAACCTACTGTGAGAAAAAGGATGAGAGGAAACCCTCTCTATTCTCTGCCACACCTACTTGGGAATTCTTTTTGAGATGTCATCAAGGAATAATATTATCCCATAGGGAGCTATGAGGATAAATACATACAATGGACTACGCTGCAGCAGCAAAGGGATCAATATGTGCATGAGCTAACGAATACTTTCCATACCCTGTGCACAAATTTTGATATCAAAGATTCAGAGAAACATTTGGTGTTGAAGTACCGCAGTTGTCTGCAAAGATACATTTAGGAGGAAATGGAGTTCCTAGACATCTCCTCGCTTGGTGCAGCATATTGGTATGTTTCCAATATTGAGAAGAAATTCAAACAGAAGAAGCGATACTTTGGATCTGTGAATCAAAAGTAAGGGAAACGTTCCCCAAAATTGCAGAACAAAGGACAAAGCAAAGGCAGAGCAGCCCAGGACAACCCACCAAAGCCGCAAGCAAAGAAAAACACTGGGAAGCTAAAGAAGGACACAAGAAAGTGGTGTGATTTCCATAAGAGCTCCACTCACAACACAACTGAGTGTCGGGCAACGCAGTGACTGGTGACCGAGCTAAAGGCTTCTAAATCAGATGTAAGCTCCGACTTTGAATCAAAAATTGACAAGGGGAATGACAAAGGGAATCAGATTATTGATGTGGAGCACAACGCCACTATTTCCACCATGAAGGTCCAGAAGGAGGCACTAGAAGATCCATAGGAGGGGGAGCGCCTCTTCCATTCCCAGATGTGGGTAAGTGGTTCCCTGTTGTAGTTCATTTTCAACAGCAGGAGTCAAAAGAACCTCATTTCAGCATAGGTCATGAAGCGAGTGCACTTTCCTACCGTAGCACACGCACAACCATACACCATCGGGTGGCTTCACCAAGGACATGATCTCTGTGTCAGCCAACAGTGTCACCTTCCCTACATCATCAAGCCCTTGATGGATGAGGTATTATGTGACATTTCTCCTCTTGATGTTTGTGATGTATTATTAGTCCAAGCTTACTTATCGAAGGGACATGCTATGTATGAGTCCAGATCACGCGTTGGTATTCTTACTTTGGGAAATAATTTGCACAGGATACCGGAGGTAGCATCGCCTATCGCCATCTCTTTGGTTACTGCAAAACAATGCAGTAAGCTCATTTCCAAAACCAAGAATTTTATTTTCTGATGATCCTCCCCCAGGGCAAGAAGAAGACTGTGGCCAGAATGTCCAGACATGGTTGTTCGGCATGACAACAACAGATGGAAAAGGTCGTGGAGGAGTGTGGGGACATCTTCACCTCACCCGCAGGGGTGCCTCTATACTGTCAGGTCAAGCACTCCATTGATCTGACCCAAGGTGTGTCAATGTCCAATGAACCAATCTATCAATGCTTTATTACGGAGAACGACAAAATCAAGTGGCATATTTAGGAGTTGCTACAGAAATGTCACATCCAGACGATTTCGGTGCCCTATGGGAGCCCGATCGTGTTGGTGCAAAAGAAGGATAGGACTTGGAGACTCTGTATTGACTATCGGTCACTGAGCAAGATCATTGTCTGGAATAGGTACTCGATCCCATGGATATATTACCTTTTGGACCAACTCAAGGGGGGAAAATATTTCAGCAATATCTACTTGATCTTTGGGTATCATCAGGTATCAATCGAACCCTCCGATGTGAGGAATACTTCCCTCAAAGCCAAGGAGGGCCTCTTTGAATGGTTGGCCATGCCTTTCGGGTTGATGAATGCGCCTGCAACGTTCATACAGCTGATGGAAGACATATTGTGGCCATTCACCAACTCATTTGTGGTGGTGTACTTGGATGAAATTATTATCTTCAGCCAGACTTGGGAAGAGCACCTCCTCCACATTCAACAAGTCCTCCAAACACTGTGGAAACACAAGTTGTGTGCCAACTTGGAGAAATGAACTTTTGGCATGACCCAGGTTCAATATCTGGGATACATTATTTATGAGCTGGGGGCGCATGTGGATCCAGCCAAGATCAAAGTCATTTAGGATTTTCCAGCCCCAACCACTTTAACAGAGCTCCGCAACTTTCTAGGTATTTCCAATTTCTACCACAGGTTCGTGTTGGGATTCTCTCATATCACTTGGCCCTTGAGTCACGTCACCAAGGGAGGAGAAAAAAAAAATTATTTTGGTATGAATCTCAACATAAGGTGTTCGTAGAGTGGAAAAATCACCTCACCTCTTCTCTACACCAGTGCTCACATTACTAAACTTGCAACAACCATTTGAGATTGAGACAAATTCCTCTGACTACGCTATTGGGGCATTTCTTACTCAACATGGGCATCTAGTGGCATATCACAGTGAGACACTTTTCGAAACAATCCGGAAGTATCCCACTTATGAAAAAGAGATGTATTCCATTATGGAGGCTTTCCGACAACGAAATTACATTTTGGGGAAGGAAACGGTCATCCACATAGACCACAGACCCCTATAGTTAATACAGACACAAGGGAAGTTTCAAAATGATCACTGTCATAAGTGGTCCACATACCTGCAACAATTTCATTTAAACATCAATTACAAGAAGGGAAGCACCAATAATGTTGCATAATTCCTCAGCCGACCATCAATCGTGGTGCTAACCACCATGCTCAACTCTTGTGGGCACGAGACTTTTGATTGGCCACTTCTCTATAGAAGTGATCTAGAATTTTGCCACACATACAAGACACTCTTGGAGGGTAAGAAAGTTCCAAATTTTCACCTCCAGGATGCACTGTTATGTCACCTGGTACACATTTGTGTTCCTTCAAGCAAGTGCGCCAATATGTTTTGGGAAGCGCACTACAGTCGGGTCGCTAGGCATTTTGAGGTCGAGAAAACAATGGTAGTACTTCAGAATTATTACTATTGGCCGAAACTTCGATAGGATGTCGGGAATTACATCAGATCCTGCACTGCCTACACCATTTCCAAATCGACCATAAAGAAGCAAGGCCTCTATACTCCATTGCCTACCCCTAGTCGACCTTGGGAATGCATCTCCATGGATTACATGTCGGCCTTCCTTCTACTAAGCATGGAAACAACTATGTTTTTGTGATCATCGACAGATTCTCAAAGATGGCCATTATGGAGACCTCCAAGAGGAATATCATAGCAGAAGCCACAAATAAACTCTTCTTTGAATGAGTGTGAGTACAGATTGGGATCCCACAATCTATCATCTTAGATATGGACATCAAGTTCCTCAGTACATTTTGGTCCAGCCTCTGGTCGATGCTGGACACCAAGCTCACCAAGTCCACAACTTTCCATCCCCAAACAGATGGACAGACAGAGGTCATCAATAGGATGATCGTACACATTTTGTGTATGTACAACTCAAATCATCCATGCACATGGGATGAGAGCCTCCCCTATGTACAACACAACTATAACCCGACTCTCCACAACTTAACCGACCACAACTCCTTTCAGGTGGGTTTGGGATTCCAGGCACTATGTCCCATTGACATAGCCATGCCATTTGCGGCTACTCAAGCATATTCGGCTCATGTCCAGTCTAAAGTTGACAAGGCAAACAACTTCCTTGAGTGCATTCAGCACATCTGCCAATAGGTTCATGAAATATTGGACAAAGCCAATGCTAAGTACAAGTAGCAACATGATCAACATCGAGTGCCACACACATTCCAAATGAGTAACAAAGTGTGGCTACATTTTTTCACCTCGCTGGAACCCACGACAAGCTTCGTCTGCTTCGATATGGGCCATACACCATCACCAAGGTTATAGGGGACATTGTCTTCGAGCTCGATATTACACCATTCCTTGATCTTCACCTAGTGTTCAATGTGGACTGCCTTTAGCCCGACTTTCCACCTATACTAGACACATTCGACATGACAGAACAACTCACAACTATAGATTTAAACCTAGACTGCATGGAAAAAGCCACAACTGATCAGATCATGGACACAAAAATCAAGAACACCCACTAGTACATATGGTCAATTTTCTGACACTCTAATTCTGACAGTTTTGATGTATTATCGGAAAGTTCCCCAATTTTTCTCAATTTTTTTAATCCCGCCACGCGGTGTCACTCTTGCAACCTCGATGGTGACGTTGTCGCTCTTGCAACACTATAGAAAAGTGTCACTATTGCAACCCACTCGGCTAGGGTGTCACAATAACGACAGTAATAGAAGACAACATGACTATAGCGACATCCATGTTATGTGCATTGGTATACCGACAAATATGAAAAGGCCATTGTGGAACGGTCACTTTCCCTTTGGCAAAGTCAAAGTTGACTTGGTTAACTAGCGTCGCAATATTGACGGTTTATTTTAAATATATAGGGCGCATTGTAAATATTTTTTCTGACAACTTTGTTGTAATAGCGACAAATTTTAATGTAGTAGCGATAGTTTAGAAATGGTATATGGTATTTTTTCTAGTAAAAAACATGATTATTATTTTTTCTTTATAGGATAATTTGCATCAATGGCAGAAAGCATTACAGGTGGAAAAAAAAATTCAAGAGGGTGAAAGGGGTGATGGTAAAGTTTATTTCTCTTGCAACAAATGTTTTTTGAGACATAATGTTAGAGTTTTAATAGCAACATCAACAAAACATTGTAAGAAATATGGGAACAATGATGATGGATCGAATGACTATCATCCTGTGGTAATTAATTAGTAATATATATATATATATATCTTCATTTTAATTATATAGTAAAATTTTATATAATTTTAATATTTGTTATATACACGCTAATGTTTAATAATTGTTTGTAAATTTTATAAAGGCACAGTTTCCCCCTAACTTTTTGCAGAACCTTCCACAGCTAAATAATAGTAGATTAGATGATGTTGCACCACAAGAGAATATTGCAGTAAATAGTAGTAGTATAAATGACATTGTACAAGGTGAAGAACATGAAGCGAATGATGAAGATGATTTTAATGATCCCATGGAGTTAGATGACAACAATAATGACACAATTCACAATGATGGGACAAATCAAATGCTACAAGACTTGTATGGTGAGTAGGATGATGGTGGTGGAGATAGTGACGGTGTTTATGATGTACCTCTGATTGAAATGTCAAATTAACGAATTTTTGAACACTCAAATGCAACTCTTCTCTCCACTACATTGTTGTTGGTGAACTTAAAGGTTATGAATAATTTTTCAAACAGATTTATGACACAGATCCTAAGGTATGCAATATGTATATATGATCACATATATGTAAATGTTGATTATTTTTCCTTTTTTTTAGTTGTAATAAATGTGTAAAATAATAATTCAATACTTATATATGATTAATAATGTTTACATTAACTAGTTTTTGTTTATGTTGTAGATTGTTGGGTGAATTTTTGTTACCATCACCAAATACTTAACCTTGCACATATCGAGATTTACGTGCTATTATGAAATCCATTGGAATGGAATATAACACTTTAGATGCATGTCCTAAAGATGATATTATATATTACGGAGAACATGCGTCGAAAACATAGTGTCCGAAATGTGGTACCAATAGATATCAAACCGATCAACTAACAAAAAAGGTGCCTCAAAAGGTTCTTTGTCATATTTCGACAATTCCATGTTTGCAGAGAATGTTAAGGTGTAAGAGCATATCACAGTTTATGGATTATCATTCAAAGAATAGAAGTGGATATGGTGTTCTTCGAATGCCTACAAATGGTTCTTCATTTAGGGAAATCGAGGAAAAATATAATTTAGATTTTAAAAATGAACCTCGTAATATTAGGCTTTCATTGGCAGTTGATGGTGTTAATCCATTCGAAGAGCTTAGGTCTACTTACTCAGTGTGGCCTATTTTCATTATCAACAATAACGTTCCTCCTTGGGTGTAATAAAGAGGGAGCACATAATGTTGACTATGATTATTCCAGGCATTTGATACATCATTTTTTCGAATGTAACATTTTCATTTGTCTCATTGTTTGCATAATATATTTTATTTATTTACTTACTTATATATACATATCATGGTAGTAATTATGTACTGTAATTTTGAACAATTAGGTAAGTACCAAGTTAAAGATATGAATGTATATATCGAGCCTCTTATCGATGAGCTAATAAAGTTATGGCATGGAATCACTATGTACAACATCACTAAACCAATCAAACAGAAGAGTTTTCAAAGTCGTGGAATGCGTGTATGGACAATTCATGATGCCCCAGGACTAACAAATTTTTGTGGTATGTAATATTTCATTGCACTTTAATATAGTATATAATTATTTAAATTATATATACCATATTTCACGTTTTTAAAATGATCTCATTGTATAATTGTCATTGATCCATCTATTGCAGGTATTCAAACAAAGGGTAGATTTGCATATCCAGTTTTTGGCCCTAAGATGAAGTATCATCATTCGCCAGATTTAGGAAAGATGGTGTTTGATGAGTATAGGAACTTCCTCTCTAGGAACCATAAGTATTTTACTACTGAAAAACATCTTTTTAATGTGTTATCACCAAATTGTATCCTATTGGGCTGCTACAATGGTCAAATTGGAGTAACTATTTCAAACCACTTTTGACTGAGGGTTAGCCTCTTTAGCCTGAGAGGGCTCTCTCAACTTATCAAAGAATTTACTCAATTAGGTCTTAAAACAGATGGCTAACTCTGTGAGTGTTTTAGTGTATGTGATTGCAGGTGAAAAATGAGGAATATTCAACTACCATTGGGCTCATGTAGTCAGTAAAAGGAAATCAATGATAAGCATTCCTACTTATGGAAGCTAAGGCTTTTTCTGTTTCAATGATAGAACAACACTAACACATGAGAATAATCATTGACTCAATGCTAAAAGGAAGTGAAAGCATATATGATATGAATTCTGAGTAATTTAGCATCAATAATACTAGAAGAAAGATATAAAGAGACACATAAACCCATTGAAACACATCAAGAATCTCAGGTAAAGCAAGAAAACTCACTGTATGTCTATTACTGATATCAGAAATTACAATAGTAGCTGTGTCAAAAGCATTCTCCAACCCCTTCTAACTCTAAAAACTCTCTCATTTATAGAGTGAGAACTTATACAAATGATTTTCCACCTTGCTCGCCTCGAATTCCTACCTCAGAGACCTATTTCAAACATGATTCCATCACTTGGAGACTTCCTAGGGATATTTCTGTTTTGCAGAGTTTGAATACAAAAAGGACTCTTCTTTCATTAATAGTTCAACAAATAAATTCAATAATCCTTATCAACTGAAACCATATAATTTTCTGAGTGTACTAGAGTTCTGATGTGTCATTGTGCCACATGGATGTTGAGCTGGACCTCCTCCAAGTCGAATTTTAAAAAAAATTCACAAATCTGGTTAGTGAAAATTCTGAACAATAGGCTTCAAAGATGAGTGTATAATTTCCAAACCTTGATGGATTTGCAAAAAATGAGAGAGTTTTTTGTAGATAGGTTTGTGTGGAAGAAAAACCTCTTTCATATTTCCAAAATAATTTTTCATTTGGTCAGAAATCAAACTTGATTTTCATATTTCTAAGACAGTCATGTACAAAAAATTTTGTAGCGCTCATTTGGTAGCAAACTCCCAAATCCACCTTTTGCATAACCTTTGACCTTTCTGACTATAGGAGGATCTTCCTTGGGGATAATGAGCTAAATAAAAATATTTTCCCTCCTCAGTTCTCCATAAAACTGAATTTAAAGAGAAAAAGCATTCTTCAGAAATTTCGTAGCGTTTTTTGGCCTTCAAGCCTGGAACTCGCTATGAAACTACCAGATTATGGAGAAAATTCAAAATTATCCCTTTTTCATCAAAATTTCACCTGTAGGTCTGAAAATTTATATGATGAAGGATGATAAGGAAAAATTGGTTCAAAATTCCTCTTACCCTCTTCAAAAAGCATCATTTTCACCTTTAGCAAGTTAATTTACCAATAAAATGACTTTGCCTTTTTTTTTAAATAGGGTTCAGAGATGAGCTCCTATCTCCTTATCCTTGATATCTGTTGAAAAATGGGATTAGGTTTTTGTAAATCAGATTTTTCTAAAGAAAAACATCTCTTGGTTTTTTGAGAACCATCTGTAGTTGTCCAAAATTTGCATTCGCAAAACATGTATAAAACATAAAATCTCTACATTCTGAAAATAGATCCGAAAGACATCTCTAAATATCCCAATTTGTATCACCTTTGAGAAAAGTGAAAGAGCTTAATGTTACTTGATATGTTCTTAACAATAACCTCTCTCGTTTTCTTATAATTCTCCAATGTTTTCCCAGAAAATTCTCTTGAAGTTGACTACTCAAAAATTCAAAAAACAGAGAAATCCTCATATTCGCTACGAAATTGTCATGTAGTTTCGTAGAAAAATATGCCTATTTTGCATAGAATTCGCTAAGAAACTGTGTAAAACTGGAAAGTGGATTATGTTTCTGATTTAAAAGCATGGGAATGAAAACTAAAGGACATGAGGTAGACTTGACTGATATGACAAGGCTCTAGGTGGTTTTAGACTTAGGTAGACATTGTCATATGCAATGTTTTCAAAAATTTCATGAAAATGACTATGAGACAACATGAACCTAGGTGAATGACCCTATCCATCAAAAATTAAAAATTTATGTGTGATAGTTGTGGCTCCACTAGGGATGGTGTGCCCCTGTGGTACAACAAAGAACTTGTAGTTCTAGTGCCACCTCCATTGGGCTGCTCCCATCTTCAAAATGAAAACTGGCAACCTGCTCTGACCTGTAACCTTAGCACTAAAAAACCAATAGCTGCTAAAGAACTGCAAGTACACATGATGAATTTAAAACTGAAACTGAAAAAATGCTTGATCTTCAAGCTTATTTATATACAAATGATCCTACTCTACTTTTTTAGCATAAAAGTTGAATCAGGTGATCTCACTCTTCCAATGAAGCCAATCAAGAATTTGAGTACTGGATTGGAACAGACATTCCACTTCTCTGATCATAAAGCCATTCTTGAGAGATGAAAACTTGTTCCACCATCTGAAATTGTATACATAACTGAAAATAATATTGAAATTCATTCCTATAGAAAATTCCAGCAGAGCTGCGAAAGGATCTTTGAGAGTATGCATGAATAATTCTTGTTGATCAACAAGAAAGTGTGAGTAAATATGATCCCTTGATGGTGTTCATTGTTCAAATTCTTCGTTATAACCCTTGTGACCTTTCTCAAATAAAAAAGAAAAAATATGTTGATCATTATTTTCATTTGAGAGGAAGAAATACTTGGAGTACTCTTGGACACTTTCAAAAGGAACTACCTCGGCATGTACCACAGAAATTTCTAAAGGTAACTCTTCATATGATTCAATAAGCATACCCATCTGATTGTCTAAAATTTTCTTTTCGAATTTTTTTTCATTTGATGTAGGCTGATGCAGGGAATGATATGAAGAATAAATTTCTTCCTTTACCTGAGGATTATAGAAATTATGTTCCAGTATTTCCTCTTGTTGTTTGAAATGATTCTCATATTCATGATGATTAAAATACTGACAAGTCTGTTGCAACTTTTCATCAAACTAAGAGGATGTAACATGATTGTCATAAATAAACTCTTTATGGGTTTCATTTTCATCCAAGAGAGAGGCTATCCTTTCTTCTTGGTGATTAAAGGGATTGTCATGAAGGGCTTCTAAAATTTCTCATCCATGAACTCATCATCTTCATAACAATTCTCCAAATATTCAATAAAACTCACGCAATGTTTATAGCAGTCTTTGACCATCAATAAGGAAGAATGACATTATTTATACATCTCATAAAATGCAACATGGAAATCAGCAAGAGAATATAAGGAACCATTTGGCAGGCTTTCATACCAAGACCATGCTTTTCCTTCTAAAGTGACCATAAACATCTTCATGAGACAATCCTCAGGGAACTGAACCTTAAGTTTGTGTACATGCATATGGAATCTAACCAAATGAAGAGAAGCATTGTCTTTCTTTTCATTTTTAAATATGGGAAGATCAGTTAACCAATCGACCTATGGCATAGGATTTGGAAAACCAGGGATGTGAGACCGATTCATAGGGGCATACCTGGCATTTATTCTTGCAATGGAACTCATCTTGGAACTTTATCAATCTACTGATCCTTAAGTAGTGGAGTCACCTTCCAATTGATTATTTGATGTGTGGAGTCGCCAAAGAAGAAATATAGCTAATATTTGTCTAAGTGTCCACTGCTCTCATACCTTAGAACTGAAACTTTGTCGTTCTTCCCAGGGAAAATTTACACCTTCGGTCCCCGAAAATAGCACCAAAATGTTATCACCAAATTGTGTCATGTTGGGATGCTTCAATGTTCAACTTGGAGTAACTATTTTAGACCACTTTTGACTAAGGATTAGCCTCTTCGGCCTGAGAGGGCTCTCTCAACTTATCAAAGGATTTACTCAATTAGGTCTTAAACAGATGGCTAACTTTGTGAGTGTTTTAGTGTATGTGATTGCAGGTGAAAAATGAGGAATATTCAAATACCATTGGGCACATGGATTCAATAAAAGGAAATCAATGATAAGCATTCCCACTTATGGAAGCTGAGGCTTTTTCTATTTCAATGATAGAACAACACTAACACATGGGAATAATCTTTGACTCAATGCTAAAAGGAAGTCAGAGCATATATGATATGAATTCTGAGTAATTTAACATCTATAATACTAGAAGCAAGATATAAAAGAGACACATAAACCCATTCGAACACATCAATAATCTCAGCTAAAGAAAGAAAACTCATTGTCTATCTATTATTGATATCAGAAATTACAATAGTAGTTGTGTCAAAAGAATTCTCCAACCCCTTATAACTGTAAAACTCTCTCATTTATAGAGTGAGAACTCATACAAATGATTTTCCACCTTGATCCCCTCAAATTCCTACCTCAGAGACCTATTTCAAACATGATTCCATCACTTGGAGACTTCCTAGGGATATTTCTGTTTTGCAGAGTTAGAATACAAAAATGACTCTTCTTTCATTAATAGTTCAACAAATCAATTTAATAATATTTAAAAACTGCAACCAAATAATTTTATGAGTTTAATAGAGTGTTGATGTGTCATTGTGCCACGTGGATGTTGAGCTAGACCTCCTCCAAGTCGAATTTTACAATTTTTTTACAAATCTGGTTAGTGAAAATTCTAAACAATAAGCTTCAAAGATGAGTGTATAACTTACAAACCCTAATGGATTTGTAGAAACTGAGAGAGGTTTTTGTAGATAGGCCCGTGTGAAATAAAAACCTCTTTCCTATTTATAAAATAATTTTTCATTTGGTCATAAATTAAACTTGAAGTTTACTGCTAAAACAGTCACGTACAAAAAAATTTGTAGCAAACTCCAAAATCCACCTTCTGCATAACCTATGACCTTTCTGACTGTTGGAGGATCTTCCTTGGGGAGAATGATCTAAATACAATTTTTTTCCCTCCTTATTTCTTCATAAAACTGAATATAAAGACAAAAATCATCCTTCAAAAATTTCGTAGCGTTTTTTGGCCTTCAAGCCTGAAACTCGCTACGAAACTACCTGATTATGGTGAAAATTCAAAATTATCCCTTTTTCATTAAAATTTCACTTGTAGGTCTAAAAATTGATATCATGAAATATGATAAGGAAAAATTGGTTCAAAATTCCTCTTACCCTCTTCAAAAAGCATCATTTTCACCTTTAGCAAGTTAATTTACCAATAAAATGACTGTATTTTCTGAAAAAATAGGGTTCATATATGAGCTCCTATATCACTATCCTTGATAGATATTGCAAAATGAGAGGAGGTTTTTGTAAATTAGAGTGTTCTAAAGAAAAACCTCTCTTGGTTTTTTGAAAACCATCTCCAGCTGTCCAGAATCTGCATTCGAAACAAATGTATAAAACAAGAAATTTCTACATTCTGAAAATAGAGCCAAAATACATCTTTGAATCTCCCAATTTGTAGCACCTTTGAAAAAAGTGAAAGATGTTAATGTTATTTAATATGTTCTTGACAATAACCTCTCTCAGTTTCCTATAATTCTCCTCTTTTTTCCCAGAAACGTCTCTTGAAATTGACTACTCAAAAAGTCAAAAAACAGAGAAATCTCATATTCACTACAAAATTGTTAGGTAGTTTCGTAGCGAAATATGCCTATTTTGCATAGAATTCGCTACAAAACATTTTAAAACTGGAAAGTGGAATATTTTGATGATTTAAAAGCATGGTAATGAAAACTAAAGGACATGAGGTAGACTTGACTGATATGATAAGGCTCTAGGTGGTTTTAGACTTAGGGTAGACATTTCCATATGCAATGTTTTCAAAAATTTCATGAAAATGGCTATGAGACAACATGAACCTAGGTGAATGAACCTATCCATAAAAAATTAAAAATTTATGCGTGATAACACAATGATAGAGAAGAAACTGGATTAAAACCACGAAGAATGGCACCTCGGTTGTGGAAGTTGGAATATAACATAATTAATAATTTTCAAGGTACGTAATTTGTCTCTATGTGTATACATATATACAATAATTAAAACAAAACTTCAAAACAATACATAAACAATATATATATATATATATATATATATATATATATATATATATATATATATATATATATATATATATATATATATATATATTGTTTATGTATTGTTTTGAAGTTTTGTTTTAATTATTGAATTTATTTTATTGTATTTGATAATTATTGTTCTGATTTATTTTATTCTTTAATATCAGGGTCGTCATCATGAAGGTACTAATATTGTACTTCCACCTGGAATGAAATGTTATACTTCTCAATTCACGAGGTTTCCGTACTATGAGGACCTAAAAATAACTCATTTGTTTGATACAATGCATATCGTGAAGAATGTGACAGAAAAATTAGGTTGAATCGTACATGGTGCACATGATAGAGATAAAATTTTCAAAATTTGTGCTGAAATTGAGAAATTGAATCATGCAATGAAAAGTGTGATCGACCGATCAAATAAAAATGGAGGTCGAAATTATAATAATATTCCATGGTTATTAATAGAGCAACAAAGAAATGATGTAAAAGAGGTCGTTAGCAGAATTAAATTTCCAACAGGTTTTGCTTCAAACATAAAACTTAACGAAGAAAGGTGACTTCGGTGGGGTGAAAACACATAATTGGCATACCTTCATTAAGGTAATTTCTTTGGTATACATTTTTGTATATTATTTCTTGAATACATCTTTTAAGTTTTTATTTTTTTATGTTTAATTTGGAAACCGATAATGATTCATTTTTTATTGTTATAGTATGTTCTACCTATATCGCTCCCAAACGACTTCAACAACATTGTCAAACAATTTATATATGATCTTGGTAAATACATGAAGTTAAGTAGTTTTGATTTATACGCAACATCTCGCTACAATTTATTATTGTACTTAATGACATGATGTGTTAATTTACTTGTAATGTAATATATATTATGTTTTGTTGAAATAACCTTGCGTAATTATTTTTAGATGGTTGTCATTGAAAGAAATCAATCAAGATGAAATAAAGTATTGGAAGAGAGAAATTCCTCGGCTAATGTGTGTAATGCAAAAGTATCTACCTCCAACATTTTTCAATGCACAAGAAAACTACTTGATATGCCAATTTGAGGAGATTGAAATGTGTGGACCAGTACACACAAGGTCAATGTGTATGGTGGAGAGGCACTTGAAATCCTTTAAGGCTTTGGTTAGACAAAGAGCATGTCCTGAGGGTTCTATGGTGGAGGGATATGTGGTATATGAATCCATGGTGTATATTAGTTAGTATATTCCTATATTAGTTGTGCCAGCTATGGATTTTGTGGATTTCATTTGGGATGTGAACTCCATAAAAAAATTTAAAGGGGAGCACTTGTTGGGAAAAGGTAGAATAAAGAAAGTGATAGGTAAAAGATTTATTATATATAATACATATAATGTTTCATTTTTTTACATCATGTATATGATCGTATTCATTTAAGTCTTATTCTTTCATCGTTTATTAATTAATATAATTTACCATGGTTATAAGTTATATTTAATATTGGTGAATTATTGTCTTTTTATTCAGCTGCTCAAGATTATGAGGCACTAATTTTATACATTGCAAACAATATCGAGTGGATGAGTGAATGGATTGAAATATGGAAAGAACGTTACGATGGTAGGTTATCATGGCAACTATTGTCTGAATTGGTTAGAGAAGCTTATCATAGTGGAGATGGAAATGTTACGGACAGGGAAATTGATTTAGCATATGGTTTGAAAGATAGAAAGGTAAGCAATTAATTCACCTATTTTATTCAGCACTTATTTTATATTATATTTATAATGTGAAAACATGTTTGGTTTTTCAGATAATTTCAAGTTGCGTAAATTATATGATTAATTATTAATTCAGAATGCATATTTTTCATGTTTGGCATATTGCAGTTGAAACACCACAAGGATATGTGGTGCAATGGTCATAAATTTTACATCAAACAGTTGGACGATAATAGGAAAACTTATGATAGTGGGATAACTGCAGTATTCCAGGTCACTAATGTTTCCTCCAGGAGTGACAAACATCCTCAAGAATCTGAAAATAGATATTATGGGTATTTAGATGATATAGTTTAGTGTGACTTTAATTCCTTCAAATTAGTTATATTCGACGTCAAATGGTATAGGCTACGAATGAATGTACGTGATGATGAAAAAACTCTTGTTCAACATGAAAATGGATTTCCAATGGTTAAAACATCGCAATTTGAAGCAGGAAAATATCGCTATGATTTTCCAAGCCAATGTGAAGAGGTATTTTACTCAGAGGTTCCAGGTGAGAACGAATGGTCATTTGCTATTAGATATGATCCAAGAGGAATTCCAATAGAGTATATTGTAGAGGAATAAGATGATATTGATCAAGAAGAAGATGATGCAGTGGCAGATGAGAAGGAAGATGCATTGACGGACAAAGAAGATAGAGAATATGAACTAGGCGTAGCAGACGATGCAGCAGTGATTGATGATGATGTCAATGAGGATATTCATGAAAATGACATAAATGATGATGATGATGACATGGTCAATTGTTTCAACATTGTTTCTGATTCAGATGTTGATATAGATGTCGATTAGTTGGATGAAGATCAAGAATATACAGAAGAAGGATGATACATATGTTGTGTTCGAGTATGCATTGGTATGTTATAACTTTATATTTTAATTTGTATGAATTATTGTATTTAAATAACTTACCTATGTGGGTTTATTACATGTTGTTTATTATGTCAAACCAACAAATAATGGCCATACTAGTGTACAGGCTAAACTAAAATTATGTTTTTATACAAACACATGAAATTGTTTTTACGACCTTAATTAATTTTTGGTTTGTTCATATTCTATTTCATAGATTGGGTATTGGGGAAATGAGAGTGATGTGAGGGAGATGGGAGGGGCCATATGAGCTTCCACCTTTATGTGGTTGGCCATGTTCAGTAGAGAATAAATTATTCTTGAAACCAAGAGAAACTCATTCATCTTTATTTGCATCATCGTAAATGTCATCATTGTTCTCAGATTATTGCAGCGCGGAATTTTTGAGATTGTTAGAAAACATTAGGTCACTTATGAAATGATATTACCCTACACCATTATATTTATAAGCCAAGAGTGACCTGTGAATGGGGCCAACGTTGAATTTTTTCAAATTGTTACTGTATGCACTAAAATTTGACATGGAAAGACTCCTTGCATTCCTTGAAGATATAGGAGCTGGGTTTCTAGACTCAAAGATGACTCACAAACCTAGTATTATAAATAGATCTTTAGTTGATCCTTTAGTTGCATCATTACTTAATCCTAATTAACTGAGTAATGAGACATTAAAAATGCCTAATTAATCATGAAATTAAATAAACATGGATATGACAGGGAAACATCTAAACCCCTAACCCATTTAACCCCCTAAACCCTAAACCTCTAACCCCTTAACCCCTAACCCCTTAAACCCTAATTCCCAACCCCTAAGCCATTTAACCCCCTAAACCCTAATATGAACGTAGCCTTGTATAAGAGAAAGCCTGACATATGCCTCTGCCCAAAACCAACCACCCCATGTAGCAATATAATGGTTCGCCCATCATTTCACATGTTTATCTTTGCAATCTAAATTCTAAATCACCCGAAACCCTTGTGTGAGGAAGAAATTGCAACAATGGTAGAGTACGATATAACATCAAAAATTTCTCCCCATATGGACCACCATCTGGTTTTCCTTATGGAGTTTCTGCAGGAGAAACAAATCTATCTGGACAAACAAATTCTCAAGTCAAAGATCGACCTTCTCAGCAAGACCAGCATGGTCGACTACGCCATGGACATCCACAAGAGAATTTACCACACCGAAGACGTTCCACAAAGTACTCAATGAATGAACAAATCTATTCCTTCAACCCTAATGGTAATTTATTTATCTTAGATAAAAAGGACACTAAAACCCTAATGGAGGTTTTTGTCGCAAAATGGAGCCAGGATCATTAGGGTTTGGTTCTATTTTCGTTTGATATTTTAGTCCCATGAGGTATACAGGTATTTTTTTTTTACAGTGAATAATATTGTATGCAATGGATTTCATAAGTATAGTGATTTAGGACTCACAATCCAGTGATCTTGAGTTCGAACCCCGCTTTAGTCTTTGTATGCATGTATCTAATAGTAATCAATCAGAGGAACCCCTCAGTTATCTGTAAAATATATTTGATTTTGATTGTTAGTTGGTGAAGCTCAGGCTTAATTGTAAACTCCATGCTTATTATTCACTTCAATCTTAGATTTAGTTGGGAGGACTCCACCAACTTTGTTATGGTTCTCTTGTTCAACATTTCATAGTCCTCGTGACCTAGGGTAAGATCCAAATTACGTCCACCCAAGGGCATGCGAAAAATAAACCCCTCTAGTTTGCCTATGCGTTCCCTGAACAAAAGGCTTGTTCCACCCTTGTAAGTGTTGATTCAGTGTGTTGTCGCTTGGTAGCAAACATAGGCGACATCTATATTAATAAAAAATAGTTCTTGATTGCTAATACCAACAAAGGGAGATGGTTCTGGCCATAGTAGCAAGATTAGGTTGTATTGGTCTTTCTTGTATAGGAAAACAACGACTGGTATATAATTCGTTTTATTTTCTATACAGTACAAATGCATGGTGTTGAAAGTTTTTACATAGTCTTGCTACAACATTTTTTAATGCCAGAAATTTTCAGAAATCATTATCTTGAGAGAAACACTAACATCGTCGCCTCCAAAACAAATAGTGATTTCAGTTAGCTATCTACAATTTGTAATGCAGGCATCAATGTTGAAATGATATCTGAATATAATAGGGAAAGGGCATTGGTGGGTGCTGAAGTGATATGAAAGAATAGTTACATGCCCAACACTGAGTATCCCTCCTTCTTCATCATATTCTTGTCCTAAAAGGAATAATTCTAGTTCTCTCTTACTACAGGGATAAAAGATAGGGAGGGAAGAGAACCTTCATGGATGAAATAATGAAAAAAGATAAAATATAGGGAGGGAAAACCTTCATGGATGAATTGATGAAAAAATTAAACAATGGGCCCCGAAATGACCAATTTTACCCCCACCTAGCCAACATGCCAAGTGAGACTATAAATTCTCACTTGATGAAAATTAACAAGGTGAATGTCATGAAGAAATTTTTGATTGTCTATTTTTAAACTGATTTTTTAAGATGTTCTCTGTTACCTTCCTTTTTCATCATGATTTTTTACTCAATCTGTAGTGCTTTTGGGTTATGCTTTATTTTCGATAAATTTCATGTGTATCTTAATGTCTCTAATATGGTTCTCACTCATATTCATTACTTCCTTTTTCATTTTTTTGTAGAAATGACAGACATACGCGTTGAAGTAGTTGCAAGGCTGAAGTCTTTGGAAATGGTTGCACCACCAATTATTTTTCTACAGAATCCATCACTTGTTCAGGAGCTTCGTTCCGATAAGCAACATAATCTCCAAATGTTGAATGATCAGTACCAGGTATGTGGAATGCTCTGTACTATTCTTCCTTTTTTATCTGCACATAAGCCAAGCTTTATAAATCAACTCTTCTCTAATCTTAGCTTCGTCTCTTCATTTTTTGGCATTAATTAAAAAATAAAAAATATTAAATTTTGAGTAACGATCATACTGATAAACTTGTCTTGTAGTCCTTTCAATGCAAACCTAGTAAGGGTTGGACTATAATCCAATATTAATTATGTATGAAAGTGAACTACATAAATTGCAATGGGAAGTAACACATGATGTGTTTGCCCAAAACGTTTGCACAATTAGCCATAATTATATTTCGTGAGCAACGTTTGATATTTTTTGAAATAAGGGCTAAATTGCGATGAGCTAAATTTATCATGAGATGCATCACTCAATCAAGAGCGCTAATAAGAGGTTTTCAATTTTTATATTGTAGAAACTTTAGTTGGTGTCTTAACTTTATTCACATTTTTTTAGTTTAAATATATCTTTATGTTTAGAGTTGCCTATTTCAATGAAGGGTATTCAAGCTTGACTATTTTTGTAATTCCTTTTGTTATGAACCTATAGCATTCCTTGTCCAGGAAAGTTTTTTGGGTTTTCTCTAGGTATGTGGTAGCTGTTGATCATATGGTTAACATTCGCTGGTGTTCCCAGTTTTGAAGCCTCTCTGTTTGCGAAGAAGAATGCCCAAAAATGCCTTCATCCCCTTTATTTCATCCCCATTTAACCTCTATTTTCATCACCTTTTTCCCTTCTGCAAAGTCTTCCAAATTTCCTTTTTAACCTTTTAAATCATCCTAACACCCCTTTGAACCTTAAAAATACCCCTTTTTTGGCTTGAAAACCCCTTATTATCCCTACCGAATCCCCTTCCTGGCCTTAAAAACCATTAAAAATAGGCCAAAAGACCCACTTTTTCTTTATGCAGGCTAAGCCCCTTTCGGCCAACCCCTTAACCACTTCCCCTCCATAAAGCCCAGCACTAAGACCAAGCACTAAGTCAAAGGGCGCTAATCGGAATTGGAAGATGTTCGGTAGCGCATTTTCTTTGTCGAGATCAAAATCCCCATGCGATGGTCTTTTGTTTTATAGACCGCGGGCGTGTTTTGAGCCATCGATATTTACAAGATCCGACGGTCAGCGCTCATTCTGCATCGTGCCCATCGCTTCTTCCTATTTACCTCCCCGATGGAGTATCAACCGTTGATCTCCTCGCCAGATCCAACGGCTATCGCTACATCGCGATATCACCAATCGGGAGTTCTTAAAGATGTCACCCTCCATTCCCCCCAATTGCAATCCATCGATCTGATCGCAACCATTCATTTCTTTTGATCTAACGATCCGCATCAAATCACCCTTCGTCATGGCTAGGCCCCACCACCTAAGGTCCATTTCATATGTTTTCCATTGCATTTTCCCTTTTCCTTTGTATTTCGCCCAACTTCCAAAGCCTTTCCATTGTTTAACCTCCACCGTAGATCATCGCCTCCAGACCTGATCGGACGGCCCACGATGCACCATTACACCAAGCCTACATCAGTCTAGTCTTCCACCCTTTTTGTAGTGTTTTTGCCTGTTTTCACCGTTCCACTGCATTTTTCACCATTCCTCCACAATTTCGCCACCACTCCACATGCCTCTACAAAAATTCTTCTGCCCCTCCTTGGATTTCATAATTGGTTCATTTATTGTGCAGGGTTCACGGGAGTGATGAATTCACTATATTTTCCATAGTCACAGTTACTGTGACTCCGAACGCAGAGAGACCATTGCAGCAGCGGCCGAGTGAAATAGCAGAAACGGATTAGAGGGATTTGGGCCTGTTAATTGCATATTTAACACCTATTCCCGTGATCAAAGGATAAAAGTGCAATGTGAAGACCAAAGATCACACGTAACAGCCATATCTGTGTTTGAATATCTGCGGGACTTTTTTCTCCAGACAGTACACCTTCCCACTAAAGCCTCTATGCCTCCTCGAGCCCAGAAACAGTTAATTACACTGACAGAAGCTTCTTAAAGACAGTCAAAACCAACATTTATGGAGTATGGAGACCCGCAGACCTTATATCCATGCCATTAATTCCAGAAGGCAAAACAAAGAGCTTTACAGCCAGAAAGGACTCCAAAGAAACATCAGAGGTCAGATATCGACCTGACAAAGACCCCTCAGCCATACTATAAAGTAAATAAAAGCAATGCAGTGCCATTAAGCAATATGGGCGTGGACGCTTCCTCCATGCTATCTTAATGAATCAATTTAATGTACATCGTCCACTCCTGTTACTCGTTTTTCTCCTATAAGAACCCCCAAGAACAGATGGACCAGGGTTCCAGATTTTCAGAAAAAATATGCTGTGAGAGAATTTTGTATGCATTTTGTTGAACTTTTATATGAATGCAAAGAGCCCGTCGGGTTTCAGTGATGAGGAGTTACATCTTTAACTAGGATTCTGGTCTTGGTGTTTCACAGTCTGTAACTCTCCCCTATATGTGATATTTTAATTGTTCATCTCGTTTTCATCCATTTCGCTGGTATCATGTTCTGGAATGCGAGTGGGTCACTGGTTTTTGGTATGAATTTATCCTAATTGATACTCATGCTAGAACCTGTCAAGCGCTTTAAATATGGCTCAGGCGTGATATATTGTTTCATTTTCCACTTCAACCATACTTCTGCTATATTAGCTTCTATGGGATGTTATTTTTAGAAATTCTATTGTCATGTATGGATTCTTAATTTTGTAAGCCCATTACATGTTGATATTTTTTTTTGGATATCATCCCAATGACAGTTAGTATTATCTCAATCTTTCATACGCAGTAAACACCTTTTGATTAATCGTCTCTATGAGGTATTTTAGAACCCATCCCTCTTTACAGTAAGCTGCCTTTGAATTTTCTGATACATTTGTATTAGAGTTTCACACCTTGCCTCTCAAATATTGCTTTCCCTATGTCAATGTTTCTGAAAGTTTTGGTCCCATTCAAATCAAACTTCATGTTTACAAGAGATAGCATGAGAGCTTGTTTCTGATAACTTCCCATATTATATTGTATGCTCCTTGCTATATTAGATGTCCTAGGCACTGGTATTTCACAACTCAAGGCTGTCTTTAGGGTTAACAACATCTTTTTGGCGCCATTTCCGGGGAGGCGAAGTTGAGAAAAGTTAAATCTCTGGGCCTCAACAAAACCTTATTCACTCTTCAAATAGGTGAGCATAGAGAGTTGAGAGTTGTAGATCCCTCACCTTGGCGACTCCACATTCATTTATCAGATAAATTTACTTGCAGTCTTGGCTCCTCGTAAGCCACACCTGAGGTCAGATACGTCTTAGCCAAAGACACCGTCTGTGTCTGACCCAGAGAAGATCCTACATAGAAGGAGTTGGAGGGAAAGACAATCAGTCCATACTGAGATTCCTGAATTCTCTCTAGAAGACTTTCCGTCCTCCTCCTCTCAAGTTTCCCAAGTGCAAGGTCCCGACTCCACTGTGGGAGATACTGACTACTACTCACATAGTCCACCCCAGGGAGGGGTTCGAATTAAAGACAAAGCTGAGTCAAGGGATACCACATATTACACCTTTCACCCTACTCCTATAGTTGAAGAGGTCAAATAAGTCACAGAATTATCTGCTATTAACAGCCCATTGTTCCCGTCAACACCTCAAGTTGTTGTCCAATACATTCCTATTGTCATTCATACTTCACTTCCACCACCTCCTCCTCCTTTTACACATTAAACTATTCTGCTACCTCCACTTCCCCCAATGGCCAACGTTCCTGGTTTCCTATTGAATAAGTATGCCCCCCTGGCATTACCCCAAGTATTGAATGATATGCCATAGGACTATATGAAGATCTTACCCCGTTTCAATGGGGAAAATGAGATTGAAGCTCAAAATCATCTTGAGGTTTTCTTCTCTTTTGTAGAGAACTTTAATGTGGAACATCTAGACGTAGTCTTAAGATTATTTGTTCAATCTCTTGATGGTGAAGCCCGAAAATGGTTTAAGACATTAGGAGACCGTTCCATCACCACTTGGGAAGGAATGGAAGATATTTTTCTCAGAAAATGGGGGGAGAAGAAAGATCGTGGACATTGTCTTACTGAGTTTAACACACTCAAGAAAAGACATAATGAAGGGGTGTCAGAGTTTATCAAGAGGTTTAAAAAATTGTATTTGAGCCTTCCTGCTGATATGAAACCTCATCAAACTGCTACTAAAGTTGTTTTCGTAGTAGCTTTTGACTCAAAATTCGGTTTCTCTCTGAGAAAAAGAAAGCCTGCCACCCTGGATGATGCTCATATAGATGCGCTAGAGTTGGAGGAAAATTTCTCCTCCACTGGTAAATCAAAAGGAAAGCCAGACCAATATTCTAGAAGGAAAGGCAAAGAGGAGGTGTCTACTTCTAGCCAAGACAGAGACTCAGCAGATAACAGAATTGAAGAAATGAACAAAATGATTAAGAACCTTTCAAGTAAGCTGGTCAAACTTGAATTGGAGGCCAAGAATTCATCCTCCAAGAATTTCCAGAATGCTCCAAACAGGGGTTACAACCCTCAGTATAGGAAACCACCTCTGCAAATACTCCAAAAGGAACAGAAAGAGCAACAAGATTAGGTACCATACTCGTTGTATTTGGAAGGCCAGGTAGATGGCCCTACTGAAGACACTGCCTATGAACAAGAGGGTGCATATCTTGCTTTTTCGAATAGTGATGGAGTAGAATGCCCCTTGCAAGGAAGTGATGGAACCGAGATCTCATTACAAGAAGAAGAGAAGGCTAGAGGCACAGAAGACCCAGAGATTGATGACTATTGTAAGCAATTTGTTGATTTCATGCAAACACAGTTCAATAGAAGATATGATCTCAAATCTTCTAGGAAAAGGACTCGTACTCAAGATCAGGAAGAAGAGCCACCCCAGAAGGAAGCGCCTGCTCAGAAGGAGTCAACAATGCAAAGGGTCACAGACAAAGGTAAGAGGCCTCTAAACGAATCTTTTCAGTCTAATGATCAAATTCCTTCCTCTTCAAAAGTAGTCATTCCCCCTAATACCAAGTCTGCGTCAAAAGAAGCCAAACCCTTGGCCGAAAATAAAGAGTCAAAGGAGGTCACAACAGAAAAGTCCTCTCATGATTTTAGTCTGCAAAAAGAGCTTGAGAAGGTCAAAATCCCAGTTCCCTTGACTGAGTTGTTGAAGCAGCTTGCATATCAGTCCCAGGTCACCTCCTTCATGCTTCCTCTAGAGGCAGCACATATCCCAGATAGTCTGAACCTTCAAGAAGAAAGATCCATGGTTGTGTTTGGCTCCCAAGTTGAGGAATTAGATGCTTCTACTCCTCCTTTTTATGTGTCTCTAGTGATTCATGACCTGCTATTACATAACTGTATGTTATATTTGGGAGCTTCCCATAATCTATTGCCTCTGTCAGTCATGGAACAAGTAGGATTACAAATCACCTGGCCATACAAGGTTCTGTATTCATTTGATTCCAAAAGAGTTAAATTCCTGGGTATGATCAAGGATTTGGTGGTCAATTTGGCCCAGATTCCTGCAAAAAGTGTGGTGATGGACATTGTGGTGGCTGACATCCTAGCTCGCTTCGGCATGTTGCTGTCAAGGTCCTGGGGGACAAAAATCGGTGGGTCAATCAAGTTGGACTTAAAATATGCTACTATCCCAGTTTTTGGTGGCCAGGAGAGGAGGTTGTACAGGGAAACCAGATTTGTCAAGATGGCTACTAAGGCTGACAACTCGGTTAATTCATCAGTCTACAGTAAAGAAGGTGATTTCTCATGTTTAATGCTGGAGGAAGACCAAGATTATGCTCAAGAACCATCATTCTGCCAGATCAAGACCGAGCAGCCCTCAGAGAGCCGTGAAGTAGGAATATGGACACTTCACTTTGATGGAGCAAATTCTAGAGAAGGTAATGGGGCCGGAGTATTATTGATTTCTCCTACAGTAAAATGGGTCCCATTGTCTTTCAAGCTAGAATATGAAGCCACTAATAATGTGGTCGAATATGAGGCACTTCTGTTAGGGTTACAGACAGCCAGAAGCATGAATATACAAATTTTAAAAGTTCTTGGAGATTCGGAACTGGTGGTTAGACAAGTGAAGAATCAATGTCAAACCAAACATCCTAGGATAAGGGCTTATAGGAACGAAGTGTGGGACCTGGTGGAAATTTTTTTCTTGGCATTTAACATTCAATTTATGCCTAGAGAGCAGAACAGGATGGTTGATTCCCTTGCAGTGGCTGCTAGTACATTCCATCCACCTCAGAACCCTCTCTTAAGGTATGAAATTGAGGTGCGTTATCGACCATCAATCCCAGATAACATCAAGCACTAGCATGTGTTTGAGGATGAAGAGCAAGTGAAAAGATTTATGGAAACAATCAGAGAATTCTCCAACATGGAGATAGATGCTTGTGAGGAAGAAGAAGCTGAAGACATTTCAGAAAACAAATGGGAGGAAAGGGTGGCAGGTCATAAAGTGTTGCAATTGAAGGGAAACGTTATACCCAGAGGGCTAGTGCCTCTAGAAAGATTTTTTGACAAGAACGACGTCCCACGGCATCCAAACAAAGTGGTAGAATAAAATCAGGTAGAAGACCTAAATCTTGGTACTGATGCTGACCCCAAAATTGTGAGGCTATCCAAGAAAGTCCTAGGAGAATATAAAGAACTCTACCATAAATTATTTCAGTCTTACAAAGATGTGTTTGCATGGTCTTATCAAGACCTGAAAACCTTTGATATCGACATCATGCAACATAAAATCCCTTTGAAAGGAGATGTGAAGCCGCACAAGCAGAAGCTCAGACAAATTAATCCCCTGCTGCTTCCCTCCATTGAGAAAGAAATTAATAAACTGTTGAAGGCCAAAATCATTGTGCCATTGAGGTATTCTGAGTGGGTAGCAAACCTAGTCCCTGTCCGGAAAAAGAATGGAGAAATAAGGCTATGTGTTAATTTCCGAAATTTAAACCGAGCATCCTTGAAGGATAATTATCCATTGCCCAATATGGATCACATCCTATAGAAAGTGGTAGGAGCTTCTCGGATGTCGATGATGGATGGATTCTCGGGTTACAATCAGGTGGCTGTACTACCATAAGATTAGAAGAAGACTACCTTTACCACACCATGGGGTACATTTATGTATGCCAGGATGCCTTTCGGGTTGATTAATGCAGGGGCCGCTTTCCAAAGGGCCATGGAAATTTCCTTTGTTGGGGAGCAATATAAGTTTCTGGTTGTCTATCTCAATGATATTAATGTGTTTTCAAAGGATGATATTGAGCACATTGAGCATTTGCGTAGAACTTTTGAGAAATGCAGAAGGTATGGTCTCTCTCTTAATCCACAGAATTCATTGTTTTCATTAGAAGAGGGTAAGATTTTGGGACATATTGTAACCAAAGATGGAGTAAAAATTGATCCTAAGAGGGTTGAAGTTATAAATGGCGTTTCTCTTCCCAAAAATAAAAAGGAGGTGCAGGTGTTCCTTGGGCGTATTAATTTTCTAAGAAGGTTTATCACTAACTATGTAGAGATAGTTAGAAATATGACAGACATGATTAAGAAGAATAATGAGGTAAAGTGGTCCCAGGAATCATGAGAGGCCTTTTCTAGAATAAAAAACGCCTTTGCTGAAGCCCCAATGTTAGCTGGGCCAAACTACACCAAACCATTCATGATTTTTTCATTTGCATCACCTCATAGAGTGGCAGGAGTCTTATTGCAGAAAAATGAAGAGGGGCATGAGAAGCCCATCGCTTTCTTCAGTCAGGTGCTCCGTGATGCAGAATTGAAATATAATATATTAGAAAAATAGGCTTATTCTCTGGTGAAGTCCCTCAAAGCATTTCGTATGTATGTCCTGCAGTCACACATCACGGCATTTGTACCCACAACTATAGTAAAATACATCCTTTTCCAAGGGGATAGTGGAGGAAAAAGGGGGAAGTGGATTGCCATAATACAAGAATATGAGCTAGATATTTGCCCTACCAAACTGATTAAGGGACAAGGGTTAGCCAAAATCCTGTCCAAATCAAACTGTCAGGCTCTGGGTATAAATCTGTCCATGATAGAAAATGAGGAGTTTGAGAAGAAAGAAGAACAGCAGGGAGTATAGATAGCTACTCAGAAGACACACATGAAGTACCTCATTAGCCCGTGGTATAAGGAGATCATGGAGTATCTTCTGACCCTCAGTTTCCCTCCTAGCTGTGACAAAGACAAGTACATAACACTAAGGTTGAGATCACAGAAATTCGTTGTTGCCAATGGTCGGCTGTACTAGTGAGATCCTTCAGGTATTCTGCTCCTATGTCTCACAGAGGATGAGGTAGAAAATATAATAGCTGAATTTCATGATGGCATCTATGGGGGTCATTACAGCTGGAGGGCCACTACTCACAAAATCCTGAAGGCTGGTTTCTATTGGCCCAAACTCTTTGGAGATGTGTTTGCCCGGGTCAGAGCTTGTGAGAAATGCCAGAAATTTGCTGAAAGACAGAAGTTGGCACCTCTGCCCATGATCCATGTCCATGTGGATGAACCATTCCAGCAATGGGGAATTGACTTCATCGGTGAAATACATCCTCCATCAAGTGGTTAGCATAAGTGGATATTAACTGCCACAGATTATTTCACGAAGTGGGTGGAAGCTATACTAGCAAGGAATGCAACAGATGCTGTGATAATGAAATTTATGGAAGAAAACATCATATCCATATTTGGCTGCCCTGCCAAGATAGTGACCGACAATGCACAGGCCTTTAAGCCTGCAAATTTTGTCAGTTTCTGCCAGCAGTATAACATTGCGCTAGGTCAATTGATGACCTATTACCCACAAGGAAATGGCCTGGTAGAGTCTTCAAATAAAACCCTGATGAGGGCACTGAAGAAGGCTATCAATGAAAACCAGAAAAATTGGGATTCCCAGTTGAAATTTACTCTGTGGGCCAACAGGATTACGAGAAAGAGAGCAACTGAGAAGTCACCATATGAATTAGTATATGGGAGGGAAACAATATTCTCTATACAGTTAGCCTTACCAGTAGCCCGATTCATGCAAGAAAGTCAAGAAGAACCCGATGATGTGACCAGGAGAATCAATCAGCTGGTGGATTTAGAAGAAAGACGGAACCAGGTAAGTCAGAGGCTAACTGAATATCAAGAGAAGATGAAGGACCTTTTTTATCAGCATGCCAAGGACAGGAAGTTGCAGGTTGGGGATTTAGTGCTTAGATGGGATATTGGAAGAGCTGAAAAGGGGAAACATGGTAAATTCGACCCACTCTAGTTCGACCCTTTTAAAATTGTGGAACAGCGGGGCAATAACACTTTCAGGTTGGAAAATTTACAGGGAGACTTGCTCGATGCCCCTGTAAACGGTCAGTTCCTCAAACCTTACTTCCAGTTCTGATTCAGGCAGAGAGAGCCTGATGTATTATATTGTACGTTAGTTTTATGTTTTCATCTTTGTTTGAATGATGTGTGTGTCGTGATGAATCATGAAGAGAAAAATAAAAAGTGTTGAAGAGTGGTGTCCACATAGAAGATTAACAGGTGGTCTGCAAAGTTCTCGACACACCCAAGGATGAACGTGTCGTCCCAGGTGGAGCCAATGTTGATCATATGGTTAACATTCACTGGTGTTCCCAGTTTTGAAGCCTCTCTGTTTGCGAAGAAGAATGCCCAAAAAGGCCTTCATCCCCTTATTTCATCCCCATTTAACCTCTATTTTCATCACCTTTTTCCCTTTTGCAAAGTCTTCCAAATTTCCTTTTTAACCTTTTAAATCATCCTAACACCCCTTTGAACCTTACAAATACCATTTGTTTGGCTTGAAAACCCCTTATTCTCCCTACCGAATCCCCTTCCTGGCCTTAAAAACCATTAAAAATAGGCCAAAATACCCACTTTTTCTTTATGCAGGCTAAGCCCCTTTCGGCCAGCCCCTTAACCACTTCCCCTCGATAAATCCCAACACTAAGTCAAAGGGCGCTAATAAGAATCGGAAGATGTTAGGTAGTGCATTTTCTTTGTCGAGATCAAAATCCCCGATGCGATGCTCTTTTGTTCTATAGACCGCGGGTGTGTTCTGAGCCGTCGATCTTTACAAGATCCGACGGTCGACGCTCATTCCGCATCGCGCCCATCGCTTCTTCCTATTTACCTTCCCGATGGAGTATCAACTGTTGATCTCCCCGCCAGATCCAATGGCTATCGCTACATCGCGATATCGCCAATCGGGAGTTCTTAAAGATGTCACCCTCCGTTCCCCCCGATTGCGATTCGTCGATCCGATCGCAACCGTTCATTTCTTTTGATCTAATGATCCGCATCAAATCGCCCTCCATCATGGTCGGGCCCCACCACCTAAGGCCCATTTCATATGTTTTCCATTGCATTTTCCCTTTTCCTTTGTATTTCGCTCAACTTCCAAAGCCTTTCCATTTTTTAACCTCCATCGTAGATCATCGCCTCCAGACCTGATCAGACAGCCCACGATGCACTGTTACACCAAGCCTACATCAGTCTAGTCTTCCACCCTTTTTGTAGTGTTTTTTCCCGTTTTCACCGTTCCACTGCATTTTTCACCATTCCTCCACAGTTGCGCCACCACTCCATAGGCCTCTACAGCAATTCTTTTGCCCCTCCCTGGATTTCATAATTGGTTCATTTATTGTGCAGGGTTCACAGGAGTGATGAATTCACTCTCTTTTCCATAGTCACGGTTACTGTGACTCTGAACGCAGAGAGACCATTGCAGCAGCGGCCGAGTGAAACAACAAAAACGGATTAGAGGGATTCGGGCCTGTTAATTGCATATTTAACACCTAATCCCGTGATCAAAGGATAAAAGTGCAGTGTGAAGAACAAAGAGCACACATAACATCCATATCTGTGTTTGAATATCTGCGAGATTTTTTTCTCCAAACAATACACCTTCCCACTAAAGCCTCTATGCCTCCTCGAGCCTAGAAATAGTTAATTACACTGACATAAGCTTCTTAAAGACAGTCAGAACCAGCAGTTATGGAGTATGGAGACCCACAGACCTTATATCCATGCCATTAATTCCAAAAGGCAGAACAGAGAGCTTTACAGCTAGAAAGGACTCCAAAGAAACATCAGAGGTCAGATATTGACCTGACAAAGCCCCCTCAGCCATACTATAAATTAAATACAACAATGCAGTGCCATTAAGCAATATGGGCATGGACGCTTCCTCCATGCTGTCTTAATGAATCAATTTAATGTACATCGTCCACTCCTGTTACTCATTTTTCTCCTATAAGAACCCCCAAGAACAGAGTGTACAGGGTTCCAGATTTTCAAAAAATATGCTGTGAGAGAATTTTGTATGCATTTTGTTGAACTTTTATATGAATGCAAAGAGCCCGTTGGGTTTCAGTGATGAGGAGTTCCATATTTAACGAGGATTTTGGTCTTTTTGCTTCGCAGTCTGTAACTCTCCCCTATATGTGATAGTTTAATTGTTCATCTTGTTTTCATTCATTTCGCTTGTATCATGTTCTGGAATGTGAGTGGCTCACTGTTTTTTGGTATGAATTTATCCTAATTGATACTCATGCTAGAACCTGTCAAGCGCTTTAAATATGGCTCAGGCGTGATATATTGTTTCATTTTCCACTTCAACCATACTTCTGCTATATTAGTTTCTATGGGATGTTATTTTTAAAAATGCTATTGTCATGTATGGATTCTTAATTTTGTAAGCCCATTACATGTTGATATTTGTTTCTGGATATCATCCCAATGACAGTTAGTATTATCTCAATCTTTCATACGCAGTAAACACCTTCTGATTAATCATCTCTGTGAGGTATTTTAGAACCTAGCCCTCTTTACTGTAAGCTGCCTTTGAATTGTCTGATACATTTGTATTAGAGTTTCACACCTTGCCTCTGCAATATTGCTTTCCCTGTGTCAAGTTTTCTAAAAGTTTTGGTCCCATTCAAATCAACCTTCTTGTTTACAAGAGATAGCATGAGAGCCTGTTTCTGATAACTTCCCATATTATATTGTATGCTCCTTGCTGTATAAGATTTCCTAGGAACTGGTCTTTCACAACTCAAGGCTGTCTCTAGGGTTGACAACAACAGCAGTGTGCTTCTCACTGATGGCATGACCAACTTGGTGTTTCTTCATCTAGACTATTTTTCACTTGGCTTATTGTTTTGATTATGTTATAGCAGTGGAAATATTCTTCGTAATCGAATGCCTAAGTCACAACATGATTATGCATCATTAAAATTTCTTTCACAAGTCTTATTATTAACACATTAGTTCATGCATCAATATAAAACCATCAAATGAAAATACATCACAAAGTGGTTTTTCCAGGAGTGGCCTGCAACCTAACTTCCCACAAAAATATTCATATAGAATAAGACAAAGTACAATGTTTACATTCCACCTAGTTAGGTCACACCATACCCCGGTTGCAATAAAGAAGACCCTTTTAGGCCGAATTGGACCACCAATTGAACCCCACAAAACTTGTCAAAGTGCCTGATCTACCTTGGGTCACTCGGACTACTTGTTGGGTCACCTCTTAAAACCTTCCCTGTTGGTTGTCTCACTGGTCCACTACTCAAATACTTCCACTGAATGACTTGACACTAGAGTCAAACCTTAAAACTCCCTTTGTCGCACATTGGGCCACCAACAGGTTGACCCACTCGTTGGTCAGGTTGCACACACCTACACCACTTGGTTGTATGTCTCACCATAGACCTATCGCATGGCATCCGTGACACAAGACATATGTTGTTAATGGTCCTCTCCTCTACCCGACTGTGGGAGTTAGGTTGTCACATCCACAAACTCTGAAGTTACCCCGAATGATAACTCGATTCGTTGCTATTGCGGTCCATGCCCTTTGACTCCTCCACCAGTTGTGCAAGCTCTTTGTGTCAGCACCAAGTTGTTGTTATCCCACTGTATTGAGTTGTGTTATTTCCTCTGTTGAGTTGTTTTATCTCCACTTTGTTGAGTTTTATTTTCCACCATGTGTCTCCCAAGCCGATTCTATAAACATGTTGTGCTCATATAATCGGTCGCCATTTACATGTCGTGTGGGCATGCCTTAACCAGTCGCACCCAACTTATCTCCATTGCGCTAATAACAAACACACCCATTATCTCCCACTGTCTCACTCATCTTTCTTGTCTCAAGCCAATAATTAGCATGTTGTTCCATGTTGTGTTAGAGCGCTAAAAACTGAGCCTGTTTGGTCACATAAAACCTAACATACCTCTGTTCATAAATGATAAAACCAAACTCTCCAAGTTGGTTGTGCCATGTGATATTGCAAGTGATAATGCCAGAAACCCCAAATTTTCAACTGCACCAAAAATACATGTGTTGCACATACTTGTGATGGTTTCTCGAAGATGATGGTGTCGATCTCTCCATTGTGGTCAAGGATAAGACACGTGTGCCTGTCACACTGAGGTTCTGACACCATCATTTCAATAACATCTATGTTCGATGTTTCATGCTGGAGCGCTTTATGGCCATCATTAACCAATTTTTATGTCATTTTTTTTACTTTTAACATGTTTTCCTTTTTTCCTTTGACATTTTATAGAGCTTCTAAATCCAATAGGCCATGAGGATGTTGTTGGTGTAAAATTTTCCCATACCCAAGTGATTGTTGGCTTAATTTTCCTCTCATAAATAACTTGAATACAGAATTTAATTAAACATAAATGAATTTTAGCAAATTTCAATAGACTCAATAGCTGGAAAATAATCAGCAGGAATGGAGAAATAAAACCCATACATGCACAGTGATTTCTCCTTCAAAGCAACTATAGAACATTTATAATTTTTCAATGAAGTGTTGAAAATGATAGTTTTTTTGGATAATTTTTCTTTCCTGGATTTCTAAAACAACTTGAGATCAAGAGGATACTTAGATGGCATTGTTATGATTTGATTTGTAATTTTCTGATTACATGAAGTGTTGTCCATTGAATGGGCAGATTGGACCTAACCAGATAGAGGCACTATACCAATATGCTAAGTTTCATTTTCAATGTGGAAACTACTCAGGGGCAACACACATTTTATCTGAATATCACACCTTTTGTACAAACAATGAAAGGAGTTTGAGTGCCTTGTGGGGAAAGCTTGCAACAAAGATTCTGATGAAAATTTGGGATATTTTTGTTGAAGAGCTTAATCGCTTGAATGAAATTATTGATTCTAAGGTTTTATTTGGTTCCATTTTGTATTTTTGTATTCTTGTAATTCTATATTTCCTTTCTTTTCTTACTAACGCCTCTTTATGGATAACATAATTTTGCATCACCCCTCAATCAATTACAAAATAGAACATGGTTGATGCATTGGAGTCTCTTTATGATTGTTCAATCATGAGAATGGCAGGAATGGGATCATAGATCTCTTTTTCCAAGAGAGGTTAGTAATATGTTAATTGTTTATTATTTCCCATTAGTCCATCTCTTAGTACTTGTATTACTAGTTTCCTAGTAGAGATTTCATTTTTGTTTACATGTTTTTCAAATGTTCAATTGATTGTCTGGCATGTTCTTAAGCTTCTCCTCTAGTTTTCAGATTTCTGACACTTACATAATCATTATTCATGACTTATTCTTGAGATGAAAAATTTGTACTTATTTTAATGAAAAATAAAGGAATACATTTAGAAGGCTTGGTACCCTGGAAGACTGATCACCTAACAATAAGTGAGCTAAAGTTCTTGAAAACAAGAGGAGCTAGAACTTTCAGAGAATGAAAGTGAAAATAATCAATGCTTGAGCAGCATGAAAAAAAAAAAGGAGCTTATGCAAGTCTAGTAAATGACATTTATATCATGCATTTTGATGTACTGAGTTCTGAATGGATGCTGGTTTTTTTAAGGCTCCTAGTTTATAACTAAAAACAGCTAACTCATCTCAGATCCTTGGATACATGAATCCCTAGGATATGTTTCTAGAGGTTTGCAGTGATTTTCTCCATTGTAGATGTTGATTATTGGCTGGCCTGCTGCCTTTTTGACCAGTGCGCTAGTGAGTCAGTTAGCTTCAATATTGTTCTCCCTGTGGATGTGAGGATGATATATGCTCACATATGATGATGTATGTTTCTTACATGCTTTGAGGTAGATAGCCATGGATTCATGTTGCTTACTTTCATTGAGATTTTTAACCATGGAATCACCAGATATCTCTATTGATGTGATCCCAGGCTCTTGGGCAATTGATAGAAGGGTTATAGGAATGAAAAGTTCTACTTGATAGTTATAACATTGCTTGGACCAAGATTGAAGCATATCTTTGAAGTGTCGTGGAGTTGTATCCAAGGGTCTACTTTGCTTGGGGTTATCATTAGTTGCTCCATAGGATCTGTATTGGGTCATCATCCTTTCTTTATGGGGATCTTGATGCCCTAGGCTATTTTTCTCTTTTTGGAGTTGGCTCTAGTACAAGGTTTTGGGTTAGCCAATGGTGAATTTTTAGTGACGGGAGGCTTTTTCCTTGAAATTTAGAAGCACTGTGGGTGAGCTATATTTGATCATAGGACTTGGATAGGAACGGAAAACTTCAGTTTCATGCCTTTTCACTTACCTTTTTTTTGGAGAGGTTATGATTGCATTATAGATTTTATGACGATGTATCAAGAGGCAAGGGACTGATTTGGTTGATTATTTACAGTAGAGACATCTTCCTAGTCCTTCCTAGCGCCTTCAAAAGTTGTTCTAGCTTAGTAGGGAGTTTCTAAGAGAAACTTTAGCTAAGAGTAGTTTTAGGAGGATCTTTTACATGCTTTGAGGAAGTTAGCCATGGATGCATGTTGCTTACTTGCATTGAGGCTATTAACCATGCAATCAACAAATATCTCTATTGATGTGATCTCAGGCTCTTGGGAAATTGATAGAAGGGTTCTAGCAATGAAAAGTTCTACTTGATAGTTATAACATTGCTTGGACCAAGCTTGAAGCATATATTTGAAGTGTTGTGGAGTTGTATCCAAGGGTCATATTTTCTTGGGGTTATCCTTAGTTTCTCCATAGGATATGCATTGGGTCATCATCCTTTCTTGATGGGGATCTTGATGCCTTGGGTTATTTTTATATTTTTGGAGTTGGCTCTAGTACAAGTTTGTTGTTTAGCCAATGGCGAATGCCTAGTGAAGGGAGACTTTTTCCTTGAAATTTAGAAGCACTGTGGGTGAGCTAGATTCGATTTTTTTTTTTTTCCATTGAGCCTCTTTGGATGGCCTTGAAAATGGCCTGGCCCATAGAGAGGGTGCCATCTCGAACCTCTCCCCTATTCTGCAGGCTCTACAACCAGAACAAACCCTAGCAGTGCCATAACCCCTCCAAAATTCCTTGCCCTAAATGCATCCTTATCCCTTCTTAAATATTCCCTTTTATCAACCCAACACTCTCACAAAATTGTCATATTAACACCCATTACTCCATTTTAGTTGGGAAGCCTGATACCTAGGTACCCTACTTGTCTCTATCATGGGAGAAATGGAGGGTCTTACATCCTAGCTTGCTTGGGAGGTCGCATATCTTCCTTTCTCCTTTATCAACTACTGTTATCATGCCATAAGCCAAATGTGAGTTCCTTCTTAAAGTGGGTGATCATCTCAAGCTTACTTTTTACCCCAAAAAAAAATTCTAGGAGTCACGTCGCAATTCTGATGGTTGTTTCCGTCGTTGGTATGACCCAAACGTCGGAAGGCTAAGAATAGTGTCAGAGTGGCGACAGATAAGGTGGCACTACCAACGGTTGTTTCCATCGTTGGTATGGCCTAACCGTCACAAATGTTATGCCCAGTGCTGGAACATCGACGACTGAAGTGACACTTCCGACGGTTGTTTCCATCACTGGTATGGCCCAACCGTCGCAAAAATGTTATGCCACGTGTCGGATTAGCAATGAATGTGGTGTAACTTTTGACAGTTGTTTCCGTCACTGGTATGGCTCAACCATTGTAACAATGTTATGCCAAGTGTCGAAATATCGACGATTGTGGTGTCACTTCCAACGGTTGTTTCCATCACTGATATGGCCTAACCGTCGCAACAATATTATGTCGGTTGTCAGAATAGTGACAAGTGTCATGGCACTTCTGACGATTGTTTCCGTCGTTGGAAAATTAATAGAGTTGGACGTGCGACGACAAGCCGTCGATATTGCAACACATTTTGGGAAGGCATCGTTGTCGTAATACCGATGTCTCCACATGATGTCAGAATAGTGACAATAAAGAGCATGATTCAAATATTGACTAAATGAAGATGCATGTCATGTCTAGTGTCGCTCTACTGAAATTTATTAGAAGTGTCGCATATGCAATGATACAGGAAGCAACATTTTACCCAACCTCAAAGTGTCGCTCTTGGGATGCCTATGTGTCGCAATAGAGACATTTTAGCCATCGAAAATTGGGCCAAATATGCTAGTGACCTGCCAGTAGAAAATCCAGCTATATCGAGTTACCAAAGCAGGCCAACTCCTTCACTAGGGCAAGTGGTTCACCAGGACTAGGTTCAGTAGAAATTTCCTCACCTCATGGAGGCTCTGCACGCAATGGGGGCCATTAGTTCCTAAGGGTGGAGGAATGATCCAGGTGGATATTGGTGGCCACCTACCTATTCCACCTAGACCTCTAGTCAGTTTCATCATTTTCCTTTTTTGTAGCAACATTTACTATTTTTAGCAGTTTTTTGGGTCTTGAACTTCCGAAGCAGTTTTGACCCCCTAAATGATGTTTTTTTGAGGTCTACAACATTCCCTTATCCAAATAAATGGGCTTGCGATAGAACTTGTAGTAATTGGAGAGATATTTCTGATGACATATCGTATGTTCCAAATAGAGATAATATGACCAAGTTACTACCCTGGGAAATTGGTTTCCCAACTAACTCCAACAGGGCCCACAAACTCTTGGTGTTTCATCTCCTGGGGTTAGGGTTTTGGTTGTTTAGAGTTTTCCTATGTTTTTCAATAGTAAAAATTCCCTTATGCCTCATTTTAACACAGTTCAGAGGTCTGTAACTGCCACATCTCTTCTCAAAGATAAGCTAGCAGCGCCCTAGCTATTTTATTACCATTCTTTCTGTAAGCATATTTCAATCGTTTGATATTAATGAGATGAAGTTTTATTTCTGCTGCATCTATGCATTTATGTGTATTTATGTATTTTGTTTCATTCATGCATAAGTCCGGATCAAATATTTTCATAAAAATATCGACAAACATTTTGCAGTTTGCAAACTAGGTATAAGTAATATTTGTCAAGGCTTTTACACTTTAAAATATTTTAGTTAATAAATGTTTTTTCAAAGATGCTTAGATAATTTTTCTTTGTGATTCCCCACTTAAATTCATGTGTTATGAGTATTGTTGATTCTTGTTCATTTGAGAATTGATATTGCTTAGTTTACATACTTCATTTTTTGAATCTCAAGCCTGCCATAATGTCCCATTTTTCTCATAATTGTCTTCATTTTTGGCTTTGTAAAAAAAACAAAACAATTAGTCACAGGTTATGAATGTCAAATATAATAACATTGGGGGCTTATTAGTAAGTTTAATAAGATTAATTATAAAAGAGTTATTGAATGACAATTTTTGAAGAGCAAGCAATAGGCATCAAGAAAACATAGGAAATTAGGTTCTCTCTCTTTTTTCATGTCCACATTTTCCATCTCAGTGATAGCGTTGAACATGTTGATTCATACTTATTGTATTGTATTTGTAATGCTATGTGTTTTCCTATTAAAATTCATGACATGGTTATAAATTTGGTGTCTAAAATTATTATTATTTCATCATATTGGTGAGTCTCTCAACCACTTAGTATGTATTCCACAATGGTCCTCACTAATATAGTAGATAATGGAAACAAAAAACATAATTAAGAATTAAATGTAAATCTCTCACCAATACTTTACAATTTTACTCAAACTCATTATAAAGATAATGCATGGATTTTCTTTGCTTAACATAAAACTAATTTAATGATTATTTTTACGATTAAATACTCTATTAAGTTTGGAAATTTTTTTTGACTTGTATGTCCTTAATTAAATTTAGATATTAACTTGCACAAAATAAATTTTATCAATATCGAAAAACCTAAATTTGGGATTAAAATAATGAGAATTGTGATTCTATTCATTTAATTTACAGCAACATCAAATTCTTATTATTTTGTTCCTTAAAATAATCATTCACCTTTTCTCGATTTCATGCATCTTTATCTATTACACTCTTTTATTCTGTTTGTTTCTAGTAACATTCACATTAGTGTGACAATACTTTGCAAATATTTTAAGAATGCCTCATAGCTATCTTCCCCCTTCCCCCATCCCTAGACCATGATTAAGTAGATGTATTCTTTGTAGCAATAATGCTTGAAACAACATTTCTGTAGTTGGATGGGAATCTTAAAAAAGCTTGTGAGAAGGTAACCATTTTTATTAACATCAAACTTATGCATTGGGGTTATGCTCTAGCATCCCACTCTTTCATGCATTTTTGCATTATAGAAGAGATAAAATGAAAAATTATTATCCTCAACAAAAATAGCATACTTGGTGGACTTTTCTTTTAGTTTTGTGTTTATGAATCTTGGGAAGCTCCAAATCATAAACATCTTAACCTAAATAATAAGTGATTGATACAATCATGTTAAATTGTCATGTTCTTAAAGGCATATAATGCAAACAATGTCTCTTCCTTGCTTTTGTAGCCTTCTAATAGAATTATCACCCTTTAACAAAGGCATGAAACTCTATTATAATTTCTGAACTTTTAACTTTTAATGAGATCTCAAACAAGCATGATTCTCATGGTTAAAACAAACATGATTCCCATGGTTAAGTAGAATTACGGTAATGCTCAAAATATAAATATAAGATGCAAATATAGATATATGATATCACATGGGATACATATATTACATAAGCTCTCATATGGGTGTTCACAAAAATGTGGGCTTTGTGATTATTTTTAAAGTTTTTTTTTTTTTTTTTTGTGTAAGCTTCCCAGGACTACATCTTCATCATGTCCAATATCACCTCAATCGGGGTGGGGAATTGAATAGGTGACTTCACATCAAGGAGTGCTTTAACAAAGCACCCGATCACCATCTATCCAAGACCTCGTGGATATATATATATATATATATATATATATATATATATATATATATATATATATATATATATATATATATATATAAGTCATGTCCAAGAATAACATCTAAATAAGACAGAGAATTGAATCAATGACTTCAATCTATGAGTGCTTTAACAAAACACCTAATTACTATCTATCCAAACTCCAATAATTGTCTTTAAAATTTTAAATAATCCATTTTTTAAGATTTGAATTTCTCAAATAAAACATGACTCAATAAATATAAATTTATATCAATATTAATATATAACTCATTAAAATGTTTTATTTAAAATCACAAAAGTATATTTGTTATTGAAATTTCAACTTATTAGTTAAAATTTAACATTTATAATTATAAATTTATATCAATATTAATATATAACTCATTAAAATGTTTTATTTAAAATCACAAAAATTGTATTTATTTGTTTTGCTGTGTTAATTTATATATTAAATAGTAGAAAACAATATCTATTATACATATATATATATATATATATATATATATATATATATTGTTTTTGAAGTGGCTCAATAATTGTGAATTTATATTAATATTAATATACGTAACTCATTAAAATGCTTTCTTTAAAATCACAAAGTATATTTGTTACTGCTTTTTATTCAAATTTCAATTTATTCATTAAATAATTTGTTAAAGTTTAACAATATGAATAATGGGAAAAACAATATTTTATTTAAAATATATATATTTTTGATGTATGCATTTTGATTAGTATTTCAACTTTTGTCATAAAAGAGCCGAAAAAATATATAAAAGTAAAAGTAAATCTTCAATTTAATCAAATGTTTTGGAAAAATATGCTTATGTTACAAAAATAAAATAAATGTGTTCAATTTCAAATAAAACTCTTCACATGGAAGCTATACCTCAATAACTTGCCTATGCTACAAAGAGATCTTAGATATAATTCTTCCAACCCTTATTTATGAAAACATGCCATAATATATATTAAATTTTAATTTTAGAAATTCAAAATAAAATTTAATTATAAACTTATATTATAAAATAAAATAATATAAATGTCAATTACTTTTAAATTAAATATATATAAATAACTTAAATAAAACAAAATATTACTTCTTTTTTATTTTTAAAAATATAAGATTTATTTTTTTCTCAACCCAGAAAAGAATATACTCAAATTTCTAATTTTAGAAGCAAAAGTAATCCCTTACCAAGTTATCGTGAAGTAAAATTTCAATTGTGTAAAGAAAGTTACAAGTATATGTTAATGGTCTTAGTGGATTCGAATGGGGATTAAGTGGTAAATTCATGTATGTAAGTGGGAGATTATTGTAATTTATCGTTCTTATATAATTTATTGGAGAGTGAATCAAAGACTTCTCGTTTTAAATATGTACTAAGTGGAAGATCATTCTTATGTGTGCTTTTATATAGATTATTTAGAAGTGCGAGTTACAGATCATTAATTCAAGTTGCAAGTTATTAGTAGGTTTGAGTGCGATTTCGTTCAGGTATTTGTATCACAACAATATGATAAGTGTTGGTATAGATTGTTAAGAGGCATGAATTAGGGATTATTTATTTATTTGGATGAAAAATATATAGTTGATAAGGTTAGTGAGCAAATTTTAGTATGTAAAGTGAAGGATAATTATGGATTATTAGTTTTAATTGTTAGGGTGAAAGTGTTATTATAAATAAGAAAATATATATATATATATATATATATATATATATATATATATATATATATATATATTCTTATTTATAATAACACTTTCACCCTAACAATTAAAACTAATAATACATATATATATGTATTATTATAAAAATTTATTATAAATTATACTTATAGATTTAATTTCTAAATTGGTATGTAAAATATCACAATTTTAGTTTATTTAAAAAAAATCATAATTTTATTATTTCGTTACATTTTTCATAATTTTCTTAAGTATATGTTATTGGTTGTCTTTACTTGGAACATTCCGAAACTTAAGGCAAAAAGTCTATATATGAATTGTTCTTTCTCAGCTTCACCTAATCTAGTACATCAAATAAATAAAATCCACTTATCCACTCAAAGGATGTATATCATTTCTTTGCTAGAGATATGACATTACTTTCTACAAATAGAATAAATAAAATGATTAAAATTGCTAAAAGTACATTTTGATTAGATATAAGAAATACCACATATGGGAGCACGTTTTTCTCCTACCATTAATTCTTGAGAAATACTATGATAATATTCCAAAAATTTTGGTTCATATTTCATGTTATCATCTAAGTACTAAGCTACATCAATGTTGTAACTTTGTAAACCATCAAATTCCATATTTATCACCTATAGACATGATGAAGAGCAAGAAGGTTTAAAACACTCTAAAATATTTGACCTCTTCAACGATGAATTTAGAAACACATTGTGACATCTTTATTCATCTTTGACCCATTTTATAGAAACTTGGGAATCACCAAATACTTGTAAAATTTTGATTCCTTTTCCATTTGCCAACAACAAAACTAGTTTTAGTGTCATCAATTTCGCATAATTACTTGACCCCTCCACTAACCCTACCTTAAACTTGATGGAATGATTATTTACAAGGAATATGATCTCTCCCTCTCCACGTATATCAAGATACCCTTGTGATGTCCTATAAAAAAAATCGTAGGGAAAGCTCTTATCAATTTATTCTTGAACCACTACCCTTACTAAGTTTTCTTCCTTATATTAAGGGAAATGACTCTTTATGTTGAGCTCAATGCCTTCACATTGTATTGAAGGAATGCATTTTTCTTCAAAAATTGAAAGGTTCCTAGCCAACAATATCTCTTAGGATACTAGCAATGGAAGAGTCTTAAAATCCTTGGTTTGTGGATTCCCTACCCAATTCCTCAAACCTACTTAATAGGGCTACCAAGTTGTCGCTAGATCAGTGTTCAATTATCATTTGTTGTTGGTTGGTGCTTTATTTTTGCAATTGTTGACTTAATGGCTATAGGTGTGTGCTAATATATGTGCAATGTATATGTGTGCATGTGTTCTAATGGCCTTTGTGATGGTTAATATTCTTGGATATAGATGCTCACATACTAAGTGTGCGTGCAAAATATTAATTGTGTGCACACAACCCCTTAGTTGTCACCCTAGTGTGTGTGCACAAAACCCCTTACATGTCACTCTAGTGGGTGTGCACATGTGCATGTTATCTTTTACATTTATACAAGAAACTTGGTGTCAAATGTTATAGATGTTTTGTGGGTGCAAGGTGCTACCCTTCAACCTTGTGGGGATGTTGTCCCTATACACTGCTCAAACAACAATAGTAGGCTCACAAGGGTAATTCCTTTAGATCATGTGATATATGTAAGGTCATACAAGTTTGTACGATTGTGAAAATTTAGTGTAGAAGATTAGCACTTTTTTACATGCATAAGAAGACATGCCAAATATCCATAGTCACACTTGGATTAATTAAATATTTTTTTAATTAATATATAACTAAATGCCCAAGTTAAGTGCTAGGTGATGTGGATTATATGGAGGATGAACTTAAAGTAGAAATATAACAGAAAACACACAAATATATTTTAAACAAGATAGTTATATAATCAAAATCCAAATTCTATTCATGAATGAAATAAAACATTATAAAATGCAAGTCAAAACAAACTAGCTAGATTGGTGATAGGTTATTTCTAAAAAATAGATGTGTATATTATGATCATTTGCAAGAATACATTACCAAAGGCAAAAAATTCCATTTTAACATAAATTATGAATCACTAAGAGACAAAAACCCTAAATATTAAAAACCCTAACCCTAGGCGATGATGTGAGACTTGAGGAGGCTAGTTGATATGTCAATTTCTCGAGGGTGTAACTTTTGGATACAAATTTTTTTAGAGAATTTATTGGATCGCTACAAAGCCTAATCCATGCCCTATGCATTTGTCAAGCCATATAATCAGATTTTCCATGGATCATGTCAATTACCAAAAACACAATGGGAATGCCTGAAAATTGCATTGAAAGTTTACTGAAAAAATGCAGTAGAACTATCAAGATGTGGATCCATTCTATTTACTTGGAATAGTTGAGTAGCCACCAATATACACTTGGATCAATTATCCCCCCTTCAAATTCAATGGAATCCTTTTTTTCAATCTCCACCATAAATATGGGGAAACTTCTATTGAATTTGACTTCAAGTGAGCCACTTGATTGGGTGAAAGAGTTTCCTTGCTTTGATTGTCCAATAGAGTTGGGTTTTTTACTAGTGGGTTTCCTTTGTCTTGGTTTCCATAATCTATTTTGTTGTATCTTGCTCAATGCACTTAGAATTGAGTTCTATAAGGGACTAGTGCTTGGACACCCATGAGGTGTCCAAGAAAGGTGGAACATATTAGCAAAGTAGCTTCACATTAAATACATGGTGTAAGCCAATTAAAATGGGAACACTTAATTCAAAAAAATTCTCACCTATAGCCTTAGTGATTGTTTAAGGCCCTTATTAGAGTGGTAAAATATTTTTTTGGGCGCTTTGGGGGACTCTTTGTTCAAATCCCACCATATATTGCATGGAACTAGATGTTGATCATGGTATTGCTTCTACTTCATATTTGTTTATTGAAAAATGTCATGAAATTGTTGTTGAATGCACAAGCTCTATTTAACAAATTTGGTTCTTGTATTAGCCTCAACCTAAGAAGGGGATGATTATTCTTGTATATATTTAATGGGTAAATCCATGTTAATTAGGGTCAATGGTTGGAACCCCAAGCACACTTGAAAATGGTTGTGGCCAATAAAACCATGAAGGGTTGTTGTAACAACATAGAATACAAGGAAGACTCTCGTCTCATTCTATGGACGCTTGAGTTGTACACTCTCAACATATTCACAATCATCATGTCGACTAACTTTGTTTATCCATTAGTTTTTAGGTGGAAGGTACTTGATTTTACAAGCATGTTGTGCATCATTGAACACAAAATAAATTAGAAAAAACTAAAGAACCTACTATCCTATTTGAAACAATTATCTTGGAATCTTATAATGAACCCAAACATGATTGAAGGGGAGCTTAAAATGACCTTTATTGTGACACTCTTATTAAAATGTGTCAAAATGACCTTTATTGTGACACTCTTATTAAAATGTGTCAAAATTACCATCTTAGAGAATCGATCAACAACCAAAAACACACAATCATTTCCATGCTTAGTCAAAGGAAATCTTGACATGTAGCCCATGGAGTGAAATCCTAGGGTTTGTTAGGGTATGAAAAGGAGTGTACAACCCCTTCTTCTTGATGGAAGTTTTAGAAATGGAAGAGCTAGTGCATGATATAACATACCTACTAACATCCTATTGGAGCTTTGGAGAGTAGAAGTATTTTTTCAATACTACCACTATATTCTCCATGCCGAAGTGTCTTGCCACTAGATTATAATACACCTCCCAGAATAGCTTCTCGTGCTCACTTGAAGGAATACAAAGATGGCCCAAATGGCATAAAATTTTTCCTTGGAGAAAAGTTTGAAACTAGTTGACTCATGCACATTATCCAATAAGTAGCAAAATTATTGTCATTATCATGTGATTTCCCCCTTCGAGTAACTCATGTCCATAAGATTTGACTAGTACATCAGCACCACAATTAAAGGTTAGAAGAGGAAGTTCGCAACTTGATTTATGACACCCTTCTTGTCCTTAACATTTAGGTGGAATTTTCTCAAGTATGTAGACCACTTTTAATGGTGACCATCACATAACTTTATTTTTGTTTGCATGAACTACAAGGGCTTGTGATCAATGATGATTGTCTCCTTCCCTAAAATGTAATGGTTCCATCAGGGTAGGCCTACATAATGGAATACATCTCCTTGTCATAGGAGGGGATCCTAAAAATCACAATAAAGATAATTTCACTATTATATACCATTAAATTTCCATATTGATTGAGGATTCCATTGATACCATAGTTTGAAGCATCTATCTCAATCTCAATGGGTTTTTGTAGGTATGGAAAAGTGAGTGTCAGCGCCAAACAATGGTGATGTTTTAGATCCTTGAATGATTTATGTTGTGATTTGGGCCAAAAAATTTATCTTTGGGTCCACCTTTGGTCACTTGTCTTAGGGGCCAAGCGACATGACAGAACCTCAACACAAACTTTTGATGAAAATTGGAGAGACTAACTAATTACAAATGTGACTTGGATATTGGTCAAATCCATATGTACATATATCTCAAATACTAAATTCTTTGGATATTTAATGAACATTTCTTCATATTAAGATATAAGGTGTGCTACTATAGGGTTATCAAGGCCCGTTGAATGTAATGCAAATGCCATGCCAAGTTTTGATGAACATTAGGATATTATTGAAATATATGGCCAAAAAATAAATTATGAAAAATTGTAAGATATAATACATCATCCTAATAAATGTTTTTGAAGCATTATTCAAGCCAAAAGGCATGAAAAATCACTCAAAAATTCCTCCTTTAGCTTGAAGGCAATCTTCCATACATAAATTTTCTCAATTGGTACCTGGTGGTAGCTTGACTTCAAAAGAATATTATTGAAAAATTTAGCATCCTTGAGCTAATAGAAGTTCATCAATTAGGGGAATTGTATATTGGTTCTTATCAAGGATTTGTTTATAGATTTGTAATCAAACACCAAGTCAACATGTCCCACCCTTCCATTGAACCAACATAATTAGGTTCTCGCAAGGTGAGGAACTTGGTTAAATGTGGCCCTCTATTATAAGCTCTTCAATATGGCACATAATCTCTTAATTCTCTCTTAGGGGAAGCATCTATATAATACATCATAAGGTAAATGAGTTACAAGTATCAACTCAATTAAATACTTGGCCATGTAAAGCAAAGGTACCCTTACAGGTGAAGTGAAGATATTTAACTATTCTAGAGAAACCTTGCAAAGGTTATGGTAGTTGCAATGATCTTCCATTCACCTTTTGATTGAATCATGAAGAGGATAAACCTCTTTCTTACACTTATTCACTCAAATCAAGGAGATCATGGTAGTCAAAACTACCTCTAGAACCTATAGAGTTGAACCCATAAAGTAATAGTGACATTGATATGGTTTATATAGTGAATGGAATGAAGGATGAAATATAAATGGAAAAACACCGAGTTATTAGAGAGAGAATAGTAATACAATGAAACCCAAATTCTATTAATTAATGAAATAGAGGAAGATTGTAAAATGAAAAGAAATATAACCTAGCTAGAATGATGGTACCTTATATTTGAAGAGAGATGTGCAAGTGATTCATATTTGAAAGAAGGCATTATAAAAGGTGAATACTATCATTTTTACCACATAGTATGAATATCTAAAAGAAGAAATCCCTATGATCCAAAACCCTAACCCTATGAGATTATGTGACAAGAGGAATTTGGGCCTCAAGGAGACTAGTTGATATGCCAAATTCCTCAGGCTACAACTTTTGCATACAAAATCCATTTATGGCAGTGTTTGGACCATTAGAAAACTTAGTTGTTTGGTATGGCCTATGCAAAATTACTCATAATGTTAGATAGTTTAGATATTTATAAATACTAATTATTTATGATAAACAGTGAAGTTTACAATATTAAAATTAAGTTAAAGAAATTTCCTTTTGAGAAAACCTAAGCACTTCCCAATATTTTAAAAATGACATTTAGTAAACACATCAACATTGATTATGGTGTTTGACCTAATAGAAATATGAAGAATTAACCCCAAATTACATTACATAAATGTCAAAATAATTAACCATTTGAATTAATTCACCAATTTTAAAATATATATCTTATCAATATTATAAATAAATTACTTTATAACAAAAACTATGTAATGGAGGTCTATGTGGATGTCTTTCCTGACCGCATACGGTTAGGGTTTTGGATTTCGGCTAGGGTTTCGACTGTTGTCGTCTATGCCACAACAACCACCTGAAGTCTTGCTTGGGATCGTCGTGTCATTGCCTACTAATCTTGGGAGTTTCTGAGACCATTTCCGATAGTTTTTCAATAGTTACCTTCAGTTGTTTCCTATCCCTATCCCGCACCTCTAAGAAAACTAAGTGTGTTAAGGCTGGAAATAAGAAGCTCGATCTGGTTCTTGGAGACGGTCTTTATATAGGGGAGGTTTTGGAGAAGGTGGATCAAGTACTGGTGGGTCATTTTTGCGGCCGTAAATATAATCTTGCAAGACTCTGACTCTGGATCATGGAAATTTGGTGCCAAGTGATGGAGGAACTTTTAGTGATCGTCATTTTACCTCATGGATGGTTTGCTCTCTGTTTTCAGCGACCAGATTATGTTCAATGGGTCCTTTCTCGCTTCTGGCATATTGAACAGGCTCTGGTTCTCTTGAAGTGATGGAGCCCTCTATTCGACCTAGAACGTGAGCAATTGGGTGCGGGTCTGATCTGGGTACATCTTCCTAGACTACTTCTTGACCTATCGTTGGAAGACATCTTCAAGCGTATTGGCAATGCCCTAGGAACCTACTTGGATTATAAAAAAGCTTATATCACTACTATAAATATGACTATGGCACGAGTTCTTGTCCATCTGGATACCAGGGAGGGATTGGAGGAATCCATCAATATTTGATGGAGATAGTTCTCACATTTTCAAACCCTGGATTATGAAGGGGTCCCCTTTAGATGACATATGGTTGGTCACCTCTTCAAATAATGTCCTCTCCTCCCTTCTCACAAGGATTCGGTTGTCCCGATTGCATCGTCAAACGCTGATACTCATCCTGAGCCTCCATCCTCTTAGGTTCCCACATCTGCTGGACGGCCTTCAAGGATAAAATCTTCAGTTGCAGGCACAAGCACAACTCCATTGCGCCCTATTTCTCCCAGGATCACTCAATGGCACGCAACGACTGTTAGTCCCTCTTCAAGTATTCCTCTCTCCCATTCTCTTTCAACTACTCATTTATCATGTACATCTTGTGTTTTTATCCATGCCTCTTGTACCTCTGCTCCACCCAAGGACCTCTCTCTCATTCCCTTCCCCCCATCACAACCACCTCCCACCTTCTTTGACACCCCCCAACTATCCTGGATCCTCCATCTTCGCACTCCATCTCTGATGTTTCCTCTGACTCCAGGGGGAGTCATACCTACTTTCTCAGGTCTAGGTTCAAAGCATCATCTATTTCCATAGGAGTTTTGGGTATTATCCCTCCCCCCCCTCTCCCTAAAGCCACGAGAGGTAGAAATTCCTTTATTTATAAGGCTATCATCCAAGCAGGGCTTGATATGGCTGATGGTAGGCAACACACTCTTGATAAGGTCCTTAGAGCATAGGCGACCCTCCCCGAGGTTACCCGATGAAGTGTTTGTCTTTTAACTATCATCATTTTGCTAGTACCGCCAAAAAACTAGCCCTCAAGATATTATTTGACAACCTATTGGTGGATTTAATATTCCTTCAATAATACTTAGATGTTTTTGATTAGCGGTTGTCATTGATGTCAACCCAAGTAGCACCAGGTGCTACCCCAATATTTCATGGGAATTTTGACCTACCAAATTACTATATTCTAGGTTAAGAATGATTTTGATGTTTTCTACTTGTCGAGATGTTTCCGTTGATATATGGCACACCACATAATTCTTCACGGTTTGAGAGATATTCATGTTTAAATTTTGTAACCCCAGTTAGTGGGCTAAAACCCCATGGGGTTGTGGCATGGGTCATTGAAAAGTCATAATTAATATTTTTTAAGCTCCTAAAATCCCTCCCATGTTCACTTGTTGAAGCCCCTCTCAACCTAAGCATTTATATGAATTGTGATCCTCATATCCTCCTTAAGTAGGGATTTCGCTTTCCGAAAGAGGTCATCGTGGAATTTTCTCTCTAAATTTTTTTATACGAACGTTCAGAAGCTGAAATTTTTAAGAGGTGAAGCTGAAATCTTGAGGAAGCTCCTGTAAAAATTTCATATCAAGGTACGAAACATTTTCGGAGATATGATCTGTGTAATTCAGTGTTTTTGCAGGCTCCTGAAATTCATCTCAAAGAAGTGACCTTGGGAAAATCATCATAACTCTCTCTCTGAGTATCGGATTGGAATTCTGTAAAAAGTGGAAGATATTGCATGGATCGTAGTTTTCTCTGTATCAAGTTTTGAGCTTAATGAAGAAACAGTGACATGTAGCACGTCGTACAAGTTCGATCTACTGAAAAAGTCCATAATTAAGGCATTGTGAGAGATTGGGCATAACTCTCCCTTGAAGAATCCAAATTGGGTCAGACCTGTGGAAATGGAAAGAAGACCCAGAGGACTACTACAGGGCTAAAAATCATAGATTGGAGATCTCAAATAACAGAGATACGCCAGATTCAATATCGAGCTCCTAGAAGGCAAGAAAAATCTAGATCATGTGTTGTCAAGGGTTGCAAAGGACCAGATTTTCTAGTGCAGCAAAGCAAAGCAAGGTGCAGCATAGGGTAGCATGACAAGAGTAGAAACCAAGGTTCAGAATAGAAGCAAGAAGTTCACCACATGAATTCTTCAAGTGGCCAGCACTGCATACAGTCATTGTAAAGGTATCATTGTACTAAGTCATTGTAAATGCATCATTGTAAAAATTGTACAAGTGTCTATCTGCCAAGAATTGAAGAGGAAGTGTTGGGAGGTCTAGGATCATCATTAGGTGGTTGTGTCATAGTTGGGGTTATGGTCTAGTGTGTCTTCTTCTTCTACATCATTCTATATCATTGTAAAGTGGAACATTTTCCCTGGTACAGGAGTCCATTCCTCTTTTATTCTTCTATAGGGTGGTAGGGTGGTGCTAGGTTGGTGCATGAAGTCACCAATAGGTTCAAGCCTATGAAAAATTCAAGGTGTTAGGGTGGTGCTAGGGTGAGTTGTAACTCATTGGGTGTTGGGGAATCTGTTCAGTTGACTACTGAAGAATATTGGGCGTTGGAGCGTCCATCCAGTGGGAGCTGGAGAAGAATGCTTTTCTAGATTTTAGGAATTTGGAGCTTTATTTTCAATTAGAGTTGAATATTAAAGAATTATTAGAAAATCATTAGGTGGTTTTTGTCCTGGAGTGGGTTTCCATCTTAAAAACTACGTGCATTTGTGTTCCTTTTGTTTACTACTATCATTATAAAAACACTGATAATAATTGAAGATTAATTAATGCTTTAATTGAAAGGAATATTGATTCAGCCCCCCTCTTAGTATTTCCAACAATTGGTATCAGAGCTTGGTTCCTTCAACAACAGTTTAACAATTGGAAGGAGATCATGGAGCATACCAATAATGGTGTACCTTTTTTCAATGAAAATAATTATGCACTCTGGAAAGGAAGAATGGAGGTCTATCTCTTGGCACAAGGTTATGAAGTATGGGACACTGGTCAAAATGGATTTACACCAACCATGGATGAACAAGGTAAGAAGATTTTGGTAAATGATGCAAAAGAAAAGAATATTATTATAAGTGGACTTATTGAATCTGCTTATCATAAGGTGTTGGGTTGTAAAACCACCAAAAAGGTATGGGACAAGCTTGAGAATATATATGCAGGTGATTCAAATGTCAAAGAAGCAAAGCTTCAAATCTATAGAGAAAAATTTGATCAATTCAGAGTGAAAGAAGATGGCAACATTGTTGCATACTTCCAATAAGTTGATGAAATAACCAACAATATGGAAGGATTGGGAGAGCCAGTTGACGAGAAGACTATTGTACGAAATATTATTAGAACGTTACTAAGGAGATTCAACCCAAAGGTATCGGTCTTAGAATACAGTGAAAATCTGGAAAAACTCATCAAAGAGTAATTACATGGAGTTCTCATAGCATATGAAATGAGACTTGATGAAGAAGAGGGTACTTCGCATCTAAGAAAACCAATCAGGACAAACAACCTTTAATTGAAAATACATGCACCTCCAAGTGTGAAGAAAAGGGAGATGATGAAGAAGGTCTTTCAGATGAAGAATATGCTTACTTTACGAGAAAACTAAAAATTGGTAAGGGAAAATTCAAAGGTAAACTTCCATTGATATGTTTCGGCTGTGGTGAGGTTGGGAATTTTGCAACAAAATGTCCGAACATAAGTGATGGAAACTCAAAAGGAAAGAAAGGCTTTAAGAAATTCAACAAGCAAGGTGAAAATAAAGGATCCAAAAGGAAATTTCTCTCTAAAGAAGATAAATCATCATCTGATGAAGACAGTGATGCAAAGAAGAAGCCAATGAGAAAGTATTGTTTATGGCCAAGCACAATAAACAAGAGGTATCAAACAACGAAGAAGAAGGGTTGACCATAGAAGAATTTTCTGAGGCAATCAGGCTTATAAAAGAGCTCAAGGCTGAGAAGGTTCGTTCCAATACTCTTGAAGAACAAGTTTAAGGTCTCAAAATTGAAGTTGAAGAACAAATGTATTGAAGAGTCACTTCAAATGAAGTTGGAAGAAAGCAACCAAGAAAGGGAAGCATTGGAAGCCGAAGTAGCCTCACTATGTAAGGAAGTGAAGAAGGGAAAAGTTGTCCAAAACTATGCCAACAGCCCAAGGGCATTGGAATAACTCATCAACAATCAACGATCTTACAACAACAAAAATGGCCTCGGTTACAAAGAAGAAGAAGCAGGACCTTCTATAACCAAATACAATGAACCTATCAGATATGACATGCATGTAGACTTCATTGGACAAGATTCGCAAGAACATCCTTGGAAGACGATTCCTCGACGAAGATTTCCTTCCAGGTACCAACATATTTTTCATGGCTATTGTTATTCATGTGAAAAATTTGGTCATAAAGCTGTAGAATGTCACACATACCCTAGGAACCAATACAATTCCAGGAGATCCTTCAAATATGAACCTCCCAGGGCTCAACGAAACATCAATAGATTTGAACATTTAAGAAATAATATGAAATGTTACAAATGTCATAAATTTGGACACATAGCCAGAGACTGCAGACTTGAAAATCCACCAGAAGAATATTCAAAGCCACAGAATGAACGAACATGGAAGAAGAAGAAGACTGATAATTGTGCTCTCTCTCGCAAGGCTCAAAACAACAAATATGTGTGGTATGTTGATAGTGGTTGCTCAACACATATGACTGGAGATAGAAGGAAATTTGTATACCTGAAAGAGAAGAAGGATGGAACTGTATCCTTTGGAAATGATGGATCTTCAAATGTTATAGGATCAAGTATCATCACTCTTGAAAGAAAATATGTTATAGCCAAGAATGTTCTATTGGTTGAAAACATGAATCACAATCTGCTCATTGTTGGACAAATGTGTGATCAAGGACACACAATGCTATTCAACACCACAAAATGTGAAATCAGGAAAGGTAGGTATCGTAAAATTGTGGCTACAGCAAGTCGAGCTCCAAACGACATATATGTTCTGGATGAAGCAACTAAATCATGTCTACTAGCTAAATAAGATGAAAGATGGTTATGGCACAAATGAATGGGTCACATAAACTTTGACAATCTTGTCAGGATAAGAAAAAAGGAAGCAGTACGAGAAATGCCAAAAATATCAAAACCTTCCAACACACTATGTGAGGCATGTCGGCACGGCAAGTAGACAAAAGTCCAATTTAAAACAAAATAACACTTTACATCACATCCATTGGAATTGATACATACTGATCTATGTGGTCCTGTGAGAACAAAAGGCTTATATGGAGAATTATATTTCATGTTAATGATAGATGACTATACCATGATGACAACCGTCAGTGTCCTAAAGAAAAAATATGAATCATTTGAGTGCTTTAAGATCTACAAGGAGTTGGTAGAAAAAAAAACTGAGTTGAAAATAAAGTGTCTAAGATGAGATAATGGCAGTGTTTCGGGGAATTTCACCCTAGAGGTTAGTTGGGTTACAACCTCCACAGAGCAGGGGCATGCTACTTAAGAAGGACTCACACAACCATGCACGTTCAGAAAAACTAAATAGAGTAGGGGAATATCACCCTAGAGGTTCATTGGGTTACAACCTCCACAGAGCATGGGCATGCTACTTAAGAAGGACTCACACAACCATGCACGTTCAGAAAAACTAAATAGAGTAGAATGAGAAAGTTACCCGTAGGTCCTACGGTTGAAGCAGATCCCGCGGGGTCCAAACCCCCAGCAACCGTCCTTCCTTCTTAACTTGAAAGACAAGAAGAAACAAGCATGAAGAACTGGTTGTACAACATATATCTACTCTAAATGTTAGTGAAATCAACATGAAACATTAAATAAATCATAATGAATGCTTAAATAACAATATTCTCATACATATAAGCATACACTAACACGTTTATTTCGGGAACAACATGGTACTTCTGTATTATAAATAGCATGTACAAAAGTAACAAGTGGAGAGATCACCTGATCCTTCCAAGGCCTTCGCAGACCGTCGTCCGGATCCATCCAGCCCTTGCCTCGCTAAGACTCCTTCCAAACTGGTGCATACGAGATAACATATAAAGGGATGTGTATCTCAAGGAAACAAGGGTTTCCTATAATGAACTGGGAAAGTGCAGGAGGCACGGGGAATCAGACTTGGATAAGGAATACCAACAGAGTATAATATCAATAATTCTCTCTCTCCCTTAGGCCATACACATGAGGGGTTTTTATACTCCCTCCAAGTAGTTTCAATAGTTGGAAACAGTTGGCCACGTGCTGGGGTGGTTGAACTACCTGAGTAACCATCAACCCAGCCCGAAAATAGGGAATAATTATATATATTTTTAATCATTTTAATGGCATACACGGAAAATTCTAGCTGGACTCGCGTATACACGCGGAAAAGTACGGGCATAGTCGCGTATGGGGATTTTTACACTGTTTTTAAGTGAATTTGTCCAAGTCTGTAGGAATGGGTGCCCAAAGCCATATAAGAAATCATGAATCATATGAAGGTGAGAAATGATGCTATAACAGATGCCCCCTAATATATGAGGTTAGAAGGGGTACATGATGGCCGAAATGTATTATGCACATAGAAAGAACTTCACAAGGACAAGAGAGGACTTCACCAGATTTCAGCCTGCCAAAAACCAATGAAAGAAAACAGAGAGTCAACTCATGCTGAGGCGGGCATACCCATGCTCAGTCAAAAATACATCATATGGAAAGTACTGAATAGATCCAATATGTATACAAGTATAGCTGAACTGAAAGTACACAATGAATCATCTAAGCATGGCCCGGAAGTGTAAGTCTGAATCAATGTCCAAGTATCACATATAGAAAGCTGATCAAAGATGGTGCAACTGGATGTCTGATCATATAAGTAACTGAATCTCCAAGTACCGAATCATAAGAGGTGGAATAACCGGTACAATCACGCAACTCGGGAGCCAACATATAGGATGCTGCTGTACTGAACTGCAACATATAAGGGTGGACGGCATCACTGGCAGAAACTGAATGGACTGTCAAAAGTGAACCGAGAAATGCTGATGCAACCCGAGGTCTTCACCGATCACTATGGCACAATTCTACATAATGGGAATAAATGAGCTGAAGTCGACCATGTGAGAAATCGTTGGATTACCGGTCAATGATGTATACCGTTAACCAATGCGAGACAACCCACCGATAATGATAATGAGTGTCAAGGTGCCCCAGTACAATCTAACAAGTGCGAATGAATGAGTTGAAGTCGAACACTTGAAAGAATCTACCAATCAGGAAATGATGAATCCCCACTATCGATAGCGAAGAGTCTGCCACTGATGACTACAAACCCTAAGGTACTGACAAAAAGACTCTAGACCTTATTCCCAGAGCAATGAGTCGGAGTCGATGGGAAAAGATCTGCTGGAAGGAAGGCATTAAGGCATCCCACATCAGTCCAGCGCGAGTGTAACCCGCAGGCCAAAATTTGGAAGGAATCGGACGAAGTAGAGTGATGGAACAAAAACCGAAGTACGTTTCCGACATGCACAAGATGAAGCTAGCGCACGGAAGAAACCCTCTGAACCAACCAATAATGAAAGCTGACACAGAGGCGAGAAATCCACCGATAGGGTCAAATGGAAATCAAGGTACCGCACGAATCCCAAGTGTGATAATGTGTGCTGACGTCGAACACAGGGGAAACCACTCAGTCAAAGACCCATGAAAGACCCATGATGATGATCAAATGCCGAGCACGAGGTCACCTATCAATAATGGAAATAGGCCCAAGGTGCGGCTCTAGGTTTTCTCTCAGAGCAATGTGTCGTAGTCGATAGGAGACAAACCCGCCGGCAAGAAGTCAATGGGGACCTTCTCAAACCAGCACGAGCAGAAGACCAAAACATCTGATGTGATAGAACATGATACTGACAAGACCGGGAAGGCCGACTGAATAATGAGTCAAGAGACACCGCAGAATGGCCGACTCTGGTTAGACTTCCCTTGAACAAAAACACGACTCATGATGACCATGGCAGTAAAAAGTGACACTGTATAAGTCTGTTATGCAGGAGGCAGAACAAACTCTCCATATGATTGGAAGAGATAACCAACCTGGGGAGAACTGACAAGTGAAACATGGTAAAGGCTGAACCTAGGTCAAAACTAAAACCATCCCAAATGAAGGAAATATATATAAGTATATGTGCTTTGTTCAAGGGCGACAAACTGACTCTGTACTGCCATCAAAACAACGAAGATACATCCCGTTCTCGCTCTTTTTGTTATATTTGATTTTTTTGTCTTTTTCATATAATAAGCCTGAAAAAGAATAAAAGAATGCTATGGTACAATGGATAGAACGAGTATCAAGAAATCAGATGCACTAGTTCCTGGGATTGGAACAATCCTATGCTCAATGCAAGGTGGCGAAAACTGGTAAGTGATACTCAGAGGAACGCTCCATCCATGGGTAAAAAGGTGTCAAGTCGTGATAGCTAAGTGCATGCAATGGTTAACTTGTACAGAAAGTCAAGGTCAAAAGTTGGCTTAAACATCGAGTCCAAATGAAGCCGGCTAAAGGCCAAGATAAACAAGTAGCCAATATGCAATGCAGTAATACAACTTAACGACACCAGGGAGCCTCTAGGGTAAAGCCAGAAAAAATGATAGTGATGAAGAAGAAGAATGAAGCTTCAACACATAAGACATGGTGGGACTAAAGAGGACTCCCGAGCCTACATAAAACGCAGCATGGGCAACAAGTGATAGCGAGGAACTAACTAGGAAGCCCATGTAAAGGAAGGCTCTACCATCAAGTCATGATTAAATAATCAGCGAGTGAAATGGGTGTAATACTCATGACCTGATGGGATCGACCCTAAGGCAAGTGATCAGTATGGAGGCTAGAATGCAAGATGCAACGGAAAGTGATTTCCCTAACCTATATGCCAGTGAAGATCATATACTTGCCGTGACGAGTCGGAAAACATGGATCAAAAACCGGGAAAAATCTCAAAATCGTCAAAATGTACCTGAAACATACCAAACTGGGCACTTCCAAGCATCCGAGTTATGCGGCTTAATACAGATCGAAAAAATAAGCATAAAAAGTTTTTGCAAAAATTTTCAACTTTTTAGCCATAAATAGACAAATTACCTCTCATTTGGTTCATTATTGCATTGCTGATTTGGAAAAAGTGCTCTGGAGCTAAAAACTTCTTTCATCAAATCAGGAACAACCGACCGTCGGAACGCGCCGAAATTTCAGGTAGGCTCCTTAATCATCCTGTTTATTCATTTTGTTCGTTTGGAATTTAAAATTAAGTGATTTTTTGCTTTAAAACCCTTGCTAAAATATGCGGACTTGCGCATACGCGGGTTCAGTAAAGGCAAGTCGCGTATACACGTGACTGTGCACAGGAAAAGTCGCGTATGCGCAGGTCCGAATGAAAAAAAGCGTGGCTAATGCAAAATTTGATGAAATTTGACATGATGACAATCTCCTGGAGAGAACGTGAGCATAGCGCAATTGACCAAGAGGTCATGCAAGATTGTGCAGCTCAAAATATCCTTCGGAATTGCGGTTTATTCAAATTCTTCAAAATGCCAAATATGAAAAGCAATGTGCGGTTGCTAGAAATGCTTGTGAATTACTGGGAACCAGATCAGGATTGCTTCATAATTGATCAGATGCCAATACGCATTGAAGTGGAGGATATATATTTCATCACTGGACTTTCCCGGAGGGGAGAACCAGTAGATTTGCACGGAAAGCCCTTGGGAGGGTTGACCATGGAAGATTATGTCCATGTATATTGCGTAGAGAATTCCAAAAAGGTTGGAACGCAGATTGCGATTAAAGATCTGAGGGATTTGCGCATGAAAATCCTCCTGTTCACCATCGGCAGAGTGGCAGGATCAGCCTCTCTACAACAGGCGTCTAGGACACAAATGAGCATAGCAGTAGAATGTTTGACTCATGTTTATGATTGGTGCACAGCCCTATTATTGAACATGAAACAACAACTGACTTCAATCCGCCAAGTAAAGACCAAACAATTTGGCTATGGTACCATTTTGACAACATTCTTCTTTGAGAAGATACCAGCATTGAGACCCAGAGTCATCTCTACCATCAGTAGCCCGCGGGACCCAAGAATTGCCCCTTGGGCAGATATGATGAAGAGATTGGGGGGCAGCGAAGTACCCCGGACCACATGGGACGATGAGTTCTTCCTGTGGTGGGGAGAACAAATCGTCACAGTGGACGACTATCCCTATGCCGGGATGGACTTTCATGGAGATCCAGATCTAGTTCTTCCACCAGGCACAGCATGGGGCACAATCGGTAAGTTTGCAAAAAAATTTTTGACTTATATAATTTTTTTTTGGATTTTTCAAATATGTATGAAAAATGAAAAACAAACATGTTTTTGATTGGATTCATAATGATTGACAATAAAAAATGATCATGTTTCAGATGTTGGACCAGTTCGTCCTGAGGGTCTCCCGCACCATAAGCGTTGCAGGGGCGAGGCAGAGATAATGGATTCAGACAGGACTCTCCAGGCCGTGCAGAGAAACTTGGAGGGATTAACCTGCCAAATCCCTATGGCTGCCGTGGAGGACTTTCGTGAAGCCATCCAGAGACGGGTGGTAGGAGTACCCCGAGACTGGGTTAGATTATTCCGCCGTGTGGCCACTGCAGTTACGTTCTATAGGAACACGACTTCTGGGCAGGGACCTCAGGAGTAGACAGATATTATGTATTAGATGACTGTATATTCTTTTTTGAGATTGAACATGATGGGACATAAGCCCACATTTTGTACGACTTTATGGATCCAAAATTTTGTAAAGTTTTTTGACACTCTGATGATATATATACAACGATATTTGATGTGATGTGATAAATGTATCAAATGTGTGATGTTTTTGATGATTTAAAATTTATTGAATTGAATGATTAATATACCAATCCAAAGCTTGATTAGCTAATGAGTCAGCAAACCAATTGTCAGCTCAAGGAATATGAATGAAAGTTAAAAATTGAAATGACCTTTGTAACAAACGTACCCTCAAGAAAAATCGTAATAAAAATGGATCTCGTACCCGATAAGTGTTGTTCAACTGCGACACCACCAGCTGGGAGTCCAAGAAAACTACCAACGAATCAACACCCAAAGATATTGCCTCCGAGAGTAGATAAACCATTGCAGTGTATTCTGCTATATTATTGGAAGCAGGACCAATGCAGACTGCTCTTGATACTAACAGCTGACCGGATGGATAATGAAGCACCCAAGCCGTGGAAGCTAAGTTCCGGGTGTGTCTACTAGCACCATCGGCGAAACCAAAATGACTCATGACATCCAACACAACCTGCCAAAGCAGATCAAAAACATCACCAACTCATCAAAAATCGAAAATCAATCAGATATGTACAAAGAAAAAACTACTATATACAAAATCAACATGCCAGGCCGAAGCCTAGGCATAATACTTCTTCAAATAGAGCCCATTTCGGGGCTCCGGCAACTCGTTCCCTTCGAAATCAACCAAGGTATAAGCTCCTTTCTTAAGGACCTTTTTAACGATATAGGGGCCATACCACATAGACTTAAACTTTCCTGCCCCCAAGGCATCTTTTTCTTGGGCATAGACCAAAACAAGGTCACCTTCCAAAAAGACCCTAAGCTTAACCGCCTTATCGTACTGAAATTTAACTCGGTTTTTATGCGCTTCATTCATCGTGGAGGCATCTCGACGCTGCTCATCGAGATGTTCCAGATGAAGAAACCGTTCTGCCAGACTAGAAGTGTCAGGAAGAAGTTCAACAGCTAATTTAAGAGAAGGAATCTCGCATTCAATAGGAAATACGGATTCCACCCCATGCACTAACTAAAACGGAGTAAAGCCAGTTGCAGTTTTCACTGACGTCCTGTATGCCCAAAGTGCAGGATATAGCATAATATGCCAGTTGGATCTAGCTTTATCAATTGTCCTTTGAAGAATTGTCTTCAAGGATTTATTCACGGCTCCCACTTGCCCATTGGCTTGAGGATAATATGGAGATGAATGCTCCTGCCGGAAACCCAATTTGAGAGCCAACTTAGCCATCATACTATTCTGAAAATGACTGCCATGGTCAGTGACAATCTCTCGAGGAATACCGAAACGAGCAATAACCTGGTTGAAGAGGAAAAGAGCTGCAGTCTCACCATCGTTCCCAAAAGTAGGCATAGCCTCGACCCACTTCGTGAAGTAGTCTACTGCTACGATAATGTACTTGTGACCTTTTGCCAAAGGCGGGTTACAAGTAGTAAAATCAATACCCCACTTTGTAAAGGGACCGACAGTAACGACTGGAAAAAGCGGAACTAGATGAGCGCGCATTTTTCGAGTATAAACCTGACACGGATGACACTTTTTGACCGATTCAATACAATCTTTGAAAATCAAGGGCCAAAAGTATCCAGCACGCAAAATCTTTTGAGCTTTAGCAAGCCCAGATAAATGACCCCCGCAAGCTCCACTGTGGGAATCATTCAGCACAGCCTCGGCTTCTTCGAAAGTTAAGCAGCGTCTTAGGATTGAATCAACCCCTCGACGGTATAAAGCATCACCAATAATCAAATAATTCTTGGCCAAGTGACGCAACTTGCGACGCTCATCTTTCGAAAAAGTTGAGGGAAACTTCGTAGTCTGGAGATATACAATGATATCCCCATACCAAGGATCCTGTGAAGAGATAAGAAACAAGTGTTCATCCGGAAAGGACTCATCATAGATCATCTCTTCTCCACAGGGCAACTCGGAGATCAATTCCGCAAAAACTAATGATTTCTTGGATTTGGAAGACAGAAACTTGAGATCAAATTCCTGTAGAATCACAATCCATCTATTATACTTGCCCCCAATCACTCGCCTACTGAGGACAAACTGAAATGGATTGGCTGCTGCCAAAACAAAAGTTTTGCGAAGAATAATGTAATGTTGGAGTTGCTGCACAGCATGAACTGCTGCTAAGGCTAACTTTTCTATCGGAGTGTACCTAAGTTCAGGTCCTACCAGTCCTCGACTAAGGTAGTAAATAACATGATCTATAAGCGCATCATCTTCCTGAACCAGAACCATACCAATGGTAGATTCTGCTGCTGCCAGATACAAAAGGAAGTCTCTGCTATAATCAGGTGGACTTAGTAAAGGAGCAGAGGTCAATGCTTTTTTCAAAGCATCGAATGAGCATTGAGCGTAGTCGTCCCAAAGAAAAGGAACTCCTTTCTTCAACAGTCGCATAAATCCCTTTGTCACTTCAGCATAATTGATGATAAACCTCCGAAGAAAATTAGACTTTCTCTGAAGACTTTGAAGTTGACGGATGGAGGACGGGGGAGGCAACCGAAGTATTGCCTCAACCTTGAAGGGATCTACCCTTATCCCTTCCCTAGACACAATGAATCCCAATAGCTGACCGGATGTAACCGCGAAAACACACTTGTTCGGATTCAATCAAATTTTATAAAAACGACATCTCTCAAATATTTGCCTGAGGTGACCAGGATGATCCATACTCTTTCGAGAATGAGCACCTAAATCATCTAAGTATGCCTCAATAATCTTTTTGATGTCGTGGAAGGCATAAGACATGGCCCGCTGAAAGGTAGCCCCAGCATTTTTAAGACCAAAAGGCATCTTCTTGTATGCAAATGTACCCCAGGGACAAATAAATGCGGTCTTATGTTGATCTTCAGGACGGATAGTAATTTGATTATATCCGGAGAAACCATCCATGAAGGAGAATATCTCATTACCGGCACACTCGTCAATGATCTGATCGATAAATGGTGTGGGGTAATTGTCTTTAGGACACGCTTTATTTAAGTCTCTGAAATCGATGCACACTCGAATCGTTCCTTGCTTTTTATCTACAGGAACGGGATTTGAAACCCATTCAGTCAGAGGAACAGGGAAAATGAATCCCGCCTTAAGCAGCTTCTCAACTTCAGCTTTGATAGCTACTGCCTTCCTAGGATTGACCGGACGAAGTTTTTGCCTCACCGGCTTAGCGTTTTCATACGTCTTGATCTCATGCTAGACAATAGATGGATCAACGCCAGACATTTCCTCATAAGACCAAGCAAATACATCCCTATACTCTTTAAATAGCTCGGTGTAAATTTGAATCTCTTCACGGGAACATTCAGCTCCAATGAAGACATTCTCGATAATATTGGGATCCCTGGAAATGTTCACCGGGATAGTAGGAAAGATCACAGCCATGTTCCCTTCAGCATAAACCTGTGTTGGTGCTAAGGGGTTCAAGACTGGGTGAACAGGACCAGGAGACGGAGGACTTGGAAAACTTGTTTCAACTTCACTCAAGTCAGGTAGGAAGTAAGACCGATGATGCAAATCATCCCACGGTCTATCTATACCCGTAATTGCTTCCAGGATAGCCTCTTCAGATGGAAGAGTGGTATCTAGACAATCCTGGGCAGAAGAAGAACTAAGCGTCCAAGCCGGGGCCACATCACCATCTAACTCTTTCGGCGAAAGAGGAGCTGGGATGGATTCTGCAGAGTCAACAATAGACTAATATGCAATCTCAGCTGCAGAAATAGGAAATGCCATTCCACCCACTTGACCTTCCGCTAATGTGGCCGTAGGGGAAGGTAAGGTCCAAGGGTCCGAAAAATAATGAGTTCTGAAGAACTCTCTTCGAAGAGGAGCCTTGGAGGATGAAATAGCATTAATATGCACCGTAGGAGGAGGAAGATCAAAAGTACCCATCAAGGAAGAATACATTCCAACTCCTAAATTCTCTATAGGTGCCTTAGTATTATCCAACTTAGGAATAGATGAGTCAGAAGATGCATTCGGGTCTACAGGAGGACAGTCCAGTTGATCCACTGTAACGATCCTCCCTTCGTGGGGGAAACATATAATTCGAAATAATGAGGATGCAATGGCATCCATCTCATAAATCCAGTTCCTCCCCAACAGAAGGTTGTAGTCCAAGGTTGCATCTACTACCTCAACCTCTATGTTAACAGTTTTGCCCCCAACACAGATGGGAAAAGCTGGGACAATACCATGGGGTCTGTGAGAATGACCATCGAATGCAGTCAAAACAGTGCTAGATGGAACAGCTTTGGGAGATCCAAGTGTCTTCCAGCATGCGAGAGACATCACGCATGTGGAAGCACCCTCATCAACAACCGTTCGAAAGATATTGCACTTCCGATACGACGATTTAATATGAAATGCCATGTGATGAGGAAGTCTCTTCTTAAAATTAGTCATATCAAAAGTAATCAGAAGAGAATTTTTCGGATCAATAGCCCCAATGGCAGTGAGAAAAGCACTGCGCTGAGCCGGCAAAGACTGGAGTACCTCTAAAGCTGACATAGCACAAGGTCTCTGCGCCAGATCTTCTACAATCGAGTAGTTCTGGGCAGCCCTTGCATTCGGATTAATCGTTGACCGCTTAGCAGATGCTTTGGGCATCCGAGGCATAGACTCAACAGTAGGCTTCGTGATGTGAAGCGGCTCAGTAGCATCAGGAACTTCCCTAGCTTTCGAAGACTCTTCTCCGCCATAATCACGAGATCTCGTAGCGATATCCGCGTGAGCACTCATCATGAAAATGTTCGATGGAATTTGCCCTTCCTGAGTACCTCCAGAGGAAGCCCCAGGATTTTGGTTCGCGCCAACAACTAATTGCTTCCCTTGGGGAAAAGGGTTTGTTAACATAGCCTGGGAACTAGAAGAACCCTGCTGAGCTAACAAGCACTGAGCATCCTGAATTTTAGGGCAAAGGTGTGTGAGATGGTCTCCAGCACAAAGTTTGCATGGAAACTTCACTTTCTTCTTCTCCTTTTGACCCTCACCAACACGCTCATTGGTTTTGTTTGCATTACCCTTCCCGTTCTTGCCCTTCTTCTTGTTATTTCGTCCCTTCTTCTTCCCATCGGATTGTTGATTTCCTTTGGGATCAGAAGATTGGACTGCATTTATGGACAAAGACTGGGAAGGTGATGACTCTGCAGGAACAGCCTGAGTAGAAGGAGCAGATTGTAAGGACAACTGCTGCAATTGAGAAAGCAGGCTGGCTGCACCACTATTGACCGATCCGACAAGTCCGTCACCATGCGGACCAGGCTTAGTTTTAGATAAATCTAATTTGGAGCGGGGAGCATTGGGCAAATATTTATAAAGGACCCCAGATTGAGAATAGATCAATTCCAACTGCTGGGCCCTAAAAATGGCCTACTCCTCAGAAAATACCCCATATAGGGATACATCCTTTGAAATGTCTGACTGCAGAGATTTCAAAAACCACTCGAGAAGGAATTCACCTGGAATATGAGCTTTAATAAGCCTCTTCCTTCTCCTCCATTCTTGAATGTGATCAGAAATGTGAGTTGCCTCATCCTGCTTAAAATTAGCCAGGAGTTCTGTCCCAGCCTCATATCTGACAGGCAACTGGAAATGGTTTAATAATGTGACAGCCAGTTCTCCAAATGTAGCGAAACTGCCCCCAGTGAGCTCGATATACCATTTGGCAGTGTTTCCAGTTAAGGTGCGTTGAAATAATCTCAACCTAATCGAATCATCGATCAGGGAGTTCGAAGAACACCATAAGTGGAAAGTGGTGATGTGGTCTGCCGAATCTTCACCATTCTTACCTTCAAACTTTGGAATGTCTGAAGGAATTTTGGTTGGAACCGGAGGCCACCCCGGACTATAACGAATCGGATCATTAGTCAACTTCGACAAATCTGGAAAATTTAAAGTTGCCAGAAAAGGTAAGCGAGGCGGAGCCTGAGGATTCCATCTTTGATGGGATGGATTCCCAACATTCTGAAAAGAATAGCCTGGATTTGATGAGGCACCAGGTTGCCAAAAATGACTCATAGAAAAAGGAGAAGAACCTCCTCCCCACGCCGAGTTACCAAAGCCCAGACCAGTTCCCTCCGCTGAAGTTTGAAATGAAGAGGAGACCCCCTGATAGGGATTCCAGGCATTAGACAGAGGAGAAAAGGTCTGGTAAGCACTCGGCGAAGGGAAAGAAGCATTCCCTTGATGACCTGCGTAAAACTGATTCCCTGCCCCCGCTGTAGTAAATACAGGGTTCCAGCCTGTAAAATTAGTCGAACTTTGCCCCCCAGACCAAGGGTTTAAATTCTGGGTCTGAGAAGTAAACGGAAAGGACCCTAACAAAGGATTCGAACTAGGAATGTGTCCAGTTCCGAAGGGGAACCCTTGAAACGAAGCTGATCCACTAGCCATGGTAGACATGGGCGTAGATCCAGCTGAAGCAGCGGAAAAGGAAAAAGAGGGATTTCCATTAATGGACATCCCTGAACAAAAGGGACCAGAATGAGAAGCATGTGCCTGGGTGAAACCAGAGCCAAACACAGCAGCACTAGAAGCAATCGAAGATGAAGCAATAGTGCCCCCTGCTTCAACAGAAGCAGGAGTCTGAATGCCTGCAGCACTCACAGCAGAAGCTGCGTTCCCAGTCGTGGCCATCGAAAGATAAGAATGATATGGAAGATCTTCCGGTCTCTTTGACTCAAGTCCGATGTATTGAACAACGAACGGATAATTAGGAGGAAGAGGAGATGGACCTGTAGCAGGAGGGTCAGGTACGTCTTCGATTTGAAAATCTTCTTCCTGAGGAAACAAAACTCGCGAGGTGAGCGGAACGCTCCTCTCGGGACCGACACCAGAATCAGCTATGAAACCTTCAGACCTCTGTGGAGGATCTCTCTCCACTGCGTCAGACGCCACAGGGTGGTAACCACCTACTAAATCGCTCCTACGCCTTCTCGAAGAAGGCTCTGCACTCTCGGGAGATAACCCCCGGATTCTCCTCGAACGTCGAGGCGCTTGATCAGCCACTTTTATAGATTTATTATATTAGACTCAAAAAAGTGAAAAGCTAGGCAAGCTAGGAGCAAAGAGTACTCACTAAAATAAAAATCCTCGAGATACGCCTACAACAACCTCCATATTTTTTGTCTATGATGAGGACCGGACACCAAAATAAGCGCAGAAAGCGAAATATAGGGATTCCTCCCGAAAAGGCCTGGATGAGCTTAGGCCCGCAACAACCAGCGACACGGGGGTCAGCGACGCCGACATCCTAACGACAGCTCCTTGCCGGCTCGCTACCCAAGCTTCGGCAAGGGCACCCCCGGGCACCGCCGAAAGTGGATGCGAGACGTTCCGTCTCTGCATCACGGCGGTATTCCCCCCCCCGCAGTCACCTGTGTGGAACCTAGGAGTGGCAACTATGGGCACCAATCCGTGTCAGAAGCTGGGCGGAACGGTCTTGAGGTCAGATTCAGCTAATCAGAGAGGGGGTATCCCTCTTCTCAGCCTTCACTTCCCCTCGCGCTTGACTCTCTGGAGGAGAGCTTTCCCGTTCCACCTAACGGAGTTGGATTTCGCTCAATTAATCAACTTCTATGTTTTGTTTGAGCGGCCTTGGAGAGTTAACTCTCCACTCACCTAATCCAAGGCCCTACAACCCAGCTAGTTGGTGTATGACACTTAGAAAACTTGCTAGTTGATTTTAAATTAAATCGCTTATTTTAATGGGCTGTTATGTTAAGTCACAAGGATATGGAGATGAAACTTATGGTGTTTTTGACGCAAAAGAAATTAATAAAAACCTAACTACATGCACATGCAGTTATTGTCTTTGGATGAAAAGTAATCTCTATACAGGTTCTACGAGATTAAAAATTGTATTTTTTCTTTTCAAAAAACAAGCTCACACTCACAAAAACTATGAACCTGACTAAATGCTGAAATGCACCTAATGCAAATCACTACAAGCATGCAAATTCTAAGATGCAAAAAAAAATCTCTAAAAGCAGAGTGAAATTTCCCAAAAGCTCTTTCAGTTTTAACTCCTTTTTGGTTGTCCAAAAAGCTAGTTCCCGAAATCAAGAACTCTTAATATGAAGACACCAAAAAAAACGCTTAAAAACAAGAAGAAGAAATCAATGATAACTCCTTCCCAAAATCAAGCTAAAAACCAAAGCAAGAATCTCACAAAAGCTCCAAAAGATATAGCAAAACGAAAACAAAAATGCAACAACAAAAACAAGACAAAATGTTTTTTGAGTTTTTGAAATGCAAAAACAAAAAGCAAAGCAAATGTTTTTTGAGCTTTTTTTTGTTTTATAAAGAAAGAGCTCGAAAAGACCAAGCACAACTATCAAAATCCAAACCAAACAAGACTGAATTTCAAGCACAAACTTCAACAATGCTCCAAACCTTATAAGGCTAACTAGTAGCAAGATCAATAAGAGCAAAAGAAGACCAGAAAAGTCAGCCACTCAACCTAGAAGAATATTGCAAACTCGTCGCAAACAAAAACTTCAAAGAAGCAAGAAAAACTCTTCAAAAGTTGCAACAAAACCTAGCCTACTGAACTCAAGAAAACCAATCAGAAAATGAGCAAAAATCGTAATGCAAAGCACAACACAAGGATAGGAAAGAGTAAATAAGCAAGAGCTCTCTGTTCTGATAAAGCAGAACAGCCAAGAATGCTCAGAAAGCGATCTTGGTACTCAAACCAGAAGTGCCAGCACCAACAACAACCCTTTGCCCAAAAGACTAGTTTTCAATCAAACGAAAGAGAGAAAAGACCAGAAACCACTTTCTTCACAACCCAGTAAGCACAAAGACACTGTAGGAACAGGTCTCAACAGCCAGAAAGGACCAAAAAGTCAATAAACCCAAAAATTCAAAATCTGCCTAGGTATACGCTACTTCATAGTTTAGCAACAAGTGTGCATACGCGACTGTTCTAAGGGAAACTCGCGTATACGCGGGTCCCTTTAGACAAACTTGCGTGTATACGCGACTGTGTGTAGAAAAAAGCGCGTATACAAAGGTAAATAATGAAAAAAACAAAAGGATCAAGCCTGGATAAGAAACCAGGACTTCAGACTGACTGATAAAAGTAAACTGGACTGCAAATGAAAGTTAAAACTGTCGGCAACCTACCAAACAGCTGAAACCACCCAACAGGGGAGTCACAAGAATGTGATCCCCAGTGAGCTCGACAGTTCTGTTTCGGGGAATATCACCCTAGAGGTTCGTTGGGTTACAACCTCCACAGAGCAGGGGCATGCTACTTAAGAAGGACTCACACAACCATACATGTTCATGAAAAACTAAATAGAGTAGATCGAGGAAGTTACCTGTAGGTCCTACGGTTGAAGCAGATCCCGCGGGGTCCAAACCCCCAGCAACCCTTCTTCCTTCTTAACCTGAAAGACAAGAAGAAACAAGCACGAAGAACTGGTTGTACAGCATATATCTACTCTAAATGTTAGTGAAATCGATATGAAACATTAAATAAATCATAATGAATGCTTAAATAACAATATTCTCATATATGAAAGCACACACTAACACGTATATTTCGAGAACAAGATGGTACTTCTGTATTATAAATAGCATGTACAGAAATAACAAGTGGAGAGATCACCTGAATCCTTCCACGATCTTCGAGCAGACCGTCGTCCGGATCCGTCCCGCCCTTGCCTCACTAAGATTCCTTCCAAACTGGTGCATACGAGATGACATATAGGGAGATGAGCATCTCAAGGAAAACAAAGGTTTCCTCGAATCGAATCGAGGCGGCACCATTTTGTTGAACGACGGATAGGGAATAAAGTGTGAGTATAACATTGGTCAAATTTTCTCGTAGTTAATATGAGGTGTTTTATACTTCAAGTAGTTTCTCAACGTTGAAAACAATGGCTATGGGTTTGGGTGAATGAACTACCTTTATAAATCACTGTTCCAATGTTTTCTAAATTAATAGGATTTTTTATATATTTTTTAATCATTTTAACAAAGGTCATGTGAAAGTTTAGACATACTATGAGCACACGCGGAAAAGTACAGGCATAGTCGCGTATGGGGATTTTTACACTGTTTTTAAGTGAATTTGTCCAAGTCTGTAGGAATGGGTGCCCAAAAGCCATAAAAGAAATCATGAATCATATGAAGGTGAGAAATGATGCTATAACAGACACAATCTAGACCAAACTTAGGAAAATTTACTTGAATCAGAGAGGGTAACTTGTACATATTGAAGGGTTAGTGAGTGCAAGCCCTAGTTCATGATAGTGACAACTTCTGGGAGTTGTGGCATAGGAGAATGGGTCACTTGCATGAGGGAGTTTGTCACTGGTCTTCTAGAATTTAGCATAGAGAAAAATGGGGCGTGTACTTAGAAAGTATGTCGAGGTTTCCTTTCTCAGCAAAAAGAGAAGGTTTAAGGGGATCTTGGATCTTGTACATACAAATGTGTGTGGTCCTATTTCAGTTGCATCCTTGAGTGGGTTCCAATTATGATGTGACCTTCATTGAATATTTCTCTAGGAGGATGTGGATCTACTACATGAAGAGCAAGGATTAGGTTTTTGGTCAATTTCAAGAGTTTAAGGCTCTCATGGTGATCAGGTGCTCAATGTTAAGCTAAAAAATGGAAGTGGTCATAAATGCTCCAAACCAGAATGACAGTGAAGAGCTCATTGCTAGGAATCCAGCACAATTTGTTTCATCAAAAACCGACTCCGTATGTGAAACTAATGGTCTGTTTTTCATTTTCACAAACAACTAAAAATTTTGCAGAAAAGGACAGACATGTGACATGGCAGCCTAGTCAGCAAAAAATGATACTCTGGGAATATTCCTCCATTTCACCCAACAACACCATGCCAAGTGTTAGACTGTGGTTGATTGCTAAGGAGGGTGATTTGTTTCAATCTTACTAGAGAATTTGAGAACCAATAGCATGAGGACACTTAGCTAGCCTAGAGGCTGCCACATGCCCCTGCCAAGGTTCAATTTTATGCAATGGTGAATTTCCAAAATTTGTGATCTAAGGTCAAATTTCGGGTATATATGTCAAAGTTTGATTTATTATAGGCACATATGATTTTATATTAAGGTTCTAACCATATCAAGGTTGGGCGCACATATATATATATATATATATATATATATATATATATATATATATATAGAGCAAAACTTATCAACGGATGGGTGGAGGTCGGGGTCGACCCCACAACCTCCCCCGTGCCAACCGCATGGATTACCACCAAGCCACCAACGAAGTTCTTCTTATACTATGCACCCGTCATGTATTTGAAGTTGCAAGGTTTGACCAACAGGGTTTGGAGGGGGCCAGCCCCATCCCCATAAGACCTATCCACCAGACCGAAGGCAGAGTAGAGTTCAAAGCGGAGGCTTAATGGATTAATGCGGGGTTAAGTGCTACTCATCCTGCAGCTTTAGACCTTAAAAAATGTTTAATTAAAACGTGCTTATGCGTAGTTAATGCATACTTATCTACCATTAAAGCTTGCTTAACTGATAATTAATCTAGCTTAAAAATAGTGGTGGATTTGGTGGAGTCCGCTAGTTTTGGCAGATTTCCAAATTTAGCTGCGTTAACTAGAGTTATCTCCAGTTTTGGAGGACATTTCTAGGGAAACATTGAATGAAGCATAACTGGAGCGAAATTTGACCATTTTTGGCTCAGGCAGAGTCTATCGTGGTAGATTTGGACATTATGAACACATTGAAGCAGGTTTTAGGAGCAATAGGTGACTGTAAACAACACTTTTTTTTTTCACATTTGAGCTAATATAGAGGCCCAAGACATGGATGCTGGACCAAGGAGATGTAGCCCAAGAGGGGTGAACTCCTTCATCAATACACTGTGTTAATGGATCATTGTGATGGTTTGTTGTACATGTTATTGTTGTTGTTCAACATTTGTTTTTAATGTTTTTATGCTCATGAATTAACATAAAATTCAGTACATTTACCTTTTTAGCACTCACAAACACCAAGGAAACCTATGCACATAAAGCAAGTGATCAACAATTTAATTATAAATCTGAATATGAAAGCAGCACAACAAGACTAACATTCAGGTTCAAATCAAGGTGTTATCAGAGCCTGGTTGAAAGGTTGAAAGGTGGCAAAGGTTATTTTCTTGATTTGCTTGAGTTTGGTGCAAGTAGAGTTTTGATGGTTGCAAATTTGTGATGCTTACAAGATTGAAGTTTCAGAGAGGAGAAGGGAAAATATTGGTTGCAAGTCCCGAGGTTAGGACCAGAATAAGGAGAGCCGCAAGGGCACCATATCCACCCAAAGTTTCACTCACAACTGCACTTGAACCACCTCAAGTGTTATCTCCAAAAGTTGATATTGAAGAGGTACAAGTTGCATCGAAAGCTGAGCTTGAATCCATAGCCATCATGTCAAGTTTTCGAGAGACTAAAGGTCTTTCAGAAGAGTAAGCTTACAAGAAGGCTTTCTATAAACTGATTGAAAGGGTTAGTATCCTCTTTGAAGAGAGGGACACCAGGATGGTTGGAGAGAATTCTAAGTCTCCACATGGAGAGGGAACCTCAGCAGGAAAGAAGGATGAAGAGAAGGGTTCAAAGGGCAGTGGAGGAAAGCCTCCTCCATCTCCACCATCTTCATCATCATCCTCTTCATCTCCATCAACATCATCTTCCACTTCCACCACAAAAACCACCCATACTCAATCAAAATCCACAAAAGGAAAAAATCCCTTACTCAAACTTGATGTAAAATTTGAGCTTCCAATGTATAATGGCGAGGTAAATGTAGAGAGGCTAGATAATTGGATTCATCAATTGGAGGTTTATTTCATAATTCATAACGTTCAAGAAGATGACATAAAAATTCAATTAGCCTCCCTTAGGATGGAAGGATCAACACTTGTATGGTGGGAAGCAACCACTCAAGAAGAGATTAAAAAATACGGTAAGATCTCAATGTCTTAGTCAAATTTTATTGTTGCCATTAAAAGACCATTTTATCCTCTAACTTACATGCAAAATCCCATTATGGACTAGAAAAATTATAGACAATTGAAAGGGAAAAGTGTGCAAGATTATACTCATGAATTTAGGAGAAGAGCTCTTATTTTGGGTATTAATTTATATTCTTAGGAAACTTTGTTAAATTATATTGGGGGTTTTCACATTTACCTTAGACAGGCTATTCTCATGTTCAATCCCACAAACTTAGATGAGGTTTGCGTTCGAGCCACGCATTTAGAAGCAAGAGGAAAACATAATATAGATGAGAAAAGTGATAGTGAGGGTAAAGGAAAGGGAAAGTTTTATGGAAGAGGAAAGATAAATAGCTTTGTCAAAGGAGAGAAAGAGAAACTCACATGTAAACATTGTTCGAGGAATGGCCATGATGAAGATCATTGTTGGCAACTTCATCCAGAGTTGAAGCCAAACAAACTGAAAGCCAAAGAAAAGGAGAAAATTGTTGCTATCATTGAACATGACTTAGGTTCAAATTCAAGAGATGAAACAAAGATTACAGGAATGGGTTTGAAAGGTAAGCACATAGCGAGCACTATTTCTTCAAATTGTTCTAATGTCACTCAAGTTGAAGATACAAGAATTGAACTTTTCCATATTAGAGTTGTCTCTAAACATACCAAGATAGACACACTTTTTGGTAGTGGGTCTCAAGCTAATCTAATTTTAAAATACTTAGTTAAGGAGCTAAACCTTGAAATTGTTAGACATCAAAGAACTTATCCTTTAGGGTGGATATGCAATAATGCAAATTTGCAGGTTACAAGGAAGTGCATACTAAGGTTTGCCATCAATTCAAACTTTCTTGATGAAGTTGAACTTTGATGTGGTGCCGCTTGAGATTTCAAGTATTGTTTTGGGAAGTTCTTATCTTTATGATAGGAAAGCAGTATTCCATCGCCATGAGAATAAGTATCACTTTTTTAAAGATGGAATTGGGTACATAGTTAGAGTGCATAAGAAGAAGACAAGTTTGTCTCTTATACATGCAGGAGAAATGAAGAGGATAGTGAATGCAAGTCAAAATTTGACATTGTTAATGATCAAGCATAGAGGTGTTTTGAATAAAAACTTTCAAAAAGATGAATCAAATGAAAAATTTGATTTCATTAACGTTGCTTATCCTTGTAATGAGATGTTTTAGGACTCTAACATGTTTCCTTTGAAAGGAGGTAAACAAGATGTGACAGATTTGCACCAGTCAACATCAGTGTTGAGCAGTGTTGGAAACAAGATGTCGGTGCCAGAGAGTAAAAAGGTCAAAGAGAAAGCGCCAAATATATTTGAAAAAGAAGGCATGGGTTCCACAAGTTCTTTTTTTTGGTTTCCAAAGGGTACATGGAAATGGAAAAAAATACTTGGTTAAGAGTCGACGCAACTACAAAGCAAGATCAGTTAAGAATCGCCATGATGACAGTGTGCGAGGTGAGGCAATTTTTAAGATTCCTTTGATTGATGACCAAGGTAGGAACAAGTTTGTTTCTGAAAGGAAATCTTGTTGCTCTACAAATTTAGGAAAATTGCAGCATGATGATGTCAACAACAGCAACAGAAGGTCGCAAGAGTCAAGGAAAAATCTTAGTTTTTGTGAAAATCTCCAATTGATGAAAATGGGAAAATTTTAGTGGATTGAGACTGGAAGGGTGAGGGAACTATACCCTCATCCACATGTTCAGTAATCAAAGATATTTTGGGGTCCAAAAGGCTTCTAGTGGGGAGGAATGATCAAGTGCTCAATGTTAAGCTAAAAAATTGAAGTGCTCAGAAATGCTCCAAACCAAAACGACAACAAAGAGCTTGTCGTTAGGAATTCGACGCAATTTGTTTCAACAAAAACCGACTCTGTATGTGAAAGTAATGGTCTGCTGCTCGTTTTCCCAAACAGCTAAAATTTTGCAAAAAAGGACAAACGGGTGACATGGCAGCCTAGTCAGCAAAAAATGATATTCTGGGAATATTCCTCCATTTCGCCCAATGACACCATGCCAAATGTCAGACTATGGATGGTTTCTAAGGAGGGTGATTTGTTTCAATCTTACTAGAGGATTTAAGAACCAATAGCATGGGGACACGTGGCTAGCCTAGAGGCCACCACGTGCCCCTGCCAAGGTTCAATTTTATGCAATGGTGAATTTCCAAACTTCATGATCTAAGGTCGAATTTCAAGTATATATGTCAAAGTTTGATTTATTTTAGGCGCATATGATTTTATATTAAAGTTCTAACTATATCAAGGTTGGGTGCACATATATGTATATTTGGAGCAAAACTTATAAACAGATGGGCGAAGGTCGAGGTCAACCCCATGACCTCCCCCGTGCCATCCGCATAGATTACCACCAAGCCACCAACGAATTTCTTATTATACTATGCACCTGACAGGGGTTTGGAGGGGGGCACCCCCACGGGCCAGCCCCCTCCCCATAAGACCTATCGACCAGAACGAAGGCGGAGCAGAGTTCAAAGCGGTGGATTAATGGATTAATGTGGGGTTAAGTGCTACTAATCCCATAGCTTCAGACCTTAAACAATGTTTAATTAAAACGCGCTTATGCACAGTTAACTCATACTTATCCGCCATTAGACATTGCTTAATTGATAATTAATCCAACTTAAAAATAGCGGTGGATTTGACGGAGTCTACTAGTTTTGGAGGATTTCCAAACTTAGCTGCATTAATTTGAGTTCTCTCTAGTTTTGGAGGAAATTTCTAGGGAAAAAATGAATGAAGCATAACTAAAGCAAATTTCGACCGTTTTTGGCTCAAGAAGAGTATATCCTGCTAGATTTGGACATTCTGAACACATTGAAGTAGGTTTCAGGAGTAGTAGGTGAATGTAAACAAAAAAAAAATCACATTTGACAAATATAGAGGCCCAAGCCATGGAAGCTGGACCAAGGAGATGTAGCCCAGGAGGGGTGAACTCCTTCATCAAAACATTGTGTTAATGGATCATTGTGATGGTTTGCTCTACATGTTATTGTTGTTGTTCAACATTTGTTTTTAATGTTTTTATGCTCATGAATTAACATAAAATTCAGTACATTTACCTGTTTAACACTCACAAACACCAAGGAAACCTATGCACATAAAGTGAGTGATCAACAATTTAATTATAAATCTGAAGATGAAATGCACAACAAAACTAACATTCGGATTCAGATCACATGGAGAACTAAACAAAGAGGAATATTAGAGTTTTGAGTTTAGATAATGGGGGTGAGTATAACTCCAAAGACTTCAAGAATTTATGCAAAGAGGAAAGAATTAAAAAGGAGCTTAGTACCTTACAACCCACAGAAAAATGGAGTCACCGAGAGGAAGAATATGGCCATCGTTGGAGCTACCAAGGCAATGATTTATGACTAGGATCTATCGATGTTTTTGTAGGTGTAAGCATGCAATATGGTAGTGTATGTACACAACAGGTCATCATAAGGTCTTGGGGGACAAGACACTTAATTAGACATTCACTGGCGTGAAACTAGAGGTTAGCCATTTTCATATTTTCAGTTGTCCAATATATGCCTATGTAGCTTCAGAAAATAAGACAGAGTTGGAGTTGTATATCAAGACTTCAAAAGCATATAAATTATATATTATATTGTAGAGTAATACTATGGCGAGCCAGGATGTTAGGTTTGAGGAGGGTCAAGGATTCAGGAAATCACATGAGCCCCTTCTAGTAGGTATAGAGGACAAGGAGTAGGAGGCTTTGAATATTTAGGAGAGACCATCACCACATACAATAAGAATTTGGTCTTTAGGTTGGGAGGGGGAGTTGGAGGCTCCTTCTATTTTTGTCAAGAAGAAGCCAAGATGGCTAGAGCATACACTGAGAAATCATCAGGAGCATGTCAGGGCTCCTAGGAGTACTTTCAAGGAGATCAAAACACCAAGGAAATTTTATGGTTATATGTTTCTCATAAGTAGCATCATTGACTTTGAGCCTATCAATTTTGAGGAGGCAACAAGCCAGTCAGTTTGGAGGGATGTCTTGATGAAGGAATATCACTCCATTTTAAATAATGATGGGTGGGACATTGTGCCAAGGCTAGAAAGGAAATCAATTGTGAGCTCTTGATGTATGCTGATATGTTTTGATACAAAACATTATACAACAAATACCAAAATATATTGAAAAATATAGCCTCTTTGGGGAAGTAACCTCTTTTTATGATAAAACAAAATACAAGGATGAAAATTCATGTGCCTTAGGACTATATATATATATATATATATATATAATGAAAGGGTACAATGTGTTATCACTTAGACAAAACCCCAGGGAAAAAATCTAAGGTAACCTCGAACCTCTTTGAGGTTGAAAGTTGGCCCTTCAACATGGAGAGGGATCTCTCCTTAAAACACAACTACTCAAGGTCACTATAGCAAAAGGTTTTGCTTAAAACTCTGTGTCCAGATTTAAGTTGTAAGATGAATTTTTTTTGGGATGTATATAAAACAAAACATTAGGAATGGAGTCCAGTTTTATCGAATGATTCTACAAATATTATGAGCATAACACGAAAAGCAAGATAGCAGTAACTCCTTAGAAAATTTGAGAAATTTAGAAGAAGAAAACTGGAAAGAAAAAAAATTATAGCTGACATAAGTAACAAGTACTAATGATTGAGAAATACGGTGAAGGAGCATGAATGAATCCCAATCTCATAAACTAAAGTTTCCAAACATGAAGAAGATTTTTCATAAACATTGCAATAATGAACATGGAACTACAACACATGAATTTTTGCAAATGCTCATAAAAACTGTAATATATTTAATATCTGCTCAAATACCCAAAATGTTAATGTTTTTACAATAAAAACCAACCCTCATTCATTTTACAGAACTTGTCTTTATAGAAAAGGCTTCAACTTACAACCTGTTTCTAGCAAAACTTAATTACAAAATCTAAAAATGATAACGTACTTTATTAAATACATGCATAGAGAAAAATTCCTAATCCTTTATGCATCTAAAGATCATGTTGTTGTTGGAGTCATGGCTAGATATAAGGATCACCAAGTCGAATTTGATGATAGCCTTAACTTCTTTTTGACTTAAATTTCTTCAAACAACCCACCATTCACTTACTTCAAACTCAACAATACATATTTTAATGCATTATAGAAATTTTAGGTATTGGTAGGAAGGGTGTATCTTCTCTAAGAGGAAGCTTGCACTAGAGGCTAGTTGCATGGAGCTCAAACTATTGCTTAGGCAATGCCCCTTCTTATATGAATTCTTTCATAATTTTCGAAATATTTCTCAATCCTCTTATTTACCAATGCTTAGAAGTACTCAAATTTTTCTGACTCTGTAGGAATGGGTATTTATTTTCATGCCTATTGAAATCCTTGTGACAAAAAACCAATTTAGACATAATTTCATAGTTACAGTAAAAAATTTTGATGTACAAGAACATAGATGAATTTCCTGAACATTAGCCCTCTTTGAATACTATTTGGTAAGTATTTTATTTCCTTGAAATGTTTGTAAATGCACTAAAGTCCATATGCCAAAATCTATGGTTCTTTTATGAAAAATGATGAGTTTCTTTTTGGAATAAAACTAGGCATCATATCATTCAACACTTCCCTTCCATATCATCATTCCTCGATGATAAAAGTTTGTAGCCCATTGAATCTCTATATTACATCACATGGCTCATATACAACTACTTGCAATGCATGTGCCCCTCCATATCAACGAGAAATTTGTGTAATTTGAGGATATAATGTTTTTTCCTATGTTTTTATATATTTCTTATTAATTCATATAACACCAATAGAACATACAATACTATGCATCAAAGACCATGTCTTGGATAAATGACATGTATTATCTTATTAATTTGGTTTAAGGCAATCTCAACAATAGAAAATAAAAATATCACAAAATATTTTTATTAAAAATTGCAATACCCTATCATATTCCACTTATAGTATACCACCAATGGCACCTAATCCACCTCTAACAATACTCCATTTATTCTCGAGTGGATATGAGCTAGACATATTTAGAAAATAATGACTATATCTCCTACCCATGAGGTGTAGTTTGTGTGGGCTTTAGACCTCCCTTGGTCACAGGTTCAAATCTCATTGGGAGGGGTTGAGGATGGGAGCCACCTTTAGGGGAATTAAACTATCGCAAGGGGCATCCAATCTTGACCGAGCTTCACACAATCCTGGTGATTAACATCCCACTAGTGGGAAAATCATTCTTCCATTCGACATTGGAGATAGCCCCGACATAAGCTCAACCTAGTTTGAAAAAAGAGAAAAATACGACATAATATATCTCTTTTTTTCCCTAAGAAAAGAAACCTGCAAATTTATTCATCTGAAAGAAGAACAAAGGTACATTTTTCATATGCCGAGTGAATTCGAGCATTTACCACCTCATGAAAAATCACGAATAATAAGGTCGAAAGGCTAAGCATGTAAGAAGGTCACACAAATCCGCCAAGAAGCCCCAAAGGGTGCAACAAAATAACCGAAAAACTAAACCCCAAAGGATGGAAAATATACAAGCCAGAAACCCTAACAACATGTTGGCTAAATAACTAGCTAAAAAGTTGGGCACAAGCCACCTAGATAGCCCCAACAAAACATGCCCAGGGCATACCTTCATAAAAAAACCAAGAAGATGCCCCCACAAAACCCATCTCAAACCCTAGGTAGGTGACAACACCAGAGGAAATGACGACAAACAAGTAACAAAAATTGTAGTCCCTAGCATGAAAGAGGGACGAACCAGAGTTCATAGCGGCATGAGAGCCACCAAAAATCTACTCCCTCAATCCCCACTCACATCCGAACAGACACAGGTAGCAGACCAACAAAGGCAAAAAACCTCGATAATGGAACCACACCAATAGGCAACAACAGAAGAAACACAGAGCAACCCCCACCAAAGGCAACACTAAGTATATGAGATCAACAAGACTCAAGAAGGAACCGCCGAATTAGAGCAATAGGATGCGGTGAGGAAGAGGGGGATGCAACGACTAGGGTTCCAACCGCCAAGCCCCCTCATTGTTGAGACCAAAAAGAAAAAAACAAGTAGCTAGGGTTTCGAAATTTCTCCCTCTCTTAATATCTCCATACAGACTATATCTCTTGCTAGGGCATGCTTGAAAATTAATTTACCCAACCTCATAAGAAGCAATTTTAGTTGGTAAAAATGGTTAATTTCCATGAATTATTTACAATTTACATGCATATCTTTATTATATATACCGTCAATGTACATGAATTTCAAGTTCAAATACTCAATTACAAAGAAAACACAAGGAATGATAAAAAACTAAGGATAAGAGAAAGGAATTTTTTTTCTCTTATTTGTTGTTTGAAATATAAGAGAGCTCAAATATTGTACAATAAATCCCTCCTATATATTATGCCCTTTCTTTTTCCTATTTTTTATTTGTTTTAAGAATTTCCATATCCAAGTCAATTTTCCACCTCAAGATATGGTTTAATTGAAACTTGGAAAATGATTTGTTCCATATTTCATTTTCATTGTAACTTAACATCTTGACCTAAATTGAATATTCAATATTTGAGCAAAATAATCTCATCTTTAAATTGGGACCAGTTACATGTTCCAAGCTTTAACCAAATCAAAGTTTCAATGAACATTTTTCTCTCATAATAAAAATATTCAAAGTGTAGTGAAATCAAATTTTTAGTGAAAAATCAAATATGAAATCTTTGACTTTCATATCTCTAAATGTTCATATTTTTTACTAAGATCATTCATTTAATTACATTACAATAAGTGAACGTTCAAATCAAACTTGAGTAAAGTTATGGATTTTGTTTTATTAATAATATTTTGTTGTGTATAATGATTCTCGTTGTTGTTGGACTAATAATTTTCTTTTAAATTAAAATAGAGAAATAATGAATTGAGCGAATTTTTGTAATATTTTTTTGTGTATAATGATTCCCCTTGTTGTTCCCCGGATGCGAATGACAGTGGAAGCATGTGTGAAAAAATTCTCTCCCACGCTCGAGATGATGAAGATCTGCAACGTAGGCCTTCATTTGAAGTGGATCCACACTCCTACAATAATTCACATGAGGTGACAGATGCAAGGCATCATGAAGATACGCAACGCTAGCAACCACCTCACGGGGGTACCTCTCAGCTGCAATCATTTGAATGATCTCCCAGATGGATATGACACTCTGCCATAACCCGAAGTACATGCTTCCACATGAAAACTGTTGCAGCATGCATTTGCGAGTGAGTCATAATAATTCTCAGCATATTCGCATGTGCCACAGGCCTACAAAGGGGAGGTCCTTCCGCATACATCTACTCACAGTTTTCTTCTTCCGGATTTTCTGTTTCAGTTTTCGCCCTCCTGCGCGCCCCGCTCACTACACAGTCTCCCCCGAGAGTTGCGTCACATAGAATCCCCACAGTTGCACACCCCCTTGAATGCGGGCCTCACCTCGACTCCCTTTGCCTTGCTAGTTTCACTAGCCTGTGTGCTCCCATCACCAAGCTCCTCCAACTGCGCATCCTCCACCAACGCATCTCCCTGTCCAATAGCACCCAGGGGCGCACTCCCCACCTCTGGTCAGAGCCGCTCCTCCATACCTCTCAGCCCCCCATCTACCCTCTGCTTCACCTGTCCATGGCTCCAAGACTGCGCCAAAGAAAAATTAGAGGAGGCCAGAGGAGGAGGAGACCCCCCACTTATGAATTGCAGAGAGGCAGAAGCGGACCAAGGAAATCCATTATTGCGCACCAGGAGCACCCCATGCCCCGCAAAATCGAGCCTCTTCCGACATAGGAGGCAGAGGGGGCAGACACCGATGTTTGGATAATGGACTCGGAGGGCACCTAGACGCGAGTCCCAGATGTTGAGTACTCGGTTGCTCCCATCCTTTGCGCACCTGCTTCTAGGCCTCCGCATTGACCAACTGCTGAAGAGAAAGCCATTGCGCAGGAGTACGCTTGCCGCATCGTGGAGGAAGATCCAGATATCAAGGATGATGCAGAAGACCCATGACCACGTAGAAGCTCAGCTCTTTTTAGTTTTTTGTTATGCTAGTTATGGCACATTTTGTAATCTTCTGTTTGATGTTTTTTCAGGGTTGGTTTCCTCCAAGGAGGCAGCCCCATACATGTGCAACTATGAAGACAACAAAGGTTGGGATTGGTTAAGCGCAACTTACCTACTCAGCCTGTAGCATATGTAATGTTTTATTTTCGAATTAATATAGTTTACCCTCAATTACAAAAACAAAAAAAAATTGATTCCCCTTGTTGTTAGACTAATAATTTTCTTTTAAATTAAAATAGAAAAATAATAAATTGACGTGAATGTATCATTCAATATTTTGATAATAGTTGTGCAATATCTTAATTTTAGACGTACTTAAATAAAAATAATAATTAAAACTAACTAAAAAATTATAAAATAAGACAGACGCAAACTTCGTGAATGTGTCTTGCTGTTAATAATATTCTCTGTTGGAAGTGAGCATTGTCAGTATATGTTGCACTAGAGTTAGGATTTGCAGTCCAATTTATTTCGTTTTTAGTCCTTAATGGGGTGGCTTGGGGAACTTTGGTTCTAATAGCGGAGGGATCTCAGAAAGAGTGTAGTTTAATATATATTTATAATATTATTTGGGATAAAAATATGAAATTTCTGGTTTTCTTAATGTGAAATACCAAGGAGCGGCATCTGCAAGAATTAAAGAAGAATGTCCTTCAAGAGTAATTTTGTCCATGCCTAAGTTGTCTTTATTCAAAGCCCTTGTTGACAAGGCCCTCTTAATATGGAAATTGATGAGTAAATAACCATTTAAAAATTTGTATCTCTTTGAATCAAACTAGATCCTCACATTTAACATTTTCCTTTTATGTCACCATCCCCACAAGGAGAAAAGTTAGCATCACATTGCCTCTTTATATCACAGCACATGTTTCATATACAACAACTTGCAATGCATGTGCCCATGTGCCCTCAATATCAAGGAGAGATATGTGGAATTTGAGGTTTAATGATTTTGCCAATGTTTTTATATATTTCTTCTTACTTTATATTGAACCCCTAGGATGTACAACACTATGCATCAAAGGCCATGTCTTGGATAAATGACATATATCATCTCATTTATTTGGTTTAAGAAATTCCAGCAATGGAAAATAAAAATATCACAAATTATTTTATTAAAAAATGTAATACCCTACTATGATCCATATTTAGTATACCACCTATGGCACTAAGTCCACCTGTTAATTTTAGTTACAATGATATGTTCTATGCTTAGCACAATTACTTCAATGTTCCTTTAGCATCCCAATGACAATTTTTAGATTAGATTTCTAGTAGTAGTCACATTGACCATTAATCACATTGACAGTAAGAGTAAATAGAACATGAAACAAAATGCAGAAGACAAGCCAAGACAAGAGGACACCAGATTTGGTGGATGCCAGGGAAAAACCCTTTGATCGACTCTTCTTATTTTATATCAAAAGTTCAGCAAAGAGAGAAAGTACAAAAGACAAATTGACTTGCCCAATTCAAAGTCAAAACAACCCTCTCAATTTCTGTAGTCAAATTTCAGCCCTAACCAGAAAGTCAATGTTGGTCAAATCAACAATAATTCATCCTCAAAACATCTCGGTCTTCCCTAATCTAACTTGGCTTGATCAAGAGGTCAAATTCAGCTCAAAATAGTGACAAAGTCAACGGTGAAACTCAGTCAAACTGCTTCCCTGAAATCTGCAGTCAACCTGCAATTTGGTCTACGGTCAAAGTGCTCAGAAAACCTCGTTTTCTATGCCAAAAGTTGCGGCCAGTTGAGATAGAAATATCCCCCAAAAAAATCGAAGTCAAATGATGCCTAGAAGGTCTCAATCAACACTGGTCAAACTGCAGAATTTCTTGTGATTTTTGGCCCTGCAATTCATTCTGAAATTTTGTCCTCCTTGTGTCACACATGGGAGAGAGAGAGGATGCCCAATTTGTATGAACCAATGAGAGAAGAAGAGAGAAAATGTGAGTGGCGAAGATGCCAAATGAGGTGAGAGGTCACTTGTATTTATACAATTCGTTGTGGGTGAAGAGACACATCCATTGGGCTTCCTAAGCCTACATGTTGATGAGGCCGACCTACAAAATTTGAACATATGTGGGCATAAATTCAAAATCACACTTCTGCTTGTCGAAATTGGATGATCTTTTTATCAATTTTGGTCCTCTCGAAAAGAGGAATTTAATGCAATCATCGTCTCCATCAAATGAGTTGTCTCAAGCTGGAATTTGGCCCTAGTTGCCAATTTTGACACCACCTCTGACAATATACCATTTTTTCTCGAGTAGATATGAATAGGACATATTTAGAAGATGAATGAATATATCTCTTGCTATAACATGCTTGGAAATGAATTCATCCAACCTCAGAAGGAGAAATTTTAGTTTGTATAAATTGCCAAGTTTCACGAGTTCTTTGAAATTGACACACATATGTATTATTATGCCAAAGGTTTTCTTTTAAGGGGAGGTTACTATAGATCCCTTCATCGTTTGTTCGCAAAGTATGAAGAGGTGCCACATGAAAGCTTTCATGTCATTTGCATGTTGGCACCAAGCGACTTGTAAGGTAGTTCTGTCTAGGCTTTGTGGTCACTCAGAGTGGAGATAGAGGCAATTGAAGCACTAACAAAGGTATCTTGGTGATGTGGCATGAGGCTCAACTAACAAGAATGTTATTATATATCCATCAAAGCCAAATCTACTAGTTTTTGTAGCATTAGGTGTGTTCTAGTCTCAAGATTTGGCAGAGAGGTTAGAGTACATGTATTCTCTAATACCCAAAAATCGTTTCCAAAAATTCTACTCAAAGACAACCTAATTAAATTAATTAGTTAGTTTTTAATATTCCCTAAGTCTAAGCTTAGGAAATAGATTAATTAATAGGAATTAATTAAGTTATGGTGAGAAACTTCTATAAAAAGACATGGATCGTTTTATAGTTAATATTAGCCATCGATTAAATTTTAATTGTGGTCATTGAAGTTTCAACGAAATATTGTAAGAAGAACTCGATGGGGCTTGGAGAACACAATTCAACAATACGATTTCTAGAGCATCAACATTCATTTGCCAGAGAGAGAGCTAGTGAGCTCGAAGCAGTGAGAGAGGGGCAAAGATAGTAATGTCGGAGGAATTTTTTCCAGTTCCAGGGAGTACATTGCAGAGAGGTACTGAGTGCCATAGACAGGCAATGCAGAGCTTTATGAGGAGATTATGTATTTGCTGGGGAGCAGGATATTTTCTGAGCCAGAAGTTGGGAAGAGGGTCCAGAGGCAAAGGAGATCAGTCTTCCAGACAACAACTGCAGAGACAACAAGAGGAGACACAGTTTCGAGCTTGTGGGACGTAGTACTGCGTAGGCTAACACAGTGACTGCGTAGAGGGAGCAAGGAGCAGCTCAAATCGAGCTGAGGTGAGTGTCAGATTTCCTATGGAAGTGAGAAAATTTCTCACTAGTTTTATTGCGAGACATTTCTCTGTTTGGATTGCTAGATTAAGCATCCATAATTTTGTACTTAGATTTACTACTGCATAATATTCAAACCCTCGACTGCTACACCGATTTTCTTGAGTTGGGTTTTTCTAGGGACTTAGTCCAAAAATCACTGTGTATTTTGTTTGTGTGCATCTATTCTTCTAGCCTTTATTTTTCTTATGCAGTATTTGTTTTGTGAAGGCTACAGTGTGTTTGTTTCGTTATTTTTTCGTAGCACACGATAAATAATTTGTTTAACTAATAGAAGAAACAATATCAGTTACTGCAGTAGGATTCAGGATTCCCAAATTTTCGCATGGTATCAAAGCGCAGATAGAAATTCGGAGAGCTAAGTTGTAGAAAGGAAGAGGAGCTTCGTAGCACTGCGTAAGAAGCTACTCAAAACCCCAAAGGCAGCGTACCCCCTTCGGTTAGGATGGTCAATTTTTGAGGAAAAATCGATTTTCTCTAAGACAGTGACAAAGAAATCAAATTTTCTAGATTGAAGATTACCAGAGGTAGAGGGAGAAACAATATTTTTCCTTGCAAAGCAGATCTTCAGCTAGACGCAGTATTTTGCAGTAGTTTCTAGTGAAAAATAACGTCAAAGGGAAGAAAGAGCACAGACTAAGGGAAATATTTCCTCAGGGGACTTCTAGCTTCAGAAGTTTGATTTCTCATTGCAGAGGAGCAGTTGTTGTGACCAGATTTACTCACTCCAGCAGGGAGTGCATAGAGCCTAGCATCAAATATGCAGAGGATAAGAGGAGGATTTCGACTTACTTTTTGTTGAAATGGCATCAACAGGGCTGAGAGATCAGGATCATTTGGATGGAGAATCCAACTATGTGATCTGGAATGCAAGGGCTTCCTTCCTTTTGGATGAGTATGATCTCAAGGCTTACATCGATAACTTGGTGGTTGTACCCACCAATCCAGACCAGATGAAGGCCTACAAGAAGGAGGTGGCGAAAGCAAAGAGATTGATTCTCGACGGGATTGGAGATCATGTATTATCACATATAGTTGGAAAGGACACTGCCAAGCAGATGTGGGATGCTCTCGCTACGCTATACCATGGATCTTCCGAGCAGAGAAAGATGTATTTGGAGAAGAAGTTGAGATGTATTTGTATGTAGAAGGGGGAGTGCATAGACCCCTTCCTCACCAGACTTCAGGAGGTCTGAGATCAGCTGTTAATTGTAGGGTCAGTGACCCAACCTACAAAATTGGTGCGGTTAGCTCTCAACAATGTTTTTTAGAACTGGTAGGTCTTTGTCCAGAGTATTTTGGGTAGAGACAAGTTTCTAGAATGGGACCACATGTGGTTTGATCTGCAATAGGAGGAGATGAGGCGAGATTTGGTGAAGAGCACCATCAGTGGTATCAACAATAGCAGTGGGACGAAAGTGGTGAAGGAACAGGAGAATATGGCCCTCACATCAAGGGGCAGCAGGTGCAGTGCAGGAAGAAGAAGGACCTTTCTAAGGTCAAGTGCTTCTGGTGTGGGGAGTTAGGCCACTACAACACTTAGTGTCCTCTCATAAATAAGGACAAGGAGGAGAAGCAGGACCAATAGGCTACATCTGTGGATATTAATAGGTTGTCCTCCAGGCTGGAGGAATAATTTTCCATGATAGCAAACATCCCTCCAGGAGTGAGGTAGGGCGACTTGGTTTTGTAGCCCCAGAGTGCTACAAGATGGGTATGATTCTTGAGGAGGTCCACCTCTTGAATCAATACCTTGCTACGGGAGCCCACAGTACGCAGTAGCAGGATGGACCAGTGGCATTTGATTTATTTAGATGCCAGAGTGACAGATGCAATAGCTAGTAGCGGTCAGAGATTGAGCACCGTTGTGCAGAGTTGGAAAAAGTGTGGTTGGCACATTTGCAAAGTCAGTAGCAACATAGTGACTTCAATGACAACACGAAGACTAGTAGTAGTCAGGACTCAGTTAACAGATGCATCACATTGACCACAGTTGGTTCAATATGTTGGACAGTTCTCAGTTGCAGATGCAACATCAACAAATGAGAGAGGGTGGAAGATGTTGCAATAGCAACAAAAACAAAGGTGCAATGCAAATGTAGTAGTTGGTAGCAGTACAACATGATCAGCAACAACCCAGATGCAACACATATCAGAGTTACGCAGTAGTTGGTAGGCAGAGTAGCCAAACATCAACAGTGTTACAGGAGATGGTGCAGAGGCAATGTATTGTAGCAGTAGTTGCAATACTAAAATAATTTCCTCGCTAAGAGCACCAACAATGTTTCTGAGGACTGGTAGGTCTTTTTCCAGAGTATTTTGGCCAAAGACAAGTTGCCAGAATGGGACCACATGTGGGTTGATCTGAAATAGGAGGAGATGAGGGAAGATTTGGTGAAGAGCACCATCAGTGGTAGCAACAACAACAGTAGGATGAAAGCGGTGAAGGAAGAGGATAATGTGGCCCTCACATAAAAGGGGCAGTAGGCGTAGTGCAAGAAGAAAAAGGACCTTTCTAAGGTCAAGTGCTTCTGGTGTGGCGAGTTAGGCTACTACAACACTCAGTGTCCTCTCAGAATGAAGGACAAGGAAGAGAAGTAGGACCAATAGGCTGCATATGTGGATATTGATAGGTTCTCCTCCGGGCTGGAGGAAGACTTTGCCAAGATAGTAGACATCCCTTCAGGAGTGCGGTGGGGCAACTTGGTTTTGTAACCCCAGAGTGCTACAAGATGGGTAGGATTCTTGAGGAGATCCACCTCTTGAATCAAAACCTTTCTATAGGAGCCCACAATACGTAGTAGCAGGATGGACAAGTGGCATTTGATGCAGTTAGATGCCAAAGTGACAAATGCAGTAGCTAGTAGCGGTCAGAGATTGAGCAATGCGGTGCAGAGTTGGAAACAGTATAGTTGTCACATTTGCAGAGTTAGTAGCAACATAGAGGCTTCACTGACAACTCAAAGACTAATAGCAGTCAGGACTCAAGTGACAGATGCATCACACTAACCATAGTTGGTTCAGTATGTTGGATGGTTCTGAGTTGCAGATGCAACAACAACAAATGAGAGAGAATTGTAGATGTTGGAGTAGCAGCAACAACAGAGGTGAAATAGTTGGCAACAGTACAACATGAGCAAAAACAACACAGATGCAACACATATCAGAGTTGCGCAGTAGTTGGTAGGCAGAGTAGCCAAACAGCAACAGTGTTACAGGAGATGGTGCAGAGGCAGTGTATTGTAGCAGCAGTTGCAGTACTAAAATACTTTCCTCTCTAAGAGGGTGTGTTAGTTTTTGTAGCATCAGATGTGTTCTAAGCTTGAGATTTGGCAGAGAGCTTAGAATACACGTATTCTCCAATACCCATAAAGCATTTCTGGAGGTTCCACCTAAAGACGACTTAATTAAATTAATTAGTCATTTTTTTATATGTTCTAAGTCTAAACTTAGGAAGTATGATTAATTAAAAGGAATTAATTAAGTCACCATGTGAATCTTCTAGAAAAATACATGGATTGATTTCTAGTTAATCTTAGCCATCAATTTAGTTTTAATCGTGGTCGTTGAAGTCTCAATGAAATATTATAAGAACTCGACGAGGCTTGGACTAGAACACACTTCAACAGTTCGATTTCACTCGCAGATCGATTTCTAAAGTAGTAGCATTCAGTTGCTGGAGAGAGAGCTAGTGAGCTCGAAGAAGTGAGAGAGGGGCAGAGATAGCAAGGTCGAAGGAATATTTTCCAGTTTCAGTGAGTACATTGCAGAGATGCAGTGAGTGCCATAGAGAGGCAGCGTAGAGCATTGTTAGGAGATTTCATATTTGTTGGGGAGCAGGAGATTTTTCTAAGCCGAAATCTGGGAAGAGGGTCCTGTTACCACTAGTTTTGATTCCTTTCAAAGCTTCCCTCTCCATCATTTTTTCTTGGCCTCTAGCTCCTTATGATTCAATTCTTTCGCATCCTTTTCGCCATTTTCGCCATTTCTCTTCAATCCTTTCCTCATTTTTCCAAAATACTAAAGTCCAGCGTTTCATTTCTTTCAAAACCCCTCTTTAACTATTAAAATCCATATTTTATAGTTAAAAAGCAGCTCCGCCCACCCACTAACATCCATATCATATTTCAAATCAACTCTGCCTACACCACAACAAACCTTTGTAATATCATATCTCATATGATATAACTTACCGCACTTAATAAAATTTGTGGACCCCTTACCTTTTCATCGCAATTCGCTTCATGTATGTGCATGTGTTATGAATTATTGGTTCTTTCATAACCAACCACATTGATTATTGGCAAGCCTTATCCTTACTTTTCAAACGAGTTGATCCTATTGGAGATCGATAGAATATACCCAATAGTAGTTCAAGCAAATCTCGTTCCATCTCAGGAACCAGCAATGGAGGACGAATGACACTAGCTTTACTTGCCCTTCCATAAGACTTAAGATAGCTTGAATGTAACCCACTTAGGGGATTTAGTTAGACCAATAGTAGAACACACATTTTCCTTTCCTTTTATAGAGACATCAATCACACTAACAAGTTATCCTAGGTCTACCCTTTCAGAGGAGATAAAGCATTAAGTCCTTGTCAGGGGTTGTTTGGTTGTCCATATGACCAGACCTTTTCAATAAACATTAATCCGGAAACCAATGAAGTGAGTGAAAGGAATAGAGCCTTTTACCTTGTTCAACAAGTGCTTAGGCCTTATGCCACCTATATGATGCTAGGTGGGACTTTAAGATCATGTAATTATACCAAAATAGGGTATAGGGGAGGGCAATAAGGTGAAGGAAAACCAATAGCACATACAAGAGACTGTATCAAAAGCCCAATATCATTCACAACTAATGCATCATGTGTCACATCTTCCATTGTTATGAGTAGAATTGGTCAAATATAGGAAAATATGAACCTCAATTGGATCCACAGCTGGAATGGCATATTCAATGGGCTTCGATCTCAAAATATATAAGCATTCCCCTCTTTTATTGGTCAACCCCAACAACCAGATCTTTACCTTAGCTATAGGCCCTAAATTATGCACTGAGCTATCATTAGTTGTGATGCTACCCCTAATTCTGTTACCTATGCAAGTATTATAGACCAGATGCATCCAAAGTCGTAACACAAGGAATACGAAGGTATAGAGGTAGGCAGGTTCATGCATTAGTCAATCAAAACTACACTTTTTCTCCCCATCTTGTAGCTCACATCCTAGGTAAACCCTACTATAATTTCCTATTTTTGTAAGAATTATTTGAGACTTTATTTGGAATGACCTATCCTAAAGGAACTGTAGGACGGTTGTTGGGCCAACCAGGTAGGGAACCCTACAAAGGGGAAGTTGGGGAAGGTATTGGATCTTTATATGCTTTTTGTTTTTGAAACGGGATATGGCCCTAGATATGGAACTAGATATGCACCTATAATAGATGCTACCATATTTTCCTCTGGTCCCTAATCAACAATGTAAATTGGATCCTTATAAATAACGAATCATAACATTTTATGCGAAGTTCCCTTACCTTTGGTGCTACCACACCTTCTTGTTTAGGAGTAGTGTTGCAATACTACTATTTTCTATTCTTGCCACAACTGAATATGAAACTGCATGAAGGGAATTTGGGAGTGATGATCATCAATCTGGAAGCAATATCACTTTTTCCAAAGCCCTCGCTTCTATGAAAATGCAGGAATCATAAATCCTACTACAGCAACTTATATTGTTTCTTCTATTTATTAAATAAATTAAACAAATTATTTACTGTGTGTTATGGAATATAACGAAACAAATACACTGTAGCCTTCACAAAACAAATACTGCAGAAGAAAAATAAATGTTGGAAGAATAGATACACACACACAAAATACACCGTTATTTTTAGAATAAGTCCCCTGAAAAACCCAAATCGAGAAAAACGGTGCAACAACTGAGGGTTTTAATATTATGTGGTAGTAAATATGAGTACAAAACTATGGATGTTTAATCCAGTGATCCAAATAGATAAATTATTGGCAATAAAAAACGTGAGAAATTTTCTCACTTCCACAGGCGATCTGACATTGACGTCGTCTCGATTTGAGATGCTCCTTGCTCCCTCTGCATAGTCACTGCATCAGCCTATTCAGTGCTGCGACCCACTCAGAACTATGTCTCCTCTTTGATGTCTTTGCAAGTATTATCTAGAAGTATGATCTCCTTTGCCTCTCGACCTGTTAGCGCTGGAATCATCACTTGGACTGCATCAAGCGCCTGAGTAGACACATCTTAAGCTCGAGGGCTATTTCTTATGATTTGATTGGGTTTTTTTGGAAATTGGTTGGATCTCAAGAAATCTGAAAGCAATGTTGAACAGATAAAAATGCTCTGACACATATGAGCGTACTTGTATATATGATGTGGTAGCAAAATTTGTAGTTTAATTATTAGAAGACTGGGAGAAAGATAGTGGGTCTGTAGGACAGAAATCCACTGTTGGGAGGAAACAATGACACAAATTTCAGATCTAAAGGGTCCACAAATTTTATTAAGTGTGGTAAGTTATATCATATGATATATGATATTAAAAATATTTGTTGTGGTGTAGGAAGAGCTACTTTGAAATATGATATGGTTGTTAGTGGGTGGGCAGAGCTACTTTTTAACTATAAAAAATGGATTTTAATAGTTAAAAGTTTTGAAAGAAATGAAATGCTGGACTTTAGTATTTTGGAAAAATGAGGAAAGGATTTAAGAGAAATGGCGAAAATGGTGAAAATAATGTGAAAGAATTGAATCATAAGGAGCTAGGGGCCAAGAAAAAATGACAGAGAGGGCATCTTTGAAAGGAATAAAAACTAGTGCTAATAGTGGCTCTAATTGGGGATGATATGCCCCCTACGGGCTATCAAGAACCGTAGTTCCAGTGCCTTATCCAAATCTTATTTCTCCAACCAACGATCTTGCTCATTAACTCAAAAAACTAGCATGCCTAGCCATTGGGTAATGGAGTCAAAAGCATCATTTCAATTATGTAACTTATTTCTCCAAACTAAAATTGAATTCAGACTGAAAACTGAAATTTATCTTTCTGAAAAAATGCTCAAAACAACAAGCTTATTCATTCTCCTTATTCTAATCTAATTTGAATGGTAATCTTCATATAATGTGGAACTTGTTGTACAACCATTCAAATTGCTGAAAAAACCTCATATGGATTCTGAATCTTAAGAGTAAAACTGAAAGAATCCATATCATAATATAGTGCATCTCATGATGAAAATAATCACAACGTGGGCATTGGATGTCTGCACTATAAGAAAACTACAAATCATCAGCTACTAAATGAGGAAAGACATTAAATGCTACCTCTGCAATGATGTCCCTTTTAGAATTATGAAAGGTGTAGCTGTTTATTGAAAACTTCCACTAAAAATCTGATCTCTACATCCCCATGAATTCACCACTGGATCCGGAACAATGGAGTTGCCAAGTGAAAAACTGTAATCCTCTTCAAGTTATCAATTCTTGTTCACCTTCAAGAATCTATCTTCAGCAATTAAAACAAGAGACTCGGGAGAATACTTAGTTTCAAGGCCTTTGTCTCCCGGAAGATGCACCAAAAGATGTTAGTGCTAGAATCAACACTTGGACTGCATCAAGCACCTGACCAGACACATCTTAAGCTCGAGGGCTATTTCTTATGATTTGATTGGGTTTTTTTGGAAAGTGGTTGGATCTCAAGCACTTTGAAAGGAATGTTGAACAGATAAAAAAGCTCTGACACATATGAGGGCACTCATATATATGATGTGGTAGCAAAATTTGTAGTTCAATGATTAGAAGAATCGGAAAAATACGGTGGGTCTGTAGGACACAAATCCACTGCCGGGAGGAAAAATGACAGAAATTCCAGACCTGAAATGTATAGTGAAAGAATGCTTTTAAAAGACTTACAAGAATCTCACTTTACATTTAAGGAATCCCATTAGAAGGAATTATTTTGACTAACATGGCCTCATGAATCAGGAATGATTGGTGAATCAAGATTGAAAAAAACAGATTAATATGCATGCTAGATCAAAAGACTGATAAAAAAATGAAATAGGGTTTAATTCCACCTCAAGGAATGCTTATGAAAAATCTTCAATTCATACTGAATCAAGAAATCTTGGAACAAGACTTACAAAAACAGATCCATATGACTTGGAGGTTCACAAGACTTATAAAAACATAAGATAGAACTTTTATGATAAACCTGGAAAGACAGATAAAGTATGTAAAAACAGAAGGGAAAACAATACACACACCATATGATTTTGTGAATCTGCAAGAGAGTAATTGGAATATATTATGTGTTCAACAATACACAGCTTTAGGAATATCACAAGGATCAGCAACAAGGCCAAAGCACTAGGCCCTGTGCCACCAACCATCTCCCCCTCTTCCTCTATCTTATGTCTATTTACAGTTTTACAATAGATCTGCCAGCAAGGCTTAGACCTTCAGATTCCTTTCGTAACAACTTAACAAAAAATAGATAAGAAGGATAAATATTAGATCATCTGCTATTTTTAGCCATTTACAATCATAACAAAACTCCGATGGAATTAATCATATTGATAAACTATCTTTGAGCTTTAAGAAGATATTTTTATTTGTTGATAGGTGTCAAACCATTAAAGTCTTTGCTGCCGGATTTTCTGTAAACCTGCGACTGTTTCTTGAATGCTGCCGGTGCCTTGTGGAAACGTGTTGGTGCTGAGAGTAACGGTGGCGTGGATCTAGTGGAAATCTGTTCTGGAGGAATTATATTGTTGTTTTCCTTCATTGGATTCTTCTGTTATGATAGGGTTTCTTTGCTGAAAGAGCTTTTGAGAGAATAACCCGCGCAGATGAACTGGGCACGTGAATGTAAAGAATGGAGGAGACGAATTGAGGGTGGGACCAGCAAGAGAAATAAAATAAGAGCGGGAAACATGGAGGTTTAGCAAATTATGGAGGTAGCTTAGGATTAAATGGCAGAAATTAATAAACAAACGACCCTTTTCTTTATAATGACACAACTATTATATTTGATGGAAAACCCTTTGTAATGGCGGAAAAACCGAAACCTTTTGGATATAATGGCGGAGGTTCATTTTATTAACAGTAATATGATATATTACACACAAACCCTTTTAAAACGGTTTAATTGATAAGGGAGAGGTGGAGCGGAATTAGAGCGAGTAATAACGAAGGGGCGGAGGGCTATATTAAATATAAAGAGGGAATATCGCAATCGCATTTCGGAGCATGGAGCAGGTAACAATGGTTTTTGGCACATGAAATTTGCAATTTACTAAAAGGAAAATGACATGGGAAGGTATGGTCGGCCAATCGCATCGCAAATCGCAATCGAGACTGAAGCAGTTAAAACATAAGACACAAGCGGGAGGGAATGCGATTTGCGATGGGGGTGATGATGAGGGAAGGAGGTGGGGCCCATACAATACTGCAAATCGCGAATCATGGGTTTTGTTATGAGGAATGGGAGGTAAGTTTTAAAACTTGCGAATTGCGATGTGCGATGAGACAAGAGTTGACATGGCATGACAAACTGTGGGGCCCATTTACATCGCAATCAGGGAATTGGGAAAACCGCAAAACCACAAACCTTTTCCTTTAGCGCTTCATCGCGCATCGCAAAACTTACCTCATTGCAGCTTTGCAACTTTAACTTATTCCAATTTCACAATCGCCACTATACCTTATCGCATGCGATGTGCGATTAGAATGGAAGGTGATGTGGCAGGGAAAGGGTCGCACTTTATATCACAATCTGGGAAAAGGAAAGGTGGAGGTGAATAGAAAAGGTAAGTAATGTTGCGATCTTGCGATGCCAAAAGGAAATGATGGGTCCCAGCAATCCCGCAAATCACATTTTGGGGGTTTGGAAGAGGTAACATATAATAATCAAAGGACTTTGTGATATGCCGATGCAAAAATTAATATGGGTGTGTGGTAATGATATTACCTATATCATATGTTATATAATATATGGAAAGGTTTGTGGGATACGACATTTGTTTTGTAAATGAAGTTTGGATCTGCGATAAGTGAATTTTGATGAAAAGGTAAGGGGTCCACAAATGTTATTAAGTGCGGTAAGTTATATCATATGATATATGATATTACAAAGGTTTGTTGTGGTGCGGGCAAAGATGCTTTGAAATATGATATGGTTGTTAGTGGGTGGGCGGAGCTGCTTTTTAACTATAAAAAAGGATTTTAATAGTTAAAAATGGGTTTTGAAAGAAATGAAACACTAGACTTTAGTATATTGGAAAAAAGAGGAAAGGATCACAGAGAAATGGAGAAAATTGCGAAAAGGATGCAAAATAATTGAATCATAAGGAGCTAGAGGCCAAGAAAACATGACAGAGATGGCAGCTTTGAAAGGAATCAAAACCAGTGCTAACATTGGCTCTAATTGGGGAAGATATGCCCCCTGCGGGCTATCATGAACCATAGTTCCAATGCCTTATCCAGCTCTTATTTGTCCAACCAACGATCCTTCTCATTAACTCAAAAAGCCAACATGCGTAACCATTGGGTAATGGAGTCAAAAGCATCATTTCAATTCTGCAACTTATTTCTCCAAACTAAAATTGAATTCAAACTGAAAAATGAAATTTATCTTTATGAAAAAAATGCTCAAAACAACAAGCTTATTCATTCTCCTTCTTCTAATCTGATTTGAATGGTAATCTTCATGTAATATGGAACTTGTCTTACAACCATTCAAATAGCTGAAAAAACCTCATATGGATTTTGAATCTCAAATATAAAACTGAAAGAATCCATATCATAATATAGTGCAGCTCATGATGAAAATAATCACAACGTGGGATACTCATAAAGCATTGAATGTCTGCACTATAAGATAACTCCAAATCATCAACTAATGAATGAGGAAAAAAATTAAATTCTACCTTTGCATTGATGTCCCTTTTAGAGTTCTGAAAGGTGTAGCTGTTTATCCAAATCTTCCACTGAAAATCTAATCTCTGCATCCCCGTGAAGTCGCCACTATATCCGGAACAATGGAGTCGCCGAGTAGAATCTGCTAGTAGAATCTGCTACTCCACTACAACAAGTTCCATAAACTCATGATCAAGAGATCATCCCAGCTTATCCAACACAACAAATAGTGTTACAAATTGAGGAAATCCCTCCGCTGGATATCTTCTACAGTCCTAGTCATAAGGTTGTAGTCAAGAGAAGCAAAAGAAAAAGAACTGATGATGTAGTCTCAGATCTTACAAATGAATCTGTTGATGTCTTATGGAAGGATCCTCTAGCTGATCCTATTGAACATTTAACCAAACTATCACAGTTTGCAGAGGCATATGCTACTTCCAATATTGATAAAGCTATTGTGGTTAAAATTTTATTAAAGTAGAAGGAAGACAGAATACAAGAACTAGAGAGACTGTTAGATCAAGAAAAATCTAACTCCAACGAGCAAACGAAATCGAAGATGGCCCAATTTCAAAAATATTTTTAGATTCTTAATTTGCAGCATCAAACAAAAATCACTGAGAAGCAAACACAACTGGAAGTAGTAATGACAAGGCTACAAAGCCAGCCACAATTAGAGCAGTTCATAAAGGAAGCATTGGACATAAATGCTAATTCAAAGCAACAACAAGAAGTATTTTGCCAACAAGCTTCTATTATTTTCTCTTATTGTGACTCAAGTAAAATATTGATCCAGCGAGTAGCTATCCAGAAACTTGAATGTGAGAAGATCGAGAATAAAATCAATGAACACATTCAATGGAAAACATCAGACTCAGGCAAGGAAGCTGATCCACCCCAGGTAGATAAGTCCCACAAGGAAATCGTATTCAAATATTGGGAAGCACAGACAAAGCAAGCAGAGAAAGCAGTGGCGAAAGCATTCAAGTTGGAAAATGAAATTACCGAATATGTGTTTGAACAGCTTGTGAAAGCATAACTTATCAAAGAGTGCATGTCTGAAGTGCTCTCAGAATTCAAACAGTTGGAAACATAGTGAAACAAAACGCAGAAACGCAGGATGAAACAACTAAAAAGGTAAATAAGTTTGATCAAGAAAATTATTGGAATTTTCTAATCAAACCTTATCATCAATACCAGACCTTGTAGTCTTTAACAGATTCGACGAGAAGATCACATCCAGCACTCTCAAATGCGATTTTCAAAGGACAGGTCAGATCACAGATTTCGTAGCCAGCTCAACTCAAGCCTGTGCTCGATATTTGTCAACTTCAGGAAGAAATCCAAAATAAAGATTGGAACTCATAAGCCATATTGTTACTTTATTTCCTAGATTGTAGTTAAAGTTAGTCTTACAAGGATGTTTGTTTGAAACCTCCTCTATATTTTTGTAATAATATATTTTAGAACATAGTTAGTTTAGTATTTAAACCCCTCTCATGCATTTAGAGAAGGGTCCAGAAAGTTTTCAAAAATATTTGAAAAGAATGCACTATTGTAATTTTGTGAATGCTTTGATGAATTGATGGAACACAATCTGTTATCTTTTGACAATTAAAGTTGTTTAACTGATGTTGCACTATTGTACTCTTTAAATTGCTTGAAAGTGAAAAGGAGTAGATTAATTATTGTCAGTTTACGAGTATAAATTCGTACATATGGTAATTCTATTCACTTGTACTAAGTCTTTCTTTATAGACTGATAAGTCATATTTTAATTGAATTATATATTTGAAATGTTATTATTGATGAATGTTACATGCACTTGTGTTCTAATATTTATTTGTAATTTCTTATCAAATATATATCACATATATGTAAGCGATATATTTTTCACAATTCTTCTAATCAAAATATTTTGTTAGAAGAATCATCTTACATAATTTTCATCTCTTTCAATTGTTAAATGATCTACATTACTAATATTTGAAGGATATCTCTTTATATCGCATAAAGGAAGAAACACCTTGGGTATATAGTAGAATAAATAATTTAGATAAATGCATGTGATAGATTAGAATAATTTTCCATTGCATGTTGTATAATCAAAACACACCCCAAAATCATCCTTATTGGGAAACTGGTCCCATCATCCCCAGTCAGAGCCACTACACCACACCGAAAAGTAGCTTCTTTAAGTTCCGGACCAGGTGGTTTTCCCCCATGTTTTGCCAGCGGAATTCTGAGGCCTCAAAATTCTGGCACTAGAAGGAGGGCCTTGAGAATGGCAAGAAATTCTGATCAATATAAAGGTCAATTTAAAAGTCTCTCTCCCTCTAGATCCCCATCAACTTCCAGAAAATTATCTAGATCTTCATCTTTAAAATTTGAAGTTGACCATCCTTCTCCTAAGTCTCCTAGCGAAACCCAACCTATACTATCTACCGATTTACATCAAAATTCAACTGAATTTCAATCTTTGATAGAAAATTTAGAGAGAGTATCCATTTTTGCTGAAAATCCTGAATCTTCTCAAATATCGTATATCAATATTTCGTCTTCTTTACAGCCTCGCAGAATATTAACTCGATCAGAAAGTCAAAACATAAGAATCCCTCCTTTCGAATTTCCCATTGATAATACTCATAAAATAATAAATAGGACTCAATCAGAGTCAATCACCAGCGAGATCTTATCTCATTCACCTCCATTACCTCCACTCATTTCCACCACTTCCACTCCAATAATCAGTGTTACTTTAACTATTTTCAATACTCAGAATACTATCCCTTCGACTAGTTCTAGCACTCAGCCTGCCTCTTCTTCAACTCAAACTCAACCCATCCAACCTCTTCAAGTTCCAATGGCATGCCACCCATGGAGCAATCTAGGGGTTGTAAATATGCCTGCTCCTCTTCACGCTCAACCAAAATCACCTGAAAGATGGTTACCTAAGTTTAATCCTAATGATGGTCTTCCGACAGAAGAGCACATTCATAATTATATGTTAGCCATCAATCTAAATGGAGTAGTGGAAGAGGATTGTGTTATAAGATTATTTCCATACACTCTTACAGGATTTGCAGGATCCTGGTATTTTTCACTGCCTTCCCGCTTAATAACTACTTGAAATATGTTTGAAGAATGATTTCTAGCTAAATTTGGGGATGACAGGACTACCGCAACACTCATCAATGATTTATCAAATATAAAAGCTAATACAAGGGAGAAAATAAAATATTTTAATTCAAGGTTTAATAAATTACTCAATAAACTTCCTGCTATAGCAGTTCCTAGTGTAAAAGTTTTCGTTGATAGAGAAAAACTGCCTACAATGGTAGAAAACATGAAGGAATCTTTTTTTGTAGAGAAACACATAATCGCTCTTGAGAAGAATAATTCCCAAGATGACAATAAATCAAATAAAGTTTCTTTCAAATATGATTCAAATAAAAATCCATCTAAAGACCCTTTTGATGTAGAAGGTCTTCAGAAAGTTTTGAATACTATGAAAAATGAGATGGCAGATATCAAGAAACAAGTCACTGAAAATTCAAGTTCAAGGAAGGCATTCAGGAATTTTAAGAAAGGCCAGTCTTCTAATTCCCAACCTCCAAATATTATATCTAATGCTGAGTCTGATCAAGACATAGATGACTAACAGACAAAGCAAGAAGATGATGAAGAAGAAGAACAAGTTGAATTAAATGGGATGTGCGATTTCGTCCTATCAAATGAAGAACAACAAGAAGCTTTACCCGTAAGTACAAGGAGAAAAAAATACTACTAAAGCAACGCAACCAAATCAATAACAAAATATTTCAACGCCTGCTAAGGATAAGACAGTAAGTAAAAATTCTACTTCTTCAGATACTTCACCTACATCAAAAACAACGGTAGTCTCTGACACTATTGAATATGATATAGTTGAAGAAATGAAAAAGACTAGGGCCAACATTTCAATTCATGAACTTACTAAGTTAAAGAAACAACAGAAAATCTACTCAGAGACTTAAATGTGGTTCCTGCTTCAACCTTACCTGCTCCAGTAATAGTACAAGTTGTTAATGAAATGGGTAAGCCACCTTCTCCTTCAAATAAAATTGATCCTACATATTTAATCATGATAGGTGATCGATCCATCTATCATACTCCTCATTTTCTCTTAACTTATGAGATGTGTAATAGAAATGTCCATAATTGTTTAATAGACTCAGGGGCTTCCTCTAACATTATGCTAAAATCACTACGTGCTAAATTGAATATAACTCCTTAGAGTTCTCTTGTTCATATAGTACAACTTGATAGAACTAAAGTAGAGGTTGTAGGACAAATAAACTATGTTTCCATCATATTGTCATCAAACTCTAAAGTGGCTCACATAATTGATATATTAGTGGCTGATATTCCTGAATTTTACAGCTTAGTGCTAAGTAGAGATTGGTTTTCAAAACTTCATGGATATTTTGCAACAGACTGGTCATATATGTGGCTACCACACAATGGAAAGCCAAATCAAATTCGGGTAGAGCGTGAAAAGTTCATGAAACATACAGTCACCGATCTTGAAGGAATGAATGAACCAGTAGCATTCACTAATAACATTATTGGAAACTACTTGGCACAATCATTTTTGGGAAATTTTAACGCTCAGCCTTCACCCTTTTTTTATAATGCAGTCATTTCTCAAATCGAAATTTTTTCACAGAAAAATACTTCGAAATGTATAAATTTTGTAGATAAACCAATAGTTAATTCTTTATTTTGGACTCTTTATTTTGACGGTTCTAAATCTGAAGATGGTGCAGGCACTGGCTATATTTTAATAAACCTAGAAGGAAAAAAAACCATGTTAGCCTGCAGACTAGAATTTGATTGTACAAACGATATAGCTGAATACGAAGCACTAGTTCAAGGTTTGTACAAAGTCACTAATCTTAGTTTCAAACATCTTAAAGTCCTAGGAGATTCGTAAATCATTGTAAGAAAGGTAAGAAATACCATTCATTGTGATTATGAACATTTCAAACATTACCAATCATTAGTCCAAGGATAGACTTCTCATTTCTTAGCCTTCAATATTTCTTCCATGCCTAGAATACAAAATGCTAATGCAGATTTACTGGCTAATGTAGCATCTATGTTAATTCCATCTCAAGAATTTAGTCCTGATAGATTTTCCATTGAATTAATTTTTAGACCATCAATTCCTGACAATATTACCAACTGGAGAGTATTCAATAATGATTCAGATAACATAGATTTCTTAACATCTGAAGGATCTTATGATAGTCAGATTTTAGATGAAAATGAACATGACATTCATATTAAGGAAGAACGAGATGAAAATCTAATTCCTAAATCAGTTTTCAAGTTAGAAGACCTTTATGATTTGAAAGATAGGTTCAAAAGGGTTACTAACTCAAAAATTCAAATTTATACGTTAAGATTTGAGTTAGTAAATCTCGGAACTGATGATAAACCTCAAAATGTAAAATTAGGTCTCAGTCTATCTTCTGACAAAATATTATCATTTATAAAGTTGTTAAGAACTTACAAAAGTGTATTTGCTTTGGATTACACTGATCTTACAACATATGATACCTATGTTATTCAACATAACATTCCTATGATCTCAGAAGAAAAACCTATACAGCAGAAGTTGAGGAAAATTCATCCAAATCTTGAAAATCAAATCAAAACAGCGTTGAACAAACTTCTTAAGGAAAATATCATATTTCCAATTAGACACTCTAAATGGGTTCCAAATTTGGTTCCTGTTAGGAATAAAAATGGTGATATAAGAATTTGTATTGATTTTAGGAATTTAAACAAAGCTTAGCAGAAGGACAACTTTCTATTACCAACAATGGAACAAGTACTGCAAACAGTTGTTGGTTCTGAACTTATGTCTTTTCTAGATGGATTCTCAGGATATAACCAAATCCTAGTGCATCCAAATGACAGACTAAAGACTACATTCAGGACTAAGTGGGGAACTTACACCTATCAAAAGATGCCATTTGGATTAATTAATGCTGGTACCACTTTTTAGAGAGCTATGGACACATCTTTTAGGGGGTTCATAAATAAATCAGTGGTTATTTATTTGGATGACATTACAGTCTTCTATAAACAAGTAACTAATCATGTGAATGACCTTAAGCAAGTCTTCAAGCGATGTAAAAGGTATGGCATCTCATTAAACCCAAAGAAATAATTTTTTGCTTTAGATGAAGGAAAATTTTTAGGATTTATTGTGTCAAAAAGAGGTATCTATTTTGATACTAAAAGAATTGAAGAGATTAAAGGTATTCATTTCCCTCATAACAACAAAGTTATGCAGTCGTTTCTTGGGTAAATCAATTTCGTAAAAATGTTTGTCCCTGACTTTTCACAAATAGTTTTACTATTACAAAACATGATTAAGAAAAATTCAATCTTTAAATGGGGACATAATGAAAGAGAAGCATTTGATTAATCAAACAATCCATTTTCAATGCTCCATCCTTGATGACCCCCAATTGTCTTAATCCTTTTACTTTATATACTTTTTCATCATATACATCATACGTTGTTGTTTTAATACAACTTAATGACCAACAAATTGAAGCACCAATATCATTTTTCAGTTCCAATTTGCAGGGTGCAGAACTAAATTATTCATCTATCAAAAAACAAGCATTTGTTGTCTTTAAGGCTATAAAGGATTTCAGGCCATTTCTCCTAAAGACTCACACTAAAATCATAGTTTCATTCTCTGCAGTGAGACAACTATTAATGCAAAGAGAATTAGGAGAGAAAATGACTAATTGGGTTAGTGCTTTACAATAATATGATTTAGAAATAAGACCCTCTAAAATTATTTGAGGTCAAGGTTTTCGTAGAATGCTTACAAGATCATCCCATCTATCATCAGAATAATATTCAGGTAACAATGTGGAAATATCAGAGGTAAGCCTCAACAATGTACAATCACAATATGTTGATCTCATATTCTATTTGATAAATGGATATGCTTCGACCAAACTTAGTTACAAAACAAAACGTGCTTTGAGATTAAAGGCCAAGCAATATGAATTAATCAACGATGTATTATTTAGGAGAAAATTTGATTCTGTACTATTAAGATGCTTAGAAAAATCTGAAGCAAATAAAGTCTTGCAGGAACTCTATGATGGACCAGCTGGAGGACATTTTGGAGGAAATACGACAGCACACAAAATCCTACATGCAGGTTACTATTGGCCTACACTTTTCAAAGATGCTCGTGAATATGAAAGAAAATGCAAAGTGTGTCAAAGTGCATCTGGAAGACAAAGGAAGCCAGCCTTCCCATTACAACCAATTAATGTCGAACAACCATTTGAACAATGGGGATTAGATATAATTGGTGAGATCGTTCCTAAGTCTTCCAAACATCATTGATATATTCTCACAGCTACATATTACTTTACTAAATGGGTGGAAGAAATTCCATTAAAGGTAGCCAATTTTGAGAATATCAACGATTTTATCGACCAATATATCATAACTAGGTTTGGCTTACCTAATGCTTTAATGTTTGATAATGCATATTACTTCTCAGGAACCTCTATGATGGAATTTGCTATCAAAAGAGGTTTTAAACTTAAGTATTCTGCAAATTATTGCCCACAAGGAAATGGTTTAGCAGATTCCATGAACAAAAACTTGATTAGAATAATCAAAAGAACTGTTGTTCAAAACCAACGAAATTGGAAAATATCATTGATCTTTGATCTTTGGGAAGATCAAATAACTCATAAAGCTTCTATTGGCACTTCTCCATTCAATCTTGTTTATGGAAAAGAAGTTATTCTTCCTACCATTATGGTTATTCCCTCTCTTTCCTTAGTACAATTTATTGATGAAACTCCTTCTTCTTCTTTACAACTTAGACAATGTCAAATTCTTAAATTAGAAGAAAAAAGAGAAAAATCTAAACATACTCATGCACATCATCAACAGATAGTTAAAGCTTCATTTGATTCAACTTCTGTTACTCCAAAAAAAATTCGAATTGGTGATCTATTACTGAAATGGGACAAAGCGCATAAGGAAAAGGGTAAACACATGAAGTTTCAAAAACTCTGGCTAGGTCCATTCCAAATAATTGAAGAAATAGGCCCATCAACATTCTTATTGCAAGATCTATCAGGAAAAAGAGATTCTTTGCCTATTAATGGGAAAATTTTGAAAAAATACTTTTCATAGGAAGTAACCCCTTCTATTCCCTATATACGAGTGTCTTTTTCTTTCCCCTAGAAAATTAAAAGTTGCTTAGTATAAATTTTTGGCTTTTCAAATAAATATCTCAGATGGTCTTCTTTTATTTATCGCTTATATCAATAAGAAATTTCAAGGAAACAATCGAAATATTTGAAAGACAAATAGATTTTATTTTCACTGAAATATGCAATTTCACTGAAGTTATTTATTCTCTGATGAACTCTCATCCTTATATAGCATGATTATTTTGTTATCAATTAAGAAAATAATCTTCAACATAGTAAATACTCTTTTACATACAAGCAATATAAAACTCAACATTATCATCTAGAATCCTCAAAAGGACCAATGATTCACCCCATCCGAGAAAACTTATCAATTTTTAGAAGAAATTCAAAAAATATTATACTAGAAAAACTTAAAAGATAATAAGTCTTATCACAAGCTTGTTTACCATATTCATAGGGAAATAGTTGAACTGACATTACCAACACTGCCTACCAAAACAGGGTAATGACTTGAGATTATATCAAGATAACAAGGGGTCTCATCAAGAGCCAGCTTGATCAATTTAATTACAACTAGTGAATGGCATTGTCATTATTTGGTTACCAAGCCAAGACAATGGTTTTTAAGTAAATAAAAATATGATACAGAAAGAAAAGTTTCAAAAAATATCAATTGTATAAAGTTAGAATTTATTTTTGGAAATTGTGAGAAAAAGTGGATGTGACAATGAATCATTGCTGGGTAAAAGGTAACCCTACCAAGAGCTGAAATTGCCTATTGGATCAAAGGCTCTACCTGTGATAAAAGAGTAAATATTTATAAAGTTGATCTGTAAGAGCCACTTGCTTTATCTTTTTGAACTGAGTAAAGACTGGTATAGATTCTCATACTTATATCTTTAAAAGAGGAATTCTTATGAATTTTAATTAAGATAGATTTCACTGCTTAGTAAGATATTATTTGTTTGAAATTCATTCCTGCAACTATTTTTATTTCAAAAAAGACTTAGAAATTTCAAAAAGTTAGTCAGAGATAGTTGGTTCTCCCAAGTGAATCGCCAATTGTTGTGCTATACAACACCCCCCATTTATTTTAATAAATGGGGACCCTTTAGAAATAATTAGGAAATTCATTTTCATTTATTTTTAGCTTAAGTCAAAAAAAATTAGGAAACAAAGTTTCTTTGTGCTTTTCCACTTTATTCCTTAGTGTGCATCGAAAAATGCATAACTTACAAACTTAAAAGACTTGAAACCCACTAAGTCACGCGGGCTGTGAAATGTGCTAAGCTCTTTCAAAAGTTATATTAAAAACTTATAGCAAATGCTTTAATCGCCGTTATAAACTAAAATAACATTGCACCTCATTTTAACCGATCAAACTTATAAATCAATTCGGTATAAGTTGCAATTATGCAGACCCGACGAGCCAATAAAGTAATAAATATAAAGCTCCAAAGTCCCATAAAGTGCATCCGCTTGAATTCTTGAATGCGTAGTTCGCAGTTCGCAGGACTTAACTGAAAGCAAATTCATTTACTGCATAAAAGTTGCGATGTGTGATTTGTGCAGATCACATTTCGCAACTTTTATGGGTAACATCATAAGTGAAAAGGTTATAAGTTTCAATATGCAAATGAATGGTATTTAATTACTCAAGCATCGAAATGACTTATGTCATATCAAACCAAAAAACGAGATCCAGTCTTAAATTGATCGATGTACACTTCACGTCAAGGTGTAAGAGAATTAATTTTAAATGATCTTTAATGATTATCAACATTTAATAGAAATAAGGTTTTGATAGATTCATATCTACCCCGAGCATGCTATTGAAAGCTGGATTTGTTTTAAATTCTGTCTGCCTTTCTGTTCTCTATATTCTTAATGTTCACTCTGTTCGCTTGAAATCAGGAAACCACTTAACGGAGTGAAGCAAACAAAGATGAGCAAGAAAGGCAAAGAAGTTTCCCAAAGGTCATCTACTGAAAACACAGATATGTCTCCCCTGTTTTTAGACACTACCTACAACAAGGTTGCGGTATTTCATCATGGGAAGCAATGTATTAGTTATTTGAAGATGAAAATCCAAGGGTAATAGCCAAATTTGCTACAACAGGCACGTCATTTACTTCAGATGCTACTTATTTCGACGTTGCATGTTCATTCATCCACAAGGTAGCTGCAAGGCAAAATATTCTCCCCTATACAAACATGGTTAAGTGGGAAATTGACCACTTAAGCATAGAAGATAGAACGTTCAGAGATTCAATGGACGATAATATCGGTTCTTTCAGGGCAGACAATTTAAAACCAATGTACCACTTACCAGGCCCACAATAAAATTATGAAAAAGATTTTTCCCAAAGCTTTAGAACAAAAAACCAAGATCTGATGAAAGTCATAAATGAATGGAAAGAAGACCAAGGCAAACTTAAGCGTCATAAACTCGGTGCGAATCCAATTGCCCAAATTCCTCCCCCTTACTGTTATGATGTCAGTATGTTGTGTAGATTGTTTGCAAAACTTGATACCACTAGGTTTTCTGTATATTGGATCCCATTGATTGACGCAATCATCAATTCTTTAATTTTGAATTGGGCAAATATCCTATCTGATAATTTAGCTAAACACATCTTGGAGTATAGGTGTAAAATAAGTGTTTCATCTAGATAAATACCTCCCTTTTACATGAGCGCCTATGTCATGGACGCAATTTTCTTTTCTTATAGTTTTCCTACCATGGGATGCAAATGGACTACCCAAGACCCTACCCCAATCCATATTTATCACAGATCCCTTTGGAATTCAGACTTCCATTTACATTTCTACGAAATTTGCCATAGAGTCATATTTCCTAGGCACTAGATGATATTTAATGAAAAATCCCCTAGGGTTTCCAAAGAGATTAATACATATATTCTTTTTGTTGCTATATGGTTCACAGAGGAAAGTTTCACATATGTCAGAGTATTTGGAAGTTACGCTTATCCCCACCTCCTACCTTTTTATGTTCCTGATAAGTTACTTGCAAGAGAGATAGCCTACCAGCTTGTTAATGGTATTTCTAAACATCTTAAAGATGCTAAGAAGGCTGTTTGGCCTAATTTTCCTTTACAGTGCGGTACTTTTGCACTTTTTGATATTGGTCATGCCTACAAGGAAGTTTCAAAGGTTAATCTATTGAATTTGGTAGTAATTCCAAAGCGGCCATATGATCCCAATGATGTAATTAAGAACTTCATCACAGAGCTCAAAATGAAACATTTTGTGAAATAACAAGACCAATTTGATAATTTCTTTCAAGGCATTGAAATTTTTTCAGATATACTCAAGTCTGCATCCAGTCAACTCAATCAAGATGACTTGGAAGCATTGCAAGCATACAGAAATAAGAGACTGGAGAGAATTCCTCTTAACTTGTTAACTATTGAAGATGTCATTAGATCAAGTCCAAATATTAGCTTGAATAATGAAATAAAGGACATGTTTGAAGATGAGTTAGGACAATCAGAGCATCAATCTCACAATTCGGATCATTCTGAAAATGAATCCGAAAACAGAGAGGAAAGCCCAAAAAAGATAATTGATCAAGTAATCCAAGAGATTGATATGCGGGAGAAAAGAGGAATTAATGGAACATAGTCAAATTCTCAAGAAGTTCAGCACAATAGAGATGCAAATGATCAGTAAGAAAAGTCCCAACCAAAGAATTTGAATAGCGAATGGGATGAATTTTCTAAAGCAATAAATACTTCTAAAAAAAATCCCAATACTGATCAAGCTAATATTTTTCAGACACCTGAACATTCTCAAAAGCTAGTATAATCTGCTACTCCACTACAACGAGTTCCAGAAACTCATGATCGAGAGATCATCCTGGCTTATCCCACACAAAAAATAGTGTTAAAAATTGAGGAAATCCCTTCGCTGGGTAACTTCTACAGTTCTAGTCATAAGGCTGTAGTCAAGAGAAGTAAAAGGAAAAGAATTGATGATGCAGTCTCAGATCTTACAAATGAATTTGTTGATGTGTTATGGAAGGATCCTCTAGCTAATCCTACTGAACATTTAAACAAACTATCACAGTTTGCAGGGGCATATGCTACTACCACTGTTGATAAAGCTACTGAGGTTAAAATGTTACTAAAGCAGAAGGAACATAGAATACAAGAACTAGAGAGACTGTTAGTTCAGGAAAAATCTAACTCCAGCAAGCAAATGAAATCGAAGATGGCCCAATTTCAAAAATATTTTGAGAGTCTTAATTTGCAGCATTAAACATAAATCACTGAGAAGCAAAAACAACTGGAAGCAGCAATGAAAAGGTTACAAAGCCAGCCACAGTTAGATCAGTTCATAAAGGAAGCATTGGATATAAATGCTAAGTTAAAGCAACAACAAGAAGTATTTTTCCAACAATCTTCTAATACTGGCTCTTATTATGACTCAAGTAAAATATTGATCCAACAAGTAGCTATCCAAAAACTTGAATGTGAGAAGATCGAGAAGAAAATCAATGAACACTTTCAATGGCAAAAATCAGACTTAGGAAAGGAACTTGATCTACCCCAGGTAGATAAGTCCCACAAAAAAATCTTATTCAATGATTGGGAAGCATAGACAAAGCAGGCAGAGAATGCAACGGCAAAAGCATTCAAGTTGGCAAATGAAATTACTGAATATTTGTGTGAACAACTTGTGAAAGCATAACTTATCAAAGAGTGCACGTATGAAGTGCTCTCAGAAGTCAAAAAGTGGGAAACACAGTGGAAAAAAAAGGCAGAAATGTAGGATGAAGTAATTAAAAAGGTAAATAAGTTTGATCAAGAAAATTATTGTAATTTCTGATCAAACCTTATCATCAATACTAGACCCTACATTCTTTAACAAATTCGACGAGAAGATCACAGCCAGCACTCTCAAATGCAATTTTCAAAGGACAGGTCAGATCACAGATTTCATAGCCAGGTCAGCTCAAGCCCATTCTAGATATTTTTCAACTTTGGGAAGAAATCCAAAAGAAATATTAGAACTCATAAGCCATATTGTTACTCTATTTCCTAGATTGTAGTTAAAGTTAGTCTTACGAGGATGGTTGTTTGAAACCTCCTCTATATTTTTGTAATAATCTATTTTAGAACATAGTTAGTTTAGTATTTAAACCCCTCTCATGCATTTAGAGAAGGGTCTAGAAATTTTTCAAAAACATTTGCAAAGAACGCACTATTGTAATTTTGTGAATGCTTTGATGAATTGATGGAACACAATCTGTTATCTTTTGACAATTAAAGTTGTTTAACTGATGTTGCGCTACTGTACTCTTTAAATTACTTGAAAGTGAAGAGAAGCAGATCAATTATTGTCAGTTTGCATCAGTAGAACTTTGTACATATGGTACTTCTATTCACTTGTACTAAGTCTTTCTTTATAGACTGATAAGTCATCTTTTAATTGCATTATATATTTGAAACGTTATTATTGATGAATGTTACATGCACTTCTGTTCTAATATTTATCTGTAATTTATTATCAAATATATAATCACATATATGAATGCGATATATTTTTCACAATTCTTATAATCAAACTACTTTGTTATAAGAATCATCTTACATAATATTCATCTCTTTCAACGATTAAATGGTCTATATTATTAATAGTTGAAGGATATCTCTTTAGTCTATCGGATAAAGAAAGCAACACCCCGGGTATATAGTAGAATAAATAATTTAGATAAATGAATGTGATAGATTAGAATAATTTTCCATTGCATGTTGTATAATCAAAACACAACCCAAAATCATCCTTATTGGGAAACTGGTCCCATCATCACCAGTCGGAGCCACTACACCAAACGGAAAAGGAGTTGCTTTAAGGTTCGGATCATGTGGTTTACCCCCATGTTTTGGCAGCGTAATTTTGAGGCCTCAATGGGATAATGGTACTATACAAGCTTATGCAGGCTTTTATAAGTGTTTTGGAGGCAAAATAATGATGAAAATTCAAAATCTCGGGAAACTAGGTACTTCCGTAGCAACTACCAGGCTTGAAGGCATAAATTTGCTACGAAAGTGCTCTAGCTTTCCATGGAGGTAAACACCCGCAAAAATTTAGAAACAACAGGGCTCAAGGAATTTATTTAACTCATTAACCTCAAAGAATACCCTGGAATAGTCAAAAAATTCAAATAATATGCAGAGGGTTTATTTTGACATTTGCTACCAAAGTTTGCTACCGAATTTCTGGAAATGATTGTTTTAGTAGTTAACTTCAAGCTCACTTTATGACCAAACGGAAAGGAATTTTGGAAACATGGAGGTTTTTCTTGCGTACGAGTCGCTCTACAAAAACCTCTCCCATTGTTTTCACAACCATCAAGGTTTGGAAACTATAGACTCACCTTTGAGGCCTATTTTTGAGAATTTTAAATATTTTTTCAGAAATTTGAAATTCGGCTTGGTGGAGGTCCAACTCAGCAAGGTCAACATCCACGTGGCATGATGAAACATGAGTAGTCCAACACATTCAGAAAAGAAGTTGGTTTCATTTAATAAGGATTATTAAAGGAATTTTTTGAGATATTTAATGATAGAAGAGTCTTTTTTATGTACAAACTCTGCCAAATAGAAAATATCCTTAGAAAGTATCCATGTGTTGTAATTCTATTAGAAATAGGTCTCTTAGGTAGGAATTCGAGGCTCGCCCAGGTGGAAAACCATTGTATGAATGCCTCACTCTATATATGGTGGAATTTTTCACTTTTTGGAGTTGATGAATGTTATGAGGAAGCTACTATGTAAATTTTCTCTATCAAGCTAATACACAGTTTACAGCAGTTTCCTTCAAAACCTGAGATTCTTATTGACTTATATTTTTCTCTCTTCAATTTGTATATTTTCATCAGCTTCATGGTATTATGATTACTTGGAATTCATAACTTTATGCTCCATTTCTTTCATGTACTATGTTTTGTTGTAAAAGTTATATTTTAACTCAATTTTCCTCAACTTCCATGAATGTATATGCTAGTAATTGAATTTCTTTAGCTGAATCCATGCCCAACGGTGGCCATCATACATTATTTCACCTATAAAAAACCACATAAACCATAGAAATATTTAGCCATATGCATATAGATCTTATCTTGATTAATCCATTGTTTTTTTTTCTTTGAGAGAGATCCCTCTCTGATTGGAAAGGCTAACTTCCAGTCCAAATTGGTTTAAAATAGTTGTGCTAGGTTGATGATTGAACAACCCAACTAGTTCTAGCTTAGTGATAAAAAATTTGTGCATCTTATGAGAGCGAAAGCTTTATCTTCCCCAAAGAAGAAAGAAAAATATAAGCCCTGATTGATGATGGTGAACAACAGTTGGACATCAATATGTTGTATATCTTTCACCTGGTGACTCTAGTGTTAAAGAATCCAAAGTTCAGAGCTTTCAAGGTGCCTCCACTCTTCATAGAACAGTAACTTGAAGAAGATGAGTTCAATTGCAAGAAATAAATCCAATTATACCCCCATGAATCGACCTCACATCCCTGGTTTTCCAAATCCTATGCCTAGATTTGATTGGTTAACTTATCTTCCTATATTTAAAGATGAAAAGAAAGATAATGCCGCTCTTCACTTGGTTAGATTCCATATGCATATACATAAGTTCCGAGTTGATTTTCCTAAGGATTGTCTCATGAAAATGTTTATGGCCACCCTAGAGGACGAAGCTAGAACATGGTATGAAGCGTTGCAGCTGAGAAGGTTGGTCTCTCTTAAATATTTCCATAGAACATTCTTCCAACATTATGAGAAATCTCATTCTTCTTTATCACTGTTAAAAGACTGTTGTGATTTTTGTGAGATTTTTATTCCATATCTTAAAACTATTGGTGATAATGGAGAGTGCTTAGATGAGTGTATGTTAGAGGCACTTTATGAATTCTCTTCTTAGGTCAATTATCATGATAATGAAGAAGGTTTCCAGCAAGCATATGTGTTTTATTTTCTTGAAGATGAAATAGATCAAAACTTTGATAGCCAACTTATATCCCATGAAATTTGTGAAAATTTACAGCAGACTTGCCAATCTTTAGGTGATAAATAGGAACATAAATATGGTCAGCTACAGGGCTCTTAAATTTGTTCATTTTTTTAACCTTTGTTTCAAGAAGATTATACCTAAGAAAATAATGATAATCCCCAAGCATATGAAAAACTTTCCGGGCATATTAAGAATAAAGGGTTGAAGGATGAGCAACATGAAAATGGGCAGGAGCAAGGAGAAGCTTATGTGAAACATGTTTATTTTCTTCATGAGAAGGTGGTTGATTCAAGTATGCTTAAAGGTTTTCATGAGGAAGCACTTATAGAGAATAACAAGAAACTTTTTGATCTACAAGTTGATGTCCCAAAATGTCTTGCCACAGACTTAAATGATAAAAAAATAATGTTTGCGCATGATGATATACATGAAGTTCTTATTGTAATGCATGAGAAGTCATTTTTAAACATCCATGTAGCACATGATATGGTTGCTCCCATTGAAGATTTTCATGAACATTCAGAGTCCTGTCTTAAGAATGATGTTGAAAATGAAGGCATAAAACAGAGACAACCTTCAGTTATGAACGAAAATTATCCTTTGGATCATCAAGATAGGATACTTTTCAAATTTTTCAAGGATACTTTTGTTGATTTGCTACTTTCATCAAAAGAGGAAAATTTTCATGGTTTCCAAGGTCCAATGGTAAGTCTATTGCAGTCATCAGTCAAGAAAATTTTTGTGCTTTTTATGGATTATGGATTAAATTTTCATTCCGAGTTGAAAATAGATGATCCACTCCTAATTTTTTTCAAGCACAATCAAGAAGCCCAGGTGTTGTTCAACTATTTGACTGGTTATACTAGAGGTTTCATATTGCTTGAGTTAAGAAAGTGGATTTTTAGATGTTAGAGTAGAGTTATTGGTACATAAATAAGCTTGTTGGGCAAGCATCTCTTTTAGCATTTAGTTTGAAGATTGTAGTTGTAAGTTTTGTTTTGTACACTGTTTTTCTTCAAGAGCATGTCAAGGGACGAATGCGGGCTAAAGAATATGACAAGAGGTTGGGATCAACCCAATGGATAAGGCATCTGGTCTAATAGTTCTTTGTTGCACAATAGGGGTGCATCATCCCCATTGGAGCCAATATAGTCCAAGATAACCATTAGGTTTGTTTTGAGTCATGATTCAATTAGGTTAAGTTAGTTATGGTTCAATAAGATTTTTAACTTTTTTATTTTCAAAAAACAAATTCACGTATAAAGGTCTTTTACTGATTTTGAAATTTCATTATGAGTCTTTATGTGAGTCATTATCAAGGGAAAATCCAAAATTTCATTCTCCACGAGTTGATCTGGTCATAATTTGAGTTTGACAGTTTTACACACTTCCGCAGCAAATCTAGTTCAAACAGGTCAGGATTTGCTATGGAAGTACCTGAAACTTTCGTAGCAAATATGCCTTCCCCAACAAAGATTTTACTACGGAATTCCGTTTTTCTACTAACGGTAGGGAAAAGTGTACAAATTTTCAAAAAGGATTTGATCAGAGGTTTTCAGAGAATATTGTCTCATGATTTCTCCCTATTTTCATTTTCCATCATTTGTGAAACACACGCTGCTCGGTCATTATATTCCCTTTTCACGTTTTCATTCTAATTTATCCTCTCACATACACTCTTATCTCATCCTTGTGAGCTTCTTTATTTGTCTTAGTATCGTTCTGTTAGTCTTCGAGTTTATCTTTCTCTCTTAGAGTAGATTATATTAGTGTCAAAGGTCAGTGTGATGTCCCTAAAAAAAATTTGTGGGTGTCAAGGAAGGGGTTGTTCAATACATCTTGGAGCCATGGCATCACAAAAGAGGAAATATAAAGGAGGATATGTTTTCAGGTAAGAGCCCATGGACATGAGGCTGCTTGGAGAAGTTTTTAGGGTCAGGTCAAATACTTGGAAGAACAAATGGAAATGGTACAAGCTGAATTGTTGAAAAAATGCCTCAAAATGATGGTCCAAACTGATGATGCTCCATACATATGGTAAAACCATCAATTTTTGCTTATGTTGTGGCTAATGGTAATATATAGGCTTATATAGGATTTTATAAGTGTTTTGGAGGAAAAAAAATGATGAAAATGAAAAAACTCAGGAAATAGGTACTTTTGTAGTACCTCCTAGGCTTGAAGGCAGAAATTTGTTACGAAAGTATTGTAGCTTTCCATGGAGGTAAACACCTACTAAAATTTCATAAACAAGAGGGATCAAGGCATGTATTTGACTCATTAACCTCAAAGAATACCTTGGAATAGTAAAAAAATTCAAATAATATGCAGAGCGTTGATTTTGACATTTTCTACTAAAGTTTGCTACTGAATTTCTGGAAATGATTGTTTTAGTAGTAAATTTCAAGCTCACTTTCTAACCAAATGGAAAGGAATTGTGGAAATATTAAGGAGGTGTTTCTTCCGCACGAGCCCATATACAAAAGCCTCTCTTAGTTTTTTCACAACCATCAGGGTTTGGAAACTACACACTCACCTTTGAGGCCTATTTTTTATAATTTTACAGATTTGTGCAAAAATTTGAAATCCGGCTTGGTGGACATCCAACTCAGCAAGGTCAAAATCCACGTGGCATGATGACACATCAATAATCTAGTACATTCAGAAAATAAGTTGGTTTCATTTGATAAGGGGTATTAAAATAATTTTGTGAGCTATTTAATGATAGAAGAGTCATTTTTGTGTACAAACTCTGCCAAATAGAAAATATCCCTAGAAAGTCTCCATGTGATGTAATTCTATTAGAAATAGGTCCCTTAGGTAGGAATTCGAGGTTGGCTCAAGTGGCAGACCATTGTATGAAGGCCTCACTCTATATATGGTGGAATTTTTGACGTTGTGGAGTTGATGAATGTTATGAGGAAGCTACTATGTAAATTTTCTCTATCAAGCTAATACGTAGTTTATAACAGTTTCCTTCATAACCTAAGATTCTTCTTTACTTATGTTTTTCTATATTCAGTTTGTATATTGTTATCAGCTTCATGGTATTATGATTACTAGGAATTCATAACTTTATGCTCCAATTTCCTTCATGTACTATGTTTTGTTGTAAAAGTTATATTTTAAGTCAATTTGCCTCAGCTTCCATGAATGTATTTGCTAGTAATTGAATATATTTAGCTGACTCCAAGCCCAATGGTAGCCATCATACATTCTTTCACCTGCAAAAAAACCATGTGAACCATAAAAATATTTATGCATCTGCATATAGATATTATCTTGATTAATCCATTATTTTTTTCTTTCTTTGAGAGAGATCCCTCTTTTATTGGAAGGGCTAACTTCTAGTCCAAAGTGGTTTGAAAAAGTTGTTCTAGGTTGATGGTTCAACAACCCAACTGGTTCCAACCTAGTGATAACATTTTTGTGCGTCTTCCAGGAGCGAAAGATTTATCTTCCCCGAAGAAGAAAGACAAAGATCAACTCTGATTGCTTATGGTGAATAGCAGTTGGACATCAATAGGATGTATATCTTTCACCTGGTCACTCTAGTGTCAAAGAATCCAAGTTCAAAGTTTTCATGGTGACTCCACTCTTCATAGAACAGTAACTTGAAGAAGATGAGTCCAATTGCAAGAAATAATGCCAGGTATTCCCCCATGATTTGGTCTCACATCCTTGGTTTTCCAAATTTTATGCCTAGAGTTGATTGGTTAAGTTATCTTCCTATATTTAAAGATGAAAAGAAAGATAATGTTGCTCTTCACTTGGTTAGATTCCATATGCATATACATAAGTTTTGAGTTGAGTTTCCTGAGGACTATCTCATGAAAATATTTATGGCCACCCTAGAGGATGAAGCTAGAACATGGTATGTTGGGTTGAAGCTAGGAATCTTGTTCTATCTTAAAGATTTCCATAGAATGTTCTTCGAACATTATGAGAAATCTCATTCTTCTTTATCACTATTAAAAGACTGCTGTAATTTTTGTGATATTTTTATTCCATATCTTAAAACTCTTGGCGATAATGGAGATTTCTTAGATGAAGATATGTTAGAGGAAATTTATGAATTCTCTTCTCAAGTGAGTTGTCATGATAATGACTAAGGTTTCCAACAAGCATATGTGTTTTCTTTGCTTGAAGATGAAATAGATCAACACTTTGACAACCAAGTTATATCCCATGAAATTTGTGAAATTTTGCAACAACCTTACCAATATTTAGGTGATAAAGAGGAAAATAAAGATGGTCAGCTACAGGGCTCTTCAATTTTTTCATTTTATGAACCTTTGTTTCAAGAATATTATACCCAAGAAATTAATGATAATCCCCGAGCATATGAATAAATTCCTTGGAATATTAAGAACAAAGAGTTGAATGTTGAGCAACATGAAAATGGGCAGGAGCAAGGAGAAGCTTATGTGAAACATGTTTCTTTTCATCATGAGAAGGAGGTTGATTTGAGTAGCTTGAAGGTTTTCATGAGGAAGCACTTATAAAGAATAATAAGAAAAATTTTTATCTACAAGTTGCTATCCAAAAATGTCTTCCTACAGATTTAAATGATCAAAAAAATTTGTTTGTGCATGATAATATACATGAAGTTCTTATTGTAATGCATGAGAAGTCATTTTTAAACATCCATGTAGCATGTGATATGGTTGCTCCCATTGAATATTTTCATGAACAGTCAATGTCTTGTCTTAAGAATGATGTTGAAAATGAAGGCATAAAACAGAGACTATCTGTAGTTATGAATGAAAATTATCCTTTGGATCATCAGGACAATATACTTTTCAGTGTTTTCAAGGATCCTTTTGTTGATTTGCTGCTTTCATCAAAAGAGGATATTTTTCATCGTTTCCAAGATCCAATGGTAAGTCTGTTGCAGTCACCAATCAAGAAATTTTTTGTGTTTTTTATGGAGTATGGATTCAATTTTCATTCTGAGTTTCAAATAGATGGCCCACATTTGATTTTGCTCAAGGAAAATCAAGAAGCCTAGGTGTTGGATCAGCTCTTTGACTGGTTATACTAGAGGTTTCATATTGTTTGAGTTAAGCAGGTGTATTTTCAGATGTTAGACTAGAGTTATTGGTCCATAAATAAGCTTGTTGGCCAAGCATATATTTTAACATTTAGTTTGACGATTGTAGTTGTAAGTTTTGCTTTGTACAGTGTTTTTCTTTAAGAGCATGTCAAGGGATGAATGCAAGCTAAATGATAGGACAAGAGGTTGGGATCGGTCCAATGCATAAGGCACCTGGTCTGCTGTTTCTTTGTTGCACCACAGGTGTGCAACATCCGCATTCGAGCCATTGTTATCCAAGATAACCATTAGGTTTTTTTTGAGTCATGAGTCAATTAGGTTTAGTTAGGTTCAATAGTATTTTTAACTTTTTGATTTTCAAAAACAATTTTCATGTATAAAGGTATTTTAGTGACTTTGAAATGTCATTATGAGTCTTTATGTGATTCATTATCAATGGAAAATTCAAAGTTTCTCCACAAGATCATATGGTCATAATTTGAGTTTGATAGTTTTACACATTTCCGCAACAAATCTAGTTCAGACAGGTTAGGGTTTGCTACGAAAGTTCCTGAAACTTCCATAGCAAATTTGCCTTCCCAAAACAGATTTTTCTACGGAAGTTGGTTTTTATGCTAACGGTAGGGAAAATCATACAAAGTGTCAAAAAGGGTTTGGTCAGAGGTTGTCAAAGCATATTGGCTCATGATTGCTCCCTATTGTCATTTTCCATCATTTGTGAAACACATGCTGCTTGATCATCATATTCCCTTTTCATGTTTTCATTCTGATTTCTTCTCTCAAATACACTCTTATCTCATCCTTGTGAGCTGCTTTAGTTTTCTTAGTATCAACCTGTTAGTCTTGGAGTCTATCTTGTTGTCTCAAGGTAGATTATATTAGTGTCAAAGGTCAGTGTGTTGTCCCTAAATTTGTTTTGCATGTGTGAGGGAAGGGGACGTTCAATACATCTTGGAGCCATGACATCACAAAAGAAGCAATATAAAGGAGGATATGTTGTCAGGTACGAGCCCATGGACATGAGTCTACCTGGAGAAGGTTGCAGGATCAGGTCAAAGACTTAGAAGCACAGATGGAAATGGTACATGTTGAATTGTTGAAAAATGCCTCAAAATTATGGTCCAAACTAATGATGATCCACAAATATGGTAGAACCATCAATTTTTTCTTATTCTATGGCTAATGGTACTATACAGGTTTATATAGGCTTTTAGAATTGTTTTGGAGGCAAAATAATATGAAAATGAAAAATATCAGGAAACTAGGTACTTTTGTAGCAACTGTGAGGCTTGAAGGCAGAAATTTGCTACAAAAGTGTTGTAGCTTTCCATGGAGGTAAACAACCGCTAAATTTTCAGAAACAAGAGGGCTCAAAGCATGAATTTAACTCATTAACCTCAAAGAATACATTTTATTAGTCAGAAAAGTCAAATAATATTCAGAGGGTTGATTTTGATATTTTCTTCCAAAGTTTGCTACCGAATTTCTGGAAATAATTGTTTTAGTAGTAAAATTAAAGCTCACTTTATGACCAAATGGAAAGGAATTTTTGCAATTGGAAGGAGGTTTTTCTTCAAGACAAGCCCATATTAAAAAGAGTCTCTTAGTTTCTACACAACCATCAAGGTTTGGAAAATATGTACTCATCTTGGAGGCCTATTTTTCAGAATTTTACAGATTTGTGAAAAAATTTGAAATTCGACTTGTTGGAGGTCCAACTCAACAAGGTCAACATCCATGTGGCATGATGAAAGATCAACAGTCCAACACATTCAAAAAATAAGTTGGTTTCATTTGATAAGGGTTATTAAAAGAATATGTTGAGCTATTTAATGATAGAAGAGTCCTTTTTGTGTATAAACTCCGCCAAACAAAAAATGTCCCTAGAAAGTATCCATGTGATGTAATTCTATTAGAAATAGGTCTCTTAGGTAGGAATTCGAGTCTGGCACAAGTGGAAAACCATTGTATGAGGGCCTCATTCTATATATGGTGGAATTTTTCACTTTGTGGAGTTGATGAATGTTATGAGGAAGCTACTATGTAAATTTTCTCTATCAAGCTAATACACAGTTTACAACCGTTGCCTTCAAAACCTGAGATTATTCTTGACTAATGTTTTTCTCTCTTTAGTTTTTATATTTTCATCAGCTTCATGGTATTATGACTACTTGTAATTCATAACTTTATGCTCCAATTTCCTTCATGTACTTGTTTTGCTGTAAAAGTTATATTTTAAGTCAATTTGCCTTCGCTTCCATGAATGTCTTTGCTAGTAATTGAATTTATTTAGCTGACTCCATGCCCAATGGTAGCCATCATACATTCTTTAATCTGAAAAAAAACCACATAAACCATAAAAATATTTAGCCATCTACATATAGATCTTATCTTGATTAATCCATTGTTTTTTTTCTTTGAGAGAGAGCCCTCTCTGATTGGAAGGGATAAATTCCAGTCCAAAGTGGTTTGAAATAGTTGTGCTAGGTTGATGGTTGAACAACCCAATTGGTTCCAACCTAGTGATAACATTTTGGTGTGTCTGCTGGGAGTGAAAGCTTTAACTTCCCCGAATAAGAAAGAAAAATATCAGCTCTGATTTCTAATGGTGAACAACAGTTGGAAATCAATAGGTTGTATATCTTTCACCTGGCGACCCTAGTGTCAAATAATCCAAAGTTCATAGTTTTCATGGAGACTCCACTCTTCATAGAATAGTAACTTGAATAAGATGAGTTAAGTTGCAAGAAATAATTCTAGGTATTCCCCCATGAAACAGTTTCACATCCTTGGTTTTCCAAATCTTATGCCTAGACTTGGTTGCTAACTTATCTTCCTATATTTAAAGATGAAAAGAAAGATAATTTTTCTCTTCACTTGGTTAGATTCCATATGCATATACATAAGTTTTGAGTTTAGTTTCCAGAGGATTTTCTTATGAAAATTTTTATGGCCACCCTAAAGGACGAAGCTAGAACATGGTATGCTGGGTTGCAACCGGGAAGCTTGTTCTATCTTAAAGATTTCCATAGAACGTTTTTCGAACATTATCATAAATCTCATTATTCTTTATCATTGTTAAAAGAATATTTTGATTTTTGTGATATTTTTATTCCATATCTTAAAACTCTTTTTGATAATTAAGAGTTCTTATATGAATATATGTTAGAGTCACTTTAAGAATTCTCTTCTCAGGTCATTTTTCATGATAATGACGAAGGTTTCCAACAAGCATATGTGTTTTCTCTTCTTGAACATGAAATAGATCAACACTTTGACAACCAAGTTATATCCCATGAAATTTGTGAAAATTTGCAACAAACTTACCAATATTTAGGTGATAAAGAGGAAAATAAAGATGGTTAGCTACAGGGCTCTTTAATTTGTTCATTTTATGAACCTTTGTTTCAAGAATGTTGTACCCAAGAAATTAATGATAATCCCCGAGCATATGAAAAAAATTCTGGGCATATTAAGAACAAAGAGTTGAATGTTGAGCAACATGAAAATGGGAAGGAGCAAGGAGAAGCTTATGTGAAACATGTTTCTTTTCATCATGAGAAGGAGGTTGATTTGAGTATGCTTGAATTTTTTCATGAGGAAGCACTTATAGAGAATAATAAGCAACATTTTGATCTACAAGTTGTTTTCCAAATATGTCTTGCTACATATTTAAATGATTAACAAATTGTGTTTGTGCATGATAATATACATGAATTTCTTATTGTAATGCATGAGAAGTAATTTTTAAACATCCATGTAGCACTTGATAGGTTGCTCCCATTGAATATTTTCATGAACAGTCAGAGTCTTGTCTTAAGAATGATGTTGAAAATGAAGGCATAAAACAGAGGCAACCTATAGTTATGAATGAAAATTATCCTTTGGATCATTAGGACAAGATACTTTTCAGTGTTTTCAAGGATCCTATTGTTGATTTTTTGCCTTCATCAAAAGAGGATATATTTCATGGTTTCCAAGATCCAATGGTAAGTCTGTTGCAGTCACCAGTCAAGAAAATTTTTGTGTTTTTTCATGGAGTATGGATTCAATTTTCATTCCGAGTTGCCAATAGATGGCCCACTTCTGATTTTGTTCAAGGACAATCAAGAAGCCCAGGTGTTGGATCAACTCTTTGGCTAGTTATACTGGAGGTTTCACATTGTTTGAGTTAAGCAGGTGTACTTTCAAATGTTAGAGTAGGGTTATTGGTCCATAAATAAGCTTGTTGGCCAAGCATATTTTTTAGCATTTCGTTTGATGATTGTAGTTGCAAATTTTGGTTTGTACAGTTTTTTTCTCTAAGAGCATGTCAAGGGACGAATGCATGCTAAATAATAGGACAAGAGGTTGAGATCAGGCCAATGGATAAGGCACCTAGTCTGCTGGTTCTTTGTCGCACCACAGGGGCGCAACATCCCCCTTCGAGCCGTTGTTATCCAAGATAACCATTAGGTTTGTTTTGAGTCATGAGCAATTAGGTTTAGTTATGGTTCAATAGGATTTTTAACTTTTTTATTTTCAAAAACAATTTTCATGTATAAAGGTATTTTAGTGATTTTGAAATGTCATTATGAGTCTTTATGTGATTCATTATCAAGGGAAAATACAAAGTTTCATTCTCCATGAGATGCTCTAGGCGTCATTTAAGTTTGACAGTTTTACACACTTCCGCAACAAATCTAGTTCAGACAGGTTAGGATTTGCTATGGAAGTTCCTGAAACTTCCGCAGCAAATTTGCCTTCCCCAACACAGATTTTTCTACGGAAGTTGGTTTTTCTGCTAACAGTAGAGAAAAGCATACTGAGTGTCAAAAAGGGTTTGGTCAGAGGTTGTTAGAGCATATTGGCTCATGATTTCTCCCTATTGTCATTTTCCATCATTTGTGAAACGCATGTTGCTCTGTCATCATATTTCGTTTTCACGTTTTCATTCTGATTTCTTCTCTCAAATACACTCTAATCTCATCCTTGTGAGCTGCTTTAGTTGTCTTAGTATCGGTATGTTAGTCTTGGAGTCTATCTTGTTGTCTCAAGGTAGATTATATTAGTGTCAAAGGTCAGTGTGTTGTCCCTAAAAAAAAAATTCATGTGTCAGAGAAGGGGACGTTCAATACATCATGGAGCCATGGCATCACAAAATAAGCAATATAAAGGAAGATATGTTGTCAGGTACGATCCCATGGACACGAGGCTACTTGGAGAAGGTTGCAGGATCAGTTCAAAGACTTAGAAGCACAGATGGAAATGGTACATGTTGAATTGTTGAAAAATGCCTCAAAATTATGGTCCAAACTAATGATGATCCACGAATATGGTAAAACCATCATTTTTTTCTTATGTTATGGCTAATGGTACTATACAGGCTTATATAGGCTTTTAGAAGTGTTTTCGAGTCAAAATAATATGAAAATGAAAAATATCAGGAAGCTAGGTACTTTCGTAGCAATTGTGAGGCTTGAAGGCAAAAATTTGCTACAAAAGTGTTATAGATTTCCATGGAGGTAAACACCCGCTAAAATTTCATAAACAAGAGGGCTCAAGGCATTTATTTAACTCATTAACCTCAAAGAAGACCCTATAATAGTCAGAAAAGTCAAATAATATGCAGAGGGTTGATTTTGATATTTTCTTCCAAAGTTTGCTACTGAATTTTTGGAAATGATTGTTTTAGTAGTAAAATTGAAGCTCACTTTATGACCAAATAGAAAGGAATTTTTGCAATTGGAAGGAGTTTTTTCTTCAATACAAGCCCATATTAAAAAGCCTCTCTGAGTTTCTACACAACCATTAGGGTTTGGAAAATATGCACTCATATTTGAGGCCTATTTTTCAGAATTTTACAGATTTGTGCAGAAATTTGAAATTCGACTTGGTGGAGGTCCAACTCAACAAGGTCAACATCCACGTGGCATGATGATAGATCAACAGTCCAAAACATTCAAAAAATAAATTAGTTTCATTTGATAAGGGTTATTAAAATAAATTGTTGAGCTATTTAATGATAGAAGAGTCATTTTTGTGTATAAACTCCGCCAAACAGAAAATATCCCTAGAAAGTCTCCATGTGATGTAATTCTATTAGAAATAGGTCTCTTAGGTAGGAATTCGAGTCTGGACCAGGTGGCAAACCATTTTATGAAGGCCTCACTCTATATATGGTAGAAGTTTTCACTTTGTGGAGTTGATGAATGTTATGAGGAAGCTACTATGTAAATTTTCTCTATCAAGCTAATACACAGTTTACAACCATTGCCTTCAAAACCTAAGATTCTTCTTGACTTATGTTTTTCTCTCTTCACTTTGTATATTTTCATCAGCTTCATGGTATTATGATTACTTGTAATTCATAACATTATGCTCCAATTTTCTTCATGTACTATGTTTTGCTGTAAAAGTTATATTTTAAGTCAATTTGCCTTAGCTTCCATGAATGTATTTGCTAGTAATTGAATTTATTTAGCTGACTCCATGCCCAATGGTAGCCACCATACATACTTTAATCTACAAAAAAACCACATAAACCATAAAAATATTTAACCATCTACATATATATCTTATCTTGAGTAATCCATTGTTTTTTTTCTTTGAGAGAGAGCCCTCTCTAATTGGAAGGGATAACCTTCAATCCAAAGTGGTTTGAAATAGTTGTGCTAGGTTGATGGTTGAACAACCCAATTGGTTCAAACCTAGTGATAAAATTTTGGTGTGTCTGTCAGGAGTGAAAGCTTTATCTTCCCCGGATAAGAAATACAAAGATCAGCTCTGATTTCTAATGGTGAAAAACAGTTGTAAATCAATAGGTGGTTTATCTTTCACCTGGCGACTCTAGTGTCAAATAATCCAAAGTTCAGACTTTTCATGGAGACTCCACTCTTCAAAGAATAGTAACTTGAATAAGATGAGTTAAATTGCAAGAAATAATTCCATGTATGCCCCCCTGAATTGATTTCACTTCGTTGGTTTTCCAAATCTTATGCCTAGACTTGATTGGTTAACTTATCTTCCTATATTTAAAGATGAAAAGAGAGATAATTTTGTTCCTCACTTGGTTAGATTCCATATGCATATACATAAGTTTTGAGTTGAGTTTCCAAAGGATTGTCTTATGAAAATGTTTATGGCCACCCTAGAGGACGAAGCTAGAACATGGTATGCAAGGTTGCAACCGGGAAGCTTGTTCTATCTTAAAGATTTCCATAGAATGTTCTTCGAACATTATGAGAAATCTCATTCTTCTTTATCACTATTAAAATACTGTTGTGATTTTTGTGATATTTTTATTCCATATCTTAAAAATCTTGGTAATAATGGAGAGTTCTTAGATGAAGATATGTTAGAGGCACTTTAGGAATTCTCTTCTCAGGTCAGTTGTCATGATAATGACGAAGGTTTCCAACAAGAATATGTTTTTTCTTTGCTTGAAGATGAAATAGATCAAAACTTTGACAACCAAGTTATATCCCATGAAATTTGTGAAAATTTGCAACAACCTTACCAATGTTTAGGTGATAAAGAGGAAAATAAGATGGTCAGCTACAGGGCTCTTCAATTTGTTCATTTTTTGAACCTTTGTTTCAAGAATATTATACCCAAGAAATTAATGATAATCCCGAGCATATGAAAAAAATTTGGACCTATTAAGAACAAAGAGTTGAATGTTGAGCAACATGAAAATGGGCAGGAGAAAGGAGAAAGGATCCTTCTGTTGATTTGCTGCTTTCATCAAAAGAGGATATTTTTCATGTGTCAAGGAAGGGTATGTTCAATACATCTTGGATCCATGGCATCACAAAAGAAGCAATATAAAGGAGGATTCATTGTTAGGTACGAGCCCATGGACATGAGGCTTCTTAGAGAAGGTTGCAGGGTCAGGTCAAAGAGTTAGAAGCACAGATGGAAATGGTATAGGCCGAATTGTTGAAAAAATGCCTCAAAATGATGGTCCAAACTGATGATGCTCCATGAATATGGTAAAACCATCAATTTTTTCTTATGTTATGGATAATGGTACTATACAAGCTTATATAGGCTTTTAGAAGTGTTTTGGAGGCAAAAGAATGATGAAAATGCAAAATATCAGGAAACTAGTGTTAGGTCCCTATATTACTAGTTCAGTCCCTTATTGTTATTAGTGTAGCCCCCTCTTATTGATATTGTTGTACCCCTGTAACCCCAATATTGTTATTATTGTGCCCTTACATTGTTATTGTTAGGTCGACTAGGATTATATTGTGGGCCCATGGACTCCTATATATAGAAGGAGGTTTTGGTTGTTTGTATCATCCAAGAATTGTTCATTCATGTAATGTATTGGAGGTTTCCCCCTTGAAGTGGCTTATTTCTAAGGCGTTGATATCTCTTTTCTTCTATTTTTGGAGTTGGTTTCACAACATTTGGTATCAAAGCTTTGGATTCTAGGGTTTCGCTGCTCCAAATAGGTCATTGTGGAATTTTTGCTATAACTTTTTTTTATGAAGGTTTAGAAGCTGAACTTTTTAGAGCGCGAAGCCAAAATCCTGAGGAAAATTGTCGCAAAATTTCAGAGCTTGATTCGAAAAAGATTCGGAGATATGATCTCTGGAAGTTAGATCATTTTGCAGGCTCCTGAATTTAACCTCAACGGGTCATCGCGGAATTTTCCCTATAACGTTTTTTCTACAAGGGTTCAGAAGCTGAAATTTTCATAGAGCGAAGCCGAAATCCTGAGTAATATCGTCACAAAATTTTAGATCTTGGTTCACAATATTTTTGGAGATATGGTCTGTGGAAGATTTGGCCTAACTTTATCTTGAAGAATCCAAATCAGGTCAGACCTGTGGCATTCAAAAGAAGATTCAGAGGGCTACTTTAGGGCCGAATTTCAGATATTGAAGATCAGAAATCCTAGAGATAATTCAATTTCAATATCGAGCTCCTCAAAAGCAAAAAAAAGGCGTGTATTTGTTTCGAATTACATAAGCCTCTTAGTTTGAATTTATTCCAGGGGCATATTGAAAAATAGATATCAATATTGGGTTCTAAAATTCCCCCTAAAAAGAATTCAACACCCATTAAGCCTTCAGAAGTCTCTACTATGACTCATGAAGACGGAGAAACACAACATGAGATATCAAAATTACAAGAGCAAGTGCACCAAATTTCGCTATCGCAAATAGCAACAAAAAATGAAATGGAAGTTCTGAAGAAAGGCATGGAAACTAAGATGGATGGTTGGAAGAAAGGCATGGAAGCTAAGATGAATGGTTTGGAAGCTAAGATGGATGGCATGGAAGCTAAGATGGATAGCATGGAAGTGGGAATAGAAGCTAAGATGGATGGCATGGAAGCTAAGATGGATGACATGGAAGCTAAAATCGATGAAAAAATGAAAGACAACATGGAAAACATGAAGAATGATTTGGCAAAGTTGATACAAGAATTTTTTCGTAATGGCAAAAAGATAGTAGAGGAAACTCATGATGAGAACAAAATAAATGTTAATCATGAAGTTCATAAACTCTAATGTTGGATGGAAGAACCACCATATTCCAAATATGGATATGAGGAAGTTTGATGGCAGGGATCCCGTAACATGGATACTACAGATGGAGCAATATTTTGATCTCAATAATGTGCAAAACACACAAAAGGTACGCATTGCAACTTTAAATTTAGAACAAAATACATTTGTATGGTATCGATGGCTTTACTCCCGTAAAAAAATTGTCACCTGGTCAATTTTTACGGAGGAAATGATAGCACATTATGAGGATACAAAAAGCAACACCTTCTTTAGCCAACTGATAAATCTCAAACAAAAGGGTTTAGTGGTAGAGCACATTGAGGACTTCCAAAAATTGAATATAAGGGTAACTGATATTCCAGAGGAACACTGGATTGATGTCTTCATAGGGACTTTAAAGGATAACATCCAACATGAAGTTTGCGTTTGGGAGCCTGATTCATTGGAAAAGGCATTTAGGTTGGCAAGAAAATTTGAATGTAAAATTATGGCAACAAGGAAGCCTACCACTCACATATATAAAGATGGAAGTGTTGCTACTCCTAGACTTCCACAACCTACAAGGTTGACACCACAACAATTGGAAGAAAAAAGAGCAAGAGGGCTTTGCTACAGTTGTGATAGAAAATACACTAAAGGTCATAAATGTGCTGAGAAGAAATTATTTTACATAGATTGTGAAGAGGAAGAAGAAAATGAACAAGAATCTTCAAAAGAAGAAGATATACACGAGGAACCAATCCTAGAAGAGGAAGAAATGAGTCTGACCATATCATTTAATGCATTGGCAAGAATTACCACTCCTCAAACTCTCAATATCGAAGGACATATCAAGAAGAAAAAGGTAATAGTGTTGATTGATTCGGGTAGTACCCATAATTTTATTCATTGTAAGGTAGCCAAGGAATTGAATTTTTTCCTATACCCAGCACCAGAATGTCAAGTGATGGTTGCAAATGGAGGAACTATAAATTGCTCAGGAAAATGCCATATTATCAAGCTAACCATGGGGGAGTATGTATTGAATAGTCAAATGCTTTCCATTCCTATGGGAGGTGCTTATGTTGTACTAGGAGTACACTGGTTACAATCTTTGGGGACAGTAACTTTTAATTTTCAAGAACTTTTTGTTGAGATTGCAACAAGATGATGAGCTTAGTGGAAAGAAGTTGCCTTCACTAAGTGGGCCCACAGGCTATTTTTGGCGCAAGTCTATTTTTAGACATGTCGATCATATTCTATGAGTTGCAGGATGCTATTTGTGGATGGTTGGTCAAGTTGGAAAAATATATGGACTTCTATTTTTAGACATATTGGGCGGAATCTATTTTTAGATTGCCAGTCTAAAAATAGATATGTCGAATATTATTAGCTCTTAATAATATTTGGACTATAAACATTATCTTATTCTCTTGGACCACTTCAGTTAAGTGCACAGATGTGGCACAGGAGCTGACAGAAGGAATTATGCTATTCCTGAGGGTTAAGTGGAGCTATTGCATGGAGACTTTAGTTAGAACTCATGTGACAGAGTTTGGTGGAGTTATTGAGGTAGTTGGTGGAGTTGTGTTCAATTTAATTGAGTTAAACATAGTTGAGCTAGTTGTATCTAGTCTAACTGATTGATACACTAGTGAGAGTGGTGTGAATTAATTATTAATTAATTCACTAATTATTAACTCATTAATCAACTAAAGAATACATCAGTTAACTACAGTGCATGGACAGTTTCAGTGGAGACCAGTGAAGAGGTAGGTGAAAGAGCAGTGTGACTATCAGTTGTGACTATAGTGTTGCATGATTTGCAACACACAGTGGTTGGAGATGCCAATAAGGATTGCGTGAGCAATGCAGAGCCATTCTTCAGCAGTGACTGGCAGACTGCAGTAGAGGCAGGCTATCAGGTGGCAGAGATTGGAGCATGTGATTTGCTAGATCAGACCTGTTTAGTGTGTAGCAATTGGAGATTATACTAAGAGCTTGTGAGGAGCTTTGTATAATGATTGTTACATGATCTCTATGACATATAATATACAGATAGTTGGGGGTTTTCAGCTTTAACCTTTCCCATTAAACGCTGTGTTCATATGTGTGAATGTTTATGGTTTTAATGTGCGCATGCGATTGTTTTTATTTCTGCAATTAATGATCAATGGTAGAAGAGATTATGTATTGTGTATGAAGTCAAATAGTGTGTGATCGGGAGAATATCGGATATAACATATCAGTTATATGAATTTCTACATGGTATCAGAGCAATATTGATCATTGGAGCAATTGCAAAACATTGAAAAGGTTGAGTTTTGAGCTGGTGGAATTCGAATTTGCAGCAGTGTTTTCTTGGTGTCGAAGTTGAGATGTCTTTCAACGAATTGTGATTAGAGTATGCCCTTGAGGGTAGCTCAAATCATATTGCATGGAAGGACAGGATGGAGGTGGTGCTAGACGACAATGGGTTGAAGGAGTTCATAGATGCAGAAATTCCAAAACTTGCTTCTAGCAATGCTGCCGCACTTGACGCATGGAAAAAGAAGACAGAAAAGTGTCGAAGGATTTTGTTGGAGGGTGTGAATGATCACATAGTGTCTAGCCTTCATGGTAAAGCTTCTCCATACTTGATGTGGAAAGCTTTGACAGATTTATTCCAAAGCAAGAGAGACCAGAGGAAGTTGGCGCTCAAGGATAGACTCAGAAACATAAAAATGGAGAAAGGCGACAGTATACCCAAGTACCTCACGAAGTTTGTCCAGTGCAGGGATGAGATGGGAAGTGTGGGGGTGACTGTAGATGACGAGGACTTGGTGATCTTGGCTCTCCTTGGGCTTTCGAAGAGTTGGCATTCCTATCAGGACTTTGTCAATGGTCGGGAGAAATTGCCAGGATGGGAGCGACTTTGGTCGGATCTTGTGCAAGAGGAGATAAGACGAAGTACCAGGGACGGATCTTCATCAAAGAACTGAGATGAATAAAATTTTTCTTTGGCTGCCAAAGTAAGGAAGGGGAAGAGCAAGAATAATGCTTCTCAATCCGGTGTGAAAGGCAAGAATCAGTACATGTCCAAGGTGAAGTGCTTTCACTGTCACCAACACGGAAATTACGCCACTAATTGTCCACAGAAGAAGAAAAATAAGCAGGCTACTGGATCTGCAGCTGGAGAGGCCTTAGCCTCGTAGTTTGAGCTGGATTTTTCGCTGATCGCATGCTTGGTCTCAAGTATGATGGGTTCAGTGTGGTTTCTTGACAGTGGTCTGTCTTTTCACATGACAGGAGATAAAGATTTGTTTACTAATTTGGATGAGAAAGATCTTGGAGTGCACATCGAGATGGGCGATGATGGTAGATACAGTGCGACCAGTATCAGTACCATTTCCTTTGAGAGGGAGTCTGGTAAACCCTTCGTATTGAAGGAAGTGATGCATGTTCCAGGATTGAAGAAGAATCTTATCTCTGTGGCAATGTTAGAAGAAAAGGGATATGATGTTGTCTTTAGCAAGGGAAAGGCTTTCCTGCGCAGTAAGCCAACTGGTGAAACCCGGAGGATAGGGGTTCTAGTTAAGAACCTTTATCAGTTGCAGGTAGATGGCTATGCAGCAATGGCAGGCAAGGCAGAAGGAGTGGTGAGCCGGGATGAGGGCCAGCTATGGCACAGGAGATTGGGCCATCTTCACCATGGTGGTTTGAAAATTTTGCAGCAAATTTCTACCGGGCTTCCCAAAGGTACACTTGCGCAGTTAGATCAGTGCAAGGGATGTACTTTGGGAAAATTTGTGAAAGCCACCTTTCACGAGAAGGATAGTCGCGCCACGACGATCCTTGAGAGAATTCACACAGACGTGTGTGGACCTTTCTCAGTAGCTTTGACAGCAAAGCATAGGTACTATGTGATATTTGTTGATGATTTTTCTTGGAAGTGCTAGATCTTCTTCATGCAGAAGAAGAGCGAGACATACTCAAAGTTCTGTGAGTTCAAGGCACTGGTTGAGAAAGAATTGAGAAAGCAGGTGAAGGCTCTTAGGAGCAACAATGATGGTGAATTCATCTCTGGCTAATTCAAGGACTTTTGCAGCGTAGAAGGAATTCGAAGAGAGCTCATAGCGCCTCATAACCCACAACAGCATGGGGTCACTGAGCGGAAGAACAGAATGATCGTGGGTGCTGCACGGGCGATGTTGCATGATCAGGGCCTTCCCATACACTTGTGGGCTGAGGCATGCAATACTGCTGTTTATGTGCAAAACTGTTGTCCTCACAGGATACTTGGCATGAGTACACCCGAGGAGGCGTTTTCTGGTAAGAAGCCTGATATTTCCCATTTGAGGATTTTTGGTTCACCTGTTCACATTCATGTGATGAAGGATGCCAGGAAGAAGCTAGAGCCGCCTGCAGAGGTTGGGATATTTTTGGGGTACACTGATATGCCCCACAACTATCGTGTGTATTTTCTAGACAGTCGCAAGACTGTTGTGCGACAGGATATTAAATTTCATGAGGAGAAATCCATGAAGTGTTCGCTTGAGAGGGAGCCACACTTGCATGCAGATGAGGATCTATTAGTTCCTAAGGATGAGCCTCAGGATGTGGATCAGCCACAAGAGGAGGTTCATGGAGTGGAAGAGACCACTCATGCAGCGCCAACCATCAGAGGGCGGAAGCGCACTACGAGCTCGCGGCGGTTCGGGGATGCGAGAGAAGGTTGTGGGAGCACCTACATCACGAGGCGCGGACATGAACGGGTCCACCTAGCAAGTTACCTTGGATACATGGCTCTTATGAGCAAGTGTGTAGTGATAGAGCCATCCTCTTTTGAGGAAGTGTGGAGGATCCGCATGGGTAGATGCCATGGTGGAAGAAGTGCGATTCGATTGTCGAAGAAGAAACGATTGCATGAGAGATTGTCCCAAGGCTAGAAAGGGAAATCGGTGGTAGGTTCGAGATGGATCTACAAAGTGAAGCAAACGGTCGACGGGAGTGTGGAGAATTACAAGGCAAGATTTGTTGCCCGAGGCTTCTCACAGACTGAGGGGATCGATTATGAGGAAACCTTTGCACCTGTCGCAAGGTATTCTTCCATACGGACGATTCTTGCTCTCTCAGCGCAGATGGGGTGGCACATTCATCGGATGGATGTGAAGACTGCGTTCCTCAACGGAGTCATTGAGGAGGAGGTGTACATAGAGCACCCGAAGGTTTCAATATCTTCAGCAGCGAGTCGCATGTGTGCAGGCTCAAGAGAGCGCTGTATGGGTTGAAGCAAGCACCTCGTGCTTGGTACACACGGATAGACAGTTATTTCATCGGACTTTGATTCTCCAAGAGTGAGGCGGATCCTAACCTATACCAGATTGTGGTCGAGGGTAAGTTGCTGATCATTGTACTTTATGTAGATGATTTGATTTTGATAGGTGATGAGCTGTTGATACTCTCATGCAAGGATGATCTTGCAAAAGAGTTTGAGATGAAGGACTTGGGCCTCCTTCATTATTTCCTGGGATTGGAAATTTGGCAGCGCAGTGATGGACTGTTTGTTTCTCAAGGCAAGTATGCCCGGGAGATACTGGAGAAGTTCAACATGCATGGCTGCAAGCCTGTTGATACTCCTCTTCTTGGTGGATGGAGGAAGGAGGATGCTACTTCGACGGAGGTAGTGGATGCCACTGTTTATCGACAGTTGGTGGGGTCGCTTATGTATCTGGTCAATACACGACCCGACATATGCTATGTTGTTAACCAGCTTTCACAAGCTATGGTTGAGCCTACCAAGCTCTACTGGAAGGCAGGCAAGCATGTATTGAGATATCTCAGAGGCACATTGGGATATGGATTATGGTACGGACAATCGGATGAGGTGAAGGCACGCGGCTTCACGAGATACCGGAGTGGGCGGGGAGGCAAGCGGACGACAGAAAGAGAACATACGGAGGGATTTTCAGTATCGGGTCGACGATGGTTTCTTGAAAGTACGGCCCGAGAAGTAGAAATCAATGTGCTGGGTTCAACGGAAGGCAGGAGTATGTATAGCGAGCGAGTTTGGGCATGCAGAGCTATATGGATGAGGAAGATCCTAGTCGAGTTGTTGGTCCACCTTGATCCCTCTTTTTGTGATTTATTGTGATAATAAGAGTTGCATCAAACTCTCGGTTAATCCGGTATTTCATGATAGATCTAAACACATTGACATCCGGTATCATCATATCAGAGATTGTGTGTAGCGGAAGGTCATGTTACTTTCATACATTCCTACGGAGGATTAGGATGCTGATATCTTGACGAAGGCGCTCACCAGGAGCAAATTCGAATACCACAGAGGCAGGATAGGGGTTGCAGATAATCCATATCTTGTTGAGAGGGAGTGCTGAGATTGCAACAAGATGATGAGCTTAGTGGAAAGGAGTCGCCTTCACTAAGTGGGCCCGCAGGCTATTTTTGGCGCAAAGTCTATTTTTAGACATATGGATCATGTTCTATGAGTTGCAGGATGCTATTTGTGGATGGTTGGTCAAGTCGGGAAAAATAGATGGACTTCTATTTTTAGACATATTAGGCGGAATCTATTTTTAGATTGCCAGTCTAAAAATAGATATGTCGAATATTATTAGCTCTTAATAATATTTGGACTATAAACATTATCTTATTCTCTTGGAGCACTTCAGTTAAGTGCATAGATGTGGCACGGGATCTGACAGAAGGAATTACTATTCTACGAGGTTAAGTGAGGCTATAGCATGGATACTTGAGTAAATTTTGACTCATGTGACGAGTTTGGTGGAGTTGATGAGACAGTTGGTGGAGTTGTGTTCGGTTAGTTGAACTAGTTGTATTTAGTCTAACTGATAAATACACTAGTGATGAGTGGTGTGAATTAATTATTAATTAATTCACTAATTATTAACTCATAAATCAACTAAAGAATACCATCGATTAACAAATTCATGGAGCGGGTTTCGGTGGAGACCGGTGAAGAGGGTAGGTGAAAGAGCAGTGTGACTATCAATTGTGACTATAGTGTTGCATGATTTGCAACACACAGTGGTTGGAGATGCCAATGAGGATTGTGTGAGGAAGGCTGGACCAATTCGAGTTCATTCAGAGCCATTCTTCAGCAGTGATTGCGTAGTAGAGGCAGGCTATCAGGTGACAGAGTTTGGAGCATATGATTTGGTAGATCGGACATGTTTAGTGTGTAGCAATTGGAGATTATACTGAGAGCTTGTGAGGAGCTTTGTATAATCATTGTTACATGATCTCTATGACATATAATATACAGATAGTTGGGGGTTTTCAGCTTTAAGCTTTCCCATAAAATATTGTGTTCATATGTGTGAATGTTTATGGTTTTTAATGTGCGAATGCGATTGTTTTTATTTCCGCAATTAATGATCGATAGTAGAAAGGGGTCTGTGTGTGTGCGTAAGTCAAATAGTGTGTGATCGGAGAATCTCGGTGATAACATGTCAGTTATATGAATTTCCCTTTTCTTGAAAATTTTTTGAGAAGGAAAGGAAGTCGAATTACGGGGTATTGAAGGGAAGTCGGGAAGGATAATAAGCTCTAATTTTATGACAAAGCTTCTAAAGAAAGAACAACGAGGCTTAATTGCACAATTATGCTCACTAGATGTTCCGACATCAAAATCATCTATTTTGGCAGATCTCCAACAAGTCTTGGACAATCATTCCAAGGTGTTTGAAACTCCCAAAGGACTCCCACCTATTCGTGATCATGATCATGCTATTCATTTGATTCCATGAATTTTTCCTCCAAACATCAGGCCTTATAGATATCCTTACTTCCAAAAGAGCGAAATTGAACGTATGATTGCAGAAATGTTAGAGGCGGGTATAATTCAACCTAGTCAAAGTTCTTTCTCTGCTCCTGTAGTATTGGTACACAAGAAGGATGGATCATGGCGAATGTGTCCGGATTATAGGGAGCTCGATAAGCTCACCATTAAAGATAAATTTCCCATTCCTGTGATTGATGAATTATTGGATGAATTACATGGAGCAATTTATTTTACCAAGTTGGATCTTCGTTAAAGATATCATCAAATTAGAATGAAGACTGAAGATATTCCAAAAACAACATTTCGAACTCATGAGGGTCATTATGAATTTTTGGTCATGCCTTTTGGCCTTACCAATGCACCTTCTACATTTTAAGGGTTGATGAATTCCATTTTCAAACCCTTCCTTAGAAAATTTGTGCTAGTATTTTTTGATGATATACTAATCTACAGCAGGTCTTGGAAGGATCATGTTGAACATGTTGACAGGGTGCTCAAACTATTGCAGGAGAAACAATTATATGCAAAAACATCCAAATGTTCTTTGGAGTACAAGAGGTGGAATATCTGGGTCATATTGTATCTCACGAGGGTGTTAAAGTAGACCCTAACAAAATTAAAGCCATTAAGGAATGGAAAGTCCCCACAACCATAAAGAAGTTGCAAGGATTTCTCGGGTTAACGGGGTATTATCGCAAGTTTTTTAAGAATTATGGGAGAATAGCAGCACCTCTAACAACATTGTTGAAGAAAGATGCATTTTCATGGACTCCTGAAGCAACTAAGGCCTTTGAACATCTTAAAGAGGCAATGTGCCTAGCACCGGTCTTAGCTACGCCAGACTTCACAAAAACCTTTATTGTGGAATGTGATGCCTCGGGAAATGGAATTGATGTTGTTTTAATGCAAGAAGGAAGACCCATTTCTTTTGAAAGTCGTCCAATAAAAGGAAAATATTTACAGAAAGCTATTTATGAAAAGGAAATGTTAGCAATACTACATGCACTAAAGAAATGGCGACCTTACCTAATGGGAAGATACTTCAAGGTAAAAACGGATCATGATAGTCTTAAACACTTTTTGGAACAAAGACTATCTTCAGAAGAGCAGCAAAAATGGGTCACAAAGATGTTGGGCTATGACTTTGAAATAATCTACAAAAAAGGGAAGCTAAATGTTGTTGCAGATGCACTCTCTAGAAAGAATGAAGAGGTGGAAGCATTGCTTTGTGCCATTTCTATTATCCAACTACATTGGATAACTGAAGCAAGGGATGAATTGTAAAAATTTGAATAATAGATGAATTATTCACCGAGATTATCCTGATCACACACTATTTGAGCTTCATGCATAACACATAACCTCTTCTACCATTGATCATCAATTTGCGGAAATAAAATCAGTTGCATGCGCACATAGAAACATTAATCAATCACACATATAAACACTGTATGTAATGGGGAAAGCATGCAGCTGAAAACCCCAAACTATCTGTATATTATAATGATAGAGAACATGTAACAATCATAGTACAATACTCCTCACAAGTACTCAGTACTATCTCCAATAGTTACACACAAACTAGCTCAGATCTGAACAAGTCACGGGTTCAAATCTATCCTTTGTTGCACGCCTCTCTTTTGCGCAATCAAGAGATGAGAATGAATGAGATCCAGGATTAGAATAGTGTTCGCTTTATCTTTGTGCAAGCCTCATTAAATCTCAATCAATGTGTGTGCAAATCTTATGCACGGTATAGTCACATGGCGGAAAGTAGTAGACTCACCCTTTCACCCACCTCTAACACTGGTCTCCACTGAACTGTCCATGCACTACAGTTAACTGATGTATTCTTTAGTTTATTTATGAGTTAATAATTAGTGAATTAATTAATAATTAATTCACACCACTCATCACTAGTGTATTTATTAGTTATACTAAATAAAACTAGTTCAACTAAGTTAAACCGAACACAACTCCATCAACTGTCTCATCAACTCCACCAAACTCTGCCACATGAGTTCTATCTGAATTCAACCATGCAATAGCCCAAATAAACCCTAGGAATAGTGTAATTCCTTCTGTCAGCTGCATGTGCCACATCTGTAGCTCGAACTGAAGTGCTGCAAGAGGATAAGATAATGTTTATAGTCCAAATATTATTAAGAGCTAATAATATTCGGCCCATTATTTTTAGGCCCAGTGATACAAAAATAGACTTCGCCCAGTATGTCTAAAAATAGAGGTCCATATATTTTTCCCCACTTGACCAACCATCCACAAATAGCATCCCGCAACTTATAGAACATGATCCATATGTCTAAAAATAGACTTTGCGACAAAAAATCACCTGTGTGGTCCCCACCTAGCTTAGGTGATCACTTTCCAACTAGGATCAGGAAAGATGTTTCAGGATGCCTCCTTCACTGTTTCTTGTTTCAATCTTCAACACTCCCTCTCAACAAGAAAGGACTGTCTTTTCATGCGACATGCAACTCCATGCATTCGCCCTGCAACCTTTGCAAGCGCCATGCAACTCCATGCATCTTCTCTGCAACTCTTCCGAAACTGAATAGGCTCCAAAAAAATCAATCAATCTGATGCATCTATCATCAAATTATTTGACTTCTACTGGTACCAACTGCACATGTCTTCAGGAACCACTGCACTGTTGAACTCTGCACCCATGCACTCTGCACTTGCTGTCAACTCTGAATCGCGCTCCAGTATCCGACACTGTCACTTTGATCTGCCTGCATCAATCCAACTGATCATCCTTATTATCAGTCTCTTAAGGTGCTGTTAGCCGGGTTCAGTTCTTGAATGAGATCCACCATCTCATGAATTCACCTTAATCTCCTCTTGGGATTAATCATGCATGTCGCCCCACCTCTCACCTGGTGGTATAGCTGCATGCACTCCCTCTGCCCATCTGGCACGAAATTTCTCTGTATGAGTGGTTTCTTCCACTCCATGATCCTCATCTTGTGGCTGCTCCACATCCCGAGGTTCACTCTTACTTGCATGAAAAACTTGCTCCCTCTCAAGCATCAATTGCATGTATTTCTTGCACTTCCCAACAATAGGAAGCTTCGTAGACATCCCATCTACTTCAAGTCTGTAGCGATTCTTGGCTCGAATCCCAACCTTCTTGACTTGTCATGTTGCCTTGTGCCGAAGGAAAAATTTTCCTTCACTAAAGACAACTTCATACCCTTTATCCTCTAACATTGCGACTGAGATCAAATTCTTCTTTAAACCTAGAACATGCACTACATCTTGTAAAAGAATGAGTTTACCTGACACCCTCTGAAATGTTATGGTACCAATGCCAGTCACATTGTATCGTCCATTTTCGCCCAACTCAACATGCAACTGGAGATCTTTCTCCACCAAGTCACTGAAAAGATTCACATCTCCCGTCATGTGAAAGGAAGCGCCACTATCAAAATACCACCCCGATACCAATGCACTAGACACCATGCATGCGATCAATGAGAAGTATAGCTCAAATTGCGAGGCAAGAGCCTCACCAGCTACAGCTCCAGCAGCCTGCTTGTTCTTCTTCTTCTCTGGACAATTCGTGGCGTAATGTCCGTGCTCGTGACAGTGAAAACACTTCACTTTGGACATGTCACGCTCTTTACCATCCGCACAGGATTGAGAAGCATTCTTCTTGCCCTTCCCCTTCCTTTATTTGGCAACCAAAGCGCAATCCTCTTCATCAGATGCCTTTGATGAAGATCTGTCCCTGGTACTTTGCCTTATCTCCTCTTGCGCAAGATCAGACCACAGTCTTTCCCATCTTGGCAATTTCTCCCGACCATTGACAGAGTCCTCATAGGAATGCCAACTCTTAGGAAGACCAAGGAGAGCCAAGCTCACCAAGTCCTCTTCATCCACACTAACTCCTACACTCCCAAGCTCATCCCTGCAGTGGACAAACTTTGTCAAGTATACCGGAATAGTGTCATTCTTCTCCATCTTTATTTTCCTGAGTTTATCCTTGAGCGCCAACTTTCTCTGGTTGCTCTTGCTTTGGAATAAATTTGTCAAGGCTTTCCACATCAAGAATGGAGAAGCCTTACCATGCAGGCTGGATACTATGTGATCCTTCACGCCCTCCAACAGAATCCTTCGACACCTTGCTATCTTCTTTTGCCAAGCTTCAACTACAGAAGCATCAGTAGAATTAGGCTTTGGAACTTCTTTCTCTATGAAATCCAACAACCCATTATCATCTAACACCGCCTCCATCCTGTCCTTCCATGCAACATAATTCGAGCTGCCTTCCAGGGCATACTCCAATCGCAATCCGTTGAAAGACATTTCAGCTACGACACTAAGAAAACACTGCTGCAAATTCGAATTCCACCAGCTCCAAACTCAACTGCTTCCGATCTAAACTTGAGAACAAATTATTTCCAATACAGAGATCGACTGTAGGGGCATTTACTAGACCTTTCACCTTCAAAGAAGGATGAATCCGGAGGCTACCTGGCCCTCACTATAGACTCTGCCTATAGAAATAAAATACAATCACCGTAATAGATCTGATGATCAATATTGCTCCGATACCATGTAAAAATTTGAATAATAGATGAATTATTCACCGAGATTATCCTAGTCACACACTATTTGAGCTTCATGCATAACACATAACCTCTTCTACCATTGATCATCAATTTGCGGAAATAAAATCAGTTGCATGCGCACATAGAAACATTAATCAATCACACATATAAACACATTATGTAATGGGGAAAGAATGCAGCTGAAAACCCCAAACTATCTCTATATTATAATGATAGAAAACATGTAACAATAATAGTACAATACTCCTCACAAGTACTCAGTACTATCTCCAATAGTTACACACAAACTAGCTCATATCTGAACAAGTCACAGGTTCAAATCTCCTCCACTGTTTGCCTGCCTCTACTGCGCAATCCAAGATGAGAATGAATGAGATCCAAGTTCGAATCCCCTTGGCTTGTACTGCGCAATCCTCATTGGCGATCTAGTATCAGACTAATAACCATGAATCCAATGCCTGATTGTGGTCTGTGGCCGATAGTGAACTCACCTTCCACCCACCTCTAACAGGGTGTCTCCATTGTTGTCCATTACTAGCTGAGTTAGCCGATGTGTTCTTTAGTTGATTTATGAGTTAATAATTAGTGAATTAATTAATAATTAATTCACCCCACTCATCACTAGTGTATTTATCAGTTAGACTAAATACAACTAGTTCAACTAAGTTAAACCGAACACAACTCCACCAACTGTCTCATCAACTCCACCAAACTCTGACACATGAGTTCTAACTGAAGTCAACCATGCAATAGCTCAACTAACCCTTAGGAAAAGCGTATTTCCTTCTGTCAGCTGCATGTGCCACATCCAAGCATCAAACTGAAGTGCTCCAAGAGGATAAGATAATGTTTATAGTCCAAATATTATTAAAACAAATAATATTGTATTATTTTAAGGCAGTAATCCTAAAAATAGACAGCGATATGTCTAAATAGGGGTTATCAGCCTGCCGACCTGACCAACCATCACAAATAGCATCCACAGCATAGAACATGATCCACTGTCTAAAAATAGATGAACTTACAAACAAAAAATCATATGTGTGTCCCCAAAGTAGTTCATGTGATCACTTCCTAACTGGAATTTGCGATATTTGGGGATACCTCCTTCACTTATTTCTTGTGGAAATCTTCAACATGAATGGAAAAGAACGCAAAGTGAACACTCATTAGGATTTTTGACAGAGATCTACAATTTTGCTCAGTACATTTAGTTGGAAAAATGATTCCTTATGGTACAAAGATCGCTTATATATTTGTAGGAATTCCCAACTAAAACAAAAGATTCTTCTGGAATTGCACACTTCTCCTTTAGGAGGACACTCAGGATTTTTAAAAACTTACCACAAGGTGAAGAAATATTTTTTTTGGGATGGCCTTAAATCTGATATTCAAAAGTTTGTGGCTGAATGTTTGGTTTTGACAAAATGAGTGTGGGTAATTAAGACTGGTCTTCACAAACTGTCAGTCAGGTCAACGTTTGGAGGAGATTTCAATGGATTTTATTACAGGTTTACCTAAGTCCAAAGGAAAGAGTTTGATCATGGTGGTAGTTGATAGACTTACCAAGTAAGCACACTTTTGTGCATTATCTCTTTCATTTAAAGCAAGTACAGTTGCTACTACATTTATGGACGCAATTCAAAAGCTACATGGAAACCTAAGGGTTATTGTGAGTGACAAAGATCCAATTTTTACTGGAAATTTTGGACGGAGTTATTTTTCTGTTAGGTACTCAATTAGCTCATAGCTCATCTTATCATCCTCAATCTGATGGTCAAACTGAGATAGTGAATAAATGTTTGGAAGGATATCTTTGTTGTTTTGTATCTGATAAACAAACATAATGGGTCAAGTGGTTACCTCTCGCTGAATCGTGGTATAACACTTCCTTCCATACTGCAGCACAAATGATCCCATTTATGGCACTTTATGGATATCATCCACCTTCCATCACATCATCCTTAAGAGAAAATTATAAGATTCAAGCAGTGGAAGATCACATCGAGCATCAACAAGAAGTTCTCCAACTCTTAAAGGATAACCTAAATTTGGCACAAAATCGAATGAAACAACAGGCAGATCAACATCGGAGCGAGAGAAGTTTTGATGTAGGAGACTGGGTATTTTTACGGCTACAACCATACAAACAAGTGTCCCTCAAGTAGGCTAAGAAGGATAATAAATTATCGCCAAAGTACTATGGTCCTTACAAGGTGTTGCAAAATATTGGTACTATGGCATACAAATCGGAGCTTCCTGCTTCTTCTCGAGTGCATCCAGTTTTCCATGTTTCATGCTTTAAGAAGGTTATAGGTGAAAATCTTCCAGATCAAACAATATTTCCAGAACTTGATGAGGAAGGAAAAATCATATTGGAACCTAAAGCGGTCATGAAAACAAGAACTCGACAACTACGAAATCGATCAATTTCAGAGTATCTCATAAAGTGGAAGAACTTACCCACTAAAGATTCTACATGGGAGGATGAGAATTTTATACAAAAGCACCGAGAGCTACTGAAGCATTGAGGACAAAAAATTTTTGAAGGAGAGGGGCATGTTAGGTCCCTATATTACTAGTTCAGTCCCTTATTGTTATTAGTGTAGCCCCCTTATTGTTATTGTTGTACCCCTGTAACCCCAATATTGTTATTATTGTGCCCTTAAATTGTTATTGTTAGGTCGGCTAGGATTATATTGTGGGCCCATGGACTCTTATATATAGAAGGAGGTTTTTGTCATTTGTATCATCCAAGAATTGTTCATACATGTAATGTATTGGAGGTTGCCCCCTCGAAGTGGCTTATTTCTAAGGCGTTGATATCTCGTTTCTTCTATTTTTGGAGTTGGTTTCACAACAACTAGGTAATTTTGTAGAACCTCCCAGGCTTGAAGGCATAAATTTCATACGAAAGTGTTGTAGCTTTCCATGCAGGTAAGCACCCACTAAAATTTCAGAAACAAGAGGGCTCAAGGCATGTATTTAACTCATTAACTTCTGTGAGTGTCAGTCTTGTCATACTGCCATTGGTGATCAAAAATTACTCTTTCTCATTTGCAAAGTAGGAGTCCCATACCATAAATTTTCATCATTCCATTACGTCATGGATTCATTGATGGTAGTGTTTTTTCATCAGTTTTCCCTCATGTGATAACTTGCTGATTCTCCTCTCTATGGTCTTCAGTCATGACTCACTTTCACTCACCAATTCATGTTATTAGGTCATAGGGTTGATCTCATTAGGTTTTAGGGTCCCATCATGGTCAAATTAATGAACCAAGTGTCAATAAATATCAGCAAGGTCATGAGGAGGTCAAATAAACTCAAAGGCACAGTATCTAGAAAATTCAAAGAGTTGTTCCATGAAGCTTGATGTAATATTCACTTCAAAACATGTTTTGAGGTGAAAACATGATACTTTTCTTTTATTATCATTTCTTATGTAATTTTATGTCTTCATATGTAATAAGTTGAGCTTCAGAAGCTGCTATCTCTACACAGCCACCCCCTGCTTTTCAGAGGAGTTTTCCATAATCTTTTCAGTGAAAAATCATGTTCTAAGTATGTCCATCAGAAAGAGCCTGGAAAGAGCTTTCCAACAATATATCATGCTCCCCAAACTGACTCCTTGATTGGAAGATATGCCTAAGTGAATAAAATTCCCCAAAAGCCTAACCTTACCCTTCTTTCTCATTTGGTCCCTTAAACTTTATAATCTTTTCATATGATTCTAAAGGTTTTCATTGCAAAGGCCCCTTTGAAAAACCTCCGATGCGATTGATCGCATCGCAAAACTACATGGACCGCTAATCGCAACACTTCCGATGCGATTGGCCCACCCCCGATCCGCAAAGTCCGATCACATCGCATCATCGCAATTCCCTTCCCCCGATCCGCAAAGTCCAATCACATCGCATCATCGCAATTCCCTTCCCCTGATCCGCAAAGTCCAATCGCATCGCATCATCGCAATTCCCTTCCCCCGATCCGATCGCATCGCAAACTTCACAGTTTTTTAAAACATTTGTCCCCACTCTTCCCATTTTCGCCGATGCAATGAATCACATATCACAATCGGAATTTCCCACAGCAATCTGCTCCCGCTCCACTCCTCCACCGATTTGCGATTGCGATTCCCTTTGGGTCCCACCAAAGCCCTTCCACTCTCTCCAAACAAAAGTGGTTTTCTCTTTGTAAAAGCCATAATTTGATTTAAAATATTTCTTAAGTCCCTCATCGCATCAGCCCATCGCAAAGTTCTATGTCATAGTTCCCTTCCTTCCGTTTTGCCGATGCGATTGAGTTTTCCCAACACTTCCGATCGCTCCATCGCAATCACATATTGAAATTCCCTCTGCCATGTGTTAAACCCGCTCCCCTTTCCAATTTGTGATTGCGATTTCCCCTTGAGACTCCCTCCATAACTATCGCATCGCAGGTTTTCAATCGCATCATTCCAATACACCCTTCCCCCTTCCGATTGCAATTCGCAATTGAGATTTGCGATCGCGATTTGGGCCCACCATCCCTTTTCCTTTGTTCTTTTTCATTCAAAAGGGGAATTTTCTTCATTAAATGGAAAATTTCATTTTTATTGATTCCAACAGGAATTTCTCGGCATAAAAGGGATTTTCAACAAAGAAAAAGAAACATTCAAGGCTGAGAGCTAAATACAAACACAGAGATCATTATAGCACGACAGCAACAATAAAAAGGAGAAATGGTTCCAAATTTGTCTTTCTTCTCCTCTGTTTGAGCAACTGCAAATCCTCCAGATGTTCAAAATGTATTGTTTCTCCTCTTTTTCAGGGGCATACTATTGTTTTATTGTCTATGTTCATGTTTCAGTTTCTAAGGTGGTGAAACGGCTCCTTTTTATGTGGATCTATTCCCCTCAAATTCTGTCTATTTAATGTAATTTCGAAGTCATTTGTAAGGGGGGGTCACAGTGGAATCGTTTGGAAATCTTTCAGGACGCTCCGCGCTTCATTTGTAACAGTTTGGCAGGGAATTAATAAAGAAATGCAGCACTGATTTATGGGATCCCTGTGGCATGGATTTCAGCACTGTTCTTTCCTTTGTGATCATCTATTAAATTTTTATGTTTGCCATTGATTCATTCATATTTCTGGTTGAATGTTTTCAAGATAGATAGGTGGAATCCATTGTATAATGCTCTGCCTTGGGAAATCATTCAATACTCTATGTTTTCTGCTGTTTGAAAAGGATCCATCTCCTATGCCCTTTTCAGCTTCTCACCAGTCTTACACATTCCATCATTATTTAAACTAAGTTGTTAAAATCTTGCCTACCTTGCCCCATAAAATATCATGTATCTCTTATTTAATTCCTCCGTTTCAAACTGCCCAACCCCATCTGTTCATACAACCCTGAAAAATTTATAAAAACATTCTGAGTTTATTATACCTAGCCTAAAATTAGTTTTCAGTTATACTTCATTGAATATTTTTCACAGAGAGAGCCCTCTCCTGACCTTGTAGGGCTAGCTACAAGGCTGAGCATGGTTTGAGGTTACCCTGATTTGCCTTCTTTCAGCCTAAGGTTCAAATTAGGTGCTAACAACCTCAAAGAAGTCTCTGGAATAGTTAGAAAATTCAAATAATATGTAGAAGGTTGATTGTGACATTTTCTACCAAAGTTTGCTACTGAATTTCTTGAAATGGTTGTTTTAGTAGTCAACTTGAAGCTCACTTTATGACCAAATGGAAAGGAATTTTGGAAATATGAAGGAGGTTTTCCTTCAGAAAGAGCCCATATACAAAATCCTCTCTCAGTTGTTGCACAACTATCAGGGTTGGGAAAACACACACTCATCTTTGAGGCATAGTCCAGCTGAGCAAGGTCAACATCCACGTGGCATGATGACACACCAGTAGTCCAACACATTCAAAAAATAAGTTGGTTTCATTTGATAAGGGTTATTAAAAGAATTTGTTGATCTATTTAATGATAGAAGAGCCATTTTTGTGTAAAAACTCTTCCAAAGAGAAAATATCCCTAGAAAGTCTCCATGTGATGTAATTCTATTAGAAATAGGTCTCTTAGGTAGGAATTCGAGGCTGGACCAGGTGGCAGACCATTGTATGAATTCCTCACTCTATATATGGTGGAATTTTTCACTTTTTGGAGTTTATGAATGTTATGAGGAAGCTAATATGTAAATTTTCTCTATCAAGCTAATACATCGTTTTCAACAATTGCCTTCAAAACCTGAGATTCTTCTTGACTTATGTTTTTCTCTCTTCGGTTTGTATATTTTCATTAGCTTCATGGTACTATGATTACTTGGAATTCATAACTTTATGCTCCAATTTCCTTCATTTACTATGTTTTGCTTTAAAATTTATGTTTTAAGTCAATTTGCCTCAGCTTCCATGAATGTATTTGCTTGTAATTGAATTTCTTTAGCTGACTCCAAGCCCAGTGGTAGCCATCATACATTATTTCACTTGCAAAAAAACCACATAAACCATAAAAATCTTTAGCCATATTCATATAGATCTTATCTTTAGTAATCCATTGTTTTTCTTTCTTTGAGAGAGAGCCCTCTCTGATTGGAAGGGCTAACTTCCACTCCAAAGTGGTTTGAAATAGTTTTGCTAGGTTGATGGTTGAACAACCCAACTGGTTCCAACCTAATGATAATACGTACAATGCATACTATGTCAGTTAAACCAAATCACAATAAACCAACGTACCTTAGCATAATTTGGGGACGATATTTCATCTGCAATATCAACCAATCATCGTAATACATGTATAGATATAATCATATCAACATATATACATATAACACATATGCATATCAACACATAAACATCATTATAGTTAGAGTCCAGTTGTCAATGCATGCCCACATCACTACAGATACTATGATCGCATGCATGACAACATCCACCATACCAATGCACATGGAAAATACCCAGGCACAGACATGGACAACACACAAGCATAAACAAGCAAAAATAAGCAAAACATATTTCCCATGGATATTTATAACTTAACATGTTGCCGTATTTAGAATGTTCAACCTACTAAGAAGCAAACCAACATGAAAGCATGACACTACAACATCATAATGACATGACACACATAAGGCTTATTGGATGTTTATAACATAGCTTATCCATGTACATATCTCAAAACATCACGCAAAAATATACCAAAACATATATCAAGACATCTGCCAAAACATTCACTCAACTAGCGAACAAGGAAGGATACATTGCTCGCATCTAATCCGCCATCTCCTATGTAGATTCACTGGGCCCAAATTGGTTCCATTGCACTTTAACTTGCTCAATTTCTAGATTTTGGAGCATGAGCATTTTTCTCTACAAAATGCATTGAGGTTTCGGCTGAAATTATCCTTTTGGATTCACCTACAATACAGACTAGACAATCACATGATCAACATCCTTAATATCTTTATTAAGCTATGACACATGGAAAATATCATGGAATTTCACTGTGGAAGGCAGTGCAAGTCGATAGGCCACTAGCCCAATCCTATCAATAATCTTGAAAGGTCCACAAAATTGTGGTGCCAGCTTGGCACATGATCCAATCAGTAAGGATATCTTCTTAGGATTGATGCACAAGTACACCTTTTCCCCAACCTAATACTCCTTAAACAACCTGTTCCGATCTAAATAGATCTTTTGTGCTACTTTCAAATTATTCTTGATTACCTGCATTTCCTATTCCATCTCTGCCAACATGCCTGGTCCAATAAACACCCTGTTAACCGGATCACTCCAACTGATGGGAGTATTGCAACTTCACCGATACAATGCCTCAAATGAACTCATCCTCAATGATTCTTGATACCCATTTTTGTAAGAGAACTCTACCAGTGCAAGACACTCTTCCCACTTTCACTGTTGATGCATCACATACATCCTCAACATATCCTCCAGTATCTTTTTGACCCTCTCAGTATGTCCATTTTTCTACTGATGATAAGATGTGTTGAAGGCCAAATTTGTACCCAAACCCGCAAACAAATCCTTCCAAAACATGGAGGTGAACTTCGCATCCCTTTCTGACACAATATTCTTTGTAAAACCATGCAATCTAACCACATCTCTGATGAACGGCTGTGCTACATTGCTAGTTGAAAATGTACACTTCACTAGAATGAAGTGCACTACCTCTGTCAACCTATCCACAAAAACCATGATGGAGACTTGTTTCCTCATTTTCCTTGGAAACCCTATGATAAAATCCATGGAAATGACCTCCCATTTCCATTATGGTATCATAATCAACTGTAGAAATCCACCTGGGTGCTTACACTCTACCTTAACCCGTTGACAAGCGAAACACCTAGCCACAAAATCTGCTACGTCTCTCTTCAAGTTTGGCCAATAATAAAACTTCTTCACTATCGTTAGTGTCTTCTGATAGCCTGGGTGACCTGAATATTTTTTTGCATGAAACTCTCTAATTATCACCTTCTTGAGCTCATTTCTATCTTGCACATATATCCTGTCTCTAAACCTGACCAAGCCCATCTACTGTGAGATGATGATCCACATCATATACTCTTGCACCTGTACATGTACCTATACCACTACCTATGCATGTACTCTGATGCAACCTGTGCACATTCTCCATATACCTGTCATCGTGCTGACGTGCCTGCAAGATCCTATCATGTAGATATTTCCCATAGGAGATCATAGCTGCTATATGATTCACATGTATCTGCCAGGTAAGAGAATATGCAACCTTATTCTCTTTACCTTTGATGTACCTTATCTCGAAGTCAAACTCACTTATTGTGTCCAACCATATGGATTTCGTAACGTTAAGATTCAGTTGATCAAATAGATACCTCAATCCGCTGTGATCACTCATCAATACAAACCATCTTCCTAAAAGATAGTGCCTCCACATATTAAATGCATGAGTGATTACTGCCACTCAATATCATGTGTTGGATATTTCTGCTCATGCCGATTTAATTTTCGTAACTCATCGAATACCACATGTCCATCCTACATAAGGACTCCACAAAGTCCTCTCTTACAAGACTTTTTACATACTACACACTCCTTGTCTGGATTTGCAATCTTTAGCATTGGAGCATGTGTCAACAACTTCTTTAACTGCTCAAAACAAGCTGCACATTCCTTTGTCTATTCAAAATTCTTACCTTTCCTTTGCAATGATGTGATAGGATAAGCAATATTTGAGAAGTTCCTAATGAACCTCCTATAATAACCTACCAACCCCATGAAGTATCTCACCTAATACACATTCCTAGGAGCTAACCACTCCATGATGGCCCTTATCTTTTCTGGATCTACTGCAATTCCCTCCTTGGAAACAACATGTCCCATGTAATGCACCTCAATCTAAAAGAAATTGCATTTTTTGAGATTAGCATACAATTGATTCTCTCTCAACAATCTCAAAACTGCTGCCAAATTCTCGGTATGCTCTTTGTCATTTTTAGAATATACCAATATGTCATCAATGAACCGAATAACAAACTTTTCCAAATAAGGACACAACACATTGTTCATCAAAAACATAAATGTAGTTGGATAATTAGTCAAACCGAAAGAAACTACAACGAACTCATAATGCCCATACCTCATGTGGAAGGTTTTCTTGGGAATGCCATCCTCTTTGATGTGTACTTGATGGTATGCTGATCTCAAGTTGATCTTAGAGAACATTGTTTCTCCGTTCAATTGATAAAACAAGTCATCAATCCTTGACAACGGATACATATTCTTGATGTTCACTTTGTTTAATGGTGATACACTCGGCCTAATGTATCCATTGTCGAACATCTCTTTACGTTGTAGCTTTAACTTTACCAACTTATGTGTGTTCATCCTGTAAGGTGATTTTGATGTTGGAGATGCCCCTGGTACCAGCTCAATAGAAAATTATAATTCCCTATCAGGTGGAAAATATGAAATATCTGTAGGAAATACATCATGAAATTGTTGTAGAACTGGGTACTTGCTCAAAGCATCTGCATCCTTAACTTCCTTACCTTTGTCACTAGAAATGTGTACTGCAAACAACACACACCCTTTCCCGCAACTGCGCTTGGCTTGCATAACTATCACCATCCTAACTGATGTTGCTTTCTTCTTACCTTATAGGACTCTTGGTTCCCCATTTTCATACAAACATTCAATGGCCTTATCATAAAAATCTAACTTGGTCTTCTGAAGATATATCTAGTCCATACCTAATAGAATATTGTATGATCCTAATGGAAATATGTTCAAGTGTGTTGTTGTAGGCATGCCATTAAAATCAAATGCAAAAGCTCTTACCCAATGATGAGCCCATTTCTTTGTACCTATATCCAACTGCACTAACAAAGACTCTCCGTGCATGTCTCTATTCAAAACACACTTATCCACTAGGTCAGGAGTAACATAACTATAATTAGATCCAGAGTCAATCAAAATAGAAAAAAATTGATCACAAAGCTTACCATCCCTCTCAATGATAGATGCCTGATGGTCTGCCTGCTATTTTCAAGCGCTACATAGATCTTGGGAATACTATGTCCAACATATCCCACTATCTGTGCCTCATGTGCACTATAGATCTATGGCCTACCACCCTGATGGTGTGGAAAATGTCTCCTATGATGATCTTCTTCACAAGTTCGACATCACACAGGCTCAGACTATTTTCACTCTTATTTGACTCCTCAATTTAAACTCCCTGTCCTCTGCCATATGTATTGAACTTCATAGGTGGTGCAACATTCTCTTTGTTACCTATCTCTTGAGGTCTTTCTCGCTACTTGGCCCATTTTCCTTTGTTCTTATCATTACATTTCCAATCTGGTTTAGTCTCAAAACTATGCTTTGGTTGCTCATAAAAATGATTTAGTTTTCGAATAGCCTCCTCCAATGTTCTAGGCTCATCAAACTCAATCATGTCTCTGAATGATATCGACAACCCACTGATGAATCTTTGAATCTTCGCCTTCTCCTCCTTGAGGTCAGGCACATATCTCAATAACTCCAAAAACCTTCTAGCATACTCGTCATTTGTCATGGAACCCATCTTCAGCTCATAAAACTAATTTTCCCAATCATCGTAGTATCTCTCTGATAGATAATTCTTATAGAATAGCCTCTCGAACTCACTCCAAATCATCTCCTCCTCATAAATATCTCTGACGTTCTTCACATATTCCTACCAAATATCTGTTGTGCCTCTGAGGCTGAATGTAGCTATTTTTGCTTTCATGTTTTCTGAGTAATCATGCAACCTGAAAAACTTCTTCACACCAAGCAACCATGCCTTTGCATTTTTTGGTTTCTTCATCTCTCTGTCAAATTTTGGTGGTTTTTCCTTCTTAAACTCATCCGAAAAATATCCCCTGCCACTCCTCCTGTAAGGATGATAATGATGACGATCACGATTCGTGTTATAACCATAACTAGAATGATACATGTGTCTATCACCTCTCTAATTTGGAGTGTCCAAGAATCTGCCATCTCTAATCGTTTCATCTCTATCCAACCTATGACCACCAGAATATCTACTTCCATATGCTCCATTGGCCCCATGCTCCTATCCATAGTTGATCCAAAGTGGCCCTTATTTCTACAATTCTGAAAAACTTTGAAGGATAGTTGCATTAACCTCTGCTTGTTTTTCCTGTGCTTGTATGAGTCTGTCATTGTATGCCTTGCAACTCCTTATTTCTTCCTTTAAAATTCTCAGTGTGTCTTACAATTCATAAGTGTGCCCAACACCATGCTTCTCATTTGATTCATAGGGAGAATATTTGTATTCTACTATCTTGCTATTCATATTTTATTTCTTTCCGGCAATGCATATTATGTCAGCTAAACCAAATCACAATAAACCAACGTACCTTAGCATAATTCAGGGAGTATATCTCATTTGCAAGATCAACCAATTAGCGTAATACATGTATAGATATAATCATATCAGCATATATACATATAACACATATGCGTATCAACACGTAAACTTCATTCTAGTTAGTGTCCAATCATCAATGTATGACCACATCACTACACATACTATGACCGCATGCATGAAAACATCCACCATACCAATGCACATGGAAAATACCCAAGCATAGACACAGATAACACACAAGCATAAGTAGAAAATACCTGTGACAACATGTAACAACATCTAACCAAACTTACGCGAACAATACAAGTAACAACATATAACAACATGTAACCAAACATACATAGAAAATACATGTAACAACATATAAAAACATGTATCCAAACATACACAAACAATAACTGTAAGCACCTGACATGTATAAACAGCACATAACCAGTCATATACTCATAATGACACAATGTACAACAACACCATCAACCTACACATGGTGACATCACTGCAACTATGACCAACACTATGTTGATGCAACAAAAACATACACCACATGTATGATAAACACGTATGAAACCAACATAAATTCATGAAAAATGCACCTCCATTCTAGTCCAAAGGGTGGACCATGCTCTGATACCACTCTATAACACCTCCTCCCATATCTACCCAAATAATCGGACAATCTAGGTAAACATGTGATGAGAGGCTACTATGATCATATTCAACCTCCTAGGTGACCTTAAGGAAGTGGAATTGATGGAAACATATCATAAAAACCTTCCACATCAGCAACAAGACTCCCAGTAACCATCCCAACCACTCAGGTAACTATCCCTTGGGTCACACTTAGTTTTTAACCCAATTAAACCCCGGAAGCTCCAACAATATATGCATGGGTGCGTCTGGGAGGCTCTAGAAGCTACCAAAACATAGGCATGCATGTGTTTAGGGACTAAATTTTCCAGACATGTGCCTACGTCTACGAGATTTAAGGAAATTTTTCAAGCCCAGAGCCTAATCCACTGCCCAAAACTCAATTACAAGTTTAGGAATGATATAAACAATAAAAAAATGATTTATTTGAAAAAACCATGACAAGTCCTAGACTGGAACCCTACTAGCCACGACAGGCATTTCGTCAAACATATCACAAATATGTAATCTAGAAGTGTAAAAAACAAATTTGAGAATATGAATCTCATACTTATATTAGAATCGCTAAGAAGCGTTGTTTCTACATCACATTAACTGCATTATAGTATATTTAGGCATAGATACATTGTTCATTCAATTACGAATCAAAACATGATCAAAGCCATACTTCATCATCGTCATAAAGCTTAGTCATTACCAACATATAACCAATAGAAATGACAAGAACATAACAACCATATAAGCCATAAAATAACAAGCATATTTACCCTTCAATACAAGGGAAAAAAAGCTCTTATTTCCATAAGAAAAATGCAACAAAGTCTGGGACTTCCATGTTCTACCCGACCATAGACATGGTTGAGCTAGATCTCTCTTCATCTAGTCACCCCCGTGCCATATTCCAAGCATGATTGTGGGATCTCATAAACCAAATCCATCAAAACCAAATAGGGGTTTCCAAAGGCCAAACCACCTCAACCCTCAACCGGTGATTCCACCTCACGGTCGAATATCACAACCATCACCAGATTGGTCTCTACCCAAGTTCTCAAGGGCTCCAGATCATTTGTTCCAACCAAGACTACAGGACTAGTAACTCAACCCTAGCTATTTTTGGGGTCCATAGAATTTTTCCAACCAAGGATCCATGACTAGTAACTCAACCTACTTAGGACTCTAGAGCATTTGTCCAACCAAGGCTCCAAGACTAGTAACTCAACCCACCTAGGGCTCTAGAGCGTTTTTCCAACCAAGGCTCCACGAATAGTAACTCTGTTGAAGTTTGCAACAAGAAACAGTGAAAGTGGCATCCGAAAACATCATCCTTGATCCTAGTGAAAAATAAGCACCTACACTAGGTGGGGCCCACACAGGCTATTTTTAGGTGTATGTCTATTTTTAGATATGGTTAGCATATTCTAAAATTAGTAGGATGTTGATTCTAGATGGTTGAGAAAATTCTATCTCTAGATGAGTTTCTATTTTTAGAGATATGGCGAAGTCTATTTATAGATCGCATATCTAAAAATAGAATGCATGTCGATTATTATTAGCCCTTAATGATAATCAGAATATAAATAATAACTTATTCTCTTGAAGCACTTGATTTTAGTTAACAGATGTGACAAACCAGTTAGTTGAAGGAATTACGCATTCCAAGGTTGGTTGGTGACTCATGCATGGTGGACTTCATTGTCACTGATTGTGGCAGAGTTGTAACAGAGTTGGAAGAGTAGTTATGGGAGTTGTTATTTAGTTTAACTCAGTTCAGTGAGTTTAACTCAGTTAAGTGAGTTAAACTCAGTTGTGCTAGTTGTAACTCATGATACACTAGTGAGAGATGAGTGAATTAATTATTTAATTAATTCACAAGTAGTCTCTCACATGCAACTAAAGGAATACAACAGTTATCTACTTGCATGTCAGATCCAGTGGAGACCTAGTGGAGAGATAGGTGAAAGGGTGTTATGGACTATCAATTGTGACTATAGTGATGCATTAAATGCATCCACACACACATTGGAGTTGAAAATTAGGATTGCGCAGTCAAGGAAGGAAAGATTGCATTCATTCAGGGATATTCTTTAGCAAGGATTGCGTAGTGGAGGCAGGTTATCAAGGTGTAGTAAATTAGTGCATGGAGGTGAAAATTTATGCATGACAGTGTGAGACGATTGTATATTGTACTGAGAGCTCTATGAGCTGAGATTTGTATGATATATATGAGATTGTTTCATGATCCATTGATATATATAATATATGATAGTTTGGGTTTTTAGCTTCAAGCTTTCCCGGTAAAACATCTTGTTATGTGCGATTGATTTTTCTTCATGTGTTTTGCAATTGGCGATTTAATTTGCACAAAGAATTTAGTGGAATGATTATGTATTTAACAGTGGATTAAAAATTTTTAGATCGGGAGAATTCGGTAATATACATGCATTGTATAATTTCTACATGGTATCGGAGTTGTGTTATAAATTTTCTACATGGTATGAGAGCAGGAATTATTTGGGTGTGAGAGTTTGCAGAGAATATATGAAAAATTTTATGCAAATTTTTTAGAAAAAAATAGCATATTTGGATTCCTTGCGAAAAAATACCCAAATTGAAAGAAAAAATCGGTCGAATCAGAGCTCGGATGAGGGAGATATCATCAATTTAAAATCAGCTCTTTTGTTAGAAAATTTCGTGATGGCGGGACAATTACAATGTGCGCGAGTTGGAAAAGGAAAGGTGTTCCTTAGACTCAAAGCCATGGGGCAAGACAAGAAGGTTGGGATTCGAGTTAAGAATCTCTTTAGACTTGATGTATATGGGATTTCTACGAGCTTCCTATTGTTGGGAAGTGCGAGAAAGCCATGCAATTGACGCTTGAGAGGGAGCTGGATTTGCATGCAGGTAAGAGTGAACCTCAGGATGTGGAGCAGCCATAATATGAGGATCATAGAGTGGGAGAAACCACTCATGCAGAGAAATTTCTAGCCAAATGGGCAGAGGGAGTGCATGTGGCTATACCACCAGGTGAGAGGTGGGGCGACATGCATGAGTAATCCCAAGAAGAAATTTATGGGAAAGATTCATTGAGATGGTGTGGATCTCATGAATTGAACCTAGCTACGAGAAGCCCACAGTACAACAGTAGCAGGATTAGTTGGATTGATGCAGTCATATCAAAGTGACAGTGTCAGATACTGGAGTGCGGATCAGAGTTGACAGCAAGTGCAGAGTGCATGGGTGCAGAGTTCAACAGCGCAGTGGTTCCTGAAGACATGTGCAGTAGCTAAGTAGAAGTCGGAATAATTTGATGACAAATGCATTATATTGATTTAGTTGTTTGGAGGCTATTCAGTTTCAAAAGTGTTGCATACAAGAGTTGGAGGGCGGATGCATGGAGTTGCAGGGCGCTTGCAAAGGTTGCAGGGCAAATGCATGGAGTTGCATGTCACATGCAAAGACATTCCTTTCTTGTTGAGAGGGAGTGTTGAAGTTTACAACAAGAAACAGTGAAAGTGGCATCCAAAAACATCATCCTTGATCCTAGTGAAAAATAAGCACCTACACTAGGTGGGGCCCACACAGGCTATTTTTAGGTGTATGTCTATTTTTATATATGGTGAGCATATTCTAAAATTAGCAAGATGCTAATTCTAGATGGTTGAGAAAATTCTATCTTTAGATGAGTTTCTATTTTTAGAGATATGGGCAAAGTCTATTTATAGATCACATATCTAAAAATAGAATGCATGCCAATTATTATTAACCCTTAATGATAATTAGATAATAAATAATAACTTATTCTCTTGAAGCACTTGATTTCACTTAACTGATGTGGAAAACCATTTAGCTGAAGGAATTACGCATTCCAAGGTTGGTTGGTGAATCATGCATGGTGGACTTCATTGTAACTGATTGTGGCAGAGTTGTAACAGAGTTGGAAGAGTAGTTATGGGAGTTGTTATTTAGTTTAACTCAGTTAAGTGAGTTAAACTCAGTTGTGCTATTTGTAGCTCATGATACACTAGTGAGAGATGAGTGAATTAATTATTTAATTAATTCACAGGCAGTGTCTCACATGCAACTGAAGGAATACAACAATTAACTACTTGCATGTTAGATCCAGTGGAGACCCAATGGAGAGATAGCTGAAAGGATGTGATGGACTATCAGTTGTGACTATAGTGATGCATCACGTGCATCTACACACACATTGGAGTTTCCAATGAGGATTGTGCAGTCAAGGAAGGCAAGATTGCATTCATTTAGGGATCTTCTTTAGCAGGGATTGCGCAATGGAGGCAGGTTGTCAAAGTGCAGTAAATTGGTGCATGGAGGTGAAAATTTCTACATGACAGTGTGAGACGATTGTATACTGTACTGAGAGATCTATGAGCTGAGCTTTGTATGAGATATATGAGATTGTTTCATGATCCATTGATTTACATAATATATTATAGTTGGGGTTTTCAGCTTTAAGCTTTTCTGGTAAAACATCTTGTTATGTGCGATTGATTTTTCTTCATGTGTTTTGCAATTGGTGATTTAATTTCCGCAAAGAATTTAGTGGAAGGATTATGTATTTAATAGTGGATTAAAAATTGTTAGATCAGGAGAATCTGGTAATATACATGCATTGTATAATTTCTACAAACTCAACCCAACAACTTTCCATTGGGCTCCAGAGCATTTTTCCAACCAAAGCTCCAGGAACTAATAACTCAACCCACAACTAAAGGAATCATGAGAACCAACCAGTAAAAAAAAAACCCACAACACCATGGCTATCCAGGAATTGTAAAGGTTAGGCAAATCCACTACTAATACAAGCAATCCTCCATTCAAATGAGAGATCATGACCAATAAACCACATGCATACATCATGCATGCCAAAACTAGTGAGGAAAACATACATGCAACTTAGTACCTGCAATCAAAACCCACTATAGTTGTTGATCCCGATGGCCTCTTGCACTTTCCTGCTCTTCCTTTTCCTTCTTACTCAAAATATCCAAGTATGCCACACCATCCAAGAGTGTTGCAAGAAAACTCTAAGTATCCAATAGTATGAGAGAGAGAGAGAGAGAATAATGAGAGCTCCAAAACTACACTAAAAAAAAGCCATGAACTAATCCTCATAAGCGTTTTTATTAAAGAGACCTCTATTTTCTTGATTTTCCATTATTTTCCTTCATTTTCCTCCTCACATGAAACCTATGACCTTTCACCTACATTTTTTCATAATTTCCATTATTTTCATAAATAAATGCCACTTTTCCTTTCCAAATCCTTAGCCATTGCCCTTGCCAATTTCCGTAGCCATAATGAACCATATGAACACCTACACTAGGATGTTTTGCCCAACATTCAACTTGTAGTATGTATCCCATGACCTTGGTAATATTTTTCCTTTATTTACTTTTATTACATGGAATTTTCATCAGGGTTGTTACACTGTAAAAAGTGCACCGACAAAGAAAATAATTCAGTCACCCTGTTGTAGCATGTTGTAGTCGAAGAACCATTTCAATAATGGGGTCTAGCGTTATTGGTGAAATTTTTCCGCACTCATCAAAGCAACAATACCACTCTATCCTCGCTGCTATAGACTATTTCACACGGTGGATAAAAGTGGTTTCGCTCAAACAAGTGAATGATCAGGAATTCATCAGTTTCTTCAAGTAGAGTATCATCTCTACGTTAGACATTTTGTCTTCGCTTGTTTTTTACAATGCAACATATTTTTTGTCATCAAAATTATATGATTTTTCATTGGAAAATGGAATCGAATTGAAACATTCAACTAATTACTATCCACAGAGAAATTGTCTTGCTTAATCTACAAATAAAAACCTCATCCACATTATCAATAGGACCATTTTATTTGAACATAAGAACTGGCACTCCTCTTTGGTGAATGCCTTATGGGTTGATCGAGTAATTCTTAAGCCTTCCTTGAACATCTCTCCTTACTTCCTGGTATACGGAAAAGAAGCCATCCTACCCCTGAACATGCATCTACCCGCCCTCCAAATTTCACAGTAATCCTAGGGTAAGCCATGCTTATTGGTTCAACATAGGATAGACACTCTTCACAAGCTATAGGAAGGAAGGAAAAAGGAAAAAGAAATTTTTTCTCTCCATCAGACTCATATCAATATGTGGTTCGACAAGAAGTCTATAGGGAAAAATGAATTTGGTGTGGGTGACCTATTCTAAAGTGGGAAAAATCCCACAAGGACAAGGGCAAACACATTAAGTTACAATCGTTGTGGATTGGACCATTCACTATTCACAAAATCTTGGCCAACACACATTTCATCTGCAATCCCTAGATGGGAAGATTGAATCTCTTTCTGTTAATGGCCAAGACTCAAAACACTATTTTAAATGATGATCTAGGGTTTTTCCCTGCCCTATGTACATAGTTTCTTTTCTTTCTTGTTTAATTGGTCTTGTATTTTTGTTTTACTCTATTTAAATAAGTATCGTATGAACTTGTTTTATGGCTTCCTTGCACATGGCTAAATCAAAAAGAGTCTTTTGACAACCACAACATTTGGCTAAACTTCGATCCTCCTTCTTTGTGTTGGTTACATCTTTTGGTCGATGAAGTTTTGACGAAAGATACGATACGTCCGTAAGGAGAGTTTTGGTCAAGCCATGATAACTGTGTCTATTTTGGAAACCTTATGCCACACTCGGTTCTCTATGTTTTGGTTTTTTCACAGTTATCTAATTATTAAATGAGGAAAAGGAGAAAATCTAAACGAGCAAATATAAATCAGAGGTCTCTATATGCTTCTCTGAAGGAACAACCTGTCTTTCTCTCAATAAGTCAAGATCCCTCTTCTGCCTATAAAATGAATAAGTACTGATGCAAAATCCTCTTTAAATATATAAATAAAGACAAAAGAAGAGAAAGGATTCTTGTGTAGAGAGGTGAAGCAAACAACTATGTCGGGTTATTGTCCAGGCTCACTAGTAGTGGAGAAATATTTGTGTTCCTGTAGTGACTCTACAAAGGTATTTTGATATCCCGGGTGACTTTCATATGGTCTTTCATGAAACTCATTCATTATGAGCTTCTCTAGTTTAACCACATTGGGTATGTGAAACCTGCTTCTAAGCAACATTGTTCCATCTCTACTTAGCTGACAATTTTCTCCCATTGACCCCTTCTACAAGAAATTACTTACATGTTAGAAGTGTTCATGTTCCGACAATTCCTCATTGTTTTTTTTTTTAATGTTTATCTCACATGTGCTTATGGATACCTTGTGTATTACTTGCATGATTCTACTGAGTGCATCAAACACTTGATTTTATTTTCCTTTAAATGTGTTTGATTTCAAAATCAAACTCACTAATAAGGGCCATCCATCTATATTTCCTTGAATTCAACCGAGGATGATCAAATAAATGTCTCAACTTATTTTGGTTTTCCATTAATATAAATATTCTCCCAAGAAAGTAGTCCCTCCACATTTATAAATCAAGCACAACGATTGCAAGCTCTAAACCATGTGTTGCATAGTTCTTCTCATGCTCATTATATTCATGGACTTATAATTGATCACATGTTTGTCTTGCATGATAACTCCACCAATTCCTTCTTTACATACATATATATAGAGCAAGAAATATTTATTTGGGTCTCTAATATTTAAAATAGGGGTATGTGTAAGAATTTGCTTCATCTATTCAAATCTTGTTGCACACTCTGATGTGAAATGAAATCCCACACCCATCTTTTTCAATGTTGTAATTGGGTGCCCAATTTTTGCAAATACTTGAATCAATCTCTTGTAATATTCTACCATCCCCTAAAGATCTAATTTTTGTTACATCATGGCATGTAGGCCAGTTTATTATGACCTTGATTTTTTCAGGATCAACTGCCACTCCTTTGGAGATAACATGACCTAAGTAGTGCACTTGTGACTGGAAAAAATCACATTTTTTGAGCTTATTGTATAGCTTATGCTGTCGTAGAACTTGTAACGTGGTCTTTAGGTGTTATTCATGCTCCAATTTAGTCTTCTAATACACTAAGATGCCATCAATAAATACCAACACAAACTTACCCAAGTATTTGATAACAACATTATTCATGAGGCACATAAATGTGGCTAGTGCATTTTTCAACCCAAATGGCACCACTACACATTGATTGTTAGGTTCTTATATTACTAGTATAGACCCTTATTGTTGTTAGTGTAACCCCCTTATTGTTATTATTGTACCCCTGTAACCCCCGTATTGTTATTATTGTGCCCTTAAATTATTATTGTTAGTTCGGCTAGGATTACATTGTGGCCCCATGGACTCCTATATATAGAAAGGAGGTTTTGTAATTTGAATCATCCAAGAATTGTTCATTTATGTAATGTATTGGAGGTTTCCCCCTCAAAGTGGCTTATTTCTTAGGCGTTGATATCTATTTTCTTCTATTTTTGGAGCTGGTTTCACAACATTTGGTATGAGAGGTTTGGATTCTAGGGTTTCGCTGCTCCAAACAGGTCATCGTGGAATTTTCGCTATAAATTTTGTTCTACGAAATTTCAGAAGCTGAAATTTTTAGGGTGCGAAGTAGATATCCTGAGGAACATCGTCGCAAAATTTTAGAGATTGGTTTGCAATATTTTCGGAGATATGATCTATGGAAGTTAGGTCTTTTTCAGGCTCCCTAATTTCATCTCAAAGAGGTAATCGTGGGAAAATATTCAGTTCTGTCGCTTTGAGAATCGGATTGGAATTCTGTAAAAAGTGGCTAGAAGTACACAGACTATAGTTTTATATCTATAAATTTCAGAACCAAAGGAGCAAACAGTGAAACGTGGCAAGTCATACAAGTTCGCTCTACTGAACTAGTCCATAATTAGGTCATTGTGGGACATTGAACATAACATTGTCGCGAAGAATCCAAATCAAGTCAGACCTATGGAATTTGAAAGAAGCTTCAGAGGACTACTACAGGGCAAAATTTCAAATATTGAGGATATTCAATTATAGATATAATTCAATTTCAATATAGAGCTCTGCAAAAGCAAGTAAAAGGTGTGTAAATTTTTTTTTTTGAATTGCATAAGTCTTGTTTGAAGAATCAAGCTGAATTTATTCCAAGGGCATATTGTAGAATAGATATCAGTATTGGTTTCTAAAATGTCCCCTAAAAATAATTCAACACCCATTAAGCCTTTATAAGGCTCTACTATGACTCATGAAGATGAAGAATGGCAACATGACATATCAAAATTACAAGAGCAAGTATAACAAATTTCGCTCTCGCAAAGAGCAACAAAAAATGACATGGAAGTTTTGAAGAAAGGTGTGGAAACTAAGAAGGATGGTTTGAAGAAAGGAATAGATGGCATGGAAGCTGGCATGGAATCTAAGATGGATGGCATGGAAGCTAAGATCGATGAAAAAATGGAAAACATGAAGAATGATCTAAAAGTAGACATGGAAGGTTTGACAAATTTGATACAAGAAATGTTTCATAATGGTGAAAAGATAGTAGAGGAAACTCATGATGAGAACAAAATAAATCTTAATCGTGATTTCATAAACTCTGATGTTGGTGGGAAGAACCACCATATTCCAAAAATGGGTATGAGGAAGTTTGATGGAAAGTATCCTGTAACATGGATACTACAGATGGAGCAATATTTTGATCTCCATAATATGAAAAACACACAAAAGGTACGTATTGCAACTTTACATTTATAACAAAATACATTTGTATGGTATCGATGGCTTTGCTCTCGTAAAAAAATTGTCACTTGGTCAATTTTTACGGAGGAAATAATAGCACATTAAGAGGATACAAAGAGCAACACCTTCTTTAGCCAATTGATAAATCTCAAACAAAAGGGTTTAGTGGGGGAGCACATTGAGGACTTCCAAAAATTGAATATAAGGGTAACTGATATTCAAGAGGAACACAGGATTGATCTCTTCATAGGTACTTCAAAGGATAACATCCAAAATGAAGTTTGTGTTTTGGAACCTGATTCATTGGAGAAGACATTCAGGTTGGCAAGAAAAATTGAATGTAAAATTATGACGACAAGGAAGCCTACCACTCACTTCTATAAAGAAGGAAGTGTTGTTACGCCTAGATTTCCACAACCTACAAGGTTGGCACCACAACAATTGGAAGAAAAAAGAGCAAAAGGGCTTTGCTACAGTTGTGATAGAAAATACACTAAAGGTCATAAATGTGCTGAGAAGAAATTATTTTACATAGATTGTGAAGAGGAAGAAAATGAACAAGAATAGGATATACACCAAGAACCAACCCTAGAAGAGGAAGAAATGAGTCTGACCATATCGTGTAATGCATTGGAAAGAATTACCACTCCTCAAACTCTCAAGATAGAAGGACATATCAAGAAGAAAAAGGTAATAGTGTTGATTGATTCGGGTAGTACCCATAATTTTATTCATTGTAAGGTAGCCAAGAAATTGAATTGTTTCCTATACCCAGCACCAGAATGTCAAGTGATGGTTGCAAATGGAGGAACTATAAATTGCTCTGGAAAATGCCATAATATCAAGCTAACAATGGGGGAATATGTATTGACTAGTCCAATGCTTTCCATTCCTATGGGAGGTGTTGATGTTGTACTAGGAGTACAATGGTTACAATCTTTGGGGACGATAGCTTTTAATTTTCAAGAAATTTTCTTGAAATTTTTTTCAGAAGGAAAGGAAGTCGAATTACGGGGTATTGCAGGGAAGCCGGGAAATATAATAAGCTCTAATGTTATGACAAAGCTTCTAAAGAAAGAACAACGAGGCGTAATTTCATAATTATGCTCACTAGAAGTTCCAACATCAAAATCATCCATTTCTGCAGATCTCCAACAAGTCTTGGACAATCATTCCAAGGTGTTTGAAACTCCCAAAGGACTCCCACCTATTCGTGATCATGATCATGCTATTCATTTGATTCCAGGAAGTGTTCCTCCAAACATCGAGCCTTATAGATATCCTTACGTCCAAAAGAGCGAAATTGAACGTATGATTGCAGAAATGTTAGAGGCGGGTATAATTCAACCTAGTCAAAGTTATTTCTCTGCTCCTGTAGTATTGGTACACAAGAAGGATGGATCATGGCGAATGTGTCCGGATTATAGGGAGCTCGATAAGCTCACCATTAAAGATAAATTTCCCATTCCTGTGATTGATGAATTATTGGATGAATTACATGGAGCAATTTATTTTACCAAGTTGGATCTTCGTTCAGGATATCATCAAATTAGAATGAAGACTGAAGATATTCTGAAAACAGCATTTCAAACTCATGAGGGTCATTATGAATTTTTGGTCATGCCTTATGGTCTTACCAATGCACCTTCTACATTTCAAGGGTTGATGAATTCCATTTTCAAACCCTTCCTGAGAAAATTTGTGCTAGTATTTTTTGATTATATACTAATCTACAGCAGGTCTTGGAAGGATCATGTTCAACATGTTGACAGGGTGCCCAAACTATTGAAGGAGAAAAAATTATATGAAAAAACATCCAAATTTTTCTTTGGAGTACAAGAGGTGGAATATCTGGGTCATATTGTATCTCACAAGGGTGTTAAGGTAGACCCTAACAAAGTTGCGAGGAATTCTCAAGTTAACACAATATTATCGCAAGATTGTTAAGAATTATGGGAGATAAGTAGCACCTCTAACAACATTATTGAAGAAATATGCATTTTCATGGACTCCTGAAGCAACTAAGGCCTTTGGAAATCTTAAAGAGGCAATGTGCATAGCACCGGTCTTAGCTACACCTGACTTCACAAAAACCTTTATTGTGGAATGTGATGCCTCAGGAAATGGAATTGGTGTTGTTTAAATGCAATAAGCAAGACCCGTTTCTTTTTAAAGTCATCCAATTAAAGGAAAGTATTTACAGAAACCTGTTTATGAGAATGAAATGTTAGCAATACTACATGCACTAAAGAAATGGCGAACTTACCTAATGGGAAGACACTTCAAGGTAAAAATTGATCATGATAGTCTCAAACACTTTTTGGAACAAAGACTATCTTCATAAGAGCAGCAAAAATGGGTCACAAAGATGTTGGGTTATGACTTTGAAATAATCTACAAAAAAGGGAAGCTAAATGTTGTTGCAGATGCACTCTCAAGAAAGAATAAAGAGGTGGAAGCATTGCTTTGTGCCATTTCTATTATCCAACCAGATTGGATAATCGAAGCAAGATATGAATGGAAGAATGACGAAGAAGTGTGGACACTCATTCAAAATTTTCAACAAGATCCTAGTATATCTGATACATTTAGTTGGAAAAATGATTCCTTATGGTACAAAGATTGCTTATATATTTGTAATAATTCCAAACTAAAACAAAAGATTCTTTTGGAATTGCACACTTCTCCTTTAGGAGGACACTGAGGATTTTTAAAAACTTACCACAGGGTGAAGAAAGAATTTTTTTGGGATGGACTTAAATCTGATCTTCAAAAGTTTGTGGCGGAATGTTTGGTTTTCCAGCAAAATAAAGTTGACACAATTAAGACCCCAGGTCTTCTAAAACCTTTATCCATTCCATGTTAACGTTGGGAGGAGATTTCAATGGATTTTATCACCGGTTTACCTAAGTCCGAAGGAAAGAGTGTCATCATGGTGGTAGTTGATAGACTTACCAAGTATGCACACTTTTGTGCATTATCTCATCCATTTAAAGAAAGTATAATTGCTACTACATTTATGTACACAATTCAAAAGCTACATGGAAACCCAAGGGTTATTGTGAGCTACAGAGATTCCATTTGTACTGGAAATTTTTGGACAGAGTTATTTTATTGTTTGGGTACTCAATTAGCTCATAGCTCATCTTATCATCCTCAATCCAATAGTCAAACTGAGATAGTAAATAAATGTTTGGAAGGATATCTTCGTTATTTTGTATCTGATAAACAAAAACAATGGGTCAAGTGGTTACCTCTCGCAGAATGGTGGTATAACACTTCCTTCCATACTACAGCAAAAATGACCCCATTTATGGCACTTTATGGATATCATCCACCATCCATCACATCATCTTTAAGATAAAATTCAAAGGTTCAAGCAGTGGAAGATCACATCGAGCATCAACAAGAAGTTCTCCAACTCTCAAAGGATAACCTGAATTTGGCACAAAATCGAATGAAAAAACAGGCAGATCAACATCGCAGCGAGAGAAGTTTTGATGTAGGAGACTGGGTATTTTTACGACTACAACCATACAAACAAATGTCCCTCAAGCAAGCTAAGAAGGATAATAAATTATCGCCAAAGTACTATGGTCCTTACAAGGTGTTGCAAAATATTGGTACTATGTCATACAAATTGGAGCTTCTTGCTTCTTCACGAGTGCATCCATTTTTCCATGTTTCATGCTTAAAGAAGGTTATAGGTGAAATCTTCCAGTTCAAACAAAATATTGCCAGAACTTGATGAGGAAGGAAAAATCATATTGGAACCTAAAGCAGTCACAGAAACAAGAACTCGACAGCTATGACATCGATCAATTTTAGAGTATCTCATCAAGTGGAAGAACTTACCCACTGAAGATTCTACATGGGAGGATGAGAATTTTATACAGAATCACCCAGAGCTACTCAAGCGTTGAGGACAACACTTTTTTGAAGGAAAGGGGCATGTTAGGTCCTTATATTACTATTATAGTCCCTTATTGTTGTTAGTGTAACCCCCTTATTGTTATTATTGTACCCCTGTAACCCCCATATTGTTATTATTGTGCCCTTAAATTATTATTGTTAGGTTGGCTAGGATTACATTATGGCCCCACTAGGATTACATTGTGGCCCCATGGACTCATATATATATAAAAAAGGTTTTGTAATTTGAATCATCCAAGAATTGTTCATTTATGTAATGTATTGGAGGTTTCCCCCTCAAAGTGGCTTATTTCTAAGGCGTTGATATCTCTTTTCTTCTATTTTTGGAGCTGGTTTTATTGTATAGCTTATGCTGTCGTAGAACTTGTAATGTGGTCTTAAGGTGTTATTCATGCTCCACTTTAGTCTTCGAATACACTAAGATGTCATCAATAAATACCAACACAAACTTACCCAAGTATTTGATAACAACATTATTCATGAGGCACATAAATTTGGCTAGTGCATTTTTCAACCCAAATGGCACCACTACACATTGATAATGCCCATATCTGGTCCTAAATATAGTATTTTTGATATCTTCATCCTTGATTTGACATTGATGATACATGGACCTCAAATCTATCTTTGAAAACATTATGGATCCTCTTAACTGGTCAAATAAATCATCAATTCTAGGAAATGGATGATTGTTTTTAATGGTTGTTTTATTCAAATTTCTATAATTCATACATAGCCTAAGGGTCTGTTGGCTTGATGGGGTTGAGACCCAGGTTCAGATTAGTTGCGGTACCAAAAAACACTCTATTACCGGCAATTTCAGCAATGATTTTTTGCGCAAACCACAGCCTCACCCGACTCAATATTGGGAGATGCTAGAACCAAGTTTCTGCATCCAGGGGGATATTAGGACATGAATTTACTGCTATGCTTCTTCCTTATGATTTCCTGAACTGCGCAGATGCAATTACCTACTTTTAGAGTCTATGCCCTATTCATCACTGATTACTACCGCTCACTATGCCTTTATTAGTCGTATGCACTAGTCAACCCAATAAAACACATATAAACAACATAAAAGACTTTGCTATGCATAAACAATCATACATGACTTCGTAATACATAAAACAACATCAAAGATAAATCATAGAAAAATTGCACGAATACACAAAAATACTTCTAAATCTTCCTTCTCTTATTGATAATGTTTCCTTTCAGTGCAATCCTTCTTCGACTCGCACACACAACTGCGGGTGGTATGCGCACATAGCTGCAGACCAAGGCCTCCATGTACATAGCTTCGGAGCCTTCACCAAAGACCCAAAATAGACTAAAACACATATAATTCACAACTTGTGCTCATACAATGATCATTTCATTATTATCTCTCTATGACTTCACTTTATATAGCTTTCTTTCTTACAATAACATGGTCTACAAACCATGGGCATAGCTCAAAATATTCAAAAACAACCTGATCCCTTTACAAAAAGAGGGGCTTTGACCTACCCAATCCCCTAAAACTCTGAAACTCTGCACGAAGCTTTTAAACTCTACGCAATTGACTTATTTATGTTGGATCACGCACTCCACTTCCTCAAAATGTGGAGTCTTTAACTCAAAACTAGACCAAGTTGGGCCCTGCCCAACAAGCACCCGACACTCACATGTGACTCATCCTAAGTCACTCAGTTGGTGCGCCCTGAATATTTTCTTAAATGTTGGTGTAGGCATCCTTCAGTGGTTGAATCATCGCTACAAACTGCACCTGCTCCTGGCGCACCTCTTCTAGTAGCTTCTTTGTAGTCGGCCCTGTGATGCTTTACAATACTTCCTTCCGCTTCCGATGCATTTCCTTAAGCTTCTCATCAAATTTCTGAGACAATTGAATGGCCTCATCTTTCTATGGCTACATTCGCACTGTGACTATTTGTTCTTTCCTTTGCAACTCCGCAATCTGACTCTGCAGGTTCTTTCCTTCATGTATGCGGGCTTGTCGCTGTGTAGGTGATAAGGTTCTTAACATGACTTTGATCTCATAAAAATGTTTTTTCTTTTCTAGAATCTCTACTTCAATTTGCTAAACATTTGAATCCTCCTACAACGAGGTCCATATTTCCATGGTGTCTTCGGATAGCTTTCCATGGAACTTGACTATGGTAGAGATACCTTCCAGTGTAGCCTTCATATTATTTTATGTTGGAATATATTGTATTCCTTGGAAGGTAATAATGTCATGTGAAGCAGAGTATAGAGCAGCTAAAGAAGCTGTTTGGTTATGGTGTGTTCATACCGAGCTTGGTCTAGTTTGGAAATAGTCCACCATGTTGAAATGTGGCAATCACGGTGTAGCTCAACTTGCTTACAATCTGGTATATCACTCCAAAACAAAGCATCTCGACCTTGATGCTCATTATATTTGAGGTCTTGTCGCCGATGGTATTATTTCTCTGGAGTATTGTCCTATCGAGCAGTAGGAAACCGATATCTTCACAAAATCCTTGACAGAAGCGAAGTATGTGTATCTTCGTTATTTTCTAGGGATGATGGAAGTTGTCATCAAGGGGGAGTAGTAATGACTCCTTCCTTCCTTAGTGTTAGGATGGGCCCTTATGCCATCCATTATTAAGGGGGAGGGTTGGAATATATTATATTCCTCAGAAGGTAATAATGTCTTTGTATTATGTTGGAAGTTGAATACAATCTTATGTAAAAGAGTAACACACTGTATCCCATATTCATTATGGCATAGTATACTCTTGTACCCATTTATTATATAAAAAGGTGTTATTTTGGAGAATTATATTATCCCACATTCAATATGTGAGATTAATTCCTCCACATATCTGGGTATATAATAGGGTCAAGGGAACCTTTTTGAAATGGATCACATCTCATCTTGTGCTCATACTGTTATTTGTATTGGGTTATTTGTAGTTGCTTTCTTTGTAAGATTGCAGGATATTTCTGCAGATAATAAAAGAAAACCTTCTCGTGGATGTAGCCCAAATGGGTGAACCATGTATATTTGTTGTATTCTTTTTCCTTGTTCTCTTTATGCTCTTATTTATATGTTGATATGTTGTTGGTTTCTTAGATAGATATCTATTTTAGTAGATCTAATATTCTCACATGGCATTAGAGCCATGGTTACTATGATCTTATATCCTCTTTGAATTTTGTTGAGATTCAACAAGATGATGAGCTTAGTGAAAAGAGTTGCCTTCACTAAGTGGGCCCGCAGGCTATTTTTGGCACAAGTCTATTTTTAGACATGTCGATCATATTCTATGAGTTGCAGGATGCTATTTGTGGATGGTTGGTCAAGTTGGAAAAATAGATGGACTTCTATTTTTAGACATATTGGGCGGAATCTATTTTTAGATTTCCAGTCTAAAAATAGATATGTCGAATATTATTAGCTCTTAATAATATTTGGACTATAAACATTATCTTATTCTCTTGGAGCACTTCAGTTAAGTGCACAGATGTGGCACAGGAGCTGACAGAAGGAATTACGCTATTCCTGAGGGTTAAATGGAGCTATTGCATGGAGACTTCAGTTAGAACTCATGTGACAGAGTTTGGTGGAGTTATTGAGGTAGTTGGTGGAGTTGTGTTCAGTTTAACTCAGTTAGACACAGTTGAGCTAGTTGTATCTAGTCTAACTGATTGATACACTAGTGAGAGTGGTGCGAATTAATTAATAATTAATTCACTAATTATTAACTCATTAATCAACTGAATAATACATCAGTTAACTACACAGTCATAGACGATTTCGGTGGAGACTGATGGAGAATAGGTGATAGGGCAAGATGACTATCAGTTGTGACTATAGTGATGCATTGATTGCATCCAACACTTAGTGGAGATGCCAATGAGGATTGCGTCAACAAGGCTGGGGAAATTCGAGTTCATTCAGAGCCATTCTTCAGCATGGATTTCACAGTAGAGGCAGGCTAGCAGGTGGCAGAGATCGGTGCATGGATTTGCTAGATCAGGACCTGATTGGTGTGTAGCAATTGTATTGTACTGAGAGCTTGATATGATCAGATTTGTATGAGGATTGTTACATGATCTCTATGACATATATTATATACAGATATTTGGGGTTTTTAGCTTCAGTCTTTCCCGTTAAAACACTGTGTTAATGTGTGTGAATTTTTATGGTTTCATATGTGCTTTGCAATTGATTTAATTTCCGCATGTGATGATCAATAGTGGAATAGATTCTGTATTGTGCATGAAGTTAAAATAGTGCGTGATCAGGAGAATATTGGATATATAACACATTATTTATATAATTTATAATGGTTTCAATGCGTTGATCATTGGAGCAATTGCAAATTATTGAAGCGGTTGAGTTTTGTGCTGGTGGAATTCGAATTTGCTGCAGTGTTTTCTTGGTGTCGAAGTTGAGCACTCATTGAAATGTCTTTCAACGGATTACGATTGGAGTATTCCCTTGAGGGCATCTTGAATTATATTGCATGGAAGGATAGGATGGAGGCGGTGCTGGAGGATAATGGGTTGAAGGAGTTCATAGATGTAGAAATTCCAAAACCTGCTTCTAGCGATGCAACCGCACTTGACGCATGGCAAAAGAAGACAGTAAAATGTCGAAGAATTCTGTTGTAAGGTGTGAAGGATCACATAGTGTCCAGCCTTCATGGTAAAGCTTATCCATTCTTGATGTGGAAAGCTTTTATAGACTTGTTCCAAAGCAAAAGCGACCAGAGGAGGTTGGCGCTTAAAGACAAGCTCAGGAAAATAAAAATGGAGAAGGGCGAAAGTATACCCAAGTCCTCACGAAGTTTGTCTAGTGCTGGGATGAGTTGGGAAGTGTGGGGGTTACTGTAGATGAAGAGGACTTGGTGAGCTTGGCTCTCCTTGGGCTTCTGAAGAGTTGGCATTCCTACGAGGACTCTATCAATGGTCGGGAGAAACTGCCGGGATGGGAGCGACTTTGGTCGGATCTTGTGCAGGAGGAGATAAGGCGGAGTACCAGGGATGGATCTTCATCGAAGAATGAAGATGAAGAAAATTGTGCTTTGGCTACCAAATCAAGGAAAGGGAAGGGAAAGAAAAATCATTCTCAATCCGGTGCGAAAGGAAAGAAGCAGGACATGTCCAAGGTGAAGTGCTTTCACTGTCACCAACATGGAAATTACGCCACTAATTGTCCACAGAAGAAGAAAAATAAGCAGGCTGTTGGATCTGCAGCTGAAGAGGCCTTAGCGTCGCAATTTGAGCTGGTTTTTTCGCTGATCGCATGCTTGGTCTCAAGTGTGATGGGATCAGTGTGGTTTATTGACAGTGGTGCGTCTTTCCATATGACCGAAGACAAATATTTGTTTACTGATCTGGATGAGAAGGATCTTAGAGTGCACATCGAGATGGGCGATGATGGTAGATACAGTGCGACTGGTATCGGGACCATTTCCTTTGAGAGGGAGTCTGGAAAACCTTTCATATTGAAGGATGTCATGCATGTTACAGGATTGAAGAAGAATTTGATCTCTGTGGTGATGTTGGAAGACAAGGGATATGATGTTGTATTTAGCGAGGGAAAGGATTTCCTGCGCAGTAAGGCAACTGGTGAAACCCGGAGGATAGGGGTTTGAGTTAAGAACCTTTATTAATTGCAGGTAGATGGATGTGTAGCAATGGCAGGCAAAGAAGAAGGAGTTGTGAGCCAGGATGAGGGCGAATTGTGGGACAGGAGATTGGGCCATCTTCACCATGGCGCTTTGAAAATTTTGCAGCAGATTTCTACTGGGCTTCCCAAAGGTACACTTGCACAGTCAGATCAGTGCAAGGGATGTACTTTGGGAAAATTTGTGAAAACCACCTTTCATGAGAAGGATATTCGCGCCACAACGATCCTTGAGAGAATTCACACAAACGTGTGTGGACCTTTCTCAGTAGCTTCGACAGCAAAGCACAGGTATTATGTGATATTCGTTGATGACTTTTCTCGTAAGTGTTGGATCTTCTTCACGTAGAAGAAGAGCGACACATTCTCAAAGTTCTGTGAGTTCAAGGAAATGGTTGAGAAAGAGTCGGGGAAGTAGTTGAAGGCTCTTAGGAACGATAATGGTGGTGAATTCATCTCTGGAAAATTCAAAGACTTTTGCAGCGCAGAAGGAATTCGAAGAGAGCTCATAGCGCCTCATAACCCACAGTAGAATGGGGTTGTGGAGCGAAAGAACAGAACGATCGTGGGTGTTGCACGGACGATGTTGCATGATCAGGGCCTTCCCATTCACTTGTGGGCAGAAGCATGCAACATTGTGGTTTATGTGCAAAACCATTGTCCTCATAGAGTACTTGGCATGAGTACACCCGAAGAGGCGTTTTCTGGTAAGAAGCCTGATATTTCTCATTTGAATATTTTTGGCTCACATGTTTACATTCATGTGATGAAGGATGCCAGGAAGAAGCTGGAGCCGACCGTAGAGGTTGGGATATTTGTGGGCTACACAGAAACACCCCACAATTATCGTGTTTATTTTCCAGATAGTCAGAAGACTGTTGTGCGATGGGATATCAAATTTCATGAGGAGAAAGCCATGAAGTTGTCACTTGAGAGGGAGCTACACTTGCATGCAGATGAGGAGCTATTAGTTCCTAAGGATGAGCCTCAGGATGTGGATCAGCCATAAGAGGAGGTTCATGGAGTGGAATAAACCACTCATGCGGCGCCAAACATCAAAGGGCGGAAGTGCACTACAGAAGCTGAGCGACTGAATCTTGATGCAGCGCAGAATGTAGGAGCCCCTACATCACAGCGCAGACAGAGACAGTCACCTGATCGATATACTGGATACATGGCTCTGATGAGAAAGTGTATCGTGACAGAACCATCTTCTTTCGAGGAAGATGTGGAGGACCCTGCACGGGTAGATGCCATGGTGGAAGAGTATGATTCGATCGCCAGAAACAATGCATGGGAGATTGTCCCAAGGCTGGAAGGGAAATCAGCGGTAGGTTCGAGATGGATCTACAAAGTGAAGCAAGCTGCTTAGAGCGTCGACAAGTACAAGGAAATATTTGTTACCCGAGGCTTCTCACAGATCGAGGGGATCGACTATGAAGAAAACTTTGCACTTGTCGCAAGGTATTCTTCCATACGGACCATCCTTGCTCTCTCAGTGCAGATTGGTTGGCACATTCATCAGATGGATGTGAAGATTGTGTTCCTCAATGGAGTCATTGAGGAGGAGGTGTACATAGAGCATCCTGAAGGTTTTGAAATCTTCAGCAGCGAGTCGCATGTGTGCAGGCTTAAAAGAGCGTTGTATGGGTTGAAACAAGCACCTCGTGCTTGGTACACATGGATAGATAGTTATTTCACCAGACTTGGATTCACCAAGAGTGAGGCGGATCCGAACCTATACCAGATTGTGGTGGAGGGTAAGTTTTTGATCGTTGTACTTTATGTAGATGATTTGATATTAACAGGCGATGAACAGTTGATACTCTCATGCAAGGCTGATCTTGCAAAGGAGTTTGAGATGAAATACTTGGGCCTCCTTCATTATTTCCTGGTATTGGAAATTTGGCAGCGGAAGGATGGACTGTTTGTGTCTCAAGGAAAGTATTCCCAAGAGATACTGGAGAAGTTCAACATGCAAGGTTGCAAGCCTATCGACACTCCTCTTCCTGGTGGTTGGAGGAAAGAGGATGCTACACCGGCAGAGGTAGTGGATGCCACTGTTTATCGACAGTTGGTTGGTTTGCTCATGTATCTAGTCAATACACAACCGGACATATGCTATGTTGTTAACCATCTTTCACAAGCTATGGTTAAGCATACCAAACTCTTTTGGAAGGCAGACAAGAATGTATTGAGATATCTCAGAGGCACATTGGGGTATGGATTGTGGTACAGACAGTCAGATGAGGTGAAGCTGCATGGCTTCACGGATGCAGATTGGGCAGGGAGCCCAACAGACAGAAAGAGCACATCTAGAGGGATTTTCAGTATCGGGTCTACAGCATTTTCTTGGTACGACGACGAAGTCCGTGGCACTCGATTCGACGGAGGCCGAGTACATGGCGACAAGTTTGGCTGCATGCGAGGCTATATGGATGAGGAAGATCCTGGTCGGGTTCGTCGAATTCACACTTAGATCCCTCTTTGTGATATGTTGTGATAATCAGAGTTGCATTAAACTCTCGATTAATCCAGTATTTCATGATAGATCTAAACACATTGACATCCGGTATCATCATATCAGAGATTGTGTGCAGCGGAAGATCATGTTGCTTTCTTACATTCCCACGGAGGATCAAGATGTAGATATTCTGACGAAGGCGCTCACTAGGATAAAATTCGAATACCATAGAGAGAGGATCGGGGTGGCAGATAATCCCTATCTTGTTGAGAGGGAGTGTTGAGATTCAACAAGATGATGAGCTTAGTGAAAAGAGTCGCCTTCACTAAGTGGGCCCGTGGGCTATTTTTGGCGCAAAGTCTATTTTTAGACTATGTCTATTTTTAGACATGTCGATCATATTCTATGAGTTGCAGGATGCTATTTGTGGATGGTTGGTCAAGTTGGAAAAATAGATGGACTTCTATTTTTAGACATATTGGGCGGAATCTATTTTTAGATTGCCATTCTAAAAATAAATATGTCGAATATTATTAGCTCTTAATAATATTTGGACTCTAAACATTATCTTATTCTCTTGGAGCACTTCAGTTAAGTGCACAGATGTGGCACAAGAGCTGACAGAAGGAATTAAGCTATTCCTGAGGGTTTAATGGAGCTATTGCATGGAGGATTTCAGTTAGAACTCATGTGACAGAGTTTGGTGGAGTTATAGAAGTAGTTGGTGGAGTTGTGTTCAGTTTAACTCAGTTAGACACAGTTGAGCTAGTTTTATCTAGTCTAACTGATTGATACACTAGTGAGAGTGGTGTGAATTAATTAGTTAATTAATTCACTAAATATTAACTCATTAATCAATTGAAGAATACATCAGTTAACTACAGTGCATGGACAGTTTCAGTGGAGACTAGTGGAGAGATAGGTGAAAGGGAAAGATGACTATTAGTTGTGACTATAGTGATGCATTGATTGCATCCAACACTCAGTGGAGATGGCAATGAGGATTGCGTGAGCAAGGCTGGGGCAATTCAAGTTCATTCAGAGCCATTCTTCAACAGGGATTGCACAGTAGAGGCAGGCTAGCAGGCAGCAGAGATTAGTGCATGGATTTGCTAGATCAGGACCTGATTAGTGTGTAGTGATTGTATTGTATTGAAAGGTTGATATGATCAGCTTTGTATGAGGACTGTTACATGATCTCTATGACATATATTATATACAAATATTTGGGGTTTTTAGCTTTAGGCTTTCTCGTTAAAACACTGTGTTAATGTGTGTGAATTTTTATGGTTTCATGTGTGCTTTGCAATTGATTTAATTTCCGCATGTGATGATCAATGGTGGAATAGATTTTGTATTGTGCATGAAGTTAAAATAGTGTGTGATCAGGAGAATCTTGGATATATAACGCATTAGTTATATAATTTCTACAAATTTAACCATCAATGTGTATCTTCATTTTTTATTATCTGGGCACTAATTTTTTTGTAGATTTTCTTTCTATCTAGTAGCCATTAGGCTTCTCTTCAGATCTACGCATGATTCTACATATTTGAGATTTTTTTTTCTCATTACCCTAACTTTGTTGTGTAGTTTTTTTTGCAGATTTGTTTTCAAGGGGCTCTTGATTTTTTTTCTATAAGATCTATATGTTTTTTGGATTTTCAAGGGGTTCTTGATTTTTTAATGTAATATCTATATGTTCTTTTAATCCTCCTCAAGTAGATCTATCTTTTGGTTATAATATTCAATTACTGCAGTTACGACAATTTTTGTTTTTTTACAGGGCAGAAGATTGGCAGACTAAGGGTTCAGATCAGAATTCAGACGCATAGATCTGTTACCTTTTGTGTAGAATTTCCCAAAAAAGAGTAGATATTTTGGTTCCTCTCACCGAGCTACCCAATTACAAAAAAAAAAAAAAAATCAACTCAAATGGAGTCACGGAAGAAAAGTTACTATTGATTTCAATCCAGTGTAAAGTTAACTATTGAGTATACCACTCCACTGGTTGATGCTACTCTTTATCTTCAAATCGTTGTAAGTTTAATATATTTAACTCACAGTAGACCAGATCTCTCTTTTTCCATCAGTATGATTTCTCGAATTATGCAACAACCTCGTGAAAGTCATGGCAAACAACAAAGAGAATTATGTGCTATTTACAGGGGACATTGCATTATGGTGTATTTTATTCGAGCAGTGCTACAATTTTACTCTCTGGTTATACAGATTTTGATTGGGCAAGTGACAGTTATGATCAATGGTCAACTGTTGGTTACATATTTCAACTTGGTTCACGTCCAATCTCTTGGTCCAACAAGAAGTTGAAGACTCTTTCTTTATCTTCATGTGAAGCAGAGTATAGAGCAGCTAAAGAAGCTTTTTGATTACGGTGTGTTCATACCGAGCTTGGTCTAGTTCGGAAATAGTCCACCATGTTGAAATTTGACAATCACGGTGCAGTTCAACTTGCTTACAATCTGGTATATCACTCCAAAACAAATCATCTCAACCTTGATGCTCATTATATTTGAGGTCTTGTCGCCGATGGTATTATTTCTTTGGAGTATTGTCCTATTGAGCAGCAGGAAACCGATATCTTCACAAAATCCTTGACAGAAGCAAAGTATGTGTATCTTCATTATTTTCTAGGGATGAGGGAAGTTGGCATCAAGGGGGAGTAGTAATGACTCCTTCCTTCCTTAGTGTTAGGATGGGCCCTTATCCCATGCATTATTAAGGGGGAGTGTTGGAATATATTATATTCCTTGGAAGCTAATAATATCTTTGTATTATTTCGGAAGTTGAATACAATCTTATGTAAAAGAGTAACACACTATATCCCATATTCATTATGGCATAGTATACTCTTGTACCCATTTTTATATATAAAGAGGTGTTATTTTGGAGAATTATATTATCCCACATTCAATATGTGAGTAATTCCTCCACATCTCTGGGTATATAATAGGGTCAAGGGAGCCTTTTTGAAATGGATCACATCTCATCTTGTGCTCATACTGTTAATTGTATCGGGTTATTTATAGTTGCTCTCTTTGTAAGATTGCAGGAGATTTTTGGAGATAATAGAAGACAACCTTCCTGTGGACGTAACCCAATTAGGTGAACCACGTATATCTGTTGTATTATTTTCCCTTGTTCTCTTTCTGTTCTTATTTATATGTTGATATGTTGTCGGTTTCTTAGACAGATAGCTATTTTAGTAGATCTAATATTCTCACATGGTATCAGAGCCATGGTTACTATGATCTAACATCTTCTTTGAATTTAACCATCAATGTGTATCTTCATTTTTTATTATATGGGCACTCATTTTTTTGTATATTTGTTTTCTATCTGATAGCCATTAGGCTTCTTTTCAGATCTGTGCATAATTGTACATATTTGAGATTTTTTTTCTCATAACTCTAACTTTGTTGTGTATTTTTTTTTTTTGCATATTTTTTTTCAAGGGGCTCTTGATTGTTTTTCTATAAGATCTATATGTTTTTTGGAATTTCCGGGGGTTCTTGATTTTTTCTCTAATATATATATATGTGTGTGTGTGTGTCTATTATATATATATATATATATATATATATATATATATATATATATATATATATATATATATATATATATATATATATATATATATATATATATATATATATTGAATCCTCCTCAAGGATATCTATCTTTTGGTTATAATATTCAGTTACGACAGTTACGGAAGTTTTTGTTTTTTTACAGGGCGGAAGATTGGCGGACTGAGGGTTCAGATCATAATTTAGGCCGCATATATATGTTACCTTTTGTGCATAATTTCCCAGAAAAAGAAGTAGATATTTGGGTTCCTCTCATCGAGTTACCCAATTAAAAAAAAAAAAAAAGCTCAAACGGAGTCCTAGAAGCAAAGTTATCGTTGTTTTAAGATTGGAAAATGAATGATGTTCTCAGGAGTAAGAATCTATGGAGGTTGGTTAATGGTGAACACAAGAAACCTCCAGATGCTCAAGCCTTGATTAAATGGGAAGAAAATTTTGATCAGGCAAGAAGGCTCATTGGTCAAATGGTTTCAGATAGTCTTCAACCAATTTGTATTAATTCAAGATATAAAAATTGCTCTTCAGAAGCAATTTGAGATGACAGATCTCAGTACATTGCACTATTTCTTGGGTATTTAGATCTGGCATATGGTCGATGGTATTTTTCTCTCTCAGCCTAAGTATGCGAAAGATCTATTGGCTCATTTCCATATGATTAATTGTAAACCTGCTCCTACACCATTTCAATCCAGTGTAAAGTTAACTATTGAGTGTACCACTCCACTGGTTGATGCTACTCTTTATCGTCAACTCGTTGGAAGTTTAATATATTTAACTCACAGTAGACCAGATCTCTCTTTTGTTGTCAATATGATTTCTCTGTTTATGGAGAAACCTCGTGAAATTCATTGGCAGATAGCTAAGAGAATTCTGCGATATTACAGGGGACATTGCATTATGGTGTATTTTATTTGGGCAGTGCTACAATTTTACTCTCTGGTTATACAGATTCTGATTGGGTAGGTGACAATTATAATCGATGGTCAACTGTTGGTTACATATTTCAACTTGGTTCAGGTTCAATCTCTTGTTCCAACAATAAGTTGAAGACTCTTTCTTTATCTTCATGTGAAGCAGAGTATAGAGCAGCCAAAGAAGCAGCTAAAGAAGCTGTTTGGTTATGACATGTTCTTACCGAGCTTCGTTTGGTTCCGAAATTGTCCACCATGTTGAAATGTGACAATCGGGGTGCAATTCAACTTGCTTACAATCTAGTATATCACTCCAAAACGAAGCATCTTGACAGTGATGCTCATTATATTCGAGGTCTTGTCTCCGATGGTATTATTTCTTTGGAGTATTGTCTTATCGAGCAGCAGGCAGCTGATATCTTCACCAAATCCTTGACAGAAGCGAAGTATGTGTATCTTCATTATTTTCTTGGGATGAGGGAAGTTGTCATCAAGGGGGAGTAGTAATGACTCCTTCCTTCCTTAGTGTTAGGATGGGCCCTTCTCCCAGCCATTATTAAGGGGGAGCGTTGGAATATATTATATTCCTTGGAAGGTAATAATGTCTTTGTATTATGTCAGAATTTGAATACAATCTTATGTAAAAGCGTAACACATTATGTCCCATGTTAATTATGGCATAATATACTCTTGTTCCCATTTATTATATAAGAGATGTTATTTTGGAGAATTATATTATCCCACATTCAATATGTGAGAGTAATTCCTCCACATCTCTGGGTATATAATAGGGTCAAGGGAGCCTTTTTGAAATGGATCACAACTCATCTTGTGCTCATACTATTATTTGTATCAGGTTATTTGTATTTTCTCTCTTTGTAATATTGTAGGAGATTTCTGGAGATAATAGAAGACAACCTCCCTGTGGACTTAGCCCAATTGGGTGAACCACGTATATCTATTGTATTATTTTTCCCTGTTCTCTTTCTGTTCTTATTTATATGTTTTTATGTTGTTGGTTTCTTAGATATATATCTAGTTAGTAGATCTCATATTCTCACAGTTTCCCACTATTCACGCACCTCTGGCAGTATTGTTGGCTACAACCTGATATACAGCTTGTTAATCTGCATCTGAAATTCGATATTGACCCTATCCATTTCATTCTTGGATTCTCTGATTGTACTGGGGAGTTGCGTAATATTTTCCGCAGGCGTTGCTTCGGCTGGGATCTTGAGGTCAAGCAACTCGCTACACGTCTTGGTGATAATCCCTTCCAACTACTGTATGTGCTGAGTCACCTCATCACCTCATCACGGTCCTTGAGTGCCTTATTCATGTCATTGAAGATATTATTGTTGTCCTGCTTAACTTCCTTGATTACTAGCAAAGCGCGCTACTCACACACCTTTAACTCATCTATGACCCCCTAGTGAAAATCATGCAGCATCTCGATGGGAAGTGCAACAAGGTTCAAACTAAGGTTGTGCCAATTCTTGGTGCATTCATGATCTTCTACTTCCTCCAAATGAATTTCCCCTTTAGATACGTGCAAAACACGTAGCTCAGTAGTTACCACTAACTCACGCACTCACTACCATTATTAGACCATGCTCGCTTGAGTCCTGCTCGCCTGTGCCATGCTCGCTTGGACCACGCTTGCTTGTACTTTCAAGTCACTGATTCCCTGTTGTACTTCCTTCAATACATTCGTGTATTGATCTTCTATCCTACTCAATGACATTGCACACCTTGTCACCAATCTCATCGATGTCCCCTTCAGTAAGGACCATCGACTTCGCACTCTATGAGTTATCTGATTTATGCTTCTTGCGCACACCCGACAAAGTACGTATTTTACGCCTCTTTACAATAAACAGGAAGTCTATTGTTTATGTATCTTAAAATGAAACTTGGCCACCCTTTCTGCCCTCATTTTCCTCGCCAGTATTTTCGGGGTCCTGCTCCATTTCTTTTCCAGACTCCTTCTTAACTTCTTTCCTAGGTTCCTTCTCTGCGACTTTGCTTGTATTCTTATGTGTGCCTTTCTTAGTGGGTTTTCCGGCTAGCTTTCCTGTGGTGTTCTTCTTCGCTATAGTGGCTTTCCCACAGGTTCCTGCCAACTCTGTCTTTGTGCCTTCTGTGGTTGGATTCAACCAATCACTCGGTCATTGGCTTACAACTTGCACAATATCATCCTCTGTCACCAAATAGGATAGTGTGTACCAATGCTCTTCAGGGTCCTTCCACGCGCTGATATAGATGCGATGAAAATCCACCTTAAAATCTACAATTGTTCAATAATATTCAAACACTACTGGTGAGAGCCTAGGCCACTGACTCACCACAGTACATAAATCCATCTCCAACAATACCCAAAATAACTTATTTTTCGTCACCCAAATAGGGTCCTTAGTAAACCACAGCAAGGTGTATCTCACAGCTTCACTGATGTCCGAGTCCACAATGGCGAACTGTGACTCCTCGGGCTCTCTCCATGCCATCAATGCTATCAAGAGCAATAACCATGTGTAGTGGAACTTCTTTCCATTCTCCTACGCATCTCGACAATCATCTATAAATTCCTTGTACATATATCCAGCCCGGTTATACTGGACACCTTTGGTGCACTGCGCAGCCAAAGAAACTACTGGTGCCGACACCTCATTTTTGTGACACTTCCTCATGATTTTTCCTACCAAAATGTGTGTGACAAAGCGCATAGCCTTAAATTTGATAGTGTTGATATCGTATCCCTGAGACTTATTTATGATGCCATATGTTTCCTTTATCACCTCCGCTTCTGCATTATCCTGAATTTTCCCTACAAATTAGTTTGCAGGGTTTAGTCCTTGGCATGGTAGCATGGTTGTTCTTCTAATGAGCATATCATCAATAGGGAATCTCCCACCCAACCAGAGACATTCGTCATGCACTAATGCCAAAAGTTGGTGCACAAAACCATGTTGATTTTGTTGTGCTCGAAATGTGGAATGTATAGCATATTCAGCAACCTGACTTGTTGGATACCTACAACCCACCTATTTGGCTCTAAACTGGTAATGTCAGTTTCCTCATAATACACTGCGTGCAATTATCGACTGGGCTCGTATTGGGATACTTGCCCCTGTCATTGAAATCCTCATCCTCCATTCATAATTGCAGTACATTCACCAATAGGTCTCCCTCAAATGGTATTTCGTCTGGTAGGAATGGTGTAAACACAGTGAATTTGATGATGTATGGGTCCTTCATCACTTCTGCAGTCAACTTCCTCAGTGGGATATACGGCAGCAACCTGGAAATGGGATCAACCTCCTCTGCTAGAATGTCTTTAGGGACATCTGGGACAAATTCCTCCTCATCAATCTCTTGGATTTCCATTGGCTCATTTTTCTTATCAATCTATCCCTTAGTTCTCTACTCCTTGGTAATATTCTTCTTGGGTGATTGTTTAAAAACGAGCTTCTTTGGTTTCTTTGTTTGTGCTTCTCCTGCAATAGATTACTTCATGGGCAACCTCAGCCCTGTCACATGTGGCGTTGTAAAAGTCATGATTCTATCTAGCCCTCTCCTGATAAATTCTCTTGCAATATCCTCAAAACACTTCTCGAACATGCAGCTCAAAGCTCGGCTCACACTTAGGCACAAAATCAAAATTTTAACTCTTACTGAGAAAAGTATCCAAATGTGGAGCAAGATGCAATATTTATAACAAATTTGAATTTCAAACCCCATGATTATCTTCATATTCACTTCATAAATGCGGATTTGGCGGCAAATTTTTCGAGTTGTGCTCATTAACTGCATTTTCCTCGCTCCTTTTAACGGAAACTTTTCTGTTAAAACAACTGTTTCACCTCCAACGATCATATTTCTGGTGAACTTCGATAAACCTTCCTTTATAGCGCAGGTATTACTCCCTCATCGCAGCTTCCTCCGACTTTGATATCTTCCTAAGTTTCATGCAGTAATCCATATTCGTCGAAGTCCTTCTTCAGAAGAGTAGTTTATAGTCCCATACCTACTTTCAACTACATGTGGCACTAAAACCGTTTCCCATTCATATAGTTCCAAGGACATAGTCGTCCCTATATAGCTTTAATCTACTTCCATTCACTCGTCCTGGCATCATCTGACCATCCAACCTCGCAAGATGAACTGCACTTCCCTCTTAGACGTGTCTGATAATATATGGTCCTAACCAATGCATTTGGAACTTTGCTGATGATATCCTGAAATGAATCTATCTTCCTCAAGAGCAAGCAATTGTTCCAATATTTCTTCCATGATATCACTGTCTGCCATATCTGTTACTACTGCAATTTTTAGACTAGGCACAATATATTCCATAGGCATAACTGGTTCTTGTCCATAAACCAACCTAAAAGGTGTTTGTCTTATCCACTTCTTGCAGGTTGTTCTATATTCCCATAATACTACTGGAATTATCATATCTCAATCATTTATGTTCACATTGCATGTTTTGTTTAGATCATTTTCTAAAATATTGTTAAAAGCTTCAATTGTTCCATTTGCCTGAGGGTGATACAGTGTACTCTTTTGATAATTCACTTCAAATTCTTCATTCAATGCCTCAATGATCTTATGCAAGAAATGTGACCCTCTGTCACTCATCAAAATATTTGGGCACCCACATCTGGACAGAATGTATTCAAATATGAACTTCACAACAGTATCTGCACTGCAATCCTTCACTGACTTGGCTTCGACCCATCTGGTCAAATAATCTGTGGAAATGATGATATACCTCGCACCAGTCTTCTTCCCTGGCGGATTAATCAGTCCAAAAAAGTATATTGCCCACTTATCAAATGCTTGCAAGGTCACCTATGGGTTCGAGGGAATTTCATCTCTCCTGGATGGTCTTCCTGTTCTTTGACAAGCATCGCAAGATCTACAATATTATTTTGCATCCTTGTGCAATGTAGGCCATCACAATCCAGCTCTCAAGATCTTATGCACAGTGGCCTTTCCTGCAAAATGTCCTCCTGCAATTTTGACATGAGCTTCTTCTAAAATGATTTTTATTTCATGCTCAGAGACATGTCTGCGCAGTATTTCATATGGCCCCATTTTATACAAATGTCCTGCAATCAAAGAAAAAACAGTTACCTTGACTACCATCTTCTTTTTCTGATGTGCTGTATACTCTGCAAGTGCCATCCATGTGGTAAAAAACTGAATAATGTCTATGAAATGACCATTTGCAACCCTTATTGAAAATAACTACGCATCAGGCAGGTTCTCTTCAATGTTCGTGGGTTCATCGCCAGTCTCTATCCTTAACAGATGATCAGGTTCCGCATTCAACCTTCCTAGCTTAACTATAAATTCAAAGTAATACTCCTGAAACAATAAAAACCATCTACAAATCCTCCCTCCCAGAACAGGATTGTTCACCAAGTACTTCTGCGAGGAGTGATCCGTGAATATCTTGAAGTGCGCTCCTAATAAGTAATGTCTGAATTTCTATAGTGCATATACAATAGACAATCCTTCGCGTTCTGTTGTAGAATAATTATTTTCTGCCTTAGACAATTTCTTGCTTGTAAAATACATGGGGTGATCAATATCTCCATCACCTGGTTGTGCCAGTACCGAGCCCAATGTTATGGAATATGCATCCACATGAACGTGAAACTCCTTGTTCCAGTCCAGAAAAACTAGAATCGATGCAGTTAACATCTTATCCTTTAGTATGTCGAGGCTTCTTTGGAATTCTTCATCCCAACAATAACATCCTTCTTCAATAAATTTTCCATCGGCACAATTATTTTCACATATGCCTTTATAAAAATCCTATAGTAGCCAGTATGTCCCAGTGTTGTGCACAATTACTTCACCATCTTATGTGGTTCCAAGTTCACAATAGCAGCAATCTTCACGGGGTCTACCATCAATCCTTGTCTGCAAACCGCATGCCCCAATAGTATACCAAAAGGTACACAAAAGATGCATTTCTTCAAGTTCAATGATATTTGATAGTGTCTGCAGGTATCCAACATCAGTCTTAAGCTTGCAACATGGTTCTTCAGTAATCCAAGGACTGTCTAATAATCAAAATAAACTTCCAAAAATTTGTATATGTACTCTTTAAAAGTTGTGACTACTACTCGAGAGAATATTGCAAGAGAATTATTCAATCCAAAATCCATGACAGTATACTGAAAAGATCCCCATTTAGTGGCAAAATTTGTCTTACTCCTGTCTTCTGGTGCAATTCTAATCTGATGGTAACTTGAAAACCCATCTGTAAAAGAGTAGGCCTCATGCCCTCCAACATTATTTAATACTTCATTTGTAAAAGGTGTATGGAATGGGTCATGCACACATGCATCATTTAGCTTCCTCAAATCAACACAAATTATAATTTCACCCTTTCGCTTCTTCTACTAAACAATCATATGAGTTACCCATTCAGCTTATTATGCATATGTAACAGCCTTCAGTGCTTCATTTTTAATTTTAATCTCTTTGTACTTCTCAATGATATATTTGTCCTTCTCAACTGGTTTACTGGATGTTGAAATCTCTGCACTTTTTATTTTGAATGATTTCTGCCCTAGAAAATGATGGCATAGGTGTTTCTTCTGTATTTGGTGTAGGTGTATCATCCCTGATAGAAATTTATTTTTATGTTTCAATTGTCTCTGCCTGCTCTATTACTGGGTTCAATTTTTCTTTCTTTCTGTACATAATCTTGAATGTTTTGGCAGATGTAGTTTCTGCTGAGTAAGAGCCTTCTTCTCTTGACCTTTTTGAATTCCTATCCTGTGGAACTGGAGTAAGTAGGATGGAACTAGTATCAAGTTGCTCCTCCACCTCCTGTAGAGTATTTTCCAACCACTTTGATTGGTTGGAATATTTCTCAATCTTAGGCTTAGATTCATGGATGAAAGGGGTGAGTTTAAACTTAATCCTTGATTTTCTTATGACACCCAAGGGGTCATATGTCCATTTGAAGCTATTGTTGAACTTTAACTCTTGAAGGCATCTGTCTGGTTCCTTTCCAGCATCCCTATTGTTGCATACAATGGGCGCTCGTTGGTTTTTTATCTTGAACTGGGTTTTCTTTTTGGCTGAAAGGAAATTTATCCCATCTGAATTCAAAATCTGTCTAATGTACTCTAAGGAAAATATCCTCATTGGGAGGTATTTGGGAAGTTTGTAAGGGACTAGTTTTCTTCCATATACTCTGATCTCTGTGTGATTCGGGTATAAATACCAGTCTCCTGTCTTGCTTTTGTCAGATAACTGTAGAAATTTTCTGATTTCATCATTGATTCTGGGTTGAATGTTGTTTCTAAGCATATCAACCGCTGGGTATACACAAGAATCAATTAAGTCTTTGTAACTAAATTCATTGGAATCCTTTTTTATCAAGGATGTCCAAAAGATTATAGACTGAGGACTACCCTCTGAGTCTAGTTTTTGTAGGTTGATTGTAAAACTTTCTTATTGAAAATATAAGAAAAAATGAAATAATACTGAGGAGTATTTGAACACTCCTTCTTCTGGCAGTTTGATCAGATGATCATGTATTGCATTTGCCGGGAATTGGGCAAAGTTGAAAGGGATAGCTGGAGGTTGGCCTGGGAAAAAGGTGGATAGGAAACCAGGGATGGATGCATCTACCCACTCATCAGTAAAATATCCTAGGATACAGGACAACATGGTCACAATTTTTTTAGATCATTCTGGGAACATGGTAACAGAGTATGGTGGGTTGCTTCTGGGAATTTGCACTGATTCAGAGAGGAAAGTCTCAAAGATTTGAGACCTCATAGGAAAATATAGCTTTAGGTAAACCTCAATGAGGGTCTCAATGGAGATAGGTACTCCCTTTGTTTGTGATGGAATCTGCAGCATTTGGTTAATGGATTGGGCAGTGATAGTAAGAAGAATTTTCTAGTCAGGGCAGACTATGGCTCTTTCATTTGGAAAATAATTGACTTGGAAAAGTCTTATGATTTCAAGGAACTGGTAGGCCTGTGGAACTATGTATTTAGGTAGGTTAGAGTTCCATAAGTTTATATCATCTGCTTGATCAACAAACTTGTCATGGCTCCAGCAATGGAGCTCCAAGAGGTTGTTGTCAGTGACAGTGTCGATTATCTTAAAGTCTTTGTCGGCTAGTGGAGTATGGTTGACATCTATCAGGAGTGGTTGCAGAGGTTTCACTGTCTGGATACTTTTAGATGCCATTGATTTGATTTGATTATCAATTATTTGCTTAATGGGCAGTGGTAGGTACTCAGGTTTACCTAGAATACTAGCGCTTTGGTCGTGGAAGGGATTTAGGTAGCAGAGGGGCTTCAATTTAGTCGGCAACGGTCTTTTCTGCAAGTCTGTAGAGGTGGGGAAATGGGTGGGGTAATGAGGTTTTATAACTTTAAAAATTCATGGTTTATCGCAAGTTAGTGGGGCGGTTTATCGCATTCCCGCAAGGTGGTTTATAGTTTGGGAATGGGGGGATGTGATAACACTTATGAGGTGTTGCATGGCAGGGGAGCGGGTGGAGAAAACCACCCATTTTCAACCCCGCCCCTCAGCTTTAAACATAGAATGATGGGGGATGCGAAAATGAGCATGGGACATCCGATCTGCACAGTGATAATTAGACGGTGGCAGAGTTGCGCGTCTTTCAAAGGAGTTGGGGTTGAGAAAAACATTATACAGAGGGGTCAAATAAAGTGGGGCCCATTTGATATTTTTGTGTTGTAAACCTTTTAAAAGTGGGTTTTTTGTGTTTTTATGGAAATGCAGAGTTTTTCAAAGGGATAAGGGGGTTTTCAAAAGGGGAAAGTGAATTTTAGCAAGGGGAAAGGATTAGAAGATATTTTTTAGGTTTGAGAAGGGAAAAGGTGAAGGGATTTCCGCTTTTAACCATAAAAGATTAGGGATGGGGTTTTTAGAATTGAGAAGGGGAAAATGGTTTCCAACAGGCGAAAAGGGGGTAGGATAAGGGGAAATGATTCTAAAGACTTTAGAAATTCTCTTTTAAGGGATAAACATAATGATGCTTATAGAACCATTTACAAAGTATTCTACCTACCCTTTTATTCAAGCTAACATTTTTTCCTTTCCTTTATTGGGTGAATTTGAGCTTGCTAACCCTTTTATTTTCTTTTTGATAAGCAAACTAACTTATTTCTAACTTTATATCTTCCAATGGCTCATATTAAACTTATGAGCTCATTTTTATTCTCTACGTAACTACTGATCTGCCAAGATTAAATGGTTTGGTCAGATATTTATTCACTAACTATCATAACATAAAATTTAAAGGCATGAATGATCAAGATTAGATTGTATGATCATCATGAATTGTGGCATTTTGAACAAGCTGCACACAATTTTCTTTATGATTTTCATATGAAACTGAGAGTATTTTATATAAAAGTGGCATTTAAATGAGCATCACTTTTCAATTTATTTTAGTGGGGTTCATAATCTTCTTTCTTTTTTATCCTTTCTTTCACTCTTTTTTCTTTCTTTTGGTCCTTTGATTATTCTTTTAGGACATACCTCTTTTCATTTTTTAATATGGGAAAACATTTGCAAAAATGCAAAGGTATGTACAGTATTACAAGACTTAACATATCCAATTCAAAATTATGATCCATATTATTATAGGACCCTAACAGTGGCTCCACTTGGGGATGGCATCTCCTTGTGAGATGTCAAGAAATTTCTGATGAGTGGCCTTGGAAATTTGGCTTTGCTTTGCTTGGAACTGGTTTCTATCTCCTTATTCAAACATATGATGTTATATCTTTTAAAGCTTAGGGTTTCTTCTTTGGGCTTCAACCTTTACAAGTTAATCATCCACTCAAATCTAAAATTTGCTATGGTATTTACAATGAATAAAATAAAACAAATGAACTATTGGTTAGTCTGGTGAAACATAGTACTTCAGCATTCGACCATTGACTGGTCCACCTGGTAGTTTTGTTCCATCTAATTCTTTCAAGAAAAAGGCATTGTTGCGTCTGTAACCATAAATAATGTATGGGCCTTCCAAAGATAGTCAAATTCCCCATGTTTTCTTTTGTCTTCCCTTCTAGAATCCCATTTTAGTACCTGATCACCTATGAAGAAATCATTTGCTTTAGTTTTCTTATCAAAGATCTTCTTGATATTGTATTGGATTACTTGAGATTTGATATAAACTTCTTCCTTGGTTTGTTGTAAATGAATTGTTTGATTTATCCTCCTTTGGATGTCATTTGGTTCTACTTGCATCTCTTGAATCATTTTCATTACTGGCACTCCTAATGAATATGGAAAAACAACATCCATCCCATATACATTGATAGGGAGATGTACCAATTGATTTCTTAGTAGTTAATTTTCTACCCATAGGGCATTCACCAACCTTTTATTCTAGGTTTTCTTGTTATCCTCTAACAATTTCTTGATGACGTTGACTGGGATTTTTTTTGAAGATTCTGCTAATGCATTACCTTGAGGGTAGTAGGCAGTGGAATGGCCTAGGGTGATATGGTATCGGTAACAAAAATCTATAATTTTCTAGGATTTGAAGGCAGGAGCATTATCAGTGATGAGCTTTTGGGGGCATACAAATCTAGAAAGGATGTTATTCTCAAGAAATGAAATAATGACAAAGACTGTGGCCTGTCTAGAAGGGATGGCTTCTATCTACTCGGTAAAGTAGTCGTGGTTGTCAATATGCATTTATGTTGGGCAGAGGAGGGAGGGTGAATTTCACCAATGAAGTCTAAACACCATTGTTGAAATGACATTTCTATTGAGATAGGTTTGAGGGGTAATGGTAAGAGTTTCTTCTTCCCTTCAAATATCGGACATTTGTGACAGTAGGTCACATGCTTTTTGACATCTGCAAAAAGGGTGGGTCAGTAAAAACCAACCCTCAAAATTTTGTCAGCGATTGTTTTCCAGTATAAGTGCCCTCCACAATCTCCTGCATGAATTTGTCAGCTTCATATTTTAATAAACAATTTAACATGATGCCAACATGATCTTTCCAAAATAAATCATTATCTAAGATACAATATTTCATTGCTTTGATTTTTGAGAATCTACTTTTGGTTCTAGATAAACCAGGAGGAGCTTTTAAGTTGAGTAAAACAAATGTAAGGTCTGCATAGCAGGGTGAATCTATGAAAGCTTCATTGATTTGTGGAGTCGCCATCTCTTCTTGATCATCTATGGCAACAATGAAATTTATGTCTAAGGCTCGACAGTTCGATTCAGCCATGATTTTGGCCAAACCTTGGCCTTTAATTAATTTTTTAGGCTTGATTTCAATGTCATACTCTAGTATTGTGGCAATCCATTTGCCTCTTTTTCCATCAGGCCCATTATAAGTTAGAATGTCCTTTACAACTGATTTTGTAACATATGTTATTATATGAGAGTACAGAATGTATACTTTGAGATCCTTTATGACTTTCACTAAAGCAAGAGCTTCTTTTTCCATGATATTATACTTTAGTGTTGCATCTTTCAAAGTTTTATTAAAGAAAGAAATGGGTTGTCCATAGCCCTCATCATTCTTTTGCAATAAGACTGCTGCAATGGTGTGCTCTAAAGCAAATGAAAAAATTATGAAATCTCTATTAAAATTAGGACTTATGAGGACAAGTGTTTTAGACAGGGCTTCTTTGATTGCTTCGAAAGATTTCTTAGCCTCTATTGTCCACTTAAGTATTGAATCCTTTTTTAACATGTTATTTAACTCTCTAATTAGTTCTGCTAAGTTAGAGATGAATCTTCTAAGAAAATTTATTTTACCTATAAATGATTGTAATTCTTTAATGTTCCTAGGATGATTGATATTTAGGATTACTTCTATTCTAGTTGGATCAATTATAATGCCCTCTTTTGAATTGATGTGTCCTAGGAGCTTCCCTTATTTTAATCCAAAAAGTGACTTTTTAGTATTTAAGGACATGCCAAATTTTATGCACTTTATGAATACTCTTCTCAAATGATCTAGATGTTCATTATCTGACTTGAAAAACACTATGATATCATCTAGGTAAATGACTAAAAAGTCATGGATTTCCTTTGCAAAGGCTATGTCCATGGCTCTTTGGAATGTTGCTCCAACATTCATCAGTCCAAAGGGAATTTTCAAGTGCATGAAAGTTCCCAAGGAGTTGTGAATGCAGTCTTAGCTTGATCTTCAGGTTGGACTAGGATTTGGTTGTACCCAGAAAATCCATCAAGTAATGAAATTATGGATGACCCTACTACCCTCTAGAGAATGTAGTCCATTTTAGGGAGGAGATAGTTATCCTTCAGTGGTACTAATTTGTTCAAGTTTCTGAAATCAACACAGAGTCTGATTTCTCCTATTTTCTTTCTAACGGGAACTAAATTTGAGACCCAATCAAAATATCTGATGGGTGCTATGATTTGAGCATTGTACATTCTATTAACTTCTTTCTCTATTAATGGCATAAGAATAGGGTTAGTTCTCCTTAGCTTTTGTTTAAAGGGCTTCTGATTTTCATTAATTGGTATCTTATGCTGGATAATGCTGGTATCATAAGACTTGAGGTCTTCATAACTCCAAGCAAAGATGTCTTGGAACTCTCTGAACAAGATAATGTACTTCAACTTTTCAACTGGAGGTAGTTTCTTGGATATCTTGATAAGTTTGGGATCTTCCTTTGTTCCTATGTTGCATTCCTCTATATCTAGCCTTAGAGGATCCATTTTAGGTTTTCTAGCTACATCATTTGAGTCAAAGAGGTATTCTAATGGGGCTAATCCCTTAGGCAAAATGTTGTCTTTAAGGTTTAAAACTTCTCATTCATCACTGATTAATTCCTCAATTTCTACTGTTTCTAATTGTTCTCTTTCTAGTTTAGTGAATTTAGTTGGTTCTATCTTATTTACATCATTTACATCTATTTCATTATTTATGGTATAATCTAATGTACAATCAGTGTCTATATTATTGTTCTGAAATTCTCCTTCAGAACTTATAAAATCAAGAATTTGTGTGTCTTGTGAAAATATTTTCCAGTGCTTTAAATTATCAGGTATGATTGGTCTATGTCTTACCTTAGCCATGCACTGATGATTTGGCTAAAAAGGTAACCTGCATGTGCTGGCAAAAGTGGCTAAGTTGTGTGCTTGTAGATTCTTCTTTCTTGGAATGACAGCAAAGTCAGTCTTAAGGAAACAGTTTATTAAGTCTAGGATGGTTTCTCTGTAACACCTAAGTCTAGGGTTATTAGCAATGTACTCTCCCTTGACTTGTTTTATAATGAGTTCTAAGTCTTCCATGATAGAAACTCTTTTAGCCCCAAGTTTTCTTACGATTTGAAGGCCTAATACTAATGCTTCATATTCTTCCATGTTGTTAGTGCATTTGAAATTTAGTCTGAAAGTATGTCCTTTTGAATGATCATTTTCTAAATTGTAGATCCATACCCCAGCCCCTTCTCCTAATCTATTTACAAAGCAATCAAAATCTAAATGCCACAAATATTCATGTGTTATATTTACATCTATTACAGGTTCAGAATTAGCAATCGAATTTTTCAGTATTGACTTCTTTATGTTTCTCTTCTACAACTGTGATTTTATCTTTGTCATTGTTTGAATTACATAAGATAAATGATTCCAGATCAGAATGTATGGAATATATAGTGAAATTTTGCGATATGTCTGAACGGCTTACCATGTATTTCATCAAGGTTTATCTATATAGCCTCCTTTGCTGACCAAACACAGAAATGGTAGCATATGACATGTCTAATTGTAGTGATCCTTGTAATTTTTCTCCCCATGAGAGAGATAGTAACATACCATATTTTGGAGGGATATCAGCAATTGCAATGTCCATAACGATACTATTTGTTGGGCACTAGACTAGAGTTACACACAGATCTTTGATCAAGCCAAGGCATTTGACTTGACTAGAATCAAAGGAGAACAAGTCCTTCTAGGGTTTGGTGTTGTCTAAGTTTAATTTTTCCATGACTAATTTAGGCATTGAGTTATGAGATGCTCCTGAATCCAACATAGCATTATGTAATATTTTATCATGAATGTTTAAGCTAATGTAGAATGGAGGGACACCCCCTTGTTGATGTTTTCCGTCTACTTCAGTACCAAATAATAACTCAGGTTGATCATCATTGAGGTTGACAACATCTTCACCTTCACTTATGTTTAATGTTTCAGTAATTTGTGCCCTGTATGAGTCATTTTTCACCAGCTCCATTAAAGGAACTGATATTTTTAATTTGGCTAGCTCATTTCTGATATTGAATGGCATTTGAGTTTTGCCTAATTTATTTCTTTCATTTTTACCAATTGTGGTTTGTGTGGTCTAGTCTTCTTTATTAACACTTGGTAATTCAGTTTGTGTGTTAACTATTTTGTTTTCAACTTCCTTGTCTAGTCATGTTTGAGTAGTAGTTGATGTGATTTCTACAATTTTCGGGATGGAAGCATTCTGAGTTTCTCTGGGGAGAATTTGTAGAATTTTGGTCATAGGAGCTTCTATTGTTTTCTTGGTTTGGGTGTTGACCTTTTTCTTAATAGGAACATCTGTTTTCTTTTTTATTCTAAGGCTATGCTATTTATGAACTTCATAGATAGCATATTCATAGCCTTGTTTGTATTCAAAGGACTCTCCAGACTCTAATTGTAATTGTTGTAACATGTACAACTTTTGTTCTTCTTGGGTAAGAAAAATGGCATCTTCATTGTTTACTCCCATCAAGTTTATTTGGGTGTCCTGGTCTTCTTCATGATGTTGTGAACTTTCAGCATAATTTTCCTAGAAAGGTGGTCTAATCTGTTGATCGGGTACAACTTCTCTTGATTTACCATAATTAGGATTTTTCCTAAAGTTGGGATCTCTAATTTGGGGACCTCGTTGATTTTCCCACTGAGGTTTTCTTTCCATGATGTTCTCTAGTCTATCCATTAGTCTTTCTACATTTTTGGCTAAACTATCTATCTTAACATCTGAAGTGGAAGGTTCTTCCTTAATGGTCACTCTCCTCTTATTCCTCATCCTTGCTCTTTTAGCTAGTAAATTAGCTTCTACACTAACTGCATCACTTTGCATCTGTTCTAAAGTTGCAGGGTTTCTTTCTCTTAACTGATAGGACATGTCAATGTCAAAACCATCTGGAAATTTAATTAGGGTGAAGCATGGTGGAGGTTTGATATTCATTGGAATTGCATTGTAAATGTTGTTAAACCTAGTACGGTAATCCTGAACATATTCATTAGGAGATCTCCTATTGTTCTCATATTCAAACAATATCTGGAGATGGTTTTTCTTTCTTTCCCATCTGTTTATAAACAATTGGTGGAAAGCATTTAAATTAGCAATATGGCCAACAGGTAAAGATTTAAACCATTTTTTAACATCTCCTGCTAGTGTTTGTGCAAATAATCTCATTTGTACATCAACTTCATCAACTTCATGTAACTCAAAATAATCTATCATTTTATCTGCATGTTGTTGAGCAGTAGTCTAAACAATACCATTGAACTGAAATTTTTTACTCTGGTAATCTTGTGGCATGGCATGTAAAGGGGCCTGTAAGACCAAAGGGGCAGATCTGGCTGCCATGGCTAAGAGTTTAGCTCGACGGGAGGTAAAGCAGTGGTGCTTGGGGGTCAACTTGAAAGGTTAGGTTGGATAAGAAGTTTAGGTATGAATGGTTTTTGGGAAAGAATTATGGTGGATATTACAGGTGAGGTGGAACTAAATAAAGTTGTATTTACAATTTCTGAAAATATTGTAGTGAGCTTAGGGGTAGCAGAATTTATGGCAGCTAGTTCAATTGAATGTTGAAAATAGGCTTCGTCTATGTCTTTTATCAAAGTTGAGGTTAAATCATCAAGTTTGTCAAAATTATCTATAACTTGTTGATCTAAATCAAGCTATATAGTATTCTTCTTTGATTCAATAAATTGAATAAAATTGGGGTCTATTACATTATCATGGACTAAGTTTTCAGATTTAGTACGAAATAAAGAATTCTCAAATGACAAGTCAAATTGAATATTCTGTATTCTTGATAACTCCTTAGGAAGCGAATTTGCTTTAATCAACTCACTACTACTTCCTTGACTCTCTACTATTTTAGGTTTTCTTAAAATTCTATCAAGATCATCAACAATTGTAGCAGGTTGTGGATCAAGATGAGCCCTTGTATAATATGTTCTTTTATAAGCCAGAATTTTAACTTAGTATGATAAATTGTAACAACCTTTTTCAAACCTTGATGTGAAAAATGAGGAAAATTGTTTCCTTTAAGATTTATTTTAACTAGGGACTGATTTTTCCCCAGTATGGTCGCCAGTATGTTATCACTCTAAAATTTGCAAAGGTTGTTCTTAGTGTTAAAAAGAAATATCAGAGGTAACTACAAACCTACTTTGGAGCTTAGGATTTAGCCTTCCTAAAATCAGAGAGGGCTCTCTCTCTATGATTTAACTTTGTTTATTTTAATGGATATTAGGATAGTTATGTATGCTTAAGTTGGATTGGTTTTTGATTGGTTGGTGAAAGTAATGAATTAGATGAATAGGTGTTTTTTCATTTTCCATTGGGTTATGGAGTCAATATGCTTTGAAACAGAACAAAATCAAGTTATGAAAAAAGTGTTACAGGGCAAGATAGGTGACCAATATCAGATCTCAAGGCTAAATGGTGAAGTCATATTTCAATCGGGATCAAGGAGTAATTAAGAATTCCTCAAACCAGATAATGAAGAAGGGTGAAGAAGTCAATCGAGATCAAAGGGAAATTAAGAATTCTCTAAACCGAATATCAGAAGAAAACATAGAAATGTATAACGGTTAAAAGCAGAGTGTAATATTTAAGCAAATTCTACAGTAATATTCCTATTATAACATTCAAATTTAGAACACAGATAATTTTATGGAATACTTAGAAAGATAACATGAACAATTGAAATTTTATACTTCACTGAGATAGCTCAACACATGAATCCTATAAAGAAGTTTCTTTATAACTTGTTCAGTCTGTTGACTATAAATTGGTACAATAACCCTCAGGCAATAGATCAGTCAGCTACTGAAATATTCAGAAACTCCACCCTTGATACTTCAAATGATGAAGTATTTATAAAAAATATTACAAAAATATCTTGTCAACTGACTAGGATTTATTTTAGGAAAATAAAATATCTTTATGCAAAAAGATAGTGACACCTTTCAACTATCTGATATCCGGCCCTGTTTCTTTGCTTGTTGTTATTCTTTCATCTATCTATCCTTTCACCTTTTATAGTAAATCACACCACTTCTCCCATGTTTCTTCATCCGGGATTTTTATCTTCATCATCCTGCAGTAAATCTCATCTACCTCTGAATATTTGGAAAATGTAGGTTTATTTACGAAAATGTGATTTATCTCATGATGGAGGTAAAAGAAGTTTTCTATAGTTTGAAGGAGCACTTTGCCTGTGGGAATTCCCTTCATTGCGGAAATGCTGGAAGTTTCTTTGGCCACTTCCCTTAACTTCTTGACATAATCCTCATGTATCATGAGTTTATCATTTATCACTAAAGACTAGGCAGATCCTTCTGCCTCAATATATCAAACTTGTTGAAAAACCTTTTCACTGTGAGTTCCAAAGTTTGACATTTATCCTCAAGCTGTAACAGTAGATTTATTTTGGAAATCACTTTCTTTACGTCTAGGACAGTATATGTTCTATCAGCTATCATGAGCTCTTCTAATTCATTCTTGTTTTTAGAATTCAAGAATTTGATTAGTTCAGAGGCTTCCTCTGGTTTCTTGCCAAGGTTGGACTTAATCTTCTAAATTGCTTCACTGGCCTCCTTCACCAAGTCACTATGCTCAAAGATAATCTGTATAGAAGGCCAAATATCATTAACAGAGTTAATGATATTGGCCCAAATTTTTTTGTTTTGTTTGGGCTAAAAGTTTTGTTAATGATAACTCCTTTTCTAGCTTGTGGATCTTGTCAGTCAATCTATTGGCTTTATGTACTTCAACTTGATGCATTACTTCTGCCAATTTATTTTTATCCTCTAAGCTCTTTAAATGTTCCTTGAGCTTATTAATCTCTGTAATCTGAATGGACATATCTTCTATTGCTTTGATCAATCTGTTGTCCTCATCAGTGGGATGGGTTGTTGGTATTGCTAATGCTGGTTCTGATGTAGCTGTTGTGGGGATTGCAATAATAGGAAGTGCCTCCATAGTAACCATGCTAGCTTGTTTTTCCTGTAAAAGCTTATCCATCTCTGTCTCCATTTCTTTTAGCTGAGTTTTCAACTGGATGATCAATTTCATCATCTCATCCTTTTGATTGTTTGTCTCCAAAACCTCCTTGGTTTGTGGATGCTCTGTAGTTGGTAGTTTTAATTGTTTTTTCAGTGCAGCTATGCCTGCATTTTTCTTCTTTATAAGTTCTTTTGCTGCCTTGATGTTAGTTGGATAGCCAATCCCAATTATCAACTCTTCCAGTGACTTAATCCTGTTGTCTTTTGCTAGTGATGAGGCTTTCTCTAGCTTTAATTCTGACTGTACATTTGCTAGAGGTTTTGCAACTTTTGGACACTTAGAGCTTTATGTGTCATGGTTGAATATATCATTTCTCCTGCCTACTTGTGAAATTCAATTTGGTCAATTGGATGCACATCCTTGGCATTAATTTTGAATCATGTGTTATTGCAGTCTTCTAAAGTTTTGCGGGCTTGTACCTTTGGCTGCAGGAATGTCATCTGCATTTGCTTTGTCCTGAGGTCAAAACCTGAAAGAAACCTACTCTGATCACTAGGAGTTTGCTTCCAGTATTGTGCATATGTTGTTGGGAAAAATACTGAGAGGGGGGGTGAATCAGTATTTACTGCATATTCAAAAAATTTTACTTTTTCACTCTCTAAAACCCATATGCTACTTTCCTTTAGTAAACTTGCGTATACACGCGGATATCCTTCATACAACTCGCGTATTAGCAAAGATCTAAATATGCAGATAATTATTAACTTAGTTCTTTGCAATATTCATTCATCTGATGTTAAGTTAACAGTAAACATGTTTAGTAACAACAGAATAAACCATCACACAAAGCATCACACATGAACACCAGGATTTTTAGGTGGAAACCCAAGTCGGGAGAAAACCACCGCTGCAGTTGCTCAGCCTTCAATATTTTATTATAGAGAAAACATCTTACAACATATAAAGTAGCACTGCACAACATGTACCCACCGCGCTCGCGACTGGGGCCTTTCCCCGGAAGTGGAGCTCCAACCCCCGACTGCTTACCGGCCTCTCCCTGAAGGGAGCCACGACCCCGTGCTCTCGTTTTACCAAATTTCACTCCGGAAGGAGCTACAACCCCCCGACCGAAGGCTACAACAACCCCCTGCACCTCTATGGACCACGTTTCATCAATTTTCACACCGGATCCAGCGCATCCTCACAGAGTACAACCTAGAAAATACGTTCTGCCCATATTTTCGATCGGGATTCACTGTACATATTTTCGAAGACTACCTATACAACCAAATATACGTATAACTCAATCTATAGAATACAGATAGCAATAAAGAATACGAAACAGAATTTATTCAGACATTTCCTTTGAATACGTACTCTAAGAAACCCTGTGCTTGCATACGTTCACACTGATGTCGCGTATATACGCACTTACGTCCAAATCAACTAGAGTATACATCTGCACATAAACTTTACTGCGCATACGTGCTTTTTCTTCAGAGAAGCCGCGTATATACGCGCTTCCTCTGCGGCTAACTAGCGTATGGATCTTCAACCATTACAGAGCTGCATAATTCTTCAGATCAGATATTCAGTTCAGATTCAACCCTTTACTTCAGACAGATGTTCGCCTCATCACAGATCTAATCATTCCATAAACAGATCTAGCAAATACAAGTACATTAAAGATCTAGATCCTCATCATTGGTATCACATATTCAGTTTTCATCATTCAATCCGTAAACAACTCCATTCAGATCTACTCGCAGGAGAAGTATTCATTCAAGCTCAGACATCTTGCACCCACACTCATCATTTTCACAATGAATTTCTTCTCTTTATATAGGTTTTCCCTTTTTCAATACCATGAGCCCCTTTTTCAATACCATGAGCCAAAACAATACCATGAGCCAAAAACTACATTACTTCCGATGGTATTCCTGGACGGGGTCATTTAGACGAATCATTACCCAATACAATGGGTCAATACCATGGTGGTTACCCCTGGTTTTGCACTTTTTGAGCGCTTTTTCCCATACGCGACTTATCACGTTCTTTTCCGCGTGCATACGCGACTTCTCCTAGATCAATCCGCGTATGCCTTGAGACATACTTTTTTCATCATAGATTTAGCACATGCTGAATTCCTTTCTCCATTGCCTTCTGTACTCACTGTAGATACATCATATTTACTTCATCAAGAACATATTCTATCTTCATCAAATAAGTTGTCATCATCTTCATCAAGTGGGTTGCCATTTAAGGACAACACTCAGCACCATATTGCTAACAAACATCATATCACATCAGATTTACATCATTTACCAAGTCCATCATGTCAAGATTAACTTCATTAGGTGGATTGCCATCAAGGACAACACATGCCAACAATCTCATGTCTTCATCTTCATTCAGTGGGTTGCCATCAAGGACAACACTCTGCATCATATTGCCAACATATGTAACAACCTTCAGTGCTTCATTTTTAATTTTAATCTCTTTGTACTTCTCAATGATATATTTTTCCTTCTCAACTGGTTTACTGGATGTTGAAATCTCTGCACTATTTTTCTTTTGAATGATTTCTGCCCTGGAATATGATGGCAGAGGTGTTTCTTTTGTATTTCGTGTAGGTGTATCATCCCTGATAGCAATCTATTTTTCTGTTTCAATTGTATCTTCCTGCTCTATTACTGGGTTAAGTTTTGCTTTCTTTCTGTACATAATCTTGAATGTTTTGGAAGATGTAGTTTCTGCTGAGTAAGAGCCTTATTCTCTTGAAATTTTTGAATTCCTATCCTATGGATCTGGAATAAGCAGGATGGAACTAGTATCAAGTTGATCCTCCACGTCTTGTAGAGTATTTTCCAACCACTCTGACTGGTTGGAATATTTCTCAATCTCGTGCTTATATTCATGGATGAAAGGGTTGAGTTTAAACTTAATCCTTAATTTGCTTATGACACCCAAGGGGTCATATGTCCATCTGAACTGCTGCTGAACTTTAACTCTTGAAGGCATCTGTTTGCTTCCTTTCCAGCATCCCTACTATTGCATACAAAGGGCCCTAGTTGGTTTTTTATCTTGAACTGGGTTTTCTTTTTGGCTGAAAGGAAATTTATCTCATCTAAATTCAAAATCTGTCTAATGTAATCTAAGGCAAACATCCTCATTGGGAGGTATTTGGGAAGCTTGTAAGGGACTATTTGGCTTCCATATACTCTGATATCTGTGTGATTATGGTATAAATACCAGTCTCTTGTCTTGCTCTTGTCAGATAACTGTAGAACTTTTCTGATTTCATCATTGATTCTCGTTTGAATGTTGTTGCTAAGCATATTAACCACTGGGTATACAAAATAATCAATGAAGTCTTTGTAACTAAATTCATTGGAGTCCTTTCTAATCAAGGATGTCCAAAAGATTATAGACTGAGGATTACCCTCCGAGTCTAGTTTTTGTAGGTTGATTGTAAACATTTCTGATTAAAAATATAAGAACAAATGAAATAATATTGAGGATTATTTGAACACTCCTTCTTCTGGCAGTTTGATCAGTTGATCGTGTATTGCATTTGCCAGGAATTGGGCAAAGCTGAAAGGGATAGCTGGAGGCTGGCCTGGGCTAAAGGTAGATAGGAAACCAAGGATGGATGCATCTACCCACTCATCAGTAAAATATCCTAGGATACAACATGGTCACAATTTGTTTAGTTCGTTCTGGGAACGTGGTAACAGAGTATGGCGGGTTGCTTCTAGGAATTTGCACTGATTCAGAGAGGAAAGTATCAAATATTTGAGACCTCTTAGGAAAATATAGCTTTAGGTAAAGCTCAGTGAGGGTCTCAATGGAGAAAATCACTCCCTCTGTTTGTGATGGAATCTGCAGCATTTGGTTAATTGATTGGGTAGTGATAGTAAGAAGAATTTGTTGTTCAAGGGTGACTATGGCTATTTCATTTGGAAAATAATTGACTTAGCAAAGTCTTATGATTTTAGGGAACTGGTAAGTCTGTGGAACTATGTATTTAGGCAGGTTAGAGTTCCATAGGTTTATATCATCTGCCTGATTAGCAAAGTTGTCATGGCTCCAATAATGGAGCTCCAAGAGGTTGTTGTCAGTGACAGTGTTGATTATCTTAACGTCTTTGTTGGCCAATGGAGTATGGTCAACATCTATCATGGGTGGTTGCAAAAGGTTCACTGTCTGGATGCTTTTAGATGCCATTGATTCGATTCCATTATTAATTATTTTCTTAATGGACAGTGATAGGTACTCAGGTTTACTTGGAATACTAGTGCTTTGGTCGTGGAAGGGGTCCAGGTAGAAAAGGGGCTTAAATTTAGTTGGAAATGGTCTTTTTTGCAAGTATGTAGAGGTAGGAAAATGAGCAAGGTAATGAGGTTTTATAACTTTAAAAATTCGTGGTTTATCGCACGTTAGCGGGGTGGTTTATCGCACGCCCGCAAGGTGGTTTACAGTTTTGGAATGGGGGGGGTGCAATAACACTTAGGAGGTGCTACGTGGTAGGGGAGCGGTTGGGGAAAACCACCCATTTCGCACCCACCCCCCCGGGCTTTAAACATAGAATGTTGGGGGGTGCGAAAATGAGCATGGGACATCTGATCTGCACAACGCTAATCGGATGGTGGCGGAGTTGCGCGTCTTTCAAAGGAGGTGGGTTCGGGAAAAACATTATGCGGAGGGGTCAAATAAAGCGGGGCCCATTTGATATTTTTGCGCTGTAAACCTTTTAAAAGTGGTTTTTTTTTGTACTTTTATGGAAATGCAGAGTTTTTCAAAGGGATAAGTGGGTTTTCAAAGGGGGAAAGTGAATTTTAGCGGGGGAAAGGATTAGAATATATTTTTGAGGTTTGGGAAGGGAAAAGGTGAAGGGATTTCCGCTTTTAACCATAAAATATTGGGGATGGGGTTTTTTAGAATTGATAAGGGGAAAATGGTTTCCAAAAGGGGAAAAAGGGGTAGGATAAGAGTAAATGAGAAGGGGAAATGATTCTAAAGACTTTAGCAATTCTCTTTTAAGGGATAAACATAATGATGCTTATAGGACCATTTAAAAAGTATTCTACCTACCCTTTTATTCAAGCTAACATTTTTTCCTTTGCTTTATTGGGTGCAGTTGAGGTTGCTGACCCTTTTATTTTCTTTTTGATAAGCAAACTAACTTATTTCTAACCTTATATCTTCCAATGGCTTAGATTAAACTTATGAGTTTATTTTTATTCTCTACCTAACTACTGATCTACCAAGATTAAATGGTTTGGTCAGATCTTTATTCACTAACTATCATAACATAAAATTTAAAGGCATGAATGATCAAGATTAGATTGTATAATCATCATGAATTGTGGCATTTTGAACAAGCTACACACAATTTTCTTTATGCTTTTCATACGAAACTAAGAGCATTTTATATAAAAGTGGCATTTAAATGAACATCACTTTTCAATTTCTTTTGGTGGGGTTCATAATCTTCTTTATTTTTTATCCTTTCTTTTACTCTCTTTTATTTCTTTTGGTCCTTTGATTATTCTTTTAGGACATATCCTCTTTTCATTTTTTAATATGGGAAAAAATTTGCAGAAATGCAAAGTTATGTACAATATTATAAGACCTAACATATCCAATTCAAAATTATGATCCCTATTATTATAGGACCCTAACACATAAAACCCTTCTTCTCCTCCAAAAATGTCTCCTTTTCTCTTTTCATATTGAACCCAGTATTCTTACCTCCAGCCTTTCTGACCCACGTGTCCTCCATATGCTTTTTTCCTGCTATGTTATCTTCCCCTGTAGTTGCACCACTTCGAGTTACTATGTTAACACTAGGCTCTTCTTCATGCAGCTCCGTAGTCATCATATGTAAGTTTTGCATAGGATGTTGATTTCTTTTCTCCTGCATCTTCGCTCTTAGAATAGGAAAATATTCTATTATATGATCAAAATATTTACAATACCTGAGAGGGGGTTGAGGGATTCTGACAATCCCTCGTGAAATGTCCTGCTTTGACGCAGTTGTAACCTATGATTTGACCACATCCTCGACCAACGTCTCCTCCTCGTCCTCATCCTCAGCCTTGGAAACCTCCATGCCCTGCTGGAGGACCATGATCTTCATGCGCACGCCCTTCATCTTGCGTTATGTATGCACCCAAAGTCTGATATATCATTAACTAATAACTACAACAATTCTTCTCATCATACCCTGCGAAGCTACAAAACTTACAAAACAACTGCTTCGGGGACTGCACATAATTTTGCATCAAATAGAATTCTTCCATGCGATGTCGGCCTGAAACCTTACACATGTCGCACCATACACTTGATCCTGGGTGCAATAGATTAGGCGCGCCACTATTGACGTAATCTCTAAACACACCGACACTGATCTTTATAATGGCCTTCTACCTTATGTTTGATACACCATACCTCTAAGAAAACCTATGATCATATTTCCTTACCCTTCTTTAGATCTTGCAACTCCAAATGCATTTCCGCTAATTCGCTTTGAATCTGTTGTACCCTTACTTGTGTATTTGCGACTGGCAAAGCTTCCAATTTCATAGAAATTTCTAGAGCTCTTGCCTGTGTTGCTGTCTTATGTTGTGTCAAAGGTAAACTGATATGTAGCAATAGCGCAGCTATAAACCACTCCATATGTTGCTCATTAGGAATTTGGAAGTTCAATTTTCCTAGTAGTATCTTGAACCTGTGATCTAATTCCCAAACAGATCCAATTATCGCTTGTTTGATCTCTTTTATCTCCATAATACTTTGCGATTGCGATTTTGGCTTCTTTAATTCAGCATTTAACGTTTCTTTATTTCATCCAACGTGGTAGCCAGATGCGTTACGGAGTACTTCATATATTATGCCAACGTCCTTTCCTGCAGTGTTGTGACCAACTGTGCCTTATTTATGTCATCATCTGTGACCTTTTGCACTTTCCATAATGCTTCAGTGACAAACCAAAATTGTTCAGGATCCTCTGATCCCTGACCTCTAAAAATAGGCATTCTAACCTCATTAGCCATGTCTCTTGGGGGAGGTGGAGGTGGAGGAAATGTACGGGGATAGGGATGCAGAGTGAGGGGAGTGGTGGGATGGGGAATCCTAGAGGCACCTTGATGATCTCCCATTTCTAATTGTGATGCACCTTTAGGGGTTGTGGGGTTACTTTCTCCTTCTTAGCTTTTAGATCTACTCAACAACAGACTGTAATATATCTCAATGAATTTTTCACGATCTACCCTAAATATTTTACCACTCCGCGTAGACCCAGACTTACTTCTTCCAAACATCAATCTGATTGCATGCGTAGTACATCCTTTTCACATAAAAGCATCTTAATCCACAACTTTAAATAATTCAAGTACATACCTCCCGGACCCTTGAAAAACATTCGCTCAACTTCTTTGTAGGATACATATGTGTCTATGGCGAGCTTAATTATAAATCCTCCCAAAATTCTATTGATCCAGAAATCAATAACTCTCGAGATCTTGTTATCAATCTCCTTGAGTCGCTGCAACAATTCGGGGCTCCACACAGTAGGCTAGTCGTTCTTAAAACAGGTCTTATTCTTAGCCAACCTTGACAACCATTCGTGCAACTCGTTCACAAATGTTGATAACAAAATATCATGCTGATCTATAAAAATATATCTTTGCAACCAAGCTTCAGTTGACAATCGTGGATTTCTGTTTTCTTGAACTACGAACTCTTGTTCTTTTAGACTTGCCCAATCTTGGATCTATTTTCTCGTCGGATGCCACATCCACATATCCCTCAATCAGATCTCGGTCCCAACAACAAAACCATTTGTTGGCTTGAAGGGGTCAAGACCCAAGATCGTAGGCTGTGCTACCAACAAAACCCTATATTACCTACCCTTTCGGCAACGATCTTCTGCGAAGACCGCAGTCTCACCCAAGGCGATATTGGGGGATGCTAAAACCAAGTTTCTACATCCAGAGGGATATTAGTACATGAATTTACTGCTATGCTTCTTCCTTATGTTTTCCTAAACTGCGCAGATGCAATTACCTACTTTTGCAGTTTATTCCCTATTCATCACTTATTACTACCGTGCACTGCGCCTTTATCAGTCTTATGCACTAATCAACCCAATACAACACATATAAACAACATAAAATAATTCGCTATGCATAAACAATCATAGATGAATTCACAATACATAAAACAACATCAAAGATAAATCATAGACAAATTGTGCAAATACATAGAAATACTTTAGAATCTTCCTTCTCTTATTGATAATATGTCCTTCCAGTACAATCCTTCTTCGACCCGCGCACACAACTGCGGTTGGACTGCGCGCATGGCTGTAGACCAAGGCCTCCGCGCACACAATTGTGGAGCCTTCTCTGAAGACCCAAAACGGACTAAAACACAGATAGTTCTCAGCTTGCGCTCATACAGTGATCATATCATTCTTATCTCTCTATGAATTTTCTTTATATAGTTTTCTTTCTTACAATACCATGATCTGTAAAACATGGGCAGAGCTCAAAATATTTAAAAACAACATGATCCCCTTACAAAAAGAGGGGCTTTGACCTGCCCAAATCCCCTAAAACTCCTAAACTCTGCGCGAAGCTTTTAAACTCCACGTGATTGACTTATTTCCGCTAGATCGCGCACTCCACTTCCTCAAAATGTGTAGCCTTTAACTCAAAACTAGACCAAGTTGGGCCTTGCCCAACAGGGTCCAATCCTTTTTCTTCACAAATAATGTTGGAGCTTCTAGGGTGTCTCATTGGGTATAATGTACACTTTATCCAAAATTTCCTTTAGTTGTATCTTCAACTCCACTAACTCAGTTGTGCTCATTCTATATACTAACCAAGACACATGCACTGCTTCTAGAGTGATCTCTATTGAGAAATCAATGTCTCTCTTAGATGGCAATCCTAACGTCTCTTTAGGAAATACACCACTATATTCTTATAGTATGGGATGATCTTCAATTATTAATTACCCTCCTCTCTTGAAATGGTAACTTAAGTAACATACAGGAGGCATGCTTTTTTCTATATTTATTTAATTTAATAGTTGAAATCCTCCTCACAAAGACAAACTTTCGCAGTCCTTATAGAAACCTTTTCTCTCCTTCCTCATCCTTGTATTCCAATGTTTTGCTAGTAGTTCATACGACCCCAATGGAAATATATTTTAAATGGATTTGGTAAGAAAACCACTCATATGAAATTGGCATGATTTAATAGAATTAGTCACCCTTTGTTTGAGTCTCATGGCTAAATGAACTAGACACAATTTAGCATGCTTCTTCCTCCATGAAACAAAGGCTTCCATGAGTTGTAGAGAAACATAATTGAGGTTGGAACCAATGTCAATTAAAATTGAAACATGATGGTTGGAAAGTATACATTCCATTTCCACCATTGAAGCTTGGTGGTTTGCTTGGTTGTTTTCCACAACTGCATAAATCCAAGGTACACTCTAGGCCACATCATTGACTACAATAGCCTCTTGGACTTTATACACCCTCCTATGGTCTTGTTGTTAGTGTGGATAATATATCAGCAAGTTATCTTCTCTACAACCCCAACACTTTATTGGCTTATTCTTTAGTTCTTAAACCTCTTTATCTACAGGTCAAATTAGTTTTCTTCCACTTGGAGCAGGAAAGTTTTGTTTGAACTGACTTTTGGCAAGTACATTGAACTTGAGTTTTTTTCTATCCTTCCTATAGTGTGAGGATCTTGATCCCTTATTTCTAAAACAAGTCTTTTCTTTAATTTTCCATTATACTTAGAATTCAATCTTATGCTTGGATTTATTGTCACAATAATTTTCATTTTGGATGGTATCCTCCAACGTCTTTGGTTCATCAGATTATACTTTTTCCTAGTGGGACTATGGAAAACCATTGAGGAAGTCCTAGATATTTGTATTTTCATATTAGATGTAAGGAACATACCTCAATCTATGAATCTATTGGTATAAGCATCCATGGTAAGTTGTCCCAACTATGCTCATGGATTTTTTTTAATTTTCCCATCACAATACCTATCATACAAGAATTTATCCCTGAAGTATCTCGAATTTGGTTGTTTGTGCTAGCCATCTTGCCAACATTGTTAGTCCCATCCTCCTAGGTGTCTACTAAAGTGTTCTCACTTGGACTCTTGTGTCTTTTCTTGATCTGCTTCCTTCTACTTTACTAGATGGTGGTCTATATTTTTGTATTTTAGATGGGCTATGGATCTCTTTGGAATCATGTTTGTCTAAATAACTAGAAATTGGTTCACGCTACCTATGTCGTTGCAAATCTGACAGACTTTGCAATATCAAAAAATTAACTTCCTCCTGCTTTTCTTGGGCCTTGATAATCTTCTCATTATTAACCTTACAACTTCTAAGTTTATCCCTCATGCATTCAACGGTGTCCATCCACTCAGGAGTAGTCCTTATTGGCCTACCCCCATCTAGATCTACTTCTATGTTACGAAAAGTTTTATCCATGTACATAACCATTATGTTGCACATTCTTAGTCTTTTTGTTGGAAAATGAATCATCTTATGTGTTGGAGAGACACACACAATTGTTAAATAATCATAAATAATAGTAAGCATACTAAGTTACCTTGGGTACACTAGCATTAGCTTAGGCTAGTTTGAGACTGTTGTTTAATACATTCAAACATAAGTTAAATAAATTAACAATATTTAAAATTAGCATGTTAGAAAAAACAAGGATAAGAGAAAAGAACATGTTTTTTCTTATTTGTTGTTCAAAATACAAAGGAGCACAAATGTTGTACAAAAAATCTCTCCTATATATTGTACCCTTTCTTTTTTCTATTTTATAATTGTTTTAAGAATTTCCAATCCCACATCCAAGTCAATTCCCCCCCTCAAGATATGGTTTAATTGAAACTTGGAAAATGATTTTTTTAATAAGTTAAAGATTTCCTTATCTAAACTTAGCAACTCAACTTAGATAGAATATTCAAATTTTCAGCAAAATAATCCCATACTTATATTGCAACAAGTTATATGTTCCAAGCTCTAACTAAATCAAACTTTCAGTGAATGTTTTTCTCTTATAAGAAAATCATTCATAGTGTAGTGAAATCAAATTTTAGTGAAAAATAAAATATGAAAATTTTGGTTTTTATGTCTAAATAGTCTCCCTCCATTAAAATGGAATATTCATGCTTTTTTACTAAGATCATTCATTTATTTATATTATAATAAGTGAATGTTCAAATTAAACTTGAGTAAAGTCTATGGATTTTGTTTTATTATTCTAACGTGAATGTTTAAATTTTTTGTCAGCAATTTTGTTAGGTGAGGTTTTCATATTTTTAAACAATAGTGCCTTTTAGTTTGGGTTGTTAAATGCTATGGTCTTAATTTTTTTTTAATTAAGATCTTCTATTGAATCATAAACATTAGCATACAAAGTTCAATGTTTTACCTGCTCACTATCATGGTCTGCCACAACGGACAAACCAACGACAACGAAGATGACTAACTAGTTTTTCATTCATCAAAATAATGAAAAATATAAGTCCAATGCTATTTATCCTAGGTTTTGATAGTTGTCTAAAAGAATTGTCAAAATTACTACATATAATCTGCTAGGTGTAGTTGGCCATCCATCTAACTGTGGAAATAAAAGAAAGTTTCTAAATCCAAAACATAAGCCAAGAGACCTTGGTGAGCATCAATTATTAGAGGATGTTACCAAGGTCGGGTCATATGGGCTTGTGCCTATTAGAAGCTTGTGACCACACTGAAGATGATCTTTCATATGTGACAAGCATACATCGAGGTTGACCAAACAGGGGCATTGGTGGCATTAGACCCTTTGGATTTCATTAAGGCATGAAATTATCTCATTGTGATCCTCATATTTTTCTTTGAGCACATGTCCCAAGAGTATCTTCATTTTCCAACAAAGGGTGATGGAATTAAGGTATTGACTGCATTAACCCCTGGTGTGCCCAAGGTCAGGGACTCAAATAGAAACTTTATTGATTAATATTTGATCATTATATTGTTTTTCATCCATCTCGATTCTTTCATAGTCGAAGAAGTGGAGGAATCAGCTCACATGATCCTTTTTACCGACAAGACCCAGTTTGGAAAAACAAGGTCTGAAACTTTCTGAGAGAATTTTTAAGCATTAAATGATGTTTTTTTGGGGGTAAAAATTTGTCACTATATTATCACACCTTTTCTTCCAATTCTACACACATATATCTTTCCAACGATGCAAGAATCACGTCAATCGATGTTCGTATGCGAAAGTTATGTCACTCAGAAGTTGATCTTCTTGTTTTCACCACCATAATTCGAGATGATGCCACATTAGCCCCCATTACTCATGAAAAATGGTATATCCATGTGATTATGATGTAGAAGACTCTATAAGAGCCTATATTGTAACTCTGGTTAAGAATTGAGGTAGTCAAACCTAACCACTAGTGGGCCATCAATTGTGTTATAATCGTGCCACTAGGAGGAAAATAGATTTCATTATTTTGAGTGCAGTTGTTCCATAGCTGAGAAAAAATAACCGAGAAGGATAGGATATAGAGCACACAAAGGTGATTTGTGCATTGTAGCAACTCACGAGTCACAAACTAACTTCTTTGTACTCGTAGCCATATTTCCATCCAAAGAAAGAGAGTGGAGTGACCTCACCTTCCAACTTAGTTTTTATCTCGAAAGGGTTTTCCACAACTGTCAAATGTGTGTGTGAGATTTATTTTTATTGTTCTCTATTTTCTGCATAATTTTAATTCACATGCATGCACTATTAACAATAAATCTATATATCCACAAATCTAATAAAACTATAATAGTGTAGAATTTCAGATTTTAAATATAATTTTATCAGATTTGTTGTGACAAACTGTCTAGTAGAATATCCACGACAATTTATGAATCATTTAGTTTGGATTTCAAAGTCAAAATAGGCATGTCAGTGATTGGTGGTTAAAGCTTCCAATTGTTGAATTTCTGGATGAATCTTAGGTGGGGTAGCAGAATGGAAAATAGTAGTAACAATAATATAGGCTTGGGTCTAAGCTCGGGGCCTCGCTGAAGGGCCATGATCCCCAAAACCTTGGTGAGAACGAATCCTTTGTTGTGGCATGGCACCCAAGAGTAGACATGAAACAAAGCTGGTAAACCCCTAAGAGAGGTGAGGATTAGTGAACTAATCAACACTAAACTATAGCAAGGCTATGACAAAAATTAGAAACTACACTCAGTCTAACCAGGGGTCAGGATGATATAATAACAACTTAGGAATGGTTTTAGGGGGAGCTCTAAGCAGGAGTTTGAACAAAAACAAGCCAAAACACTCCAAGGATTCTCCACGCCACCAAGACATCCTGTACACTAAACATATAATTCCACCATGCATATAGAACTAGATTGAATAAATTGCAAAGACTAGACACATGATAATTTAATTCATTGTTGATGGCCCACCGAACTCTAAGTCACTTTGATTATAGCTCTCCACTTCGTTGGATGACTCATGTTCCATAAATTTCTTCCCCTGTAACTACTCTTGTGAACTAGGTTCCAAGATTTTTTGGAGGGTGTATGTTGTAGGGGTCGAGGTTAGGGGGCCTAAACCTTCACTCACCAAGTAGCCATAAAAGTTAGCACTGTAGTGGAAATATCCCACCTGTGACTGGGAATAATCACTTGTATAATTAAAAATGTCATTGTCGTAGTGGGGGAGGTAGGCCTCCACTCACCAAGTAGTTAGAAAAGCTAGCATTGTGGTGGAAATATCCTACTTGCTGTTGGGAATAATTACCTATATAGTTGAAAAGGTCAGAGTGGCAGCGATGGATATAAAGGGGAAGACATTTCTAGAACATGAGTGGGTGACGAGCCTTCAAAGACCCATTTCATGTTGTTCTCTTTTAATATATAACTTGTCATTTATCCTAAAAATAAAAAAATATAAACCATGTTTATAGAGAATAGAAAACATCAAATACTCAACCATTGTTATCTAACCAACACTATCATAAATTGTATATCAACATAACTACTTTATTAACTCTTAAAACGATTCTATTAATTTATATATATATATATATATATATATATATATATATATATATATATATATATATATATATGTTAATTGTATATTTAAATTTCTTTTGAAAAATTAAACTCTATATCATGTACGGCACGATTTTTAACATACATTATTTCAACATCCACACAACTAATATCAAAATATAACCTTGAATAAAGTAACAACCTTACAACACTATATTCACACATCTAATTTTAATGGGAGTTGTCTATGGACGCAACAAAATAGCTAGCACAACAGTTTTTTGCCCGGTAAAAAGAAATTAAAAAAATCAGGTAGTTGAAGTGTTTGAATTGCTTTTTTGTTAATGGAAATGGATTCAACACTATCAAAAACCCTTCGAGCAGAGCACCCAAAATACTGAAATTTAACAACTATAAACAAAATTCTGATAAAACTTTACTGGAATTTTTCAGAATCTTATTAGAATTTCTGGATTATTCTGTGGATTTTTTAAACTACAACATTTTTACATAGCTAAGAGTTTTCTTTGCAGAATTAAGATGAGCAAACACTGTGCACCCAACCAATTCAAAACCTTCATTTTCGTCATTGAGTACAATAAAAATATAACAAGTGGAAAAAGTTGAGTGGAACTTTGGCTTCATGTACCATTTACACCCCATGGCCTCTGACTGACGCCTTTATACTGCAGTGGCCGCTCCACTGACACCACTGCTTCGTCCGTGCTCAGCTCCATTTGCTTCTCCTTTCCTCGAACAATTGAGGATGGGAAATAAATGACCTTGGCATGAATTCAGAACTATGAAATCTAGGATCACTATAATATTCACTCTGCTCCATCAGCTATAAACTTACAAATCGAAAAATGTTCTTCACTCCAACTCCATAACCAACCCAGACAACCCTCTACGGGCTGATCCACATGCCGGCTCAATGACCACTCCTTCAAGCATCAACTAACAAGCGACTAATCCCTATGCACTCGGACTTGGGTTTCAAGGGATTCTTCTACTAGGCGGTCCCCTTTCACTGATTATTCAGAAATAGATCTGGTAATAAACGAAACTAAACAAAATTAAACCCCATATCCTATTTCAATTTCACACAGTGTGCCTTCTCAAATTTACTTTCTTGGATTTCAAGAACAAAAAACACAAAAATTCTTGGGTTTCAAGAACAAAAAAAACATAGAAAGTGGAAAAAGACGATGAAAATCCGAAAATTATTGAAAATTCCCAATCCTGCTCCTAATTACAATGTTGCAAAAACTTCGAAATACCATGTTCCAAAAACATCGAAATAGGAAATTTGAGAAAAAGAGAGGATTGCCACAAATATACTCACTTCCCTTATCTTCTTATCTACAAATTCGAAGCTGCCTTGTTTTACTGTGCACTAAAATCTTTGGAATTAGATAAAATTCGAAGCTGCCTTGTTTGAATTTGCATAAGAATTTGGGTGTTTTTGGCTGACAAAAGGGCGACACAAAAGCCATGGAGTATTATGTTTATCTGTCATATTATTTTCTTGAACTTTGTTGCGTCTACTCAATCAAAGAGATCCGTCGATCAAATCCAATACTGCCTAAATCAAAGAGATCTGGTAATTCCATGTAGTCTTACTACTTCTTTAAAGAACAAGCTAGCAATATGGCTAGCATCACTTGTCTTAGCACAAAGAATAAAATGAGTCATTTTTGAAAACGTAACTATATCCATATTGCTAGTCATATTGCTAATTCAGTTGTTTGCAAACGTGCACATGAGGCAAATTCCCAAGCAAGAGTCAATATTAAAATTGGATGACAAAAACCACAAACTGTAGAAATTTGCTGAATAATGATTAATTATCCACCGAGACTATCCTGATCACATACAATTCGAATTTATATGCAACACATAATCTCTTCCACTCAGATCATCACACATGCGGAAATAAAACAAGCGATAGCACATCAAATCATCATACACATTAACACGGTATGTATGGGGAAAGCTTATAGCTGAAAACCCCGCAGCTATTGTGTATATTATAATGGAGAAATCATGTAACAAACTCAGTACAATACTCCTCACAAGTACTCAGTACTTTCTCATGAAGTTACCCACAATCTAGCTCAGTTTTGAACAGGTTACTGGTTCAAAACTCACCGCCAATTGCCTTGCCTCTATTGTGCAATCTAGGCCTGTCTATATAGAGATCAAAGGTTCGAATCTCCTTGTCTTGATAGTGCAATTTTCATGGACAAATCCTCCAAGTGTGGTGCAAATCTCATGCACAACTGATGTCGCCACTGATAGCTAACTCCACCCTTTCATCTACCTCTTTCACTGGTCTCCACTGAACTGATCATGCACTGTAGTGAACTGATGTGTTCTTGAGTTGAATAATGAGTTACTAATTAATGAATTAAATATTATTTAATTCACTCCACTCATTACTAGTTGATTAGCTAGTTAAACTAATCTCAACTAGTTCAACTAAGTTAAACCGAACACAACTCCACCATCTGTCTCATTAACTCCACCAACCTTCTGCCACTGAAGTCCTAACTGAAGTCAACCATGCATGAGCTCACCAAACCCCTAGGAATAGCGTAATTCCTCTGTCAGATGCATGAGCCACTTCCATAGCTCGAACTGAAGTGCTCCAAGAGAGTAAACTGAATTTTAGAGTCCAAATATTATTAAGGGTAAATAATATTTGACTTTTCTATTTTTAGCTAGGCAGTCTAAAAATAGACTTCGACCTCTTCGACACACAAGTAGGTCACAAGAATAGAGTCCCATCTATTTTTACCAACATGACCAATGCTCCAAGAATCTCTCACAGGAATCCACAGGAACCATGCTCCATATGTCTAAAAATAGACATAGTCTAAAAATAGACTTTGCGCCAGAATTTGCCTGCGGGCCCACTTAGTGAAGGCAACTTCATTTCACTAAGCTCCATCATCTTGCTGCATTTTCAACACAAACCTCATGCCCAAAATAGGCATGGAAACTAGCTGATTCTCATAATTGTGCCAAACTATACAAAACAAAGTATTGAAACCCTAACACAAATGAAATCCATTTTTTCATTCATAATTTTTCAATTGTGAATTTCTATTATTTAAAATATAGTATATTAAAAAAAATTTAATATAAAACTCACATTTCCTATTTTAAAAAATATTCACCAAAATTTAAATAAAATCTAATAAAAAATATATTAAAAAAAAAAAACATCAAATAACTAATACATTTATTAGAAATACTATTCCTCATTTTAATTGAAAAAAACAATAATTATCACATTTAACACTAAATAAAAATAAATACAAATTTTAAATATAATAAAAGTAATATACAAGATATACCAAATACATTGCACTCTTTGAAATGTTGAAAGCTCAGTGCATAGCCTTAACCAACCAATTATTGACTTTGAAAACATTCATCTGTATATTAGGGCTTCTATACTTTGCTTTATGGATTTTGGCACAACTATGGTTAACAAGTCACTAGTTAGTCCCATGGCCACTTTTAGTATGAGGTTTATAGTTTCTGTCATCCACTTGGAAATTTTAATATTGAATGAATGAATGAAATTTTAACTTTAGGATAAATAGCTTATGGAACTAATGGGACTATGGGTTCCCTGTTTTCGCCTTTTGCATTTCAGTCTTCTTTTTGTTCAAATTAATAATGCACTGGCCCAACCTTCCAATTATCTCATCGTTGAAAAGATAATACAAGATAATAGCAAGAAACTGATGTTAACATATTCCTATAACTTTCTCTAATGTCTTTGAACACATCACATTCCAAAATAAAATGCTTTTCTGATTCCACTAGTCTGCAAAATATACACACTCATTGTTCCCAAATTCAAATACTCCTTTTCATTCATTACATTGTTTTTCTGAATCCAAACATAATTTAAAACAAATCAAGTAGCTCTTACTCTGCACCCTCCTACTATGGGCGTTGCACCGAGATCTTTGCATCTCTCGGTGTAATTGTGCAATTACTATTTTTATATTTACATTTGATTTTCAAAAAGCTAAAAGAATACTTACGTGCACAAATATGAATGCCTTCGCATTCGAGGAGAATTCATTTTGACTATATCGCAACTGTCACCGGCTGCCTATAGCGGCTGACTTTTTTCGCATAAATAAAGACTCCAACTCACATAAGTAAATAAACACTCCAACAAATTAGGGTCTCAAGGAGATAAAATTGGCGTAGTCTAACGATGCTACGAATTGGTTTTTCCGGCTACTGTGTGATGCATTAACGGAGAAAGACGGCGATGAGACCGAGACAAAATGGAAAGGCAAGCAATAACCAGCCTGCCATAGGGCATTTAATGCGCCTATGGCAAGCCTTTTGACATAGCATGACCATACATAGCCATCTCCGATTTGAAAGATTTCTTCGTGATTGTCGCTGCCTCCCTTCCACGGTGGCGTGCCACGTTGGCTGAATCACCGTGCGTTCAAACCACGGTTTAAACTCACCTCCCGCCATAATTTGAAGTGTGCATTTTTCTCCCACTTCCGAACCAGTTGGTCGAGTTTACCTGAATGCCCCTCTGCTTCACCGAAACTCGCATCGGTGATCGTTGAATCGGGATCCTCTTCGAAACCGGTTGTCCAGGTTACCTGAACACGCCTCTGCTCCTGCCATCGAAACTCGAAGTCCCCTGGATCGCTGATCATTTAATCGTTTTACAGGTTTGATTTTGTCACACTAGCTCCTTTATCACTCTAAAATTTTTGGAATAAACCGATACGCTGCTTGGAAACATGAGCAGATAGTTTCCCCCAATTCCTTCATTGGTTACAGCTCGGACGTCTCACTAATGTGTGAAACCCTCACCGGGGAAACCCTCTCTCTCCCTGCATGTTAGATAGGGTAAATCCCCCTTTGTGCATACCTGTACGCTGTCTTGATTACATCTCTGTATTTTTCTTTGCTTGACACACCGGCATTGGATACTAATGGAAGAATGCTTTCCGCTGCTTTGCTTGCCAGTTTAGGGAGAATTTAATGAGATTGCAACGCCTCACGAATACCTCAGTTTAGATGATGTGAATGCCTCACGAAATTGCATTGATAGTAAGTTCTTTTAAGATTTACAAATGGTCTCCGTGTCATCATTTTTATTTTTATTCTCATTGTTAAAACTTGATATATGATATTTGAGGCTACTATCTGTTTTTTATCATTTTTTTCCATCTAAAGCGCATCTAGTTTTGCAGTGGCAAGGTCCATTGACAAGTTCTGTTGCATGATACATATGTAAGTTTTCATGTCATGCCATGTCAAGATTCCAGAGTCTAATAGCTTCCTAGAAATATCTTCCAGGGCCTT